>JANPWX010000062.1:1129354-1800165 GCA_024734555.1 Trochalopteron elliotii | reverse complement strand
CTAGTGTGAATTCTACACTGAGTAAACTCTACTTTCATATCAATATACCAGATATATGTAACCACTGACATAGATGTTTATGACCAACAGGTGTTTATGACCACAGACAAAATATGATTTTACATGCAACTTTTTTTTTTTTCTCATTTCAGTGTTTATGATTTTTTAAACATAGTGCATTTCTGAATGGATGCTACTCCCAAGCACTTTACTTTCTAAGACACTATGACAACTATGCTGGGACTCTAAATTTTGCCTGCAGCAGTGAGCATCTGAAAATCAAATACAAGGATGCTCGGTCCTTCCAGGACAATGTTCTTTTCTAAACATGGTCATGTTTTCTTTTGACATTGAATTGTTATATAGTTATTATAAAATTATAGATATAATGGTACAATAATATAGCATTATATATAATACGTATTTGTTTAGTAAGATATCAAATAATATATACCAGATTTAACACTATCACTAGAAATATGGCAGATACCTTACTGTTGATGATAGGGGTTAGTAAACTAATGTATAATATTTTAAATGTTGCAATGTTTTTCATGCAGACTTTTTATTTCAGATCATAAAATGTACTTTGAGCTCAAACAAGAACACAGAAAGCAGAGGCTTTTTCCATAAGAAAGAAAACTTCAAAAAAGAGATGAAAAACAGAAACTTACTTTCAAAAAGGCATAATATATTTTCTGAACAATATACAGTACCTTATCTTAATTGAATAGGTTTATCCTGCAACCATTTATGGAATAGCAGAGTACAGAATGAAGTAAAAACCTCACACATAATCAGTTTTCTTGGTCTAATTTGCAATGCTTAGCAAATTAGATTCTATAAGAAACAGTCAACCTTTGCCCTTTGCAGACTATTTATTATTTTCATTTTGAGATGAAAATACGGTAATTTCTTACTCTTTTGTTCACAGCAAAACTCTTAAACACTGATCTATTTAGCATAGACCCTGAATATTACCAAAAAAAATAAGAAGAAAAGAAAAAGAAAAGCAAGTATAGGTTTTGTTTTCTCAGAAGTCAGAAAATAGAGTGAAGCTGTACTACAAACACCAACTCAAAAGAAAATACAGGAGTGTTTAATCTGTTGAGAATCTGACAAACAGTGAATGAATACCCAAAGACAACAAAGAACATAGTTTCACAATCCTTTCTGTCAAAAAAACCTGCAAAAAACAACCCACTTTTAAAAAGCCTGAAAAATCATTCAGCTCTCCCCCAAAACTTATTGTCTTTTTATCCTGTGGCTTGTTCTTTATTTTCCCCTTTGTCCAGTTGCCAATGTATTTTCCAAGTGACAGAGTTTCTAATATTTCTCTTAGGGGAGTAACAAGGTGAATAATTCCCCAGTCAGAATGATTTTTCCTCCTGATATTTAGCAAAATAATCAAAACAAACACCCTTCCTAATTTTATCTCATTATTCTTCCTGGAGCTGTAATCCCTTTTTGTCACTTGGAATAGTGCCTCTCCTTCTGCAGTGCTTTCCCATGAAAAATTTGTAGGTTATTATTGCTCTCCTTAGTTGTTGCTTAGCTAAGTGATATATGTTTGACAGACTGTAATTGCATGAGCCCCTGGGAAGTGAAACTGCCAAGTTGCACACAGCTCTATTTGGGATACATATTACAAGGTGTGTCAAATGCAGTCAGATATAGTGCATAAACAAGAGAAGAAAACCTCAGACTCTGGCTAAAATTAAAGAATAGGAGGGATTTCATCTTTTTATGTCAGTTATAAAAATCTCAGCTATTTTCTGGAGTTTTCTAAAGGTCACATATGCACCTATGCACATATGCACCAGTCTGGGTTCACAAGCGCTTGTAAGCTCACTTGTCCCCCAAGTACTGGCATGGTACTGGTGCTTGTCCAGCTGCCACCCCTGCCCAGACCCTGTGCCCTTCAACACTTCCCACAGGTCCCTCACTCATGGGCTGGTCCTATGGGTGGTTTGGTAGTGACTCCACATACCCCACACACATGATTAGAGGGAGATACAGACACGTGCCCCTGCCCAGCAGCTGGCCCCAGGCACACCGGCTGTGATCCATGGTCTCATTCCAGCTGCCAGTGCTGAGTCCCTCACACTCCTCACTCATGCCTGCCTCACTTGCTAGTAGCTGTTTTTGGGGGCACACACCGTTCCTACAGAAGTGGTTGGGTCCAAGACCCCACTCACTCCAGTGCATGGCACAGAAACCCCACTGGCTCTAGGGAGTGACACCACAGGTTGTCCACACACCCTTGTCCAAATTCCCTCTCTTGTTACCTCAGAAGTGTCACCTTAGTCCTTGCAGCATTCACACAGACACAGAAATGTGTTGAGGCTGATCTTCTCCAAACTTGTGCCTGGAGCTTCTTAATGGTCCAGCAGTTATTACCTGGAGACGTTTGGTCTTTACCATTGTCTTTATTATCTATCCTTTGTCTACCTTGTCTTTCTTGTTAACCCTTCCCCCTTCACTTATCTCGTTTTACATTGAAAAGGCCATTGATCAGATATCCTTGTATTTCTTGCCTTCCACATACCCTTGCAGAAGTCAATACACTGAATCCCAGAAAACAAAAAAAAAGCCATAGGAAGTGAGACAACTGCAGGGTGAGTGAAGTGAGAGACAAAGAACTATTTGAAGAGAAGGGCAAATGGTATTTTTAAAGCAGTATTTAATATCAGTTTCAGGTACTCAAATATAGCAAAAAGCTGAAAACCAGCCTGCTCATCAAACAGACTAAAGAAATGAAAGCCGGAAATTCTTGAAGCATTTGTGGTTTTGAATACAATATTTGTGATTATTCTTATTTGCATATTAATGTTATAGTAATTAGAAAGTTATCTATATTAGACATTACATTCTGATTTTTTCCAGAAGTTCCGGAGGTAAAAAGATTTTTCTGACCAAATGTCATCATCTACAGCTCAGCTATTCATCCTGAGCTTCCTCTCTGTCAGTGGGGAGAAGTAGGCACTGCTTGGGTGCAGAATATCTCATCCTAAAATAGACTTCTAAAACAGATCAGAGAAACCAAGCTTTAAAATAGCCTAATTCTCTCCATTGATTATGAAGTCAGCCTAGGGAGTTGGCTGAGATGTAGGTGTCTACATTCTACTCAGATTAAATTAGGTGAGATGAATCCCACTCTTCATTTATTTTTCAAGGGATATAACTTGAGATTGTCACATAATGGTATGAATATGAAATATGATTCCCTTCAACAAAAGCATTAAATATGACCAAACTGATGATAAGATTGTGAGAACTGTTAGTTGCACTTATGGACAGAAGTGACCTGAAGTTGCCTGGGTCATACACATACAATTGTATGCTATTAAAAAGACCAAACTTGTTAGGAGAATGCATCAAAATGTTACATCAAATCTATAGAAACATGTTCTTTGCTCTCTCTTCTGATTACTTCTCCATTGCTGCTTCAAAGTCCAACCGAAAAATCTATAGTGCAAAGAAATAATTCAAAGAACTAGAAGGAAGAAACAAGACAGAAGAATGAAGGAATAAAGAGAGGACAATGAAAACAGAACAAGGGAAACAAATGTCTTGTCATTCACTGGGCAGTATTTTCTGCCTACGTGCAAACCAGATTTCTGGTGACTAATACAGTAGACTGTTCCTAGCTTGCTGAAGTTGTCACTTGACCACTTCATTGTCTTTTATGTTTTGCTTTCTCCCGTCCAAGATTTTTCTCTCTTCCATTTTCTTCCTGCCTATAACTCCTGGTGTTTTCTTACACCATAATATTTAAAAGCTTTTGTTGCCCTGTCTGCTTTTGCTGCCAATTGCTTTTCTTTTTTTTTTTTTTTTGCCTCACTTCAACTAAGCTCATTGAGTTGCTTTGGAAAGAGCTCAGCCTCCTATCCATAGCTCTGGAGGCAGAGCAACAAGATGGAGGGAGCTGCAGAGAGAGGTGTCCCTCAGCAGCTGGGCAAGTGTGGCACAATGAGCATGTACAAAACCCTGTATCATTGAAATGAGTAAGGCACAGAGCAGAGAAGAAGCAAAGCAATTCTTTTGTGATTGGCACAGAAACAATGAGTTGTGTGCCAGATATAACAATGAACTGGAAAGAAAGAGTACTGGCTCGAGGTTAGCTCAGTTAATTATCAGAATTGAAAATGAGATGAACGGCCAAAGTGTGGAACAGGGGAAACTACAGTGCCTCATACACCTGCTTTTCTTAATCCAATCTCATTTGGAAACAAAAATGCTCTCTTTTCAGTCCAATACATATCAACAAGTAGGAGTAGGAGACTGATTTGATGACTGAAACTAAATTTGGGGGCAATGATTCTCACACAACTGACATGAGAGTAGCTCTTTCCTTCAGATGCTGATTTTCTATGTCATGGTGATGTCCCATGGTGCCCATGAAGCCTGGCTCCCCATTGCACAATCCTTTCATAAACAGAGAAGAAGAAACAGTCTCATTGCCAAAGATCTTGCTTTAAGAAAGTCTGCTGAGGGAGATATTTTTTCCATAATGAGCACGTGTGTCTTTGTGCTGCTCAGGTTTGTACTAAGTTACTAAATCACTCTCTCAGTCTCCTACTTTCTCTTAGGTAACAGCATGGATTTTGGAAAGGAGCTTTGCCCTTCTTCAAAGTTATGCCACGTCTGAAGTGTAGCTAGATCTCCCTTAAGTGTGAGGAACTTAGGGATGAGCATTTGTATAGTGAAGTATAATGAATTCCAGCTGAGAGACTGGAGTCAGAGGATAATGGTGGAGACCAGAAAAAGCTTCAATGCCATCCTGCATCATGGCAACAAGCTGAAGGAATGGCAGACTGAGATGCTGGTGAGCAGAACTGATGGGGTGCAAACTAACAGAGACTATTCAAAATTAATGAGACATGTTGGGGTAGAACTAGCTCAGAGGAGAGAGTATGATGAAGGAAGAGAATTAATGATTCTAAAAAGAAGGAATTAAATATAAAAACAGATAAATATTGTTGGCAAGTGGAAATCCATTTAGAACCGGTTTATTAAGAGGAGAGTGACTGGGAACTTCACATATTTTTTTGGTACTCAGGAGGGATGGAGGGATATCTGCAACTTCCTATTTTTTCTGTATGAGAGAATAATTTGATATCTGAGTTTATGTTTTTATCTCCCTTCTCAAATCAACACTAACTACTTATGGAAACTGAAAGAAAAAGTCTTGACAAATGTGTAGAATCTTACATTTTTGGAGATAAGAGGCTCCAAGAGGTTGTTAGCATATATATTTGGAAGTATACAGAGATTTCTGAGGGCTACTGGAGCAAATTCCTGATCACATTTTTCATCAAAATTCCCATGAAAAGCTTTTTGTTACCACTGTCAAGAGGAAAATAGTCTGAAGATGTGGCAAGTCTTATTCCATTTGGAATCATAACAGTTGCTGCCTTATATAAAAACATGAGAATATGTACAATATAGTAAAATAACTAAATTTAAAATGTATAAATATAAATATATATCTGTTATCTGTTATAAACTATTTACTGAATAACTCCCATGATTATTTTAAGACCTCTCTATGAGTCTGAGATTCTCACATTGGGTTAAATTTTCTTAAATACTTATTAAAAATGCAGTAGGACTTAGGTTCAGGAGAAAAAAATCTTGATGATGATTTTTTTGAAGCAATTGATTCTCTTCAGTATAAAACTCCATACGTAAGTTTTCATGCATCTGTTTTGAATTAAAACCAATGAGAAAAGCAAGCAGGTGAGAGTTGCAAACCAATAAATTGCTGACATTAGAAACATTTCCATTATAAGGGAAAAAAACAAAGAAAACCCCCTCATGCATTCACTGTGGGTAATGCTGGCTCAATCTGACTCCTTTCATGCTGTTGCACTCAATCATATACTGTAAATCCATGGAATAATTGCTATAGAACAAATATTGCAGTAAGCCTGTAGATTTCTTAGCAAGAACTATACTGATTTACTGTAAAGTGAAAAACAAACAAACAAAAAGAATAAACACTCAGAGTTTGTGGCTTTACTCTGCCACAAAGCCCCTGAAAAGTCCCCTGTAAAATTTCTCAGTTCACTGCATGCTATATTCCTTATTCCCTGAGCAAAAGTGAATTGAAGTTATAATAAGGCATCACTCCTGCCTCCTCTTTTCACTTCCTTCCTCCTCCTTGCCCCAATTTCTGTGTCATATACAGAACTCTAATTCTAGCCCACAAATTAGATTTTCTTTTGACTACAATGCCCAGAGTTCTTGCTTGTACGTTATAGCTGAATCTGAGCACCTCATGCAAATCCAAGCATTTTCGTATTGAGTCTTTAGCAGTATCACATCTCTGTCTGTACAAAAGCAGATGTAAGTTCCCTGGATGTCAGTCAGAGGTTTTTCTCTTCTGCAGTGCTTTTCAAGCTTATTAAACAGCTGAGTCCAAGGATGCACCCATCTGTAGATTACTGCCTTACTCATAACATGGATACAGCAGTCTTTGTTTAACCCTGGCTCCTCTTTTTCAGTTTATATTTGCAGGCATGGTCTATGAAAGTCCCTGTCTCTTCCCATTGCAGAGCTGTGTTTCTTTTGATAAGCCATGCACCTCTGCACATTTTTATAATCTGTAACACTTGGCAGTGAGGTGGGCATTAATAATACCTTGGTCTATGAGCTCCCTATTGGCAGGGGTACCCTTTTTATAACCCCTAGCAAATGCAGCATGGGTGGAGATTTGTTGTATCTATCATAAAAGAGAGTGATTTGAAGGTTACCTCTGTCATATCTAGCAAATCACTCCCAATCTACTTCAATTATCACCACAATGCACAGCTGAGAGTTACTTTATCTTGCAGTGAAGAAAATGGGTACATAGGACCAATAGAAATGAATAATCATGATTTTCACAAATGCGAAGCATAGAGCAGAATGGAAAATGATAATTTGCAACTCACTTTAAGCAGAAGAGAGGAGTTCTAAAGCAGTGCAGGCAGATACTTTTCTACTATTACCTTCCCTCCTCCCACAGATTATCAAGAAACAGATTAAAGGTTATCCAGTACTCACTAGTTCATTCTCCTTCTTTGCATTTGAATATAAAATCAGTTTTTTGGGTTTTACCTCTATTTGCTGACAGATGCAGAAGAAAGACATCCTGTCTCTATTCTTGCACCCTTCACCATTGCCTCCTAACTCCAGAGAATTCAAGATCTGGATAACTGAAAGATATGATGCAGAGTTGGGAGCAAGAGGCCATCTTAACTGGCAGGTGCAATTGCCCTTTTTGTAAAAATAAGCTCATTTAGCTATAGTAATCTTTGCTGTGCTGTATTGTAGCCACTAAATGTTTACTTAGGAGTAAGACGGACTGGGAAGGTTGCATAAAGGTCCAAGGTAGGGGTTACTAAATGTCTGGAGAATACTTCTAGCACATGATGAGCCACAAATGATTGAAGGCTGGAGATGGTATTTTTGAGAATTATAATTAATGTATGCTGACTCTGTTCTTGGACTTTTCCCTAGTCATTCATATCACTTACTCTGAAAGGCAGGAGCCTGAATAAGGTGTAGGAAGAAAATTCTGAGTTTTTTTTTTTGCATGGTTTTTCTTATCCAAGAAACACAAATCCTTTATACCCACAGAGACGGCTCTCAGGAGCTTACAGCTCTGAGTGGGGAAACTGCCCTATCAGCAATGAAAATGAGTTAATTGTATCAACGAAGGCAAAGTCAATTAACAAAGCTCCCAGTACATGGGTACTTGGGATGTTACTGTAGAGTTTTAGTGCAAATGAGGCTTTGGTTTATATTGGTTTACATAACCATGTTCCAAACAATGACGAAACAAGTCTAGGTTCAAATCCAGACAGGTGGTTCTACCTCTGGCTCCAGGACCTCCATCTCTAAAGCACTCTCTTTGTATGAGCTACCTGACACCTGAAAGGATTCAGACTAGAGAGCAAATAAATGCTTAAGAATGCTTATGCAAATCCATTGTCTCTGGTGGGATCTGGTTGTTGTGTATCAGGTCTAGGAACCTGTGTCATATACAGGAGGAAGGAGCCCATCCCAGCTATGTTGTCCCTGCATTACATACATAAAGACAAAACATTGAATATGAGCATGCTGCACTTCAAGCAAACTCACTTCTTCTGTACAAAGCATGTCAGACTAGTCAGATTTACCCTTTAATTGACATTCACCCTAGGATTCTCTTTTTCATTATACTGCTGTACGTGCAGCTAACTGGATTACTTGTGTCCTTCTGGCAAGAATGTATTATTCTACTTCTGTATGTGCATGATTCACATAACTCAGCACAGGAACAATGGATTATGATTGCTAAGATGCAGAGACATTGGTTCATCCTGAGTCCTGGCAACCTGCTAAAATATATATTCTTCACCAGTGAGTACATCACTGCTACTACAGAGAAAAGCAGGTTGAATTCCTGTAAAAGGAGTAAGAGAAGACGGTTCTGTGGAAAATTCTGTACATCCTGAAATGGCAAACAGTCCTCCTGGCATTTTTGTTTTTAGGATAGCCCTGGCTGGAATAGGTATAGAGTACAACCCAAGTGTTTGTCACTGATCCCAGAGGACAGAGGTAGGCTTATGTAGCAGAACAAGGTATACACCTTATCTTTTTCTTTTCCATTTTTGAGAGTTATCATATATTCAGTTTTCTGTCAGTAGTAGGCAAATTGAGTCACTTTATTGTTTATCTCTACTATAATAGTCATATATTTAAATATTGATACAAAAATTATTATTAGGAGAGGCTGCTTATTCCTTTCATCAGATCTACTGCATCTGGTATAATGTTGTATTACATGAAAGATCAAAATATTTGGTCTCTCTCCAAAGATAGTGTTACAGTCGTACATAAACACATCTAGGGAGAATCCGAAATCTGGGCTGCCCTTTGGATCTTGCCTATATTTTTATATTGATTTGTCTGATTATTTTTCATTATTTCAAACTATAGAAGATAGGAAAACTAAATATTTTCTGTGATCAAAGATTTTAAACAAAAAAAATAGGGGAAAAATACTGAAAGTAGTGGAATTTCTGAATACAGAAAGTTTTTAAACCAATTTTGCAATCTACTGTTGAGAAAAGATTTAAAATTAAAAGGTCAACAGAGTGTGCTTTTTTCCCTAAATACTGGAGCTCTCAACAGGTGTCAGTCTGATTTTATCAATTTCTATAATATAGTGGTAAAACAATGTGAAGAATCAAATTTATTCCAAATAGCACTGTGTTGAATTCTATAATTAGAAAGTAAGATTATATTGTACTAGAGAAACATATATTTTCAGAATATATAATTGCAGATATATTCAAATTGTTCTCTAAAATAGAGCTGGATATAGAACCCCAAATTACATTATGACCTGAAGCTGCCTTGAAACTAAAGAAATTATCCATCCTCTTCAGCTAAATAAAATTTCTGTATCCAGTGCACCTGCACTTTCCGTTCTCCTTTTCGGGCATTTGAATCATGAAGGAACAAGTAGTATTCTCATATGTACTAGGAGAATAACTAGTATTGTGCCTTCCCACTAATTCTAGATTAATATTTTTTACTCTTTTTTTAGGAAATGTTAGGGAATATTAAGTGAATATTTGCTCTTTGATGACATGCAAATGTTGTTTTTCAGGTCACGCTATGGTCATGAATAATTGAGATTCTACACTAGTTAGCTTAGACCCAAATATAGAGTAAATAGTATATGCATATGATCTATAAACAGAAAAAAAAAATTGCTTGCCATTCATTAAGCAAAAGCTTTTTCTTTCAGGAGCAGGGTTTGTAGTATGTGTGTGCTGACATCCATCCCAGTTTACTATGCGGTGCTGTGTGCTACAACTTCTTTGTGCCCTTGGGTTATTGTGTTTCAGTAATAGAAGAATTGTTCCTTGGGTGTGCTGTATTGATGTTTGCAGAATGTTTTGATTTTCTCTGAAATGGAAGCTGCTATGCCAGTATAAATCCAGACTATTAATGGACAATTAGACTTCAGACCTGGATTTACCAGAGGAATCCAAGACTGAATCCTGCTTGATGAAGTCTCCATTAATCTTGTGCTAACAGAGATACATATGCCCTCCAGTGTCTTGATTCATTAACATGATTTCCATAATGACATACCTGGAATGAAAAAGTTCACCTTTCTACTCAGTAAATGAGTTGGAACAAATGTAGAGAACATTGACCTTACAGAGAGGCTTCTGGGTGATTAAATTGTTGAAACCATGTCAGTAAGTGCATTAGCCACTATAGAAACTTCCCTGTGGTGCTAATGAAGGAGAGAGGATAAAGATCTCTGTAAACCAATTGCCCATGTGTTTCCATCTGGCTAAGACAGAAAGAAAAAATTAAAAGGAGTTTATCTAATCACAAGTCCTCACTTTCCCCTCCCTCCTCCCCCCCACTCTGCTACTGTTGAACAAAACTAAAAAATAGTGCCAAGACTGTGAATCAGAAGGTTTTTCAGTCTCACAGAAACACTCATATATGCTTAATTCATCTTCTGCATTGACTTTTCAGAGATCCGATCAGTGGAAATTCCAAGGTGTTATGGTGAAGGGAACCATATAAAAGCTTGGCAGATAGATAGGACCAATAGTTTCCAAGTCTTTGAAAAAACTTTACCTTTCAACACATCTGTGCCAAATATCTTCCTGTAGATTTAGTAAAGGACAGAGGACTTTTAGGGGGAGTTAAAGAACATAGAAAGCAGAACAGCTTTTCACTGGTGCTTTTAATGCATTATCTTTCTAAGCTTAGCTTCCTGTTTGCAGATCTACAGTTCTCTGCATAATTCAGTGCCCAGCAAGAAATTCTGCATGCCTGTGCACAGAATATTAAATTACACTCTAATACAAAAGGGAATCTGTCCCAGTGCACATGAAGACTGGGGTGTTTTCTGTGCTGTGCTGCTCTTTCTCAGCTTATAAGGCTACAATAATCATACAAAGACATGGCAATAGCAAATTCACAGGTTCAGTCTTTTAAAAGCTCACAATGGATATAACAAAATGTTCATGAAAGAGTTCTAACAGAGGCTTTCCAAAATCGATTTTTCTTATTCTCTCTGACCACATCTCAGTCAGAACGATACCCTTGTGACCTACAAAATGTCTGAGAGAATAAAAATGCAGCAGCAGCTGAGCAAAGAGCAGAACTTTCCAAGTCAGGAAAAAAGGCAAAAAAAGCAGGAGAGACAGGACAAAGCATCTGACTTAATCACATTCTACAATGTAACTTTGCCATGGCTGAAAAGTTTAAGTCTTCCTAATGCTAACATTTCTTTTCTGTCACATAACTCGCACCCTGCCAAATAATTAATCTTCCAGAAAATATATGCTTATATGAGACATACTTGCATGATGTAATTCATATGGTCCCAGATTATTGGCTATGCCATGAAAAGCAGAACTAATGAGTCTTTTTTTTTTTTCTTATAATTTGTATCTTTTGTCTCTCACCTCTTCCAGCTGAGTTCTCTTTCATGTCATCCATGACATCCCTTACCAGCAAGAGACAGCAGTGCTATACCTAGACTGGAACTATCTGTGTGCTCATCAGCCAGCGAGGGTGCACTTGCTGACTCGCTAGAAAGCTGCTGCCAAATGGAGTGTACACAGGCTGAAATCTGTTTGTCTTTCTCTCAGCAGGACAGCAATTTATGCCCTACCCTTCCCTCTGACTGCTGATTTTCACAATACTTGAAGGAACATAATTATCTTCAATCATATACAGCTGAATACAGACAGTAGGGTTCAAATATTATGAAGGACAGGGAAAGTACAGGCACATCTAGACAGAGTTAAATGTGATAGATCTCATTTGTTATATTTGTAGTATTCAATTTATGTCCTGTAAGAAAACCAGAAAAAAAAATCCCACAACACAAAACCATTGTGTAACTGTTGGCAGAGGATAATAGTTTATAAAGCAGCATTGGAAATGCAAATAATAGATTTCTACTCTGAAAACAGTGTTTTTATAAAAAAAAAGAAAGATTTCTATTTATCCATTTACTGAAGTTGTTCCAATTTGAAATTTTGCTTCTTGGCTGTTGGCAGGGTGATTTCCTTTAATTTCTCAAGGCTGCTTTACAGAGGGGATGATTAAATTGTAGATCTTGGATTACAGGTGTTTCAGGAACACACTAAAACACTTTCTGATTCTTACCCTGCACTGCTTCAAAATCACACAGCTGGATGCTTTAGGATTAGCCTTTTTATTGGAATAGGAAAATGCTGAATTATTTTGTCCCAAATCAGTCACTGATCGAGTTTTACTGCAGAACTCCAAACTGGTTATTCCAGAACCACGTGGCTTGGATAAGTTGTGTGCTGTGGGGCACTAGAAGAAAATTGTGATTGTGATTGAGGACAACAAGCTCTTAAATGTGCTTTCCCACTGAGCCCCTTGTACACAATGATGGCTCTGCAGGAAATGTTAAGCTGGTATTAATTTAAATCTAATAATATATGTGTTTTGATTAATCCTGTTTTACTGGACTTTACGTTGCTGGGTAACTCTTTAAGTCTTTGCTTATTCTTAACTGATCTTCTCAGGGCACCTGCTGTAATTCACTAGTCATGTGATCATCAAAACAATGCATTGCAGGAGAAACCCCAAGATGGTTAATAAACCTGGTAAATAAAGCTCAAGTGGCCTGAAGGAAACTGAAATAAAAAGATAAAAGATCAACATCTTCTGCATTTGGCCCTACAATCACAGTGTTCCATCAAGTGAGAAATTAATCATTATGGCCAAACCAGCACAAATCAATTCATTTGATACTTCTTTCACTTACCATTGACAAACACTAATACTTAGGAGTGTGCATGTTAGTATGACCATTCCTAGCTATAGGCTAAGAATTATCTTTTGCATAAAAACTCTACATGATTTCTGGTTCAGAGGGTACATAGATGGAGCCCATAAAAATGCTGCTTCAAGCATAAGTGTCTGCTTTAGTAGTAAGCATCAGTGCAAATGAAAACTGCAAATAGACAGCTGGGAATAACAGCACAAAAATCACATGCTGTGTAGTTGTCCTCCACTTTGTGTCTCTGGTTGGTTCACATCAGTTATGCTGTGCAACAGTCAAGAAATCACATACAAAGAGAAACAAAAAAGGCATTTTTGTTGGCACCTAAGTGATTTGTATTGCACAATTATGCACAAGTGAGGTGAAGCAATTAATTACATTCTCTCCCAGTGCCTGTAGACTTACAGCAACATGTTTTGTGTGAAATAGTCAAGATAGAATCAATGCAACTTATGTTTTCTATGTATGTGGTTGAAAATATATTGTTTATTCTAGTGGTACTTTTGAAAGGGGAAAACTTTATTTGGGAAAACCAGATGTACCCACTGTGCTCAGAACACTGTCTGCCTTAATCAGGTACAGGGTTTTAGTAGGAAGGAGAATCTGCTGAGAGCATGATAGCATGGGAGCTGCCAAATTCTAAGGTTCTGGGAGGCCTCTCTGCAGTTTTAGACAGTGCCTTCTGTCTGTCTGCATTATATGAGGAATAATTCCTTAGAAATACTTAATACTGGAAAGATTTGAAAATATGTCTGTCTCTGCTCCAGGGCTGCTAGCTGTATGCTGAGCCTTTTTAAGATTCACCCAATGAAAGTATGTAATTAAGTGCCAGCAAACTTGCCTAAGGGCAATAAAATCTGGCCTCTGTCTTTTCAATGTTTTCAAGTGTGTTGTGTGATTGAAATGAACTATCTTTTCTTGTGTGTAGGGAGACTTGTGTGTTTATGAATTGTGTGAAATCTAGTCAATCTGATAGTCATTGCTAATAAATATTCATGTGTATAGCTAAAATATCTATGAAAATGGAAAGGTGAAATAATAGGGGGTCTCACTGGAAAGGTGGGACTTTCCAGTACAAAGGCAACTTCAGAGCAATTCCTAAATAGTCATACTGTTGTGATGTTGCTTCGTAAGGGTGAATGTGTCTGTCTCCCAGAAAAAGGCACAAAAGTGGAGAGAAAAGCATTTGAGAACACAGTGATGGCAAACATTGAAATGTTTTGTAAACAAACAGAATGACACCAAAGAAATATTTAATTATTATTGGGTTCACCTCCTACCTGAAATGGCCCTAGGGCTAACACTTAGGTCAAAAAAGGTCTTTTGCATACTGCTTGAAATGTATTTGGTTTCAGAAAGGCTTTCATCCTTGATCTTTTTACAAGTGGTAAGAAGTTCCTACACACCCCAAGTTCTTCCTGTGTAACACGTCTATGACTGGATTAGACTATGAGTGGCTCAGAAGGGGAGAACTTTTGTTGTTTGTGTTCTATGTCCAAAAGATCTGTGCTACAAGAAATTAAGTACTGAAGAGTTACACAACCAAGACGTAAGAAACATAAGAACTGTGGTTGTCTGAGCAGCCTTAATTGCATTTCGCAATATCACCAACTCATCTACTCTACAGCTAAGAATACACAAGGGAGAATGAATTTTAATGAAAAATATTGAAGAATTTAATCTACAAGGTATCTTTAACTTGTAAAATTTGAGAAGTATTTTACAGAAGCATTGTTCTGAAGAAATTGCCTTAAAGAACTTGTCTCATTTGGCTTCACTGATCCTTATCTCTGTCTTAATTGTTTTGCTTTACGTTGTAACATCTTTGTATTGTACAGCAGTTTGTGATGTTTCTATTTAATAATTTCTAGTGATATAATTCTTCATACTGCAAAACTCTTGTAAAATTTGACTGAAATTAAACAGGAAAGAGATTTTTTTTTAGAAAACTCAGAAAGGGATGAGAGTTTTTAGAAAACTTATATGAAAGGGATGTCTGCAAACTATAAGCTGTTCAGCAAGTTGCTAAGCATTTGGTCCTGATCAATGTGTGATCACCTTTAACATGGTTAATATCTCAAGGGTTGCCTTTTTTAACCTTACTTAAATAGTACAGCTTTAATTCCAGAATGTGCAAACTTGGCAAAGTAGGGCTGAATATGTCATCAGGCTGTTCTATTGATGTTGTTGTAATTAGCTTCTGAAGTAAACAGATACCATTTAAATAGACAAGAGTATCCCTCTCAGAGTATAGAATAGAGAATGGGGAAATGTTCTGCTTCATGTGCTTCCTCTGTACCTCTGCCCAGCCTTTTAAGAGTTTTGTCCTGTCCCCAGTGACTATAGACTGCCATGGTCTTCAAAATCTTCCCGAAAGAAAGAAACAGCATGAGGTTTGGGCAGTGCCCTAAATGAAAGTACTATCAGTCGAGCTAGCAAAATGATCTTTTCATTTGACTTACCCTCTTGCAGCCATGGACAGAATGGGACAGAGGGCAAATTGTGCCCAGCATTTCTGCTGCCTGGAGATAAAGCCACTGGGTTGAATTAAGAATTATTTTCTTAATGTACTGCCAATATTTCAACACTCTAAGGCTGCATGACTAATGATAGTACTTGGGCATGTGTCAGTGATGCTGAAAATGGAAAATGGCTGCTGGATATTTGCACTGGAGTGTATCAATGGACTATGGTCATAGGTACTCTGTTCCACATGAAGAGATTTCTTCTGTGTTTTCCAAAAATAAAGATATCTTTCATTACTTTTTCTGATGGAGTTTGCATGTTCTTTTTTTGTTGCTATATTTTGTTTGTTTGTTTTGTTTCGTAAGGAGACTCAGTGTTTGTTAGTGGGGAAATAAAAGACAACTAAAGGAAGATCAGAAAAGGTATTTAGTCATCCTGAAGATTATCAGTGAGTGCTCAGGTCAGTGTGGTTTGGTAAATTTAAAAAGGATCCCCAGCTGCATAGGGCCAAGGTCTTGTGACAATCAGTACTTGACAGACTAACTTCATGCCAAAGAAACAATACAGGGACAGTTTATCCTGCTTAGAAGCAACAAAGTGAATAACCAAATTGGCTCTTCAGCTTGAAGGTCTGGGATTCCATCCCTATGTACTTGCATTCATGGAGCTATTCTTACGGCCTTACAAATAAATGGAAAAAGATTAGTGTTTAAGGGAGAGTTTAATTTCTTCAGGTTTGATTAGGAATTAAATTAGCCTTTTACATGTTTGAATTTTTTATTGTGGTTTTTGTCTCCACTATAATAGCTATATAAAGAGATGTTGCAATCTTCTACTGAGAGATAAAAAGCCCACACCTCAAAACCCCAAACCCTCTTAATATCCTGCAAGATACTATTTCCTTTTTCCTTATTCTTATGCCTATAGGATCCAAGTCAGTGTTTACGAAGGTGACTGGAAAGTTCTTTGTTGATTTTAATGCATGTTGTATAAAGCTACTTAATGGTTTATTGTGAACTTTTCCACCTCGGTCACTGGTCAGTGCTCACTGTGTGCACTTGATGAGAATGAGGCAGTTGCAAGCATAGCAAGGTGCTCTTTTAGAAGTACTTGCTTCATAGAGTTGAAAGCACAGCATCTCAAAAAACCTATTCTAACCTGTGTTTAGGGACTTCTAGGCAGTGAAGAATATAATTTAATTCCCTTTGAGACTTCCTTAGGAGGAATTGGCAGCCCATCTCACTTTCGGAAGATATTTGGCTTGACAGTATATTGACTTTATAGTCTTTCTTTCTCACTCACTTCCAGTGAGACATATTTGCCACTGAATGATCAACATAATGATAATCCTTAAGGCACCAGAATGATGTTCCCCAAAAAAGATGTTTTCATTTTGCAATAAAGTCATATTGCTTTTTTGTTAAACGTTTCAGTGAGCATAAGCCAATTAACTCTTTTCTCTAAATGAAACACATTCACAGAATTAATTTGTTAGAGAAATACCAAAACATTTCTTGTTTAACTTGAAAATATGATAACACAATATACTGCAGTATCTTGATAACATACAAGGCAATAATCTGAATAGGTCAGAAAAATGCGCAAAATTGCATTTATCATGCTGGAAACCTTTCTGTATAAAATATGTGGTGCCTTAGAGTCATTGAAGCAAATGTTATTTAAATTAACTTAAATTCCAGCACCCTGCCTTTTAGAATCAGGTTTAGTTAGCTTAAATGTACTCCATCTAAAAGACAGACTCATAAATGTGCAAAGGTCCCTTCTTTTTCCTGCATAGTATCACTTAAAAAAATTAAGTTTAAAGGTAGATACCTAAAATCGCTGCTTAACTCTATCTAGTCTTGCAGGTATTTAACTATTAGCTAGAAAGTGTTTCTGGACTTCAATATGTCTGCCTATGGCTTTATTAGAAGTGCTGAGCAGAAGAAAGAGATGGAAGAGTCTTGCTTTGTGTACCAATTATTCACATTAAGATCACAGAATATCTTAGTTTGGAAAGGACCCATGAGGATCATTGATCCACCTGCCTGCTCCTTGCAGGTCTGTCTTAAGACTGAGCCATATAACTAAGAGTGTCACCTGGACACTCAAACCTAGTGAGCCAAGGTTTGCTTTTCCTGGGTGAACTGTACCACTCCATAGCTACAGAGTGGTCCTGAGCAGGGTGCAGCAGCTTGCAAAGTACGGACACAAAGAACATTCCCATGCCCTGCTCACCCACTGCCATGCCAAGCCTGATAGGTGTGGAGCTCTCCTAGGAATATATGATTAATACCTCAGGAGGGACACTTACTGCCTGCCTCCCAGCTCCTGGAATGCTGTCACACATGCCACATGTGTGAATCTTCTATGTCTGCTGGGTCTGATAGTCTGTACATGCAAACAACCATGACCCATATACAACTTGATTAATTCTACTGAATGAGGGTTTTTTTTTTAATTATTCTCTTTCTCTCTTGCTATTTGAAAAGTGTTCCAGAAACTCTCTCATCTGACAGGTAAGCACTTTCATGAATACCTGTTCTGAGTGAATTCCTTGGCCATTACTTTTTGGTTTTTTGTGACTTTGCCTGTTAGTTTATACAGCCCTTCTGTCTCTAACATTTAACTTTGTGATGTGTTTACATAGAGCAAACATGTCTCCTCTTGGCTTCTCATCTAAGTGAGTCAGGAAGCCAAGTGTTCCTTTAGTCTTCCCTGTGAAACAGACTGTCCAAACTTATGATCATGCTAGCTGCTTCCCCATCTACTTGTTCCAGGTAGAGGGTGCTTGCTCTTGAACATGAATGACCAGAATTGTGAAGGAGTAATTAAAAGAAATTTTTGCAATTATTTTGTGTAAAAGTTATGAATACTTACCAAAAATATTTCACAGGCTACCTTTCTAAAATGGTTTTGTGTAGTAAAGCATCCGCCACACCCCCAGCAGGTGTTTCCAAATAGGGAAAGAGTTTCAGTTTACCTTTAGACATTTTAGGAAGTTTAACTAGAAAGTTCTGTGTTTTTCTCACAGTAACAGGCTCAGTGCCAGCACAGGAGCATAGATTGGGCTCCCAAAGTGTAACTCAAAGCCTGTTGTTAATTTCATGGGGCCAAGAGCTAAATTGTCCCTGCTAAAACATGCAGTATTTAGGACGGGGCCCAAAGAAAGTAAAGGGCATTTTGGAGTGTTTCTAGCAGGGTTTTCTTGGACACCCGTGTGCAGCTTTTCTTTTGTTTTCTGTAACATTTGTTATTTTGATATTTTTCACTTATTAAACCTTTTGCTTTACAAAACACCTCTAAAGAGCAGTCTTGCTAAAATTATTTTAAACCAATCTGCAACGGCTGGACCCTCCAGAGATTGATACATTTACACCTGGTTTATAAGACTCTGGCCATGTGTTAACCTGTATCAGCTTTGCCTTTCTATGTGGGCACATTGTAAAACTGATAACTAGTCATGTCAAATTTGTCTCCCCTCCTTCATTTGCATCTCAGAGATTTTCATGCATAGCATAAATTCATGTCACATAAGTAATGTAAATTCCTGTATGTATAACCTTGCATTTTTCCATTACTTATTTTCCCAGTGATTCATTTTGTAGCATTCTCAGGGTATGCCACTGAGATTCTTTTTCTGGAATCTACCTCAACCAGATTTCAGAAGTACAGTTTCAAATAAGAGAAGATGAAGCCTTCTTTAAACTATGCTGGGTCTGATTTATCATTGTGTAATTCCTCTTCTGAGTTTTTATGAATGAGTCCAATTGAATTAGGGAAACACAGATTTGAATGAGCACATGAAATAGACTGAAATAATGAGATTTTGCATTTTTCCAGAATTAAATTCTGAAAGAGTGTTGTTTTGAGTTTAGATATGGTACTCAAAGTATAATTTTTGAAGTGTAGACTTAGCAAAAAAATAAAGGTCCTATGATAACTATTTGTAACTTTATCAAAAATACTTAATCAGTTTCAAGTAATTTAATGAAGGTCAGAAGCCTGATTAGAGTATTTTGCATTAAATGCAGCACAGAGAATAGAGAGGTTGTGACGTGAAGAAATTTCCCTGTTTGCAATGATTTTGAGAGGGATGGAGGTTCAAGGAAATGACTGACCTTGGTGCTTATAAAAGAACATGCAATTGGTTAATCAAACAACAATGTAAAAAGCAAATTGTACTTAGAGTTCTCTGAAACTATACCACATTATTTCAACAAGGTAACAATGGTCTAAAGATAAGACAGATTTGAAATCCTTTTCTGTCTTAGAATTTTAACACAGCTCTCAGGACTGCAAAATATCAGGCCATTCTGAAATGTTTCTGAGGTCCCCAAAGCTGCCTAGAGTCCTAGGAACCCACCAAGAAGGTTCAGATGGAATCTAAGGGGAGCAGCTCCTTATTCTTCTCAAATACCAAGATTAATTTTTTTGTGAGAAGTCTGCTGATGTACATGCAGCAATGCAATCAGGTAACACAGGATGAATTTGTTGTCTGGGTAAAATACAAGGAGAGCTCTGACTCCAGGAGCACTGAGCACCAGCACCTGCTGTGCAGCTGCCTGCGAGAAGCAATGAGGCCAGACTTCCAATAACTTCATGGTAGGTAGAGTTTGGCAGAGGAACTAGAGCTTCACGACTCAAGGAAATGCAGGTGTTTTCTGTGGGGAGGATCACAACAGAGCTGGGAGAGTAAGAAAGAGGAGCAGAGACAACATAAGAAAAATCACTGCAAAATGATCCCTCCAATATAGGTAAATAAATCAACTGAAGAACATGATTGTTTAGAGTAAGTTCCTCAGAAATTTCCATGTTTATGTCTGTCATTAAAAAATAGTAATATTATATAACCTATTAAAATACACTTTTGATTGCTTGAGTTAATATAATTTTACATTTCTGTACCTAAATCTCTAAAAGGAGTGAGTCTGTAAATAATAGAGTTCCACAATATTAAAAGGAACTGTCAAGGGCTCTAAGAAAAGACTTCAGCAGTAAATATGAGGTGAAAATACAAATTCAAACTGACTACATCTGAGATAATTCTTACATAGCAGAACACATAAGTCAACACTGTCAACTTATTGTATCATCTTCATGTATCTAAATATTGTCTCTTCAAAGAAGAGAATTATTGATTTCCTTGATAGCAGAGGTGAAAACCTGATTCCCACCTACACTGGTGATGGCATACCTTAGCTTCCAAGGAACAAAACTGTTTTTTGTATTATCCTGAGCAATAAGATCATAGAATTAAACCCCTGAAAGACTGACACTTGATTCAATGGCTTTTGTTTTATTATTAGAAGTGAAATCCAAAAACCTGCTGGATGATAGATACTCTGATATAGAATTTTTTCTTCCTATTAGAAAAAAAATTATAGTATTATAAAGGAAATAACCTATTTTCAGAAGGAATTAAAAATACTTTTTGTCTGTTATAAATGGTTGAATCTCTTTACCTGTGTCTCTGAATAACAGGTCACCCCAAGAACTTGTGGATTCCCCATCCCTGCAGATGTTTGAGCCTGGGCTGGATAGAGCTCTGAGCAACCTGGTCTTGTGGAAGGTGTCCATCCCCGTGATAAGGGGATTGGAACTAGATCTTTAGGGTTGCTTCCAACCCAAACCATTCTGTGATTCTATGATTACTGTTGTGTATAAATCTACACAAAATAATTTTTAAATGGTTGTAATTCCAACACCTAAGATTAAATGTCAACCTAAGATTTTAATAAATTTCTCAGGTTACTCTTCCTTTTTTCATATGCATCTGTAAATTTAATGATACAGGGCTGGTTACATGTCCTAGAGAACAAATACTGATGTCTTGTGTCAAATTCAATATCCACCTAGACCAGCACCCTGTCTCTAATGATGACATATACTGGATACACAGCAAAACATTTTTAAAAATCCAATGAAGACAAAAGCTCTCTCAGGTTTTCTCCCCCACCTTATGCCAATCAAATAGAGGGAATTTTTAAAGCCAATATTGGGTTAAAAACACAATGTTGACTGGCCATTGATGGCCCTGTCTCCTGTGAAATTTTCCTGTTCTTTCTGGAATTTGCTTTCAGCTCTCACAGGATTATGTGGCACCTTCCCACAACTGAATAATATTGAAGTAATAATCATTGTAATAATTACCTACAATTGCTATGGTGTATTGTTTTTTAATATATCTATATATATAGTATGTCTATATATAATTATTATGTATTGTTTATATATATATAATTTGTATATATATAATTATTATGTATTGGTTTTGCTAATTGTTATAATTAATATCTATATACTGCCACTGTAATTTCTTATTCACTATCTTTATGCTATATATGGTTCAATGATCAGAGTAATATATACTGCAGTAACTATTTATTTCTTACAAAACAGGTTTGCAAAACATCATACATTATCCCTTGTCCAAGCTTGCACTTAGTTTTTCTTTCCGAAATTGTAGTTTGTTTATTGTCTTATTTGGCAGGGTTCCAAAGCCCTGGCCTTCCCTACTTATGCTTTCTGCTATGGTAGGGCCAACACCATATATATTGTTCAAGGAGTGGGCACACTTTATGTTTACATGCTGACATTGTTCTCGTTCTTCTTCTCTCTTGATGCTTTTTTGTTTTGCTTTATTTTGTTTTGTTTATTTTCCCTTTTTTCCTCTGCCAAACTAAGGATTCTGTTTCTCAGTTAGCACCAATATTCAAACCCGTCTTCTTTTTTTTTTTTTTTCTTAAGAAGAATTTCTTGTAAGGAATTTCTGTTCCTTATGTCACTCAGAATGAACTGCTTAATCCATCCTACAGCTACTTCTCCATCAATGATAGATGAGAAGTCAGTTATCACTGTGAAAATTGTCTCTGCTGTCCTTAGTATCAGACACAGGAGTCAGGCTCAGAAAAAGAACAAGACCCCATTTTCTCTGATATTCTTTCCCTGTTAACTGTGATTGGAGAATCAGGAAACAAATGGTGTTTGGCTCAATATGTTTGGCACTCTGGGCTCATAAGCACATCAGGAAAAATAAAGACGTGTGTGATTTCTAGAAGATTAAGTGAAACTGGTCTGGAAATGTAATACGGGAAAGAAAGTATTCAATTTCTTAAAGAAGCTTCACATACCAGCAAAGTATTTACTTTAAAGTATTCCTTTTTCAACTTCAAGTTCTAACTTGTCCAGAAATTGTTATGTTCATGTATGCTTAGAAGATATCCTAAGTTTTGCTAAGAATGTGATATGTTCCTTCTTGAAGCATGTCAGTGAAGGTGTGAAACTGTTCTGTGGGCTTTAAGGATGTGGATCCTTTGTAAAGGATCCACAAAACTTTTCACATAACCAGTGCTCCGTTTTAGATAAGTCTGAAAAAGCTGTAAGTGTAGTTTTATTTATTCTACTTCTGTTTTTGCTTTCTGCATGGAATAAACACAAATTTTACTAATTTATTTAAAAATCAATATCATATAGAGAGCAAATTGCTTTTATGGCTTACTTTACAGTGTTATGGCTCACACAGTATTATTGCAGTAAATGCAGAAATGTTAGCTACTGTTTAAATCAAAAGTGAACATTATAAGTTGTTTATAGCCACCAAGCTCAGCAAACAAAACTAGTGTTATAGAAAATAAAAACACATTGAGGAAGTACTTGTCACCTAGTCATTTTCTGCAGTTTGTCCAAAATTAGATTTAGAGGTGTTGGCTAATAGGTGGACAATACTTTCTTACTCTGCATGATTTTAAATTTTACACAAAAGCTGTAATTTATCAATACAGCTAGAAACAGTGATGTTGCCATTATAAATAATAATACCCATCTCCTTCAAGATTGCTCCTTGTACTTAATGTGGTTTGCAGAATTGTTTTTTATTGTTTTGAGCCAGTTGTCATAGAATGCTTTCTAGGCTTACCAAGAGTAATGTCTAGGAGAGTGTCTCTCTGTAAAGGCAGCATATTAATACCTAAATGTATTTATGTAACATTCTTCCAAGTCATATGGAATTCTATTAAATTGTGAATAAAGGGTAGCCCATAGATTTAATGCTTCAGCAACATACAGAATTCAGTGGACACAGGCCATCACTGATTCTTGCTGTGAGAGGAGTGGGAGGTAATAAACAAAGGTGATCTTTTTCTGTGTATTGTCTGAACCTCTCTTTACTCCATGCATTTACTCCTCATAAGTAAGTTGAGGAATTTGGATTCAGCAGCCTCTCAAGGTCTGCATACTTTGGCATGCTGAGATCTGAGCAGAAAAAAGATAGGAAGGTCTTCATTACACAGTATCCTTTGAGGACATATGCCTTAGGCTTTGATTATCAAGGAGAGAGCTCCATGTTCTTAATTGGACTAACACCTTTCCTCTTCCTTCAATGCTGCTCACCACAGAAAATGCACAGTGGGCTGTAATCCTCTGCTCTGTCCAAATCCCAGCTGTATCCAGTCTGGCACACGGCTGAAGGCAACACTCTGCTGCAGTGACAATGTGTGCTGCAGAGTGGGGCAGTTGTTTAGCTGCTGTTTAACACAGTTCTGTCTTTCACAGCAGCCCAGGTGAGGTGAGGATGTGCTGCTTTAGGCCTCTTTGCTGCTCACAGAACCAGGAGGAGCAGATATGGCTACCAAGGCTCAGAGCCCCTTTCCACCATTTGGCTTGGTTACATCTGCACTGCCTTGTTAACTGTGCATGTTAAGCCCTTCTGCAGAATTCATCAGAACTATTTCCAGTAGTCAGGCTTTTAGAGACCTCTTGTTTATTGTGTTAAACAGGTCTTACAAAATGAAGTATGGGGCATTAATAAAACGATTGGGATTCATGAGGCATCATAATGGAGTTAAAGGTAGAGCTATCACAGATGTCCAAAGCTATCTTTAAAAAAATATTTTAATATATTTTAAAAGATTATATAATTAAATTATAATTTAAAAGATTAAATTATCATTTAATGTATTTTAAAAGATTGTTTTATGTCCATTTGTTTTAGCATATCTAAATGAATAATGGAAATAAATTCCTTCAAATATATTATCTTCATGCCTCACTTAACACTTAAACAGATGCATGATCTTAGCACGGGACTAGTTTTGCTCACTCTAAAGGGACTAAGTTTGTGCTTAGCTTTAAGCACATTTAAACATTTTTTATTCAGGGGGTGATATTTCAAGAAAAAAACATCAGCTTCTGTGCATAAAATAAATGTTAAGATATCATATAATGTATAATTTATTCCAACCAATTAGCAAGTAAAAAGATTCAGTATGAATAAAAAGGTGTATCATTAGACTATGCATTTCTTGCTGCAAGAAATTTTAAAAAAATGTGTTCAACTATCTGGAGGTGTAATTTTATGTTCCCAGGCAAGATTTTGTCCAGAGGATTGTTATGGACTCGAGAAACTTCTTTCTTTGCAGCTTGACTCAGAGATTTCTGCAACAGCATGAACAATTTGTAGTTAAGTAAAACTCTTGTGGGTGTATTTCTGGAAGTCCAGTTATTCCCTTGGGAAATAGTTTTTTATTCTTCATATGTAAGATTCATCATTCTGTAAGATTTAAATTTTGTGTATTGATATTCTGATAAAAAAATTATACAATCAATGGATGAAAAAGAAATGGACATCTCAGGAGTCGTACAAGGATGGCAAGATAAGGAGCAGGAAGAAGTAGATAATAAGAGAGCGCATGTGTAGCAGTGTATGTTTTGTAGACTACCAGCGACAGCACTGAATTTGAAATTGGGCATAACTGAATTAGATCTTAAAGATCAGTTAAGTTTAGTGAGCTGGCATTTTGCACAATTCATTAACTAACTGATATTGGCATTTTGGCAAGCAATTAGTGCTGAATTTCAAATAGAATCGTTTAAGTATTAGGATTTCATTCTTATGGATATGATGGCATAGTTATGAAATGTTATCTCTGCTATTAATTCCTTTAAATCTGACATCAGGAAAAAATGTGTTTTATAGAAAATGTGAGCAGGGATGCACACCACTTTGTATTTCTCACTCTTGTGTAATTCAGTTAAGAACTGAAAAAGGAGTTGTCAGAGAGGTCACTGGACTGGGGTGGTGGCTTTCTGAAGACAATCCTGCTGCAGTGTTGTCAGTTGTGTTGTAATGAGCTGCTTCTGGTTGAAAAAAAAAAGAGAGAACCAATTTTTAGAGATGCTGAATAGATTGATGGTGAACATGAATCAATTAAAATAAAGTACTTCCTATTTAGAATTCTAAGTCTACCTCTTCAGCACAATATTCCCACAGCAAAAATACTTTCGACTGCATGGCCAGGAATATGAGAGCATATTAAGTTTTGAGAAGTTAAGAAAGCAAAATAGTTAGAGAAACAGTTGTGAATTCAAGGTCCTAATCCAGCAAAATCTGTACAGAAATAATAAGCACTAAACAATTCCTATATCTTTATCCAGTGCAGCCCTTCACACTTTGAACAAGCCCTACATGTCAGTGAAATGTAAGCATGCATTCAGAATAAATATTTATGAAATAATTTCAAATATTATTAATGTCAATCCCAGATTATAAAACAGACTGACTGTAAATATGACTTCTGTCACTCAATTCCTCCAAGCCCTCCACAAAGAGAAAAAAAATAAAGAAGAAATTCACTTCTGTTTCATTCTCATTTACCTTTACAGCCTTGAACATCCACTTTATTAACAGACCCTGCGGTGGTTTCTCCTTGGGGGCTGCTTTACTGGCCAAGCAGTGAACCCCAGACCAACCGAGACAGTTTGTGTGGGTTCCTCAGATCAGCTGGCTGAGTGTGGATAAGGCTGGAAATGAAGAGCGGGCTTCTGCCGTGGGTTTGGAAGGTGTTTATTCAGGTGCAGCTCCACGTGCAAAAAGCATGGCCTGGCCTGTCATTCTCCTATTTGTACCCCAGAACACAGCCTGGGGCAGCTGGAGAATTCGGGCCAATGGATGAAAAGGGGGGTGGCTGGTCTGGGACAGGGGCACTTAACAGAACAACTGGAAGGGGCAGGTGTTGGAGTACCTGGTCAAATGGGAGATGATCTCCCCTCAAGTTACCAGGGTGATTGACAAGGGGCTCCCCTCTGGGAGATGCCATGTGAGTTTGGGAATAGGTGTAGGGACTTTGGAAGGGGCTCAAAGGAACATACCAACACAAAATAAATAAAATACATATAAAACTTTGAAAGCCTCAATCATGCACTGCAACAAGACCCTCTGAAACTTTATTCCCACAGATGTTAGACTGGAAACAGTGAAGCAACTTGTAGTATCAAAGGCATGTAGTCCTTCCTAAAATGGCAGCTGTTCAGTTTTCAGAGCAAGATGTGGGAAGCAGGGGCAAAGGGTCATCAATTTAAGGCTTGCTGATCTGATGGCTGGCTTGTTATGTCTGTTTTTAGGTTGAGGCTGAGGTTGCTTCATAGTCTCAGCAGATGCTGCATAATCAATTGTTTTGTGTCAATCTATTCAGTAATCATAGATGCTGCTAGCTTTAGCAAGAAATAAAGTTTGTGAGTCATGTTTTTCTTTCCTGATGAAGCATAAAAATAAATAACAATTTTGAAAATCCTTTTCTTTGTAGCATTTGTTTTAGTATTTAATGGAACCGTCGACTTTTAAACCTCAGGCAGCTCCTTCCTACACCTCCTAAATTGCTGTTGTTAGTTCAGGTACCTTTTGTTATTTCCTGCAACATATTTGTCAAAACAGCCTTATCTTGCTCTTGTATGATTAGTTCAAGATCATCTAATGTGCCTTAAGACAATGAGAGATGTTCTTTCTGTGGAACAAGTCATCCATGAAATGAGGTCAGCAGTCCTTCTTCCTGTTTGTCCCTTATATTCCTTCATAAATTTGTCTTGTCATTATAACTCCCATTTAAGTCAGAAAAAGAGGCAAAGGAGATAAGGAAGAGTGATTATTCTATAAATTTTGTGGTATTCTATTTGCTCCCTTCCCACGACATTGCACCCAAAACACTCCTGCTGTTACTGGAGAAGACTTAATGCCTCTTCAGAATGCTGGGTCTGGTGGCTGGACAGTCTTCAGAGACTTTTTGGAGCTGCTCCACTAACATGTACCTGTTCTTTATTTGTGGTAGAACATGAAGATTTTAAGCCCTGATTGACTGAATATGACATGATTTGGGAGTAAAAACATGCATTCTTCCCTTTCGATGTCAGTGTTTCAAATTTGGAATATCACAAGTTTAATTTCCCTTCCATCAAACATGGATAAAAGTCCTAAGGTAAGGACAATAACCTGATGTTGAGAGGATGAATTTCTGGCATTAAAATGACTGCCATAAACTTAGAGATTTTGCTACGGCTGAGACAGACTGACTAGCCCATTAAAATCTCCAAGATTAAAAGTACATGTCCTCTGTCATACTGAAAGTAAATAATTAAGTCCTTTGTGTCATGATTTGATTTTTAGATTTGAAGAGAACTTCTAAAAAGAACCCCACTTTACTTGGATTAGTACCTTTGGTGTCAATCTTTTGAAAGAACTCTAAACTATAATTGAAATTTCTATCTTCTGTCCTTTATTGCCTATTCCATAAGAGATGTTGAGAAAGATATCTTTTCTTGTTTCAAAGTTCAGTTTTCTTTCCTTGGTCAGATTGTTTTGCTTCTGCTTTATCCCTCCGCCCCGACTCCAACTTGTATTAGGGGTTATTATATTTCAGTTCCCTAAGTTTATGTTTCATGCTGAGGGAGAATAATACTCCTGATTAAAAAGTAAACTACATGTACTATAATATTTAAAATAGTAGATTTCAGTCATCTTTGATTATGCTTCATCAAGCTTATATTTATCTACAAACTGTTTAAAATTCACAAAATGCACAAAAATGTTGTTTGACTGTTCTGGTATGCTTGTTACTCTATTGAATTGAACCTGTCTCATGGTTTAGGCGTATTCTGTTTTCAGGCTGGAAAAGGGAAAGTTATTCTCATCTTTTATGCTACATGCTAGTATAATGTAGATCATAAATCATGTAAAAGCTTCAAGCATTTCTTTTATGAAAGGCAAAAAAAGTTTTTCTGAAAAAAAACAAAACAAAACAACCCCACACCAAAACAAGAGCAGAGAGAAACAATTAAAACATTTTTTATTACTTGTACATGTTTAAAATCCAATTGGTTTCAAAATCTGCATATTGCTAAATAACAAGCAGTGCTACTACATGCCACAGTAAGGATTTCAGGAATTCATTAAAATGATTTAAACTTTTCTTGGGTAAAAGTCAAAAGAACTGGCAAAATATCAGAGCTGAGAATAACACCCAGGCTATTGCTGTGCCAGTTGCTGCACTTGCTACAACAGACCTAAATGGGTTATTCTTAAGCCTCCAACTTGAAAGTATATTTAGCATTTTTAAAATACTTTTCTTTCGTTTTGAGGCAGTTTTGTAAGAAGTGCTATGGAAATCTAAGGCACAAAAAAATCTTTTAAATCATCAATGCTTGAACATAAGCAATGCAAGCAGGGTTTAAATTGTCTCGCAGACAAATGATACTTCCTGCTGAGATGACCCGTTCTGTGACACTATTTAAGTGGATTTTTTTTCCTGTTTGTGATCTCTTATTTGTTCTATTACACTTCAAAGCTGTGTTCTATAATTTCAGACAGCTCCTGGAACTTTCATCTTCAGGACCTTGTATGCTTTACTTAATTAAGTGATGTGCAGGCTTTAAGATCTGGAGTTTGGACATAAAGGATTATGTTAAATGACATAGAGCTGATCTGATCTGAGGTTCCATATGATGTGGTTATTCTTATTTTGATCTCAATTAAATGCAGCTAAACAATGATCTGCCCCTACCTACCAAATGAAGACGACTTTTTTCTAATTCTGTCCACATATAGGGAATTATTTTTTTGTTATAAAGCAGAAATTTTGCAGTAATCTTTTTGAACTATATATAGTCTAAATATGTAAAATATACTTTGAATAAACAATACATTCTATATGCATATATTAAAATACATATGTAAAAGTATACTACCATCATGGAGAAAGAAAAAACTGTAAAAAAATCCTATTTTTCCACTTTCAAACAAAACCAGAAGCATGCTTGTTTGAAGAAAGCCACCATAGTGTCATAATATATGGAGAAAGAATCATCTGCTTAAATATATTTCTAACCCATTTCACATACCAAGATCACATAGATGCTCTTTCCAAGAGCTGCCTTCACAAAAGGTGTATCACCTTGTAAAGAGCAGTCTTTCTGGAAAGTTATGTATAGATAGAAACTAATGTTATGTTGTCTGTATAGTACTGAGTGACACATAAATACTGTTTGATAAACACCACCCCCTTGTAGAGAATTTATATTTTTTCCATCTCTTTATTGAATATCCATTGATGTGTTTCTTCTTAAGAAAGCAAGAAGAGTAGCATTTCATCTTAGAAATAACTTGCGGAAACTATCTGCCTGAATATGTTGATATGACACGCAACAAATACTAACAGTGATGAGAAAGAAAAGCTAAAACCTACCATGGTCTTTATGCTAGCTGAAAGTTGTGTAATCTCAATCTGTGTGTCACCACTGAAATAATTCCCCTGATGTTGGGCCCTAAAATGTTAAACGTGAGTGTAACGTGTGTGTTAGAGACTATTGTGAACCTACTCAAAAAATGGTTTTCAGAATCCCCCTTTGTGGTTCAGAAGATCATTTTAAAGCAAGAGTGCTAACACTACTTGAAAATAGAAATTCTTACCCAGTGGGATATTAAAATCTGTTGGCACTAATTTATATACTGAATTTGCTTGAAAAGAAAGGAAAATGCTGAACTAATAAAAATGCAATTAGGAAATGTTAAAATATAGCTAAGCAACATAAAAATGAAGACTATTTATATATTCGCATTAAGGAGATTTATTTTCTCTTGTCAAAAATCATCAGAACAACGTATTCAGCTGGCTTTGATGTGAAACTGAATCTCTCCATTTTGTCTTGTAGGAACTGTGGATCAAGTGGCTCATGATGTGGGCTACCCTCCTCAGCTGGATTGCCTGTAAGTCTGCAAAGGGTAAAAATTGCCCACCCTAGGTTTAAAATACTCTTGGGCACACGGTGCAACTCTTGGGGATGGTGCTGTGATGGGTGGGAGTCGATGATCCTTGTGGGTGTCTTCCAACTCAGTTTATTCTGTGATTCTGTGAAAATCAGGACAAAGGCTTGACATAAAATTCCTTCCCTACATAAGACCACACTTGTATAACTTGGGCAAAAAGATGCTGTAGCGACGCGAGTTTCAGGTTTTTATATTTGTATCAGTATTTGTTACAAGTCTGTACTTGGTATGTCCCTTCCACCCCCCTCCATTCCTACCCCTGTGGTTCCTCCTGATGTAACCCCTCCCCCTTCCATTCCCCATTGGGTCGGTGTTTCCCCGCCCGGCCCCCAAGCTGGGAAAAAGGGGACACACCACCGCCACGCTCTCTCTCTCCTCACCCTCTCCATGCTACCACCATGGTGAGAAGGGGTTTTGGCAAAGCCCTTTCCACATGGCTGCACTGAATAAACATCCTTCCTAACCCGAGAGAGCAGGATTCCTTCTTCCAAACCTGACCCACGCAGCAGCCTGCTGAGCTGATGGATCCACACGAAATGTTTCTGTGGTCTGGAGGGATTCACTGCTAGCTGGTGGCCCCCACGAAAGAAACTTCAACAAGATGCCTTCTTTCTGATTCTTATCATGCTGAGTCATATTATATACGGTGAAGTTAACTTGTCAAGAACAGTACATGCTTGGTACCTTGGGAACCTTAAAAAAAAAGGAAAAAAGGAAAATAAAATTATTGTCCTTCAGATTAATAAGAAGGCCGGTTCTTTTAAGGATCAAGAATTGATACATGCTATATTTTGGCACTATGAAATTTTAGTGTATGCCTCCAATTCTCTCTGCCTGTGACCCTGAATTCCTTGCGAAGGTCAAATTTTAATTTAACCACCAGTTACTTTTCAGACCCTGTAAAGTTCACCAGTTCCCTAAGAAAATCTTTAGAATCTTGAGTTGTAGAAGTATTTCAGAGACATAATTTCTTCTCTCTCCTTCTTCATTATTTCATCTTTTGGATGGGGCCAGTAATGACTGGTTAGTTAATATTCATAAAATGTTTGGCATGTATAATAAGTTGATTTGCTAGGCTTTGTTTAGGCAGCAGATTGAATGAAAAGGTGCATTCATGTAAGCTACCCTACTGGAGACTGAGTGTAACATCTTATATGCTGACATTTATGTAGGGGAAAAAATACATATGTGGAAGAAATATAACTGCCTTCTCCAACAGAAAGCTATTTATTCCCCTCTTGTAATGCAAAATAATAGAAGACAGGGGGATGGTTGGGCTGAGGAAAAAAATGTCAGACAGTTAAGAAAGGTGAATGAAAGCTAAAAAGAATAAGCAGGAAAATAAACTTTATATTTTAAATTCAATCCAGCATTTGTTCCTGTTGAAACTGGAAAGAAACTGCTGGCTGGACACTGAAAACCCTAACTAACCCAGCATTACTAGAGGACTATTCTCTGATGGGTACATCTGCTTAAGATCAAGAGGTTGAAAGGGGCTCAATTTGTAATCAATGTGTTGGAAAGTCAGGTTCAACAAGATTTCCTCTGTGTGTGTGCATGTGTGTGTATGGAACAAGACAGGAAAATTTTCTTTCAGTATATAGTGAAAGGAAGATGATTAATGATTTAGGATTCTTTTCACACTGCAGTAAAAATTAATTAAAGATGTGCTGCCTTTAAGCAATTCTATGCTTACAATGATAAATATGGAAATGTGCTGCATTTTGCAGAATAAAACCCACTGTCTTTACAACACACAGAAATGAATTGTATCCACATCCTCTTTTATGTAAACACTGTGAAATTCAAGTGTTAAGGGTTCAGCTGAATGTCTCTCCATGATTAAAGAAAAGCAATACTGGTGGTAGCATCTTCAATAGCAAGTACTTTTTCTCACTTAAGAAAGAATTGGAAAGAAAAGATTTTTGTCTTCTGTGGACATGAGGGTTAGTGAGGGGAAGAGGCAGGATCAATAAATACTTTCAGTAGCTAAATATTACAATTATGCTGAATGGGGGGAGAAACATTTTTGGTATTGTTTATTAAACTTAATTGTGTTAGATGTGAGCTCTGAATCTATTATCACAAATAGGCTCCCAATCCCTTCTGTTCTTGCAAAATGAAGCTGCCAGAGTGTCCTGGTTTAGGGCAAATTTGGGAGGAACCCTCCGAATGGTGTTCCTCTGGAAAGCAAGTCCAAACAGCCCCTCCCCCCAGCCAGTCTGGGAAGAGAACTCCCTCAGAGAAAAGTGGAAAAAACTATTTATTTAACAAACAAAATGCCCACAAGTATAAAGAATGAATAATAATAATATGAAACAATAAAACCTCTTGCCGCTCCAAAGAGAGATGGCAAAACTGAGAGTCCGTGCCAGGAGTCTGTTTATCAGTCCCAGTCCCTTCAGTACTGGAAAATGCTGAGTCCAGGCCCGGTGGGCCACGGGCGCAAGATCCCGGTGCTCCTCTGGGTTTTTTCAGTCCAGAGCAGATTTAAACAGTCCCAAGAAAAAAAAAGGAAAAACAGTCCAGGAAAGCTTCTTTGCCTCAGCTAGCTAGACTAACAAAAAGGGAAGGAAAAAAACCCCTCTCTCTGGCTGCCGTTCATGCATCCGACGAAAGAAAAAAAAAACACACAGTCCCAAGGATGAGAGAAGATCCTGAGGAGTGAACACTGTTTTCCAAAACAAACCGTGCACTGCTTCTTTCCCTGCTCACTCTCAGAACCAGTCTTAAAGGTACAGAACACAGAACAGACGATGTGGGGATACAGGTATCATAGTCACCCTAGGACACAGAGTAACATTCCTTTCTATTGACACTGAGACATAATTCCTCTTTTCAAATCCCAATGGCTGTCTCTCTCTGTCGCTGTATTAAATAAAACCTCTTGTTCTCAAACTTCCACATAACTTTGAAAATAACTGCAGCTTTTGTCTAGTCCATTCCCTTCCTTCCATTTTCCTTCCTGTAGGTGCCATTTTGAGGCATTTTGGGAGCATTCCTGGTCTTTTCTGCTTCCTCCCTGCCTCCTGCACAGCAGCTGCACAAGCCTGTCCTACAGCCTGTCTAGGATAGCCACAGCAGCTCTTATCTTCTCTGCCTCTGACTAACCTCTTAGATCAACCTCTGCCACGCTGCCAGAAGTGACTTGTTCAAAAAGTGCCTTTCATCTGCTTTCTACTTGCTCACCTGTCCTTCAGGCTTGTCAAGCCTGCTGAAGTTTACAGTGATGATAAAGCAAACCAAGGTTAGAAAAAAAGTATTTGGAAAATCCTCCTCATTAGGAACCTGTGTGTGATCTAGCTGTTCTTAGAGAAAAATGCTTTAATACTGCTACAGATGTAGCAGTATTAAGTGAGTATGTGTAGGTCTCTGTATGGCACAGCAAATAGAGAATTTAATTGGTTAAATGAGAATAGAAATATTCCCAGGAATATTTCTTGTTCCCTTTGGAATCTGAGGATAAAGGGAAGAAGAAAAGTAGGATGTAACTGAGAGCTAAACATGCTTTCTAGAGAGAAAGCAGAATTATTTCCAGAAGTATCAGCAGTGGGTGTGCCCCCCTTCAGCCACGTCTGTGTTTTCTCATCCTAATCTGCCCATTTAAGAATTAAGACATAGTTGAGATGCAGGATATACTGGTTTCATGAAACTTCAGCTAAATACAGATATATTTTTTGGCATGTAAGAAATTTTTTTTGTAATATGGGTAAAGATAATTTAGAACTAAAAGTTCTAGAAAACTGACAGATGACTTTTTAGCACCTCTGAGGATGAATGTTTTGATGTGGGCGTAATGTGCTAATGAATTAGCCTTTCAAATACAAATGGAGCAAATATGCCTCGTTCTAGTCCTAGAGCATGAAAAGTGTTTGCTCAAACCTAAAAATGATCATATGCTTTAGCAAACTATGACATGAGTGGAAATTTCCACTTGGTCAAGTGCATAGCAAGTAGGGTTTTTTGGTACAGGCTTTAGAAGCACAGTAAGTAAAATTCATGTAATCTTGTGTAGTTTAGGATAATATTTTTACCCATGTTTTAATCAGTGTTGTTGAGGCTTGGATAGAAAAATTAAGTAAGCTCAGAAGAGATGAGAACACAAATGCTCTGAACTAGGTTACAGGAGGCATATGACCAAATAATATTTGAGAAGGTGTGTGCCCTTGGGATACATTTCTCTTTGCCCAGCAGATTTTCCCTCTTCTCTTGGAGTGGAACCAGGTCTGTCCTTGAAAAATCCTCTTCAAAATCTTAGAAGTCAAGTAAAGCCCAGTGAATGTGGACATCAAATCTGCTTAATTCTGCAAACAGAAATATTTAAATAAAAATAGGAAAGATTTTCTGACCACAAGTGAAAAAATCTGGGAATGTAGGTTGTCACAAAGCCATTTTCACTGGGGAAGTCTTGAGATGCTTGCTCCAGCAGTCACCACCTTCCATTAGTGCCTGTAGCTACACCAGCCTGTGGGCCACATCTTAACTAGAGGCTTTTCTATGCCTTCTCTACAGTTTGCAGTCCATTTAGTTATGTCTCTGCCTTTGCAAGACCCTGATGGAAAGCAGAGCACTGGAATAATGTACGTTAAAAAACAAACTCCTCTTAAAAAGGAAAAAAAAGTGAGAGGCATTATTGGATATAACTGTTTACTCTGGCAAGGGAACTGTGAATTGTCTTAAATGGCCAGCAGCAGCTCAGCCTCTCCAAGGCAGGGGAGTGAGGGAGTGTTTGTACTTACAGGCAGTAATTACAGCTGCTGCTCATTCCTTACTCTAGAGAAATTAAGCTGCTCCTGATTTGAGCAGTAGTTTCACGGTACAAAGTGCTCTGTCTCAGTGCCTGTTGACTTTTATTTTTCTTCCTTCCCTCCTGCAGCACCTGCCTCCTTTGTGCTGTGTCAGCACAAGTCTTTGTTCATGTTAGGTGAATTGGGAATTAGGGAATTAATCTGACTTTAAAAAAACACAACAAACCCGATTACTTTTATGCCTAAAACCCCTCTGATGTAAGAAATGAGGACTGAGTGTACAGAATGAAATTACTGTAGGATCCCTTTTGGTGCTGGAAATGCTTGGGCTGCTTATGTGTGCCTAACAGACAGCCTTATTCTGTGCTCACAGAGATAATGGAGTCACTGAATGAGTGGTGTAAAAAAGCATGACTATCCATCAATTCCATCCTTTCTACCACTCAGACTGTCACTAAACATTAATAAAATCTCATTGTTACTCAGCTTTAAACCTTCAACATCAGCAGTGCTATGCCATAACTAAGTACAAATCTTATTAGGAAAAAAGCATTACCTTTTAGATTTTCCCCTAAAGAAGAAATGTCTCACTGTTGCATTCATTGCTAAACAGAAACACCATTATTTCAGTAAACAGTTTATAAACATTAGAAGAAACTGAATGAGATTTATGGGATTTAAACCTTCATTTCATTATTTGTTAACAGGCTTTAGCTCCTGCGTGCTACCTCAAACATCCCTCTTGAATACACTTTTCTGCAGTTTTGTGTATTGAAAGACTGAAAAAAAAAGTCTTTCTTACCTGAGCTGGATTTTCTTAGAAAATCATCAAGAAGACCTGATGTCAATTACAGGTTTAAGCAGCTGTACAAACATCACTGAATATGCAAAAATGCATCTTCAATGAATACTTTCTAGTTAGACTAATATTTCTCTCATGAATATTTCAGTTATAAAGTTTTCTTAAAATTGACTTTAATTAAGAGGCCTGCTAAGAAAAAATTGGTTATAACTTAATTTCCCTTTGACTGGCCTTATCATGCAATGCATTCAGCAGAAAAATTTTTTCTTTTCTTGACAAAGTATGATGTTTGCTGGTGCCAGTTAGAGCCAATACATAGACAGATGCTAATGGACTGAAAGGTTGATGCATCATACATTGTGCCTTTGCAGTGACAAGCAAAATTTGCAACTGATTTCTTTATATTTACAACAAAATATTTATCTTTTCCACAGACAGGAATACCCACACATGTTTATTGATTTTATTGACAGATTAACAACTAATTTTTAAAATGTGTGATCCCTATATATCACCTCTTATTTTTCACTTCATCTCGTTACTTTAATATTTTACCCTTTATGGGGATGGGAAAGTCAATTATAATTTGACTGAAGAAATGTCATGCAAGAAGTTTCATAGAATATCAATCTTGTAAAGAAGTGCTCCAGCAGTGGTTTAGTGTGTTGTTTCCACTGAGAACTATTTGGTAGTTGTTTTAGGATGCACAGGAGTATCTCTGTAGAAGTAAAGATGACAAATTCACTGACCTCTATGCTCTAAAGATGAAGGCTTGAAAATCATGAATGTTTAGTGACAAAGAACAGGAAAGAAAGGAAAGTTTCTCTTTTCTGAGAAGATGAAATTCAGAGGCTGATAAGATCTGAACGTTATGAAGGCTGTAAAATCACTGGGGAGAATGAAGTATATTTTAGTAGCTGCCAAATCTGTGGTATAGCTAGATCAGTGTATAAACTAAATTGAAACAAAGCCACAGCAATGCCTTATCAAAATTCCACCATCAAGCACAAATGCTGCACTAAATGAGGCAAAAATGAAGCAGATTAGAAGCTTTCAACAGCTTCTGACTCAGCTGGTGGCATTACCAGGATGGAGGTTTGCAGAGCATCTAGCCAGCCATACATATCAGCCATTGCTTTGTAGAGATATTCTTACTTTTTTGCTCATATTATAACTTCACAGAGAAAGCTGAACTTTCAGCCAATGGGCAAAGACTGTATCAATAGAAAATTAATAGAGGACTTCTACATGGTTCAGCAAGATGATTACGAACTGGATTTTTTGTCTGTAATTTTTCAAGTGTGGAAAAAAAATCTTGGATAGAATGATTAAAGTCAAGAGAAACCAATTAAATGGATTTGTGTCCCGTGGAATGTCTCAAGTGTATTAATCTCTATGTAAATTTGGTTTTCAAGTAGTCAGAAAAAGCCTCTTTACAGCCATTTCTCCCTAAAAAAAAGGTAAATAAAAAGTGGAGGCAGTTAGTAGATTCATGTTTGAGGTATTTTTTAGCTTTCAAACATAATAAAATACTTTAAGAAAAGAAGATAGTCTATGAAAATGTAAGATGAAGTGATAACCCAACTTTTTCCCCTGCTGCTGAGCCTTTTGTCTGTTGTGTTATCTGTGGCTGTAGTGTTCTTAAAACAAAACAAGGACATTATTCATTCAGAACCTGTAGTATTAAGGTTGTGAAGTCAAGCAGTCAGAAGATAAGAAGTGCCAGTTTAGTTTCCCATCTGCATCTTATTTTGTCCCTACCTACCTGTTTATGTTAGCTATTTTTTGACAAATGTACAAATTCCATTTCTTGTTACATTATTTTGGCATATTTAAACACCTCTGGTTTTTTAACTTTGACTACCCAGCCAAATGATTTAAAAGTCCTTATTTCTGTAAAAATATTCCTGATGCACTAGCAGGGTATTTGTAAAGCAGTAGCATGTCCTGGAATCACTTTCACAACTGTATCAGGTCTTCCTGTTGCTGAGCAAATGCCATTGCAGGTCTGCCTTCACTGACATAGTCCCTTCTAGGCTGCCTGAGCCTCCTTCATCTATGTCCTATGTATCATTCATCCTTGTTTTATCCAGGGTGTATTAACCACACTCAAAGTGCAGCCTCTCTAGAATGCAGGGTTTTTTCAGGCTGCTCTGTACTTCATGCTGTAGCAAAGGATTTTTGAGAGAGGGCTGGAGTTTAAGGTTTTTATGTGTGGTGGAGATGGTGCTGACTGCTTTGTACCCTGTGAAGCTGAGGGATGTGCCAATGAAAGGAGCAGGGTTAGGGTGAGAGAAGAATGTAAATGTCACCATTTCTGCAAGTGTGGCAGAACTGCAGGGCAGGGCAATCTGGATGGCAACAAGGACAGAGCATAAGACTTCAGGTTTTATGGGTCACCAAACTGTGAGGGAGGTGGGGAGTGTAAGAACATGCCTCACTGTAACAACAGTGTGTCACTGTTACACTGACACACTCCCAGCAAATAACTTCATTTTTAGTGCTCTTCTTATGCTGCAATCTGTTGGCAAAATATAGCTCTCCTCCACTTAAAATTTTCTCTTACAGTAACATACCTGGTTCGTGAACTTTTATGTTGCTATCTGAACAAAAACATAGATACAGAGAATTATCAAGTTTAAACTGAGTTGTCAAGGTGAACAGGCTATACCTATGGGATGTTTCTTGCTTGATATTTCTGACCATTAACCTGAGAAATTTGGGTCCTTGACTCTGACTGACACAGAGCATAGGGTGAGTTTAAGGTTGACCCTAGTTATTGGTGCAAATGCAACCTATATGCTCATAAAGGTGGATAATGTTTTATGTGGTTCCCATATTGTATTACACTGAACTTAGAACTCAAAATCTGAATGCTCTTAAATTTCAGGGAAGGGAATGGGCAAAAATTGTCAGGTCACTACAGAGCTATTGACTTGAGCTCAGTAAACTGCAAGGTTTGTGAAGTTTCTTGGAGAAAAGAACAACTGAAAGTACTGCAGAACAATATAAAACAAGAACTGCTTAGAAACTATTTATAGAGATAGCTAAAAAGAAACACACATTTTCCCAAAAGTTCAGAAAGTCTGGTTAACCCATTGTCTTTGAATAATTTTAGAGAAATAAATCTACCACAGCGTTACCCAGGCAATTAGTAGTTAAACTACTGAAGACAGAGAATTGTACTGGAATTATAAGGAAGTGAGGGATCAGCTAAAGAAGAGATGATAATGGATTTTGTTAAAGGGGAAATATTAATGAAATTCCCCAAGATCAGTCTTGCAACTGATGTAATGTAAAATTTTCATTAATAATCTCAACATAAATTTGAACTTGAGTACAGAGAAAATTCTCAAATGACTTGTCCATAGGGCATGGCTGAGTTTTACTCTGGGATAGTCATAGGTGCCTAAACCAGTAGGTTAGAGAAAGGAGTGGAGAGAAAAAGTCATCTCCTGAGGCTGGCTCCTGGCACCTGGGTTAGCTTCCTGCTCTGAATTGCTCTTTTAAGTGCAGAGAGGAAGTCAGGATGCAGCAGGAGGCCTATCAGCTCGCTATGGGGAGTAATGACATTGTTTATTACACACGGTTGATAACCTCACATTCAGGCCTGTTCTAGTTCTTGTTCACAATGTTAAAACAGGGCTTGAACATTGACTGTGAAACCTGCAAGCCCCCTCTGGAGACTCTACTTGAGTCCATAGATAATTTAAATGTACATGAAAGGACTTGCCTAAAGCCATTGTATTTCAAGTACTCTACTTCTAGGCCTTTAAACAATGCTTTTGCAGTAGGTTTCCCTTTGTTGCCACAAAATACATTTTTAGGACAGTATCTAATGTTCAGTCTCACCAATGCTCTCCTGCTGCTTGACAGGGTGCCGTGTACCTGCTTAAGCACTAACTCTTCCCCCCACAATTAACCAAATTAATGAGATACTGCTTTCACCTTCTCAACTTAGATGCTCCTTTTTCAAAACTTGTATTGTTTAAAAAAAGCCCAAACCAACTGCCCTCCCCAGCTGTTAAAAATCTTGCTGAAAATCAATAATAAAATACTTGCAGCAATACAAAAGACACTGAGGATTAATAAAAGCTAGCTGCAATTCTTTAGTCTCTTACTGTGTTTGTAACTACCTCTCCAGCTCCTGACTGCTCCCTGTGTCACTGCCCAAACCCTCCAGGGCCGAGTGTGAGGGACAGGAGTCAGTGTGGGGATATAAACTGGCGTGTCTGTGGGGGTGCTTTTACCAGCCAAGCAGCCCTCAGACCAATTTATAACCTTCTGTGTGAGTTTCTCCAAATCTGCTCGTTGGAAGCGTGGATAGGTTTGGAAATGAAGAATGGGTCCGGCTTGGGTAGGAAGAGGTGTTTACTTCTGTGGCTCCATGTGCAGACGAGAGCCAGAGCCAGGACCAGGAGCCAGAACAAGCCAGAACCAGAAGCCAGAACACAAAGCTGGGCTTTGTGTTCCCTTTTTCCCAGGTCGCAGCCTGGGTGGGGAACACTCTGGGCCAACTGGGAAAGGGAAGGGGTGTGGTTACATCAGGGGGATACCACAGGGGTCATCAAGGAATGGAGGGTAGGGTATTTTGGAATGGAACAAACCAAGTACAGACAAATAACAAAATACAAATACAAATTCAAAACCCTAAATCACGCACTGCAACATGGGGAGGATGGTTTTGTTTTGGTTTCTTTCTGCCTGGGTCATATCTGTGGCTTGGTTTACATTTTGTGGCCACATGTGGCAGTACAATTGGCAATGCAGTTTAAGAAAGGCGGCAGAATGTCCCAAATTTTCTGTACTTTCTGAAGTTTAGCACACATTGTAACAGTTACACTTTCCTTATTCCTGTTTCCCTGTAGCCAGACTTGACAATGCAGACTGTTCTCATTGATATATACCACTGATCTCATTGATCAACTATTATAAAATATCCAAACCCCTCTCTCTTAAGGAGGTCAGCTTAAGCCACTAGTGCAGCTTGGAAGACAAAAGACTGATTTGGTTGTTCTATAAATTGTTTCATGCTAGCTATATAGAGCAAGCACCTTTGTAGATGGGGGCCTGACTGGAGGCAGGGACTGGAAGCGAGTGAATATTGTAAATAATCCATGTTTCTGTCAGCAAAGAATGAGAGGTGCTGTTTATGTTTAAAATAAGGAGAAAAAAAAAGAAAAAAAAGTGCTGTAGGACCTAAGAGATATGTACTGTAAGGCAGTGAAATGTGGAAGAGAATTCCAGCAAAAATAGTGGCAGTAGGAAATGTAACAAATTCTAATCTGAATGTTAATTGGTGTATGAAAAGCATGATTTTGTGCCTTTTATGATACACATTGTTTTCTTGCCTATGCTAGAAAGTGCTCTAACTCACTGACTTGGGTTTAGGTATATTATAGTTTCCTAAATTATCATTATTTATTATGGACAAAAGCATTTACTACATTAAATGATGTTAACCAGTTAAAAAAAGAAAAAGAACTTACACTTTCATTTGACTGCATAAATTTGAAGTTTGACCCTGATCCTGCAAGAATATGTATGAACTTATAGAAGTGCAAGCAGCTATAATTACTGCAACGGGAACAAACTCAGCATATTGTGAAGTACATATGGGTTACAAGGAAATGTGCTATCACCACCTATATTCAAATAAGATCTCATAAGACTGTGTGCTGTTAGCTGATAGAATACTATCCAGCTATTCATTTTACAGAATAACATTCCCAGCAACTGTCACCATATTAGGGTCTTGAGCTATTCAGTCTGAGCAGAGTGTAGCGATTTGGCAGGAATCACAAATGAGCAGCAGACGTTGATTTGCTGTGTGGAATATGAATGGCAGAGGACTTTGAGGGTTAACCCTGAAATGCAGCAGATAATTTGAGAAGGATTTTTTAAAAAATATTTGTACCAGAGACTTCTTCAAAACAATAGATTCTGAAATAGGAATTGCATAGATAAATTATGCATTCAAGTTGAAAGATCTCACATCATATAGGAATGTTTTGTTTCTTAGAAGAGTGTGCTGAAAGGGAGACGTCAGAAAATGGAGCAGTCAGAACAATCCATATTTTCACATCTAGTTTAGTTTTGCTGCAACCCTGCCCTAATTATTTGAAACCAGACTAGAATGAGAGTGTCTGTCAGTCCCTCTATTTACACCACTTTTAGGTTTTCTATGGAGAAAGTACAAAAAGTTGGCACACTGTTCTGTGCTTGGTTTAGGGTAGGTATCTAATCACCAAATTTATTTTGAAGCAAGCTATTGTAAAATCAGCCAAATAAAACCACTTGAAAAATCTGGAAAAGGCTGATTCTTAAGGTGAAATGGTCCCAAATCCATCATCATGCTGCTGCCAGTAAGCTGCTGTTAGCACATGCTTTGGCATATGCCTTTCTGAATTTGCAGATGTTGCTGATGCTTCAGAGGTTTTGGGGAATAGAATGCATAAATAGCAGTTATTGCTGTGGCCATTAACTTCTGGGTTTGGAAAGTTTTTCACATTATGATTGAGAACTTTCTTCCAGACGACAGCCAGAGGCGGTAAAAGACAGATAGAATCTTTAGCAAGATAGGACCCATGCATAATTGTATGAAAAATTATAATGAAAAAGCTGGACTGTGGATCTCTAATGCAGTGTACTGAAATAAAATTCATTTCCATACAATTCATGCAGGAACTGCTGTTTGTAGTAATCATATTTGCAAAGCACAATACACTATCCCTGCATCAGGAGACGCACGCTTTTTCTGCATGAGTTTTTATTTTTAATTTTTTTCCTCATAACCTAATTTGGTTTTGAGATATAAACATAGTTTGCAGTGGGGAATGATATGGGTTTAATACAGTTCCACTTAACAGTTCAGTAAGAATGACATCAGGTCCTTGGCATATTTCTGGACAAGTCCTGACACCAGAACTTACATGAAGATAATTTAAAATATATTATTTTGCATCATTATATTTTTGAGCTATAGTTTTAAAATCTGAAATAAATTCACTGCAATTTTGCCACAAAGAGTAAATGGGAAAAAGAGTAACTCCTTTTGAAGGGCAGGGTCCTGTAATCCAGAACAGGAAGAACGTAGCTAGTGTTACTAGCTATCAATCAGCTGAGCTGATTGAGGGAAGACATTTTGTTCAACTAGCCTTGCTGATTAAAGGCACATTTTCAGTCCACCCCCTAGATGGAAGCTGAAGCAGATGAGAGAAGGAATCATCATGGAATCATAAAATAGTTTGGGTTGAAAGTGACTTCTAAAGCTATCTAGTTCCAACTCATCTGCCATGGGCAGGGAGATCTTCAGCAAGACTGGGTTGCTCAAAGCCCCATCCAGACCAACCTTGAATACCTCGAGGGATGGAGCATCCACAACTTCTCTGGGCAACCAGTTCCAGTCCCTCACCACTCCCACAGTGAAGAATCTCTTCTTAATATTTAATCTAAATCTATTCATTTTTGGTTTAAAGGCATCACCCCTTCTCCAATAACTATGTGCAGTTAAGTTATATGGTGTAATGACTCTGAAAGGGTCGAAGGTCCCTCTCTGGGTTTCTTGTAGGTTCCCTTTAGGGGTCTGAATCCTCACAATGAAATGAAATTGCTAGTTTCTCTTATTGGGAGATGCTAAAGCAGAAATGCACTATGTAATTCCTTGTAGCAGTCCACTAGCAAAGAATATAGGATGCAATACATTCACTTAACACTTACTACTAGTAAGTAAAACTGAACAAGTCCTGTCAAGTCTCACTAATTTCTACGGAGTCTAGATCCTTCTATTATTTCTGAAGACCTTAGGTTTTTTTCTTTTTTGGATGCTGCTGTATCTGTATCATCTCCAGTTTTCTGTTCCTCTCTTTGAACCTCTTTCACTCTATCTCCTGTTTCCTTTCCCTGTGAGGGGCTGGCAAGCCCCGAGACAAGTGGTGATCCTTATCTTTCAGATCTGGAAGTTCTTGTCTGTCACATCACTGTTTCTTCTTCTTTGTGCCTGCATATACTTTTAAATCGCCTAACTCTAATCAATATGATTATTAGTTTAGATTAGATTGCCCCCAAATTACATGTTCTTTGCTGCAGCATCACTTTGTTGTTGTTATTTCTTCTCCATCCAGGTTATCTTTGTATCCACGTTATCTCTGAAATTAACTTTTACATAAAGGCTGCCTCAGCCTTTTGGAAATGTCTGAATCTCTTTTATGAATTGTCTGTGAGACAATCTGCAGAGATTTGTCTGTGGCCTCATCCTTAGTACTTTCCCCAGAAGAAATGAAAACATCCACACCTTTCCTCAGGTACCAGAACATATCTTTTTCTCTGATATGATGCAAGAGGGAGTATTTTCTTGGCAGATTTCATGGGTCTGACAAGCCAAAATGTGTGCATCCTTGAAGTAATTCACCTTAACTAGTAAGGTCAAATAGGTATCTGTTGTTATAAATTACTTTCCTGATATTTTCTAATAAGCAAAGCAAAATATGAGGTATACCATAAATAAAGAGATACTTTACTAAGTGCTCAAGATTTGAAACAACCACAGTTAGTAAAAAGGCATGGTATGATGTGCAGTGGTAGGATGAGATCTGCTTCCAATGCAGTTTTGAAAAAAATTTGGCCTGAAAGCTACTCTGTGGACTAACTGTTACAGGGGAATGATAGGTGGTAATCACAACCCATCCCTATCCTTCCCAGAAACATTACTTCTGACACTATAAATGATATTAGACCCTTTTCTTTCCAGAATGTAGAATTGGATTATACATTTTTATTGCTTCCTGCTGTCTCTTTTCTTTTCCCTAATAATACACAGACATAATGTAGGCCTCTTTTATTTCTATAATAAGAAGACAATTTATTATTCTCTAGTCGAATTTAGGATAAAAAGTCCCAAGGAAAATATCTCTTTGTTATATCTGTAATATAATTAGAAACAATGCAGAAAGATTTAGATAGTAGGTCGGCTGACAAGAGTATGATAATAAATCAAAAATGCAAATGAAAAATCAATGTATGCATAAAAAGGAAAGATGTCACAGATTTCTGGCCAAGAAACAGAAAAAGTTTGGGAGTTATTGTGTGAAAAATCTGTCAGTTCCTCAGTGTAGTGTAGTTGTAGTGCTGAAGAAAAACATGTTTCTTGGGTGGTACTGTTAGGAATACAAAATCAGTGATGGATATTCTATCCAAAATCGTTGCTACACCTCACCTTAGATACTGGTATAATGCAACTTTGCAATGTATGCCACTGGCTTTCAGAGTTTAAAATAGTAAAACGAAGAAAAATCTCTTAGATTGTAAGGATCTAAACAGAAGGAAAGTTTAAATTAGGCTTTATTATAATTGAAAAACGAAAGCAATTCACTGGAATTTACGAAATTCCATAATTGTGACAGTAGTTAGTGGATATAAGACTCAGTGTCATTACTGAAACATAATTATACCAGAAATACCGCAATATATAATTTGCTAAACCAGTGGAAGCAAGCAAGAAGTAATAAAAATAGGTTCAGACACATGATAGATAGCATAATGTTATATACTAAGGATAGCTGCTGAAAGAACCAAAAATAATGAGAGTACTGAGCACAGTCTGTGGTAGTAAAGACAGCTTCAGATTGTGCTTCTGCATTACCCTTTACTGGGGAGCAGCAATCAGTTGGGAGGCTGGTCTGTAAAATGAATGATGTGAGGTAAAGATTTTTTTTTTCCTAGAGCCTTTTCTTACTGATCCAATGGAGGTGGAAATTTGCAAATGGGGAAAGGCAGTGAGAGTTAGTGAATAGAACAGGAGAGCAGTGGGGTAAAGCTGGTCCACAAGTTTCAGAAAGGAGATAGGTTTCTGCACTGGTAAGGCAACAAGGGCTAAAAGAAAAAGGAAAGCAAAAGTTAACAATGATTGTGAGCATCAAAAACCATTTTATTTAGTACTTGTTTGGCTATAAGTAGAAATTTAAAATTATTTTTCTGAGAACACTGATTTTATGTCTCATCATCATAATAACTGCATTGTAAAAATAATACATTTGTTTATCATGTTGATGTGACTTTGATATGGGAATTTTGCCCACAGGGGGAAAAAAATATTGCTTACATTTGCATAGGAAGTCTGAGTCAAGGCAGGAAATGGTAAACAGCCTCATCTCACCACTGAGCAGGCTGTGCAGGTTGCTCATAGTTAACCCATCTCTAGAACAGATTTTTGTTCATGTTTATTTGAGTTTTGAACTTCATGAAAGTTTTGAACTTCCTGAAAGTAAGTCTGAAAAACAGAAGCAGTGGAAATGCTCACAAAGACTGGCTCTATACAAATAATGTCTACAGGTTGAAACCAGGAAACTTAATACATGGTGCCAGGAAGCCAAGTCACTTTTGACTCCAGGTTGCACACAGGAAAATAAAGTGTGTCAGAGATCATATAAAGGAATCCTATATTCAAATGAAAAGTCATCCACTTGGAGAAATAATTCTGACTTCTAGCTAAAGTAAATGTTTTGGGGTTTTTACAACCTTTTTGATTTTTGTTTATTCCTCCAACCTCAGTAAAATTTCAGTTTTCCAGGGGTAAGGGGTTGGGAGAAAATTAGAGTCCAATCAACTGTCCAAACACCATACAGAGAAAAATACTTTATAGCATTGAGAAATCTTTCTCTGTAAAAAGATCAAGCTGCAGCTTGATAACCTATGGAAGAAAAAAATTAATTTTTACTTTGAAACCCAGATTAGTATAATCTGAGTATATTTTTTTTTAAAAAAACCCTTGATATTTTAAAAAAATTAAAAATGTCTGGAAGGTTTAAAATAGACATATGTGCAAAAAGTGAAAAATGCAAGAACATCAGGAGCAGTTTCAGCAATGATGAAGCTAAAAATTGGTGAAGGGCAACATTTCAATTCTCCACACAAATAAATATGCTCATATTTTTAACTGTATAATTATAAAATACATAACGTTCTAAAGTGAACATTTACTGAAATTGATGAGAGAATTACCAAAGTAGTTGGACTCTCTTAAAGTGTTGGTGATGATCATTGCAGGGATTTTGCTGGCAGGCATTCCTTATTACCAGAACTGTAAGACTGCATTTTCTAGAAAGCCATCAAAAAAGAAGTTTTATATCTTCAGCTTTGAAAGAGAATACGAATATCTGCACTATGCAAGTAGCAGAGCTGTTTGACAAGTGTGATGCCAAATTAAGGTCTGCAGAGTTTCAAAAGTTTTAGCTACACTAAAATATTCCATGCTATGCTTTTAGTAGACAGCCTTTATAAGGAATTTTTGTTAAAGTTGGGTATGGTGTTTTTAGTAAGTTTCCTTAACAGACTGCTAATTTTAACAGATGTACTGGCTTGGTCATGGCAAGGTTTTGGTAGTGGGGAAGCAACCAGGGTGGCTGCTGTGAGAAGCTGCTAGAAGTTTTCCCTGTGTCCAACGGAGCCAATTCCAGCTGGCTCCAGGATTAACCTGCTGCTGGTGAAGACTGAGCCCATCAGTTATGTTGGTAGTGCCTCTGGGATAACAAGTTTAAGAACAAGAAATAACTGCTGCACAACATCAATGAGAAGACAGCAGTGAGAATGTGTAAAGGCAGCAGCTCTGCAGACACCCAGGTCAGTGAAGAAGGAGGGGGAGGAAATGCACCAGGCACGAGAGCAGAGGTTCCCCTGCAGCTTGTGGTGCAGACCATGGTGAAGCAGCTGTGGCCTTGCAGGACCATAGTGGAGCAGAGATCCCCTTACAGCCCGTGGAAGACTTCATGGTGGAGCAGGGGATGTCCAAAAGGCTTCTGTGACCCTGTGGAAAGCTTGCACTGTTGCCCCATGGAGAGACAAACTCACACTGGAGCAGGTGTGCTGTCAGGAATTATGACCCTGCAGGGTCCCATGTCAGAGCAGCCTGTTCCTGAAAGACTGCACCTTTAGGAAGGACCCATGCTGGAGAAATTAATGAAGATCTGCAGCCTGTGGGAAGGGCTCACATTACAGAGATTCATGGAGGGCTGTTTCCTGTGGGAGGGACCCCACACTGAAGCAGGGCGAGTGTGAGGAGTCCTCCCCATGAGGAGGAAGAGCAGCACAGGCCACAGGTGATGAACTGGCCACAGCCCCCCTTCCCTGTCTGCCTGTGCTGCTGTGGGGAGGGGTTAGAGAATTTGGGAGTGACATTGAGCCTGGGAAGAAGGGATGTGAGGAAGATGTTTTAAGATCTGGTTGTATTAATGACAGGGGTTACTGAGCTATTTCTGTTTCCTTATCTTGACCCACGAGACTTTCATTTTATTTTCTTTCCCCTGTCCAGATCAGGAGGGCAGTGACAGAGCAGCCTTGGTGGATATCTAGCATCCAGCCAGGGTCAGTTTTTCACAGCAGACAACAAGACACTGAAATCTTCCAAGATCTACTTCACAGCTAAACTGTGTTTCCTGGTCTTTTTTTTTCTTTTTTTTTTTAAATTTTTTAAAATTTATTTTAGAGAGAGCAAAACCCTACTGACTTTAATGTTCCAAACTAATAATATTACAAGTAAGACTTGTTTTTTTAATCAAAGAAATTAGCTACAGAATTATGTGTCTTCCTTCAGAGAGCATTTGAATGTAAAACTAGTGGGAAAATTTTTCTTGTGAGTTATATTGTTGTTAAAACCAATGACTTAAAGGAATCCCAGCTCTTGTAGGTGAGAGCACACAGACTGTTGCATTCATCTGGGTTTTTGAGATCAGAAATAATGAGACATGCTCCAGCCAGTGATTCCTTCCACTCTGTGAAAACTTGGAAGTAGTTTTCTGTTACAATTTATAGTGTTTCAGGAGGGAATTTCTTGCATAAACCTGGGGATGAAGAAGAGCATCCAGCCATTCTAAGGTTAGCAGAAAGACATAAAAGAGGGCAGCTGCCCTAATCGTCTCTGAAGCAGCCAAGCAGAAAAGTTTTAACATCCAGGCCCCTTTTTTTCTTTCTCTCTCCTTCTCTGAAAGCAGTACAAGTGGGAGTAAAACAGCCTGAAGGAAGAGATATGTTGGTGGAATATATAAAGTTGCTGGGGCTGGGTGTGGAGGGGCCCCAAGGGCTATGCAAAGTGCCCCAGTAAATTCTGGGAACTGTTAGACCTATGGTTGTTAAATCTAATAAACTTAAGGTGTATGTGTAGTTTCTCTCCTGTTTGAATGTAACTGTTGTTTAAAATGATAGTTTTAAGTATTATTTAGATAAACTTAGAGTTTTTTAAGCCACCCTTGTAATCCTGAAGTTAAAAATTTTGCTTGCTTTGTGAACATATGAGATTGGGAGAATAGTAATGAATGGACTAGCAGAATACAAAAACCTTAAATAGTTTCCTAGTTTCCTAAAAACCTCCTAGTTTCTCCCCACGTTCTGTCAAGAGGATTTTGAGGCTTGGTAATGACAGTCATGCATAGGAAGATTGCTAAATTCTGTTAGTGAAAATGGCTGCATGTCACATAGTGATCATATATCTATGTTTATCTACATTTTCTCCCTTTCCCCACTGAAAAGTCTTATACAGATAGAATTTGAAAACTGTGAGCACATATCCTGGGATATCTAAGCAAGTTGAAGCCATTCAGTGAACTTTTTATCTATGCCTGAGATTATATGGACAGATCAGCAGAAAAAGGCTATGTACAATGACTTAGCTGTGCCTTGGACAAATCAAACTCACTAAATACATACTGCAAATTTCAAGCAGATTTCTGTCCTTGAGTTCCTGCAAAACTAATGAGAACTCTGTTTTTCCCTCTGCACGAATGTATTGAAATAGATGTAAAGTCCTGAATTTATTTTACTTTTTGCTTTTGACTAAATATTTCAGTCATATTCCTTTTTCTCCATCCTCTGAGAAGAAATATGAGAGGAAGAGGAAGGAGGCAGCAAAGTCTAAGAAGACTTGGGTGACAAGGTTTTGTTCTTAGCCACACTATACTGTGGATTGTAATATATCTCTTTCTACAGCATTTTGAGATCCTAGGGCTAAAAATGCTTCCGTAAAGAGGCTTTATGATGATCATTATTGTTGTTCATATTTAAACTTTTTTCACTATTTTGTGATTCTAATTAAGAGAAAAGTGAGGGAAAGGCTGTATTGGAGTGGCTCCAAAGAATTCCTTTTCAGTTGTGTTTCAAGTTTGTCACTTCTTTACTGCAAATTGTGTTATTTTCATTCGGACTACAACTATCATCTATCCAACTTCAGAAATGCAAAGTCAGTTAAACATCTGTTCAACTCTTTATTAACCATAATACATAGCTTACTTTTTGTTGTTCCAAATAATTTCCTTTCTTTTTGTTTCCTACATTTTTACTCTGTGGAGGTGCAATATAGGCCAGAAGATAAGAATTTTCAGTCTTTTACAGAATATATTTAGAGGTTTGCTGTACTCTCCAGAAATGCAATTGGTATTCAAGAGGTTTTTTTTTTCTCCCCTTTATAGGCTGTGAACTGAAAAGGACACTCCATTTTACCTAAATAGTCTCGCTGACAAATTATGCTCTTTAATACTACTTAGGAAACTGTCTTTTACATTAACTAAACATCACCCCCCTCCTTGGCCCTACTTGACATTTAAAGCTTAAGCAACTGCAACCTGCTTCCAACAAGTTCTCCTTCGATATAAATTAAAATGATGTGGCATTGAACAAAATCATCCAGTATCAAACAGTGCACTCCTCAGGGATTTCTTTAATACTGTTCATGTAGAAATAAAGGAATTCAATTAAAAAATAACCTGAGACACAGGGGTGCACAAACTTGCAACATCAGCAGAATGCAATGTAACTTGTCAGAGACCTCACCTCATGAGCTGTATATTTATACACACACATACATGTACATATAGGGACACATACATAGGCCTAGAATGTTCCTAAACAAAGAATATCTTCTGTTCACATGATTTGGGACAGTTTTATTTTAAATTGAATTATCTCTTGCTTTATTTGACTTGTTAGACTTACTATAATGAGCTTCCTCAACAGCAGCATCCTGGAATTTTAAGATCTGTAGGATGCAGTTACAGTACCTTGCAAAGTAAAGGGTGTGAATTGAACTCCACAGATTTTGCCCAGGCTCATCTCCACAATTTCAGTTTTACCATCTACAAATCTTAAGAGCGGAATCTGGTACTTGAAACTACCACTGAATGGATGACATCTGCATATTCCTTCTAACTTGCCAACTTACTTAAAGTCAAGTCTGATCCCATTTGAGCTCCTCTAGATTTCTTTTTTTTTTTTTTTTGAAGGACAACATGAATAGATAGATTGATTTAGTCACAATCGTGTCAAGAGACTGGGAAACTTGTTTCAGTTCCTCAGCACCCTAATGGAACATTAAAAATTACTTTAATTTTCAATAAAATTGATCCTAAAAAAACCTACAAAAACCATACCTGCACAACAACATAAACTATTAATCTATTTTTTTTTCCTGAAAGAATACTTCATTTGTAAAGATGTTTTCAAGTCCTAAAAGAGTTCTAGAGAAACACTTAGGTTGGTTACTGATATGGTATACATAGTTTGATACTTACAGGATTAATTTAGGGAAGTACTTAAACATGTACCTAACTTTGAACACTGCTTAAATCTCATCAACTTTAATGAAATTTAATTGCATATGGGAGCACTCTCAAAGAATAAGATAATTTTCTGTAAATAAATATGTTTTTCAGAGGGTTTGCTATATGAAAAAATCTTTAACTGTAAGTTTCCATCTGCAATAATATTTCTGCCTAGTAAGTGGTTTTACTAGTTTTAAAATAATTTTACCTGGCTTGCTTTAGGAGTAGCAAAAGTAGTGAGTGTTTATTTTATTCTTTAAGGCAGATGAATGGAAAGAAGCAGTAAACATGAAGCATAGCTGGTTACTTTTATCCTTGGTACAACCCTGCTGGCTTCTGTGTAATGTTGCTAGGGATAAATTTGGTCTTCTGTTGGAAGACTATTTGTTCTGACTGCATGTGACAGCATAATTTAGTAAAAACATATTAAATACACCATTTAGGCAACACACTTCTAGCATTTTTGAGATCCATAGGAAAGATGTTCAAGCACATATGGTAAATTGCTCCCTGGAATTAATGGTCTGGTTTGATTGTTGTCTACAAGATTAAAAATAAATAGGAAGTTTTTGAATCAGGAATTTCAGAGGAAAACTGTGAGAGTTGATAAGCACACTTAATATACTATCTAGATGGACCATTAGTTTGATCTGGCATGTCAGTTCTTATGTACCTGAAAATAGCTTTTCAGTACACAAATGCCAAAAGGAATTTCATCTCAAGCAGAGGTTAGAACAAGTTAATTTTATTTTAAATTATTTTCATTTGTAAACGTTGAAAAATAGAACGATCAATTTTAGCAGAGTGCATACATCTTAAATGCATAAGTCCAATACATTTAAGAAAACAGAAATTAATTCAGCCTCCTACGTTTCTGGTGTATTGGGAATTCAGGCCTTCACAGAGTCAAACCGACAGCTGCTGATGATTTTGAAAAGTAATGCAGACTCCAGCTGTATTTGAAGTTTAGCTTATTTTATTTACTATACTTCCATGTCAAAGTGCATGAATGTTCTCTTTTCAAAAGTGATCATTTTTTGTGACCCAAGGGGCAACTACTGAACCATTCAAGAATATAAATCATGGACTTGATGCTTTTGTTAAAGATCTATGAAATTCTCAGTTTTAAAAACTGGAAATATACTGAATGATGAAACTTCCTTATAAATGAGGAAAGTACAATATAGATGATCTTTTAAGATGTGCTTGAACACTTAAGGAATTTCAGAGCTCTACTGGTCATGTATTTGCTTCTTACCTGTGAATTTTAGATGTATTGCAGGGTTGGTACAACTGCAAATTGAATTAAATGTAAATTCAAAAGATCAAGTATTGCACAAAAGCTAATTTAATTGCATAGCAACATCTACTTTAGATCTAGAGCATCTAAAGATCAGTCAACAAATGAACCAGTTGATAGGTTGATTTTGTTTGACATCTGAATGAAGCTGGACTACTATGCCTCTGTATCATTTGTTTCTTACACATTGATTTAGCTTTTTTGAAAGTTAAGATGGAGAAACACTGCTTTTTTCTTAAATAATTATCGATTTTTGACAAAAATTTAGTCAAGGGCAATGTATGAAAGAAGACAGCTATCATAAACTTGTTCTAGGGTACTAATGTGTAACAAAATCACAAGGTCTCACACTTCCCTTTCCCAGTTGAAGAGCTGTGACTTCTGTTGTTAAGTCTACAAGTTACCTCAGAAGGTAAATGAGCTACTTAATTTTTGGTTTTTTTTCCTTTTCCTCATGGTAAATTACAGCTATACCCTTGAATGAGTGTGACCACCTGTTCTCCCACACCTGTTTCAATTTCTAAACCATATGTTGCAGTCACACACTAGAACTCCTATATATATGATGTACTTTCTCATAAATATTTCAAAGGCTTCCTAGTCTCTGTGATTAAAATTAGTTTGAAAGCACTGATTTGAAAATCATGACTGAAAACGGTTTCTCAGTATTATCCCTCTTCCTTACTCAAGGAGTTTTACTGGTTGCTGGAACATAAAAAATCCTCATAGAATTATCAGCATATTGCTATCAGATATTAGCATTGTCTTTTCAAAATGAGCTCCACTGTGATCAATTGCAAGGAAACAGAGGATACAATAACTTGCTGTAATACAAGAATATCTGCAAACGGTCATTTTTATGGTGATATTTCCTAGATTGAGTGTTCAGACAAGTTTTGCACTCACATGTTCAAGTAGAAAAATTCTTAAAATTACTTAATGTTAGGAAATTTGGATAGTTGGATAAATCCTCTTCTGGTGTAAACTAAACCTTGTAAAATTTTTTCAATGAAGATATAACACTTTGTACATTGAATATACAAAAGTATGTAAGTGCTCCACCCACTGGTATGGACACCCGTAAGTTCATAAACTTTTAAAATATGATATGCTTGGATATTAAGCTATAGTGTACCTTTCATTCTGTTGGCAGTACTGTGAAACCTCATTCAAACTGTATTCTATCTCTTAAACTGGTCCCTGAACAGGAAAACTTCCATACCCATGCAAGATCAATGCTGCTGATAGATAATAAAACCATTTCTCATGAAATTAGTAGGCTGTGATTCAGATCCATTCTTTGGACTTTTAATATCTTCCTACAATAAAATGTGGACCCCCTTGCCTCCCACGGGTATATATCTTCACTAACTTGTATTGAATTGATTTGAAAAGGAAAAGAAACTTGTACATAAACATGCTTTCTGAAGCCATTTGCCTGTGCTGAGATGGTCTTATGAAAGCCCTTTATGCCTTACTGACTTTCATCTGTTCTAAAGTGTTTGGAAGAAGTGGAATTGCTTGTAAAAGGATTTGTTATGGCATGGACTTTATGCTTCACTTTTACCCTTCATAATGAAGTAGGAATGTATATTTATTACACTATGCAGGGGTAGTGAATCATCATGGGTGATGCAGAATTGAATGTTTAATTAGTGTCATGGATAAACCAGAGTAATATTATGCTCTTTGCCTATTGTTGAAAGAGCAGCAGCTGCCAACATAAAAAGTCAATTATGTTTGTAATAGCTTGTACTGGTGAGAAATAAAGGCTGCTGGAGGTGGTATGCATTTCTTCGTTTCTCTACTTTCTTCACTCCTCTTGTGCTTGTCTTTTTCTTCCCCATTTTTGTTTACCATATATTCAATTCACTGATTACTTATACAGAAGGAAAGTTGTAGTATTAGAAATAAACCACTGCTTGCTTTCTTCTTTCCCCTCTTCCTTTTCTTTGGGCTTATGTCCCATTCATCTTCATAGTCTTTCTGGCTTGTTTTAAATGCAGTTAATAGAAATTGCAGTGTGGGAAAACAAGACTATCAGGAAAAGCTAGTGCTTCAAGCTATGACTATTGTAGCTTAAAAGCAATGCTCCTAAATGCAAGGCTCAAGGAAAAAAACTTGCAAGTTTTTAGTGTCTAAAAACTTAATTTTAGTTTAACTTGCTCATTGATCTATCAGAAGTTTGGTTTATTATTTGTCCAATAATGTTTAAGAGAACTTCACTAAAAGTTTAAATTCCTTGTGTTGTGCAACATAGATTGCCCACAGAGTAAACAGAGAAATATTCATCCTGATTTTAGGCCAAGAATTTTGTATTTAAAAGATGTGCTGTCAATAGTGATTTTAACACTATTTTATAGTAAAAAAAAGGACTTTGCAATATTTATCTGTTGGAAATTTCAGGATATGAGATGGAGTAACTTTTCCTCATTTTATTTTGGTATTGTTTTCCCTTGCCATAAGAGGTGAATGGATTCTAGTTTCCTGATGGTACCTCTGGCAGTAGGGATCTAGTATTAACTGAAACCATCTCATCATCTTAGTCTATCATATGACAGACTTTTGGATGTTTAGGTCACCTCTAGGCACAAGGAGAACTGGTTTTAGTCACTCATACCAGCACTGGACTGGTTGATGCTGAGATTGCTTTCTGCCCCTTTCTCCTTTTCCTATTAAAAAACTTAATCTGAAAATGCCTGGGTTTTTTTCTTTTGATTTAATAAAAGCCTTGGGTTCCTTGTCATTCCACTTTAAATTTAGACCTTTTCTGTTCAGACACATAGGAATATGGCTCAGTTCTCTGAGTTGTAATTAGTGAGTTCAGTTCTCACTTTAATGCTTTAATGAAGATAAATTAATTGAAACTGATGGAACTTTGGTTATCATCCATGGCTTTTTAATATGAATATTTCTTGTTTTATTTTTCTGGATGATTTTCTTGATCTCTAATGCCACAGACTTGCTGAGATGTTTTGATACAGCTTAGTCTTTCCATATTTACTCCAAAGTCATGATCTTGTGTTTTCCTCCATATGCTTAATTAAAATAGCAAAACGCCTTCCTCTATCTACTTAGTGACATTTCGTACAATGGAGAAAAAGACAACAAGCCTTTTAATTGGTAGTTCCATGTATGAAAACAAGCAATTAGTTTCTGACACATAAGATATGACAGAGAAATTTATTCAAAGAAGTTAGGCTGGAGCAAAGTTATGGAATCTGGTTATGGAATGTATAGAAACAAGAGCTCAGCATCACAATCTTGGTGCCTCGTTGCCACAAAACATGAGGCTAGAGCAGTCCTTGAAATGAAACAGAAAATGTAACTCATCTAGGAGATTAAAGTGTGTTGTGTAAATAGGAATGTGATGAGCAGTGACTAAAAACCCTGACTAAGCACAAAATCTGACCTTCTAAGAACTTACTACGCAGAATACATATGTGCAGACATGTTTCTATCAATTCATCCTATGCTTCAGACAGGAAAACTTTATGTATTTGACTGAACTATGCTACTAGGATTCAATCCATGCTTTGTTTTAACTCTGCCATAGGAAAAACCCAGTAGGACTCTTGTTTGGCCACTATGACTTTTCCTCTTAAGGACTTGACTAACATGCACCTGTTCTTAAATATGTGCTCCTTTTTGAATGGGACCAATAAGAAAACTTTAGACACAATTTGGAGGATAAACTAAACATCAAGGCGAAACCTTGAATGCTCCAACATTACAAAAAAAAGGAAAAGGAATCACATCTTGATGTTTCACTCTCCAACAGTAATGAACAAGTCTTAAACCAAGGTCCTGAAGAGTGTTTATAGTCATTCACCATCAACCACATAAGGTGGAGATCTGAGACTGTTTTACAATCTTTTCTCCCCTATTAAAAATATATATATATATATATATATATATATATATATATATAAATGCCCACACCTCAGGACTCAAATAGTGATTTAAGGAAAAATAGGATCTGGTATTGGTAGATAAATATAGTTCTCTCACATGCTTTGCTTTCCCAGCTTCTGAAAGCAAAGTGTAATTATAAAGTTTCTACTGCCAGGAGAGTCATCCAGAATAACTCTCCTTGAGTTTAAGTGAAAGAAAATGTATCTGTTTTTTCTTTTGTGTTGTTTTTTAGGGGAACAAGGGGAAAATGTTATATGCCCAAGGTTTGACAGGGATGTTTTTCCAATCAGAGAGAAGCATACACTTATTTTGCTACTAGAATACAGTTGCATTCCAGTAAACACCATGGTGACAAACCCCCAGGGTACTTTCCTACAGCCACACGGTTTGTAGGTTAAACAGTCTCACATTAGGTTAAACTCGAAGCTGGTGCAAGATATTCAGTGGGAAGGTTGAACAAAGGTCCTCAAAGTTATAACCATTGATTCTGGTTAGTGATATAATGATTAATTAGATGTCACTCAAATAGTGATGTGTCAATAACAGCTTGCTGGGCCCCAGTAACAGGTATCATTAAGTAAAATTTAGTGTGAACTCTAAACCCTCCTACTGTTACTACTTTTCTTAGTAAAGCTTAGAAGCCCTTAACAATAGCAGAGCCGCTTGGCTTTTGCTCAAATTCACACACATAACAAGATCATTCATTGTCACCAGTTCAAAGCCATCTAGAAGAGGCAGAAAAAGAGAAAGACAGAGAAGTGATGCAGCTAAGCTAATAAATGAGGCTGTCCAGGGAAGTTTGGGAATATGCTAGCCTGAATGTTTCCTTGTGGTTTCCTTGGAGGGCTAGGGAACTTCACCTGCTACAACTCTGTCTTGCCTCCTTTATGTGGTAGAAATCTTAAAAAGCAGGAGCAATGCCCTAACAATGGAGGCAAGGGACATAAAATTTTTCTTTGATTCTAGCCTGGATTGACCTTTAGTTGCTTTCAAAATTCAGTAAGATGAGTGAGGGACATGGAAAAGTTTCTGTGATTTCCTGTAAGTACTTCAGGAATGCTAATATACCTTACAAAATCTAATTTTATTTATTGCTCCTTATTAAATATATATCTGTGTCCAGCCAGAAGAAGGAAAGTCCAAGGCACAATTCAATTGTAACTAAATTTCTTAATTTCTGTTTGATTTTGGGGCTAGCATCAAGGAGTCTAAGCCACTTTAATTTCAGTAAGGTTTAAGCTCCTAACTGTATCTGTGACGTGGGGTCTTGGTATGTTTTCACTTTAAATATCTCATGGAAAATATGCGTTTCAGTCTGAGATGAGAAGTGGGTTATCTCTTCACAAAACAAGTTTAGAAATCCTGTACAGGTGGAGGTAATTAAAACACAGATTCGGTAAATTCCTGAACCTGGAAGCCTAAGGCTGCAAGATCCAAGATACCCTTTCTATTAAACCATTACTCCTGCTTTTACTGGGGTGTAATCATCATAATTTTGCTGAATGCAAAATGACTTTTCCTCATCTCAGCTTGTTCTAGTTTAGTAATTCCTACTAATTTGTTTTAAATAAGAAAACTCAATCAAATATAAAACTTGAATAAAAACATCTACAGATTTAAATCTCTCTAGTTAAAAATATCTTTAAAGGTAGACAAAATATGACTACATGTATTCCTGCCTTCAAATGCATTTATCTATCATTGCAAAATTATCCCAATGATTGTTAAATGAATTAAAGATCTCCATTGTTTCTTGTAACACAATATTTTGAATCATAATTTGTTCTGCTGTTGTAGCTCAAGCAGACACATTTTCTTTTACTTGTTCTTTAATGCAAGTCCAGAAATATTACTCCAAAAGGACGGTTTTTGAGGAGCTAAAAGAACCGAGGGTATGATTAAAATTCAGCCTTAGTGGTTATCTGTGGTATATGCCTACCTAGAGGCTGTCTCTCACTGCCGTAATACTTGGAGAAAATGATTTTCTGAATAAGCCTGAAACAAAATGGCTATTCAAGAAGTATAATGAAGCAGTGCAATAGCTACTATTCTTTTGTTATGACAATATGGTAGTTTTTGTTCTGTCGCCCAGTGTTTTAATAAAAGAATTCCAAAAATCACCAAAACAATATATTTCTGTGAGAGTTTTTGATTTCTCTTCCCCACGAGATCCTGGGTTACAGTGACACTGGTGATCTAAAGTAAAATGTCTGACCTGAAGGGTGATATTACAATTTAAAAGCTATTACAAGTCAAATAAACTCCTTTATTCAGTGTTGATCTCATATAATCAGTTTTTCTGTCAAATAATGTATGCTCATATAATAATACTAGAAATCATGCCAATATCTCTGGAAACAAAAAATTACAATATTTAAGATAGCTCTCTAGAAATTAAATAATGCTAAAAGTTAAATATTGTAAGTTGCAACTAAACACACTGCTCTACAGAATTAAGTTCCTAGGAAATCTACCTAAGAAAAATAAAAACCTTTTTTCTTCTGTTTTTGATAAAATTTCTGATAAAAATAGAAACTCTGCTGAATCTGCCATCCTTTATTCTGGCAATTTATAAATAGCAATCCTATGTTCATACCTAAATAATCATATATGGGATTTGGCTAACAGTGCTGATCTACCTGAACTATATTGTTTAGACCACTTTTGATTTCAATGGAAGTGTGATAGTCACACATAGTAAAAAAAAACTTGCAGAAAAATGGTGAAAAGATCCTGAGTACTAAGAGTACAAGTATTAAAGAGTAATAAGAAGAATATTGCAGAGTTTTGGTTTGTTTCTTCTTGCTTCTTAAATTTTCCTTGAAATTGCTAAGTATTTTTTCCTGCATATTACAGCATCATCTTGAGTGATTAATAGTTGTTAAGTTTCATGGAGTGAAAATATTGGATGTTAAAGGCTCCTTCATCTATCAGAGAAAATCACAACAGGAACTAATGTCTGAGTGTTAAAATCAAATACATTCAGGTTAGAAATAAAGCATCTTTACTGTTGCCAGTGTTAACAATTGAAATTACTTATAGAGAGAAATGGTACATTCTCCACCTCTTGGTATTTCCAGATCAGTCCTGTATGTTTATTTCTGAAAGGTATGATTCAGTCAAACTCATTACTGATGTGACTACAGGAGTAATGTGGTATATTGTTTAGCTTGACATACGTGCAAAGGCAGACTAAATGCCTCAGTGATTCCTCTTGATCTTGAAGTATTTTATTAGACAAGTCTTTTCAAGTGAAATATAAATATTTTAAGAGTTGAGGTTTTATAGAAAACCATTTTATTTTTATTTTTGAAAGTATCAGCTTTTCCCCTGAGGCAACATTTTACCATAAACACATTGTACTGAATATTGATAATGGTCTCTGGTTTTAGTTTTTCCCTTTAAAATTGGCTTCTACTAACCCTATGATAAGATAGGTAGTTTGATTAAATTCTATCCACTTATAATGATCTTGCTTTAGATGTTTACACTATATTTTTCAGGATCTTTTCACCTTTTGGATTACATGAATCTGAAACAGCTCTGAGCCCCAAGCTGGCAGTGGTATGGAAGGAATCCAATATAATATGATTTTTTTGCTTTAACACAACTACAGAGGCACAAGGCAAGGTTCAAAAAATAGATGGAGAAAACTTAAGTCTGTCTCAAGGCCATATAGACCATAGAGCTTCTTGAAAGGTGTGTTTTGTTCCCTAAGAGCTTTCACTTAATGTTTTTGTTTATATTTTTGCTGCATAATTTTTAGGGTCTTTGAAAAAGAGGGGCAGAAATTTTTTTCAGAGAATCACAGGGTGGCTGAGGTTGGAAAGGACCTCTGGAAACCCCCTGGTCCAAAACCCTGCTTTAAAGAAGTGTCACCTAGAGCAGGTTGCTCAGGGGCAGGTTTAGTTGGGTTTTTAATATCTTTAGGGATGGAGAATCTTTGAATTCACAATTCTCAATTTGCTAAGACCAAAAGATGACTATCTGTAATACCACTCTGACAAATAATAGTAGTAACATGATTGTTTCCAGTTTTCCAAATTCTTCTGCAGGAATCCCCAGCCATGCTTGTGAAGCCACTGTGGCTCCTTGTCCCCAGACACAAGTTACTCCCAGTCTGTGCACACAAGTCTGACACAACTGTGGCCACACAGACCCCACGAAGAGTGATGACTGTGCTGACACCTATAAATGCACATACAGCCCTCACGTAACCATGAGTCTCACAGTCAGCCTGAACCTATTCCTCCTCTCTGTGACTAGAAGACACAAAACTGCTCACTAGCTATCTGTTCACAAGAAACTGGTTTGTCACGTTTCCTCTCTATTTTCCTATGTTTATTTCTCCCAGTTAACCTTGGTTACCCCTTCTCCCCATCTTGGGTCATTACTTTAGGCATACCATAAAAAGTTCTGAACATTCCCACAATTAACTTGACACATCCCTTAATAATTATTACACAATCCACAAACCTTCTTGACCACTCCATTTTGTGATAAGGAGGTAATAATCTCCTTTTAGTCTGAAGGCCTTGGAGAGAGAGTTTCTGCTGCTGACTCATCTCAGTGGGATTCACACCAGGGACAATAATTTTCTCTTGATAGCTTTAGAGGCAGCTGATTCAGTGTGCTCTAATTTTTGCTGATTAGGTTTTCACTGATTGCTTTACTATGGGTCTTCCACCCATGATTGATTGTTCCTTAGATCCTTGCTGGGTCTATCTGTTCAATTTACTTATCCTTTCATCGCAGGCTCTACAGACAGCTTGCTTTTAAATGAAGCAACTGTGGAACTTTTAAAGAACTGAAAGAAAATTTCAGGTTTTTTTTCCACCAGCTTGCTTTACCTATTTAAGGAAGAAGTTATCCAGTTTGGAAACTGAAATAATAATGTATCCTTAGCTTTTCATGCAAACCATAGGAAGGATAGTATGGGGAGTTCAGCTGCCTTCAGGTTTTCTATAATCTGTACCAAAGGAGCAACGTCTGATATTAAATTCATGTCTCTATGTTCAGTGTTGCTGGATTTGTGCACTTGATTCCCTGATGGTCTCAAGTTGATCAGATATAGCACAGTTGCATTTCTGTTCACAAAGACCACCTCATAGAGCTCTATGCAGGCTTTCTGCAACAGTGGAATGGCTGATATGTGATCTGGAATAATGTCTAAATGGAAAAAAAGTTAGCTTTTCAAATTTTTTCAGTCCTTTTGAACAGACAAAGTGAATTTTTCAAAGCTTTGTCTCGTACAACTGACTTGTTTTACTCCCATCTTTGGTACCTTTCTACTTAATATCAGATTGACTGTTTCATGGAACCGTAGTGTAAGCTGTAGCTCTGGAGAGTGAAAGTATGTGGGTATAAGAAGTAGCTGCTCTTAGGGAGTGTGAGAAACTATAAAACCGGAACATTAAAAGTAAGAAATTTGAATTGAAAGAGAAAAAAATGTACTTCACCCTCTTTCCTTTAATTCTCAGAAAAGATCTTCCTTGATCTCTCACTAACATTTAGTGCCACATAGGTTGCAGATAAATTAATTCCTTCACTTCAAAGTAATAGGATGCTAAGCAGGACTTAAAAAGGTGGTGTGTATTCTACTTTAACCATTGAGTTTCCACTTACTCTTTTTGGTTAAACACATGTCAACAAACTTATTAAAGGTCATTCATTGATTAATTAATATCATTAATTTTTAATACTCTTCAGGATCATGGCTCCTTAAATTGGATGTGTTTATTCATTATGGTTTGTGGCTTCTGAAATGCCCCCTATTTGACCTTTATATTTGACATTGGTAAAATATGACACAAGGCTGTTACTTGTCCTGGTCCTCCTACTTGGAAAACAAAGTAACCTGAGGTCATTAATTTTAGTTGCTATCTGTTGGTAATGAAAATGTTAATAAGTAAGTTTCAGTGGGTGAGGGGCTGAAATTAGCATAATTTTTAAAGTTGGAAGATGCTGATTAAGGGATTAACAGGATTAATCTCGTTCCTTGCTCTTTCGAAATTCATCTAATTTCACTGACTTCAGACCCTTTGTAAATGCTCACGGATAGTTTGATGTTTCATGAAGTTAGTAGTTAGATCACAGGACTGAAACACAAATAGGGAACTTCAGTGTCTGTAAAACTTGTGTCATAATTGTTGTATTACACAGGCAGGAACACATTACTGTGATGCTAATACATTTTGCTCAACAGTTTAACAGAGTTTAAGGTATTGAAAAATGGCTTACTTTCACTTCTTTTATATATTATAAACTGCTTCAAATATGATGAAATTTAAAGGATCCTATTAGTGCTTCAAGAAATTCTCTTTAAGACAAATAGACAAGCAAGCAAGCAAGCAAGTACCTTTCCAATGCTCTATGTAAAGTCATATTCATTGAAAAGATAAGATGTGATAGCATATATGCTCACAGTTAGAAGACTTCCTAGTTGGTGTAGCACACTTCACTGAAGAGTCCATACAAGTTAAAAGAAAGTGATTATGGTTTTAAAACCTACACAACTTTAATTTGTGTCCTTATTACCATTAACAGTGTGCTAGCACTACTGTTTTTATGGAGAGAAATAGAGCTCTATTTTCTGTAAAGCCTTTCCCTGGTCTGCTGTATGTAGCAGAATGCTGTGTATATTCCTAATATTAGAAAAAAACTGCAGGCAAAAAGAGCCCACTTTCCCAGTTATGCCTTTCAGAAGTGAATTTTATTCTTTCTTTTGCTTCAGAACTTCTACATGATCCTGTAAAAAGTATCTGCAAAGACTCATAACTTAGTCATGTGAATGAGATTCACTGAGGATTGAAAAGCCACATCCCTGGCATGAAGACTTTTGGTTACCTGTTATCAGCATCACCAGCACATTGGTACACTAGGTGAAAATATGGTTTCACTTTGTCTACTGTGTGTGCATCCTCTGTGTTTCTGTTCTTCAACTAAAAGTTTTGTAATTCAAAGAAGCCTTCTGAATTTTATTTAACAGATTTTATCACTCTTGCTCCTCTTGAACTTCCTGGAACATCCTTAAAGGGAATTTGCAAAGCATCTTTTTTGGATACTTGTTACAGATGGGAAACTGAAGGTCATGTGTCCTTTGTACTTAACCTTTTGTGACTCCTGGCAAATTAATACTTGAAGGAGAGCCCTATTTTAGCTGGCTGATTCATCTTTTTCTTGTATTACCTTCATGTGGCTTTGAGACTTCTTTTCCTGCTAGAATCACTTTTCCACTATTGCATAGACAAAAAAAAATAAATAAAACAGTCTGATATTAAAGGAATAAGTATTTCTGAATTTAATTATTCATATTAAAATGAAAAAGAAGCATAGAATTATTTTTGAGTGCATTGTATAGATGTTAGTAAATCATTATTTAAAGGATTATTACATAACTTTCCTGTAGTGCTCATTTCTCTGATGAAATTGTAGCTGATGACTGGAATGTTAAATTTGTTGTCTTTGAGGAAAAATAATTTTCAAAGAAAGTATGATGTTCTGCAGGGAACATGAAGAATTCTAGCAGTCTGTGTCACCATAACACAACTTTATGAATTTATTTGTGTAAAACTAACAAACAGATTTTTCATTTAAAGTGCATCTCTACAAAAACAGTGGACTAACAAAAAAAAAAAATTAACATTAAATAATTAGCACTATAATAAAATGATTTATAATTGTACTATGCTCATGCTTTTAAAATAAACTTGTTCTTATTTAAGATTGTTTATTTTCAAAATTACCATAATAATATTTTTAAATAACATTTTTTTAAATTTTATTACAATTTGAGCAAGGAAACAGAATTAAACTGTTCACATTTGAATGGCTAGCAACTATGTTCTCCACTGATACATAAATACCTATCTTTTCTTCTATAAAATGAAATTTGAGCATATAAATACCAGAAATGAGTGACTGCAAATATTCAAGCTTATAGTACTTGTGCACAAGGAAAGTACTAAGGGCTGTTTATTGGAATCTTCTGCCAATAGCACACTTACATATCTCATATCATGTGTAGCAGTGTGCATTTTGGGTTTTCCAAAATTTTGTATGTTTTTGTTATTTGTTTTATAATGGTTTGTTCCTACACCCCCATCCCCAAACCCCCTGTGGTCTTTCCCTGGTGATGGATCCTGTCAATCACCTTGTAAAAACTTGGAACATTCTGGTGAAGATGCCCAGTGATTTGGCAAGATCTTGAACTTCCACCTTCTTTCATTGTTCTATTAAGTGTCCCTTTTCTGGGTCACACCCCCCCTCCTGGATTGGTTCTGGGTTCCCCCTGCTCGGTGTACGCCCCTGGGGTATTTAAGGTGAGGACAGAGGGCCAGAGCTCACTTCTGCACGTGGGCAGCCCTCTGGGTGGAATAAAGCCTAGTGAGACCCATGTGAGAGTCCTCCTTTTTCTTCCACGCCGTTTACCACGCTCCAGCCTGAGGTTCAGACCCACCAAACCTAAAAGGTACAAAACTGTACTCCTTGTATGCTGACCAGAGAGCAGGCTAGCTGGTGAAGCAGCTCACGACACCAGCATAATCATGCTATATGGTTACGTTGTTTGGTTTTTTTTTTTTTTATGACTGGTCACTTTTCAATATGGACATTGCCATAATTGCAGCTCCAAGTTATCCTGGTAGCTGTCCGCCTTGGATACCAGAGGTGATAATATTCTGCTGTTTGACATCTGCATCTCTCAGGGCTGCAGAGAACACCTACTGTGTGCTGGCATGCCAACAGAAGGAACCCTGTAGTAAATAGTGCTTTTCACTATTGTGTGCAGTACTGTGAAGCTTTCAATGAGCTGTTTTAAGTCAGTGCAAAAGGCAGCTACTGAAATTGGGAAGGGACATCATCTTGTCTATTCATTGTACATTTTTTGTTCCTCTTCCAGTCTATTTGAAAACAGCAGGGATTTTGGCTTGTGGCTATGGGTTCTCAACTAGCTCCTCTTGGAGCAGGTATTTCCCTGATGTACTTCCTGGCTTCCTTTCTAATTTTTTTGCGTGTAGCCATGTACACATAAAGGTTGTACATAAATATTTGCAGGGTTTGGCTGGGGTTGCCTGGTCCTGTTTCAGGCTTTCAAATCCTTTGCAGTGGTGATATTCTGAAGGGTGGCAGCATAATAAGCATGTAGATATGTGAGTCAGACTCCCTCTCTGAAAAGATGGGTTATGACAGTTACTGTAGGAAAGGAGGTTGCCAGAGAAGCCTTGCTGATAAGATTAGTGGAAGTGCTGATACTGGCTATGTTAGCATGACACACCTTCACAAGATCTGTTGTAGTAACACCACAGTTTACTTTTACACAGAAAAGCATGAAAAGAAATAAAATCAGCAGATCAGGGTGGTTTTTTTTATATTTATATACTTCACCTCTTATATTTAATAGTAAGAATATCAAAAAACATAAGAAAATGCTTTGTCTAGGAAACAGTTGATACATATTTGTCAAATCCTGACATCCAAATTATAAGCTAAAGGATCCTTTTACTTTCTATGCAACACACAAGCTATAGATTTCAAAGCTTACCACAGCTGCAAGGCTGTGAAAGAGGCAAGTTTGTACTGAGAGTTAAATATATTGTATAGAGGTGGTGGCCATGTCAGTTTTTGATCTCTTTGTATGCCAAGAGCTATCTCAGTCTGAGACACTTAGACATCTATTTACCACTAACTCCAAGTGATATTCAGGGCCAATTAGGAGCCCTGACCAAGGTGTGTACAGAGCATGCTGAAACCATGGCAATAAGGTTCACACAGAACATGATGTGATGTCTGGTTTTTAGTGCCAGATATCCTTTTCTAAGCTTTAAGTTAGAAATCAAAATTCCCTAGATGCTCACTGATCTGGATGTAAATGGATATTGAGTTCTTTAGGCTGCATACTCAAAGTGGCCAGATGTGGTACAAGCTGTGTCTTTCTTACAGTTCCAAAAATTAAAGGCAATGATATCTTGCAGCTGCATACCTGAAGAGTCCCTGTTCTCAGTGAAGCCTTTATCTTGTCCTATTCATCCAGCAAAATAATCTATGAGCTTCACACAGAATTAACTTATTTTGTTGTCAAATTCATAATTTTTGAAGAGAGCTTACTGTCTCATTTTCCAACACTTTTCAAAAGAGACTTTGCATAAATAAGATTAAAACGAAAATAGACTTACATTGTCCTAGTAGAGCAGCCTAAAACCCCCAAAATTCTGGCTAAGCACTTTTGTCAAAAGACTAGCAGTAGCTAGTATTGATGTTATGAAAATTTCACTACTTATCACTTTAGTTTAAACTATCAATTCCACATGAAACAACTGGACTTGATAAGCAGCCAGTATTATTGCAAATTGTTGTAACAGTTGACTTAAAGTGAATGAAACCCAAGCCAGAGTTGTCTTACCAGACTCAGTAACCCTGATGTACAAAATCAATTCAAAACGAGAGTTCCACAGTTCAAGACAGATCTAAACATGAAGAAAAACTGACTGAAAAATTAGGCTAATTTTTAATCTACATGATTTTGGCAAAATAATTAACTAGAGAATGGAGTTTTATCTCCAATTCTTACTGCTCAGGATTTGGGGATTAAGTAGAGGCAAACTAGCTTTACTGGAATCTTCAACCCTTATAAGCAATAAAATATCACAAGCAGAGCATTCTGGGAAGGAAAGACCATCTTTTGCATGGAGCTTTTCTTTGTGTTGTCCTAATTCACATTTACTGTTTACTGTTGCTTAATTTTAGGAAACTTCAGTCTGAATAAAAAAAGTTAATTTTGAAATCCTTTGTGTCTATAGACGTGTTAACTGGTAGTACAGATGCTAGGTTTTATTTTTTCTTTTCTTTGATACAGTAGTGCTGAAATTGTCTTCCTTTCTGGAATGAAAGTTAATCCTTTGTGTGAAATAACAATAGCAAATAGAAAGACAGGTAATTATCTCCAAAAACATGAACTGATTTGTTTGAAACTGAACATCTATGGACTAAGCTATATCAAATTTAGACAGTGCTTCTGAAAATTGTGGATGTATAGTAAATCACTAGCCTGAGGGCATGCAAAGCCTGAAAGAACAAAAGCAATGTCCCATTTTACCTGTAACAATCTGCTATAAATGATTCTGTAAGTTGCAGCAGTATTTTGGATTGTAGGAAGAATAAGTAGTGCTTGGCATACCTTATGTGCAGTGCAGAATTCTTTATCAGTTGCTTTAATAGGAAAGAAGGTTATCCTTTGTGAAAAGACTCACATTTGTGAATATGAAATGGTTAAAATGTTACAAAGTGGATGATTATTCTTAATTTTTGGATTACTGTAATATGGTAGCTCTGTTACCTAGCAAATCCATATGCAAAAGACAACTGACCAGAATATTAAATATAACCTCTAACTAGATAAGAGAAGCCCTCAGCTCCATAGACGTTTTTTAACAACTACTAGAGCTAAAATAGATCTCAATTAGTGAACAAAAAGATTTCTCAGGGTTTTCAGGAGAATTGTAATAGAATGTGAATTCAATGAGGATTAAGTTCAAATTCTGCAAATGGTTTTAGGAGTAAGAACAACATATCCTGAAATCTCACCTTCGCCTAGATTTAGCTGTCTATGTGAAGTTGGAATTCACAGCTTCGAATTGGACATAGGCACATTATCTCCTGGGTGCCAAGAAACTATTGGCATTTTTCCTCTAATGCATGGTACAAAGCAGCAGGCTGGGGTCTGTGCTATGAACAGAGCAGCTGGCAAGGGCAGAGGGCACAAGTAGTGTGCACCCACAACCTCCACAAGTGGGGGAGCCCACACTCTGTCTGCTGTCTCCTTGCAAAGGGCTGAGCTCGCAGGCATAAAGCTACGGTGACACCAGGTGGGAGACAGATTGCCCACCTTTAAGGGGTTTTGGGCATTAGTCACTAGGCACAGCAGAGAAATAGGATCTGAGGCAAAACTTGGAATGCAGATCCCTTGTATTCTGATCTGAAGGTTTTCTTTGTATTTGCAGAAATCCTGAATCCTCTTCTGCATCACATCACAGCTTTTGCACAAGAACTGCAAAAGGTATCCACTGACTGGAGCCAACAGGCTGGTGGGCTGAAACACTTTTGGCTGCAGAGAAGGGATTAAACCTGGACTCCATTAAGTGACTGTAGTTGGAAGGTATGACTTTGGGCTGAATATCTTTAGGTAGTTTACAGGAGACCTTATGGTAGTGATAAAAACGATGTAGTAATTTCTATTCTAAGCTTTAAAACTGGAGGCATGTTAAACAGATATTATATCAAGAAAAAGAGAAAATTAATCTGTAGCTATTGATTAAAGTTTCTGCAGACATGAAAAGAACTATAAAAGTAACTAAATGTTTTTTATTAAACCTTTGTCCTGTTTAATGACAGGAATCTACATTCAACTAGCATAGTGTGATTTACTCTTATGGTAACAAGAAAACTTGAGGCAGAAAATAATTTTCCGCATCCACTGAACTTGCATTCATGTGAAAAAATCTAATGATTGTAATAGAAATACCTGTGGGAGTAAAATTTAGTGCAGAGTATGAAATGTCCAAGAAAGTTTAACATATGCAATGTAATATTATTCAGGTATTATGGAATACCAGCTCATCCTATGAGGTGTTGTCTGCTTTTTCAGTAGTTCCACTGAAGCTTGCAAAGGATGCAAGTTTTTGTAGAGTTTTCAACCTCCGTGTGCTCAGTTCAGAGAAGAACTAAAGGCTGCAGCTCTTTTCTTCCATAGTTGTTAAAGCAGTGCTCAGTAAATTCAGATGTGCATTAAGGAAATTTGAATAGAGTTTTAAAAATATTTGTTTTACTACTTAGTTAAAAAGAAGTGAGCTTGAATTCCCCTTTTCCCCCCCTAGGATTCTACCTCTAGCTATGTAGAGATATCTGTTATATTTTGCATGAAGTTGCTTAGTGCTTACACAATCACTTCATATAGTTCTGCTGTGATGGCAATAATCTTCAGTATGGAGGAGGTCTTTATTGCTATTTTCCATGCATTTACATCTTAAGGCAGCAGTTTTATTGATTTCTTCAGACTTGAATGTTAATGCTGACTGTATCCCAAATCCTGCCTGTCTGACATGCATACTGTTCTAGAGATCTTTATGGAAGTAACAGGGTTTGGCCTTTTCTAGTTTTAAAACCTTTGAGCTTTTCAATGTTATACATCTATTTATTTATCTTGTTGTATTTCAAATATGCGTGATATTGATTCAGTTGACTATACCAGCTACAGGGTCGTTGTTGTACAAATTAAATGGGGATAACTCAAAGAGTAGACTTCTCCCTTGAGAGCAAGTCATTTTTGTCTTGGATTTATATATGCACATCCTATGTGATACATTGAAAGTGCCACAGAATAGAATATGTAACTGGTATAATATTTAATGATTATTCATGTGCAAGATATTTATGCATCTTTTGTACTTATTTTTATATTATTTATAAGAGAAGTCTGTATGCAGAAAGCAGTTCTGCTAACCATATTCTCTGTCTACCTGCTGAAGGCAGGTATTGTTAGTGTTGCTGAATCTCCTGGCTTGTTAGAGGTGAACATGCATTCCTAATGGGCACATGAATTCACAAATCCTGTTTTTATATTTAGACATTTCCAGCTACACAGATCAAAATGAATAGAAACATTCAGCAGTGAAAAAATCCCAGCACATGTGACCTCATCCTCTTACCCTCCATGCCTAATAAGGATGAAGATGCATTAATGGGAATAAATGTACCTATGCAATGTGGGTCCCTCCAACAATGAGGCTGTGCAATAGCTTCCTCTGGATCCCAGGCTTTCTAGTTTCTGACACCTGGGCACACAACTTCCAGAGCTGGTACAGGTCCCCAGGTCCTCCCTTTGCACACACAGTTTCACAGACACAGACACCTGCACTGTGGATCCCTTCAGTAGCCGGCCTTAGACACTCAGTCTCCCCAGTGACTGGCTTGTGCATCTGGTCTCAAATTGCTACACAGAGACACTGACACATACATACAAACTCTCTCTCTCTCTCTCTCTCTCTCTCTCTCTCAGTCGGTGTCTGGACCCTGTGGTCTCTAGCAAACAGCCTTGACCTCTGGGTCCCTCTAGTAGCTGTCTCCCTCACAGAGCTGAACACTCAGATGCACCCCAAACTTGAGTCCACATCCATACCTGGCTGCCAAGCTGTGTATCCTGTTCCCTGACTTGTTCAGTCTGATATTTGCTGGGGATTGCATGGTGACACACAATCACTCACAGTGTGCACAGTCTGGTGTCTACAATTACTGGCACCACAGATACATAGTCCATTTGACCCATGGTCGGACTCTAGTTGCTGGCACTCAGATCCTTCCCACCCCATCCCACACACAGGTCCCTCATTAAGGTAAAGAAGTAGAAACAGGATTAAATAAGATAGGACAGACTGTGGTGATGGTTACAGGGCATGGCCAGGCAAGCAAATAGCAACTGGAATATGGATATATAAATACTATTTACGTATGATCATCCTCTTTTATCACCTTATTAACCTATTTTCCCATGCTTATTCCATTAAACACATTGATTCTTCCCTTTCCCCTCCTTTGGCTCCTCCATTCAATTTTTCATGATAAGTCTTATGCAATGTCAAGAAATTCCTTGTCTTCATCCCATACAAATGCTGCACCTCCCTCAGTCTGAAGGGTGTCATCCCCAACTTCACTGGGGTGATGTTCCCCTGGAGCTCTCCAGGTTGAGGCAGGGAGCAGGTGTAGATGATGAGGTTACTGAGTTTCCCCTGCCTGACCCCATGCCTCACACATCTGTGTGTGGGCAGAGAAGCCTTTTTCCACATAACCTAACAGACATGTACAAGTGAACTTGTATCCTTATCACATTGCCTTTGAATGTGACAACAGCTTATTTCAAACAGCAGAACAGGAGAGAGATGAATAAAAAAGCCAGAGGAGACTGTATACAAAAATTTCCAGCGACAATACATATCAGTGGTTGATCTGCAACACCCCTGCCTCTTGGCAACACCTCTTAGCAACAACAGCTCTCTTGGCACAGCTGACAGACTTGTGACCACAGCAGTGCTAATGGATACCACTCTAATTCACAGGTAGTGTTCATGGGATATAATCTGCTCTGACACTATACTGTGCAGTGCGTATTCCCTGTTCAGGAAAATGCCAGTTGCATTCCCTTCTATGTAAAAATTTCAGCATCTCTATTTCTCCATGTAGGAAGCTGATAGTCAGTTTGCAGCTCAAAGGTAGGAATACATTACTTAAAATTACAGATCTCTCTAGTCACAGTCCTTTCTTAAAATTATCTGTGGTGAAATGAAATGAGCTATTTGAGAAAAAGTAAATATTTTACGCTGTGTATCTGCTCAGCTTTACACATAGTACCCCTTGGTGCCTACAAATAGATAAACTAGGAACATTGTTATCTACATAATTTAAAAAAAATCAAGATTATAAAATTATCAGCTAAGAGAATAAAAACATTGTATAGGTTTCATCTTTTATGCAGTCCCTCTGGAAAAGTTTTTAAATTGCTTTTGTTGTAAATCTGGCTAGAGGATTTATGGGAAAGAACAAACAGGAATGAATACTGTTTAGACCTTTAAACCTTGTGATATTTTTCTGAAGAGTGGCAATAAAAGCACGATGACATATCATAAAAGGAATAAAAAGAAGCAGAAATACCCAGTGTTTTTAGACCTAGGTCTCTTGACTCCAAAGGACTGTTTTGTATGAGGCAAAGACAATGGTGATTCACAAGAACTGGCTATAGATTATTTGAGGTGAATTTTGCACCTTCCTGTGACCATGACCACAGTCTTCTGACTTAACTTTAAGGCCACTTTATATGCTTTAAAATAGCAGTATACTGCTGGATTTTCAGGCAATAATAGTTATTTATGATACTTTTATATGCTTTAAAATAGTAGTATACTTCTGAATTTTCAGGCAATAATAGTTATTTATGATACTTTTATATTGTTACTGAAAATAGCTAACAAAAGGGCAATGACTTAAACTCCCAAATGATCTGTTTAAGGCTTCATGATATGCTGTATCCAGGGCTGCTAGAATATTTAGCTGTTTTGTTGAGCGTAGAATATGCTTGACAGCTGGTTTAATCAAGAGGTCTGATACTAGAGCATCTCATACAAGTTTTAAGGGAACAATCTAAATCTCCTGAATTTCAGTTCTGGCACCTTAAATGACAGCTGCTGAAATCAGGCTGAGAAATTCCTATGTATTCATAGATATATATATATCCTTCCAGATTCTTCCTGGTCTTCTGTGGTCTGTCAGTGCCTGAGCAGACAGTTTTAGAGGCTAGAATAAGCATCACATTTTTAACCAGATCTTTTTCTTTATATAAACGGGACACATGGACTTGTGTCCTATTTCAGTGAGTGGGATAATAAAGATGGGAGTAGTTTCCTCTTTGTCACTGTTTCTCTAAGTCTTATACTTCTCTGTTTTAGGGGCACTCAGTCCTTGATCAGTTATCTAAACAGGTGTTCCAGGGATGTACCTCCAACATTTTACATGAAGCAGTAGACCAGTTCTGAGGTTAATCCTGCAATCAATTGCAGTTGTTGCATGTTGTTTTGGTTCCAAAGGAAGTTTTGTTGTACACAAACCAGATGTCCAACAGAGGATATCAAATTGGGAGCCCTAGTTGTGCACTTTATAACAATACAAGTTGAAACTAATGTTTGATGCTTTGTAATATAGATGTGGTGTTGGTGTTTTATCCAGGTTAAAGGTGGTCTGAAGGGAATTCACAGACCATGCAGGGTGTTGATGCTGGGTCACATCACCACCTGGTTTTGATTTACTGATCTTCCTCTGTTTTCAGTATTTAAAACAATACTTGTTTTAAAATATTAATTTTTAACTGTTATTTTTCTTCATAAAAACTGTGCAAACAGCTGGTTTTTGCCCAGTGTATGAACAGGGATGTGAAGATACTGAAAGCAAAGCACTGTGTCTTTGATCTCTCCTGACCTAATCTGTAGCTCCTTTGACAGTTACGGAGATAACGGACAATCTTTGATGAATTTGTTCCTGTCTCACTGAGATAGAAAGTCAATCCAATTCTCCATTTCTCAACTCTGTGATAACAATTAGTGCCAATGTCTCGTCAACTGTGTGCTCATGCAGGCCTTTCATATGACGGTCAGTATATATTGAATGAAAACTATACAACAAGAAAGTAGATAAAAACCGGGTCAATATTTTAGGGTCAAGTACTTCAGGATTCAGTTTCAAACAAAGCTCAAAAGTGAATATTAAGTTATTGTTTCCCCTAAGAATATGGAAGTGCTCTATTTGAATGTTATATGAAGGTCATGCTGATCTAGAAACATTTTAAATAATCATCAAAAATTATTCTTGGATATTAAAATGTAGGGTAGAGTACATACTTTGAAGCTATACTGCCAGATACATGTGACATACAGTTAACCTATTGAACACTATCTATAAGCCCATTCACAAATAAAGATGTATACTGCAGAATGCAGCTCTTTAATTTTGCTGCAAAGGTATAATGAGATCCAGAGTTCTTATTTCAAGGTAAAACAAGATAAATTCAAGGTTGAAAAGGAAAGCACATATTTCTGAAAGTAAAAGTAATTAATCTTTACAAAATCTTATCTAGGGAAGTTGTGGATTTTCACTGCCTGAAAACTTTAAATAAATTCAGTGTCTTGCAAAAGAGATATTCTAGCTAAAAAGGGAGATATGAGCTTATATGGATTATAATGGAGTATCTCTATAGTGTGTGAATATCAGAGGCAAGACTGGACTACTGTCACGGTTCCTAGGACTCAAAGACTATCAGCTTTTAGTCTAGTCTGCTTTTAGACTAGTCTGCTATTATTTAATCAAGATTTGTGTTCTTAAAAAAAAAAGGGAGAAAAAAGAATTTATCAGTTTTTGTCTTAGTAGACAAGGATTTAAAGTGATAGATGTTCACTTTCAAGTTAGAGTTCTTTTGTAGGCAAATGTTCTTTATTAACAAAGTTCTGCAGTGACAGGTTGTTATTCTGAGTTCATTAACAAAGTGCCACCAAATAATTGGTGGGTTCTTCTGATGTGCATAAGAGTTTCAGGTTTCTATAATACTTGGAATTAATGGACAAACTATAACTGATTATTCGGTTTGTTCTTCTGAGGTGGGTGAGTAACAACTTTAACAAATGTCAGAAGTCTTGAAATAATGCAGGAGTTAATAAGTAGTTTTTGCAATAATATAATCACTATTTTTATGGGTTTAAATTACATTATAATTTATGCATTCATTCTGCAATAGTACTCAAGTTAATCAGGTTAAAATGGGTTAATTAGATTAGGCTCTTATTATGATAAAAAGCCAAAAATATTTCTGAGCAATTTATGTTACTCGACAATTCTGATTTTAAAATCAGACCACATGCAGAGGAACAATAACCAATAAGGGTGTAGAAGGGAATATATAAGGAAATACTTTCCTCATACAGTGTGTATGCATATAAAATATAACATATGTATACAGGTCATACATACCTAATATACAGTTTGTAAACTTTCTATTTATTTTGTTTTAAAGAAGCATAGAAAAGTCCTTAACATCCCATTGAAAATTTCCTAAAATGTTCAGAACAAATGAGAAGAGCTGACTCACAAATTTCTTTGAATACTATAGAAAAAACTCCCACAACTCCCAGGAGATTTCTTAGCAAAGAGCAGTTTAGAGAATAGTCAACAGATTTGAACACTTGAAAGTATTGTGGAATAATTGGAAGACAGGGAGAGGAGAAGCATACAGACAGAAACTTTTACCTTAGATTTGTGAGAAATGGAAACCAAAATATTCAGACTAGGTAAACACGAAAAACATATTTGAATTTTACTTATTTTCAACTTTGCTAACATTAAAATTGAGACATTCTGCAACAAGTGCACTGTGGTGATGCATTCCCTACACCTCCAGCAGGTGCTTCCAAATAGGGAGTTTCAGTTTACCTTTAGACATTTTAGGAAGTTTATCTGGAAAGTTCTGTGGGTTTCTTATTGTAATTGACTCGAAGCCGGCACAGAAGTGTGGACTGGACTCTGAGAATGTAACTCACAGTCTGTTGTTACTCTCATTGGGCCAAGGGCCAAAAAGCCCACCTAAGCTGTTAAGTACTAAAGAGAGTGAACAAAGAAAGTCCACACTTTTCGAGGTGTTGTAGCAAGTAAGAAACTTGCCTCTGTACTGAGCTTGGCTTGTTTTTTTTTTTTTTTTTTTTTTTTTTTTTTTTTTTTTGTTTTTGTTTTTGTTTTTGTTTTTGTTTTGTATTATTTTCCTTCTTTATTAAAACCTTTTTGATTTTTCAAGGCACACTCAGTCATGCCATCACAGTAATTAATATTAGCCATGTTTCTGCCAGGCTGGCCCTCAGAAGTGTGGGTAAAACCTGTAGTGCATGAGTATTTACTTGTTGACTAGTAGATATATATTGCTAGTGGCTTTAGACAGAGGCTAACATTGGAAAAAAACAGATTTTAAACTGTAGGAATGTCTTTGACACAGACAGCGTGTGATAGAGTCATATGCATTTTATCAGAGCACCAGATATTACAACCAGTAGAGGTCAATACTATACATTGTATTGAGTATTGTATTGCAAGCATAGTTAAGCAATATAAAACATCATATGTAATTCCCACTGAGTTTTAGGATAGCAATGCATAAATTATTCTGGGATTTATTTTTTTTTTCCACAACTACTTGATTATATCAAAAAACTCTAATTGCTGAGTGAACTCAAAGCGAAATTTGACAGTTGCCAAAGGCAGGATCTCAGAAAGAATTTAAGTACTTGAAGTGGAAGAGCAGCATATTTTGAAGTCTTAGTCTAAACCTGTGAGGTCCAGAGCTCCCACAGAGCTCTTTCTTATATTTGACAGGTCTGTAATCTGTAAGCACTTCAGTTCTTGACCTTAAAGTTGTCCAGATGCTTAAATCACTGTTACCGCAGTTGTCAGAAGTATCTCAATCCTGGTAGTTCAGCAATTCAGCCCTAACTCAGGGATCCAGAAACTAGGCACCTACTGCCTTCCTCCTTTGAGGAGTATGATCTGCTAAGCTTCCTCAGACTTACAGGTTACTGAGCATGCAGTGATAGCAGCTGCTTCCTTTTAAAGCATACCTAGAGAATAAATCTCCCTTTTCACTTAGAGATTTGGTTGTTTTAATATGACAGTGTGAATCCTGGTTCATTTCCTCCTGTACTGAAAAAAATATCTTAATACTGCTTATCTCATTAGACTCACCAACTTTTTTGAGACTTTATGAACTTCAGTGCATATGTTTGCGAACAAAAATGCTTTCAACCACAGATACTAAACTTATGTCTCCATGATGAATCCTAAATGAAAGGAGCTAGGGAAAAAAAAAAGGCAAAACATCAGCAAAACAAGCTGACATGTAATCTCTACAGCTTTTCTGAAGGAGAGGAGTTTTGTATGTTTTATCCAATGATGACATGATGTCAGATAAATGTGGGTAAGTCACTAGGACTGTACTGCATTCAGCAATGAGTTTGGACTCAGGTGGGAAACTGCTGAATTTGTAGTGAACTTGTGTAAACTGTCTACTACAAAGATCCATGCTGTCAGAAGACTGCTGGGTTGCTAGCATAACTTTTATCTGAGAAAAAAAGGACTTAAAAGGAAATCCTGGAACAATGGAGTGAGTCTGACTACTGCTCCTTGCAAAACGATGATCTACAAAATGGAATAACATGATGAAGCACAGGTGTAATCTCACAGTGTTTGGTGCCAGGAAACATGGAATTCTATAAGAGTATGAGTAGGCAAGTGGGTAAAGAAGAGGCAGAAGACCTAAAGTGTATGGATTTGGAAATTAAAATCCTTGAGAAGCCTCTATTTAAAGGCCATGTAAGAAATTTATTTGCTATTAGTGTGGAGAAAAACTAACAGCTTAATAGGATGATAGGATGGCAAGATGAAGGGTAGGCCACAGCTTAATTTTAGATCTCTTTTCAGGAGGAAGAAGAATATGGATCCCCATAGATCCGTGATGTATATATTTTTATTCAATATTTTCACAGATGACCTTGAGAGAAGGAATATGTAATGAAATATTCAAGTCTGCAGATATTACTGAGGTATTTCAGGCAGTTAAATGTGACATTGATGGTGAGAAACCCCATAAGAAGACCAGTAAACTCAAGTATTGAGTAAAGAAATGCAAGATGATAATTTATGTGAGTAAATAGGAGGTAATGGAACATAAATCATACTTTAAAAATGGTGAACTTGAAAGTGGAAGTAAAAATTCAGGAAGAGTATTTTGGGCTCTCTGGCAGTTTTCGGGAATCATCAACTTAGTATGCACTTTGCTCTCAAGAACAACAAAATATTTGCCATCATCAGGAAACAAATTGAGACTGAACCAGAAACACTGTTTTTCCTCTGAAAAACATTGATACACTTGATGCTGTGCTTTTCCTTGCATCTCAAAAAGGCTATAATGACGTAAAAAATGATGCAGAGAAATCAACTTCTCATGATTATGGGAATGATACTTTGTCTCAATATTAAAAGATTAAAATTGTCATAGAATCATAGAATGATTTGCATTGGAAAGGACCTTAAAGATAATTTTGTTTCAATCCCCCTTCAGAGTCTCCTTCCAATAGACAGGTCCCATCCAGCCTGGCCTAGAACACTTCCAGGGATGGGACATCCCCATTTTTCTCTTTCTTCTCAGGGCTGCTCTCAATCCATTTTCCAGCCTGCATTTCTATTTGGGATTGCTCCAGCGCAAGTGCAGGAATTTGCACACACCCATCTCTCAGGCGTGTCAAGGTCTGTCTGGGTGGCGTCTCTTCCCTCAGGGTGTTACTGCACCACACAGACTGGTGTCTTTGGCAAACTGGCTGAGCCTCTCCATTTTGGGGAGAAAAGCCTGAGCAGATGATAAATATTGGCAAAGTCATGAAGATGGTACTTAAGGCCATTGTTATTCATCACATCCCCCAGTACCTGAACAAACTTGCTGAAACTAGCAGGATGAGAGCTTAAGAGAGGTAGAAGAAAGTAGTGCCTTATGGAGTGATTAGTGTGTTAGTGGCATGTGTTGCCACAGGTGGTTGTGGAAATAAATAATACCAAGCAGGTTCAAAAATGGATTAATCAAGTTTCTGGGCAACATGTTGATGATTGGACAGTGAAATCAGGGATGTACTCCCTGCAATTCCTTCTGTGAACAGTATCTTTTGAGAAGATAAAGATAGTGGATGGCAGATAGTGGAAGAACTTGTGTGTGGTTGCTGAATAGTGCCTCATACTTTTGCAGAGAAAGTGCTGAGCTGTGTTACTGTTTAGCAAGTTCCACAGGATGATGCTACCAGTGTCTCACCAAGGTTAATATAGTGAGTCCAGGGAAAAGGTAATGAGGGATCATGGGAACTTGCATTACCTTATTCTCCACAATCAATGGTGAATAATAGTTGAAGGATAATTAGAGGTAAATATACTATATAACTATATACATATACACTTTATATAAATCTTGAGAGATTTTTATTAAAAAAAGAGAAAAAGCAGGCTAAATTTAAGTTATAAGGAGATACACATCCAGCTGATCCACTCTCCAACGTTTTCGTATTTGAAGAAAATAATATGAGGCAGATGGTTTAACTAGAATATAATTTTTCTATGTATTTAATTGGGTGGGGGAAAACAGTCTTAATGAAAATTCTTTGTATTTCTACTTATCTTTTTCCTGGAGGGTGTATTTCTATTAATTTTAGAGGAAAAATTCAGATTTGTTAGGATAACTCCAGCTGTCTTCTGAAGTCCCACCTATTAATAACATCAATAACTTAGAGATCTCTGTAATATTTCCACTTTTTCTTCCTAATTATTTCCATATGAAACTCCTATCTCTTGTAGATTTCACTCCATCCTCTTCTCACCTTCATTTAAAGTTTGGGATTTTTTAACATACCTCTTCTCTTATGACTCATTAATTTTTAAAGCATTAAATTCAAACTATCTATCTATCTATCTATTTATCTGTCTATATATCTCAATATCACATTTGTCTCTGTAAATTCTTCTAACAGACTTCAAAATAAATGAAATTCACATTTTAGATGCTAAAAATGAAAACTGAATATAAGGAATGGAGGCACTTTTTTGATGTAACAGTGGGAAATAAATCCATCTTTATGTCAAAAATTCTAGTGTGCCTATGATTATCTGTTGCCTAACTGCAGTCTGTTTTCAAAATGTCTTCACTTTATCTGTAAAAACTTAAGAAAGAAGATAGTTTTGAATGAAGTCAGGCATGCCAAAAAAGCTGCAGAAATATAGTTTAACACAGCATCTTTATTTCAACAAACTTACTAACATGACTTCATCTCTCCCCCCAGAATTAATCAGAGAAAGCAACTTTGAAGAGATTAAAACAAGCAGCCTTGAAGAGATTTGTTTTCAGAAGTCATTTTAATATCAGTGTAGAATTAGAACTTTATCAAAATGCAACAACACTGTAAATGAATCCTGAAAAGGTAGCATACCAGTTTTTTTTCCTATAAGACACTGTGGCCATATTGGAAAAAATCATAGGTTAAATTGAAGAGGAAATACTCTCAGACTAAACATCACGTATGAGAAAAAATGCATCAGGAGAAACACCTCATGAGAAGAAACACAGAAACACACACTTCTTTCTGTGACATAATCAGCAAAAGAAAGGCTGGGAAGGGAAGGGTAAAGGTGTATCTGTTGCTGAGTGGGGCAGGGCATCTACTGTCACAGGACACAGAAAAGCTGAGGTACTGAGTACTGCCTGTTCCTCAGCACTTACGATAGGACTGGCATTTTCAGAAGGGTGAATCTTGTCATTGCAAATGAATGTCTGAAGGGAGGGTGTGAAGAAGACAGTCAGGCTCTATTCAGTTCGGTCTCACAAAGCTACAAGAGGCAATGGTCACAAACAGAAATACACAAAATCCTGCCTAAACATGAAAACCAGTTTTTTACTGTGAGAGTGACAGAAGTCTTGAACAGTTTGTCCAGTGGGGTTGTAGAATCACCCTACTTGGCAATACTCAATTGTCTGGATGTGGCCCTGACCAACTGATATTTGGTGCACAGTATATTGCATTTGATTTTGGATAAATGTAATAATTGATTACTTCCATTAATTTGTTTCCCAGGTTCTGATAATGCAGTAGGGGTTGCAAAAAGGGATCTCAAATTAATATTAATAACAACTCAGATATTTACATTCAGGCATCTTGGGAATATGTTGGAGAAAGCATGCTGTCATTCATTTTACTTTATGAGTTTTAAAACAATTTAAGCTCTGGATCTTCTTTCTTTTAGTTTCACTCAAGTTTTCATCAGTTTTGTGTTGCTACTGTGTACTGCGCTAGCATTGATAAACAATTTGAAAAGTCTTTTGTAATCTATTAATTATTTCATGCATACAGAAGGCATCTCATATACAGGAAAGAAAAGGCTATATCAGTATTTTGCAATTATACCCAGTCTATTAGGAAATCAATAACACAGATTTTGTGCAACAGAGTTCATCACAGAAGAAATAGTGCAAAAATTAATTCCTAACAAAGTATAAATCCAAACATGCATGGTGTGAATTTTTAAGAAATAGATAAGGTTTTTACATGTATTATCAGAATTCTAAAACACATTTTATCTCTCTCCAACTTAGGAGGAGATTTTCTATTTTGATCCTAGATTAAACAGCTACAAAAGATTTACTTGTATGCCCAGAAAGTTTCTTGGCAGCCTTTATGATTAGGCCCACTATCCAGGGAGTATTTTGTACTTGAAAATGAAGGGACAATCAAAGAATTAAGATTATCAGTAGAATATCTACATTTAATTCTTGTCTCTATTAAAGACTTATGCATAATGTAGAGGAAATGATTGTTCTGTGATACAATACCTCATGTCTAATCTTCAGAGGAAAGAATGTGTCTGCCTTGTCTGTAAAGTCTTTGATGCAGAGACTGTCTCCTTGAATGCATTTTCCAGCATAAAGTACAATGGAACCTCTGATTTGTGTGAGAGCCTTTCAGTGTTACTGTGATACGAATAAATAATAATTAGTAACAGATGTTTTGTCTACTTTCTTTATGAAGTATAAGTCTATGAAGGAAAGCAAATTTTTCTATGTAAGTTGAAGAGAACTCAGAGGTCAAATTTTAGCTATTATTCTAATAAAAAATGAGATTCGCCTAAAGCTGTTCGTTGATAGAGTATATTTTCATAAATTCCCCTTACTTCCTGTAAGTTGTATTAGAATTATTACTGTGATTTTAGAGTTTGAGCACACAAAAATATTAAAAGCCCCCACAGATTGCATTTTTTCCCTTTAGCTGTACTATAAAATGACATCAGATCTTCCCCAGAGTCTTCAACTACCTTATTGCTTTAATAAGTAAAAAAAAAAAAGCAAGATTTATGAAAATTTCAGTGAGCTACTTATGCTGGGGGAATTATCAACTAGTATCTATCAAACATCATTGTTGTAAGTAACAGTGTTTTGCAGAGTCAAATTAAGGTAGATTGCATTTATTTTTATGTTGGCAATGCTTTAGTAGTACATAGACCTCACTCATTTTAAGCAAGAAGAAAACTTAATTTGACTCAATTCCAACAGTCTTACCTCATTCTTCCTGTCTGAGGATGGAATCGAGAATAGGAAAAACCAAATTATTATCATGATGTTTTATTTATGGTTCAGTGACTTGAAGGAAGGAAACTGCTGTCTCCAGTGATTTCACCTCTTACCTTTGTGGAGTCTGTATAGTCTCTTGAAATTCTCAGCTCATCAGGGGAAAAAAAATCAAAGTATTAAAATGTATTTGTTCTGATACTTTCTAAATTGCTTTATTATATGTTTCAGAGTTAGAAATAAACTTTAATGTATTTGACAATGAAAAAGGATTGAATCTCAAGAGAAAGATTTTAGAAGAATTTATAAAGTAATTCGCTTGTTTGAAGTACACAGATGATGGAGAATTGTCAGTGAACCGCTTTAACTTTTAAGTGATTTTTATCTCCTAATTTGCTGACTGCATGGTGACTCATATCAATGCTAACTTTGGAAATGAATGACAGGAGGGATTTACAATCTTCTTCCACAGACCAGCAAGAATACAGGAGGAAAGAACCTGTCTCCTTTGAATATATACAGCAGCTAAATTTATATCGAGTTAGCATTATTCCCTGAATTTCTTTTGCACTCCTGTGATATCTCAGGATCCTTAACTGAAGAAGCAGAGCATTTGGCTATTTCCATGAATGCTAAAGGGACAACAAATTAGGAATAAAGATTAAAAGCAACAAGAGTTTATTAGATGAAATGGCTCTGACCCCCTCCAATCTTTCTTATCATTAAAATCTCACTGTCTTTTGGCTTCTTACTTTAAGCATTCTGACTGTTTCTCTAGATGTATTATGCTGTATGTATGTATTATGTATCTGTTTCAAAACATTTTGCATTTCTGCTAAATTAGGGAGGGTAGAATATCTCTAATTCACATCTTTCCACATGCATGCACTTTCTCCAACACTCCTTTACGTTTCCCCACCATTCCCATTAAGGGTAATCACTAGTTCACTTTTCCTTCTTTAAACTCGAATGCTTGCTGTGAGAAGCATGCTTTAAATGTCAGCAGTCTCTTTGACTCAGTCTCATTTTCTTATGCTGTTTGTCAGTTTTGCTTATATGAGAATTGTTCCATCTAATGCTCTAAAGCTCTCTTAGCCAGATTCTCATCAAATGTAAATTTACTTAACATCATTGGAAGCATTGGAGCTGAAAAACTGTCTTTCTATGCTTCTTACCCTTCAGAGTGTAATAGCTGTATAAAATGCAGAATCAGAGAACTGCTGAGGTTGGAAGAGGCCTCTGGATATTTTCTTGTGCAAGGCACCTACTCCAAGCCGTCATCTAGAGCTGGTTGATCAAGGCCATATCCAGACAGTTTTTTAATATCTCTGGGGATGGGGACTGCAAATCCTTTCTGGGCAATGTGTTCTGATGTTCAAACAGCCTCAGAGTAAAAATATGTTTTCTTATGATAAAATAGAATTTCCTGTGATTAGTTTGTGGCCATTGACACTTGACCATTCCCAGGGTAGCATGAACCAGAGCCTGGCTCTTTCATTGCTTCCTCCTGTCTGGTATTGATAGTGACTTATTAGATTCCTGAACCTTCTGTTTTGCAGGCTAAGCAGTTTACAGTTCTCTCTGCTTTTCCTCATAGGCTCGATAGTCCAGTCCCTTAATCATTTTAGTAGCCTCTCACTGGACTCTCTCCAGTATTGCCATGTCTCCCTAGTACTGGGGAGCCCAGCACTAGACACAGCACTCCATGTAAGGCTTCACCAGTGCTGAATAGAGGGGAAGGATTATGTCCTCTGAGCTCTTGGCAACATTCCTCCTAATGCAGTGCAGGAAGCTGCTGGCCTGCTTTGCTCTAAGGGCATGTGGCTGACTCAAGTTCAGCTTGCTGTCCATCAGCATCATCCTCCAGTCACCTGGTCCTTGCACCTTTCCATGGTGTTCTTCCCTTCCAGATGTCTTCCCTTTGCTGAATTTCATAAGATCCCTGTCAACTCATTTTTCTGGCTTCCTGAGTTCTTCTGAATGACAGTATAACTTTTTTGGTGTATCAGGTACCCCTCCCAGTCTTGTGAAATTTACATAATTGCTGGGGGTACACTTTGTCCTATCATCTATATAATTAATAAAGATGATAAACAGTGTTGCCCCAATAGTGGCCCATTGAGTTTATCATGAGTGGCTGACCTCCAGCTGGACTTCCTTCTTTGATGATAAGCCTTCAAACCTAGCAGTACAGCCAGTTTTCAACTCACTGTTCATTAATCAAGCACATATTTCACCAGTTAGTCTATGAGAATTTCATAGGAGAAATAAGTCAAGATAAACAACATCTGCTGTTCTCTCCTTGGCCACTGTACGAGTCATTTCACAGTGGTCAGGACCCTGGTAAAGCCATGTTGACTGAACCTCAGTCACCTTTCTGTCCTTCATGTCTAAAAGTGGCTTCTACATTTAGTTGTTCCATCATTTTCCAAGGTTTGAAGTGATCACTTTGAGGTTCTCCAAATCCTCCTCCATTTCATTCTTCAAACTAGAAGTGATGTTTTCTTTCTGCAAGTCCCCGTCTTTCCCAGTTGGCATGGCCCTTCAGAGATAACCAGAAGTGGTGTTATAGTGATGTTGATGAGCTCCCTCAGTGCTTCTCCCTGGAGGATACTTTCTTTGTTCTAGGTTTTCCTATTGCTCTCAGGGCTCTGCAATTCTTGTAGGCAAATCTTCTCATTGATGATTGAGGCAAAGAAGGCATGGAGTACCTCAGCTTTTTCCATCTTTTTTTACCAGGTCCCCTACTCCATGGAGAAGTGGGCCCACATTTTCCCTCATCTTCTCTTGCTGCTGATGTATCTGTAGAAGCTTTTTTTTTTTTCACTCTTCACATTCCTCTCCAGATTTAGCTCCAGGTGGGCATTGACTTTTATGACCCCATCCCTGCATGGTCCCTATGTGACCAAGCAGTGAATTGCTCTATATTCCAGGGTGATTCAATTTTTTTTCTACCTCTCACGTGCTTCCTTTTTATATCTGAGCTCAGTCAGAAGCTTCTTGCTAATCTGAGCAGGCCTCCTGCCATCTTTGCTTGATTTTCTGCAATTTCGAATTAAGTGCTCTTGATCTTGGAAAAGCTGATCCACAAAAATAAAACCACGGTTCTGGATCCTTCTTTTGTCCAGGACTGTTGCCTACGGTATTCTTTCAAGCAGAATCCCTGAAGTGTCAAACATCATTTTCCCTGCCTGAAGAAGCATATATTCTGTAGCTATCCCTATAAGCTAGTCTCATCAACTCTGTTTTATCCAGTCTATATTTAAACTAAAAAATACCAATAAACCGATTATGCCACTAATTATAATAAACTGAATTATTTCACTGCTGCTATTTTAACTGACTTTTCATGTTAGAAGATATAAAGCCTAAAAATCCCAAAATCTCACTAGATCAAGTCCCTGCTCTGCAAAATAATTGAAAAGAGTATTCATTATTTCCATGCTACAAAGAAGCACAGTTTGAGATGAGGTTAAAGCTGTGTTAGGCATGCTATAAGAACATATTAAAAGAGAACTTGTAGTCTAAACCTTATAAAGTTCCAATAAATAAGCCAACAGAGCAAGAATAACTAACAGATCTTGTCTGCACACTTGCAAGATGACAGCAACCCACATTTAGTTTGGAATCCAGCTTTCCAGCTTTCTAGGTTCTTCCTGTCTTCAGTAAATAATGTTTCCCTTAGAAAGTATTTCCTGTGCTAATATTTTTCCCATTCTAAATGCCACAAGTGGCAACATTTATACCTTTTATTGTTTTCTCTTTGTTCTATTGCTTGTTAGAACTTACTGACAACAGTCTTTAAAGATTTTTATTTTTTTGTCCTTAAACCGATATCAGATTATATTATATCATTATATCCTCTTTGATAATTCTATATGATTCTTCCCCTTCTTTTACACCTTCTCATACTCTAGTTGGTGCCTCCTTACAGTGCTCCAACAAGTGAAGCATAAATAATATTTTAAAATTTTATTCTCTATAGGGTACGGTGTACATATTCCAAGAACAGTGGGAAACAATTTCTTTTGGAGTAGAAGAACTTTTTAAATTTGGTGTTTATGAAATCATAACAACAGTTGAATTGGCTGTGGTTTTATAAATGAAATTTATGAAGACCTCCTATCCCACTAGCTGATCTAACTCTACTTAGAGTGTCATCATGTTTTCTTCCAAATTTTAAGGCTTCTTCCTACTTCCTTCTGAGCTGAACAAGTGACAATAAGAAATCCTTTATGCATATTTTAGTGACATATAAAAACCCTGTTGAGCTGTAAGAAGAATGCAAATTGCTTCAAAACCTTCCTTTTTTTGTTATTTGTTCTCAACAGTTGTGGCATTAACAGTAAAACCATCATGTCTCCTTATCACAGTTTCAGTCTTCACACCAAGGAGGCAGTGTAACATTTTGGTATTTTGATCAAGAGCTTGATAGCTTCCTGAGATAATATAACAGGTTAGGTACTTTTCCACCTGTGGGTGTGCTTAATTGGTGACTCCATTGCTCTTTGTCCACAGCCATGGATAATCAAGTTGTAATAACCTCCAAGCTACCCCTTCTCATTACTTCACTTTTTGATCTGTAGCTGTATTTAGAACACATACAAGTTCTGTGCCATCTGATGACATCCACTTTTAAAGTACTCAGATTTCAATTTTGGTTTCTATCAATAATTTCATATTCTGTTATATTCTTAAGGTAAAAAAGAATACATTGCTACTATAGAAGTTTATAATTCCCCTGGCTCAATACAATAAGGTGAGTATATTCCCAATAATATGATTAGACTGTCTTGATCTTCTGTTTACATGACTTTTTTACTTTGCAAAGTAGTTCAATATTTTCTACCAAAAGTTAACTAAATCTCAATTTGTGCAAAATTTCTTGATGTGTTTCCTAAGCCTGTTTCCTGGCCTTGATAACATCACAACATCTTTTTATTGTCACTTCATTATCCTCATCTTTTCACACAAAAGAATTTAAAAACAAGGATATGGCTTCAACTCAGCCCTAAGAACTAGCAATGCTTATCTTCATATGATGACAGCAGCATAATTTAGTGGTTATATATTATTACATTTAGTTTGTATTTAGTATTTCGGTTTTGTGGATTTATAATCTCTTGTTACTGCAGTGTCGGCATCACCTCACCTGGCTAGCCCCGGGACGCTGCCGCAAACGGGTGGTCCGTGCCTGCGTCGAGGGCAGGTGTGCAACGATGGAGAGGAGCAAATGAAAGGAGGGACTCTCTTGGGGGTGAAACAGAACAGGAGTTTATTGGGCAGGGAGCCCTCACCTCACTGCCAGTGCCCCAGAAGAGACAACCAGCAGAGAGGGACAGCACCTTTTAAAGGGGGGTGGGTTCCAGGGATGGCTTACAGAAAGCACGAATAGGAATAAACTGGGGAGTGGCTGATCACATAACTGACATAAACAGTAACAAACCAAAGGGGAGTGGGAGGGGGATGACTGGATCCTGCCCAATCACTCGACGCCTCTCCCCGAACTTTCCAGACTCAGGGAGAGGCCCCGGGATGATGGACAGGACCAGGGGGATACATAATACAACATTGACAACTCAAGGGGGGAACCAATTACAGGGCAGTTGCTGGGGAAAGGTATGGGGGAGGGTTACACACAACATGGGGTATAGAAGAACAAAATGGAGTCCAAGGGAACAAAATGGAGTACATAAAACTGAAGTATACATGAAACATGTTTGAAACTCAAAAACACATCACCACATGTTACATAACTGTAAATATATAATGGAAAAAACTTTCTGGACCTACAGACCTTTCTTCAGTTACTGTTCTTTTTCATGTTTTCCCTAATGATTTATAACATTTCATAAGGAAAAGTTAATAATTTTTCTTTATTTTTGATAGAAATTATGTCTGAAGCTAACCTATTTCACACTGTTAGGCATTCTTTCTCATTTTTTGTCCAAGGTGGTAGGCGTGAACATAAAAAACTGTATTTAATATTAGTCTGACATAGTGACTGTGCCATAAAATTAAATCATGGAGTTTGGGGAGATAGCTATATTCAAAAATCTGTTAGAAATAATGCATGCATAACTTGGGGAGAAGAAAGGATACTGAAAGTTGTGGTGCATCTTTTATTGACTGATTGGGAAATAGTGCATTCCAGAATGAGTACAGTAGCATTTGCAGAGCTGAAGTAAGACATATCACTGTGTCACTGATTTAGACATTTACATTTTTACTTTCATTAGTAGGACAAGAGTATATTTTTCAAGTTATAATGGGAATTGGCTCTGTATAATTTTGATTCTTGTTTCAATTATTATAATTCCAATGCATTTCTATTCCTCAACTCAGAATTCTGTTACTTTCCATGAAAATAGATTTAGTTGAAATCTCTGCCTTCAGTAAGAAGGAAAAATATTTTAAAACCATGCAATGTTGTATTTTCACTAATGCTTTATTGTTTTAAAGTAAAGGATTATTCCACCTTTCTGTGATGGGAATACAATTAAATTTATACTTGCATTTTCATGTTAGGATATGCAAAGGCTGTGCTGGGAGCTGAAGGTTAAAGCCATGGCACGCTAAGTGAATAGACCATATTAGAGATAAGGGTAACTAAAGAGTGTCTCCTGGCTTTCTTTCCAATCTTATCTAAAAGTGAAGCTAAATTGTTATTATTGCCCTCTAACTATGCTAGAGCTGTTAGAATTTAGTGTGAAAATGCTTTCTGATGAGAGTTTTATAACTGCCTTTTTCAGACAAGTAAAGAAAATTTAAAAATCCAAAAACATTATTCCACAAAAACCATCTGGGTGCTGGACCATGACCTGACAATCTATGTTCTATTCCTGCCTCTGAATGTCCAGCTTTGCTTAGTAACTCATATAACCTCTTCAATCATCAGCTCTTTACGATTTTATTTACTTTAAGTGAGAAATAATTGTATCAGAGACTGTTTGGCAATGTGTACGCTCAGTGTCTTTAAGTAGGATTATAATTTTAGTTAAGGCTTCTCTCCGTCACTCCAAGCAAATAATCACAAGAACTTCCTATTGAGCAGTATGTGCTGTATTTCACAGATGAAAACTAAAGAGTGTTCATACCAACTTTGATTATGTGCTAAAGCAATTAATGTAGCATTCCAAATCCCGGGCTGGGGTGGTGTGTGTGTGTGTGTAAGATTTTTAAGTGCTTTCCTATAGACTTTTTTAATCTCTTCTCTTGGTTGCACAGAACATAACTGAAAGTTTGCTATTGATTGAGGTGCCTTGGTGACATGGGTGACCAATAGCTTCAGCTAACCCAGAATTCCTTCTGGCTGTTTCCCATGAGAGATGAACAGAGAAACCTAACTCAGAATAGCGGGTGATGGTGAATGTTTTATTGCTGAGGGAAAGAAAAAAAATTATAATCTGTATTTCCTTATACATGCAGAAGAAATTCTGATCAGTACAATTTTTGGAGGGGTAATTGTAGAATGGAAGTGTGTGCGCTTTAGATTTTTCCTATGTTGGCTGGTTATTCTGCTTTTTTTTTTTTTTTTGGCTATTTGTACTTGCTGAATTGGTTAAAAAAGAATGATCAGCAAACATGAGGAACAAATTGCACTTTCCTCAGCTGAACTGTATGAAAGACCCCAGAGACAATCCAAATAAGCCTGACATGGTCCCTCAGGAACCTAGAAATTTCATTGGCCTTTTTAAGACTGTCTTCTTTGGGGAAAAAAATCCCTGCAGCTGCTTTTAAAAGTTGAGGGTTAAAAGCATTTTTGTTGCTGAGAATGCACATTGGAGCATATGTAATACTTTAATGTGCATTTTAGAGTGAAAATACAATACAACTTTTCAGAACTCTTGAAAAGAATCACAGATTTGCTTCTGTGGTTGAATGAATTCAGAAAGATACTTTCAGGCAGAGCTGACTGACACTCTGAATATCCCTTCTAGAAGAAATTTTGGTATTTCAAGAAATTTTGAATGAGAGTGAATTTAAGAACCTCTTCCATTTCCCTCTACTGGAAAAATAATTGTGAAACAAAGGAAATGCTTTGTTTTGGTTTTGAGGGTTTTGATTTTTTTTAAGAAATTTGTCATTTTCTACCCTTAAAAGACTATTCCTTGGGTTGCTAGCCATTAGAAGAATCCAAAGAGTTTCCAGAATCCAAAGTAATCAGTTGTCATTAAGAAAATACTCTTAAAATGAAAACGTAGAAATGTATTATAAAATTTAGATTTTGCATAGTGTTACTGTGAAGAGGAAAATAAAGTCATGTTATCAGCACATTTCCTGATATTAAATATTTTCCAAAAAGGGCAATGGAATTCTGGGAAACTATGTAGAATAGCTAAGCTATCTCTCTCTTCAGTGATGCAGTTCCTCACATTACAGTTGATCTTGCCTCACTGAATACTTAAAGGCAAGTTTTGATTGATTTCATTTCACAGGAAAGATTTTAGTAGAATGTGCTGCTGGAAGCTCTAGGACTGATTTTTTTATCACCCACTCTGAAATTCACAGGCATGAATATCCTATACCAGCCAACTTGTCTCCCTCAACCTGTCCTTCACGCAGTCCACTGTCTGTCTAGTAGAGCTTGCATGCTGCAACTCTTTTTAACTTTGATGTTTTGCTGTAGATAACAAGGAGAGCTGCTGACTGAGATGGCAGTGAAGGCAAAAGGGAACTTTTTTTCCTGCCTTCTCCAAAATACTCCTGCAAAATAGCTCCAGAATATTTTAGGCCTTGAATGGAGAGGTGGGAAGGGTGATGCCAGTCTCAGGATGTTTGGGCCATTAGGGTAGGAGTTAATAGATAAAAGACTGCAAACATAGTGATATCAGAAGAGAATTAGTACATACAGAACTAAACATTATTATCTGTCACAATTAAAAGTACGATACTACCATGGGGCAGACATGTTGCACTTGACTATTTAGGATCAATGAAGATATTTCCCATTCCTTCCTGTACTGTGGCTTATCTTCAACAAGTGAGAGATGCTTGAGATGAACAGTGGTAAGGAGCAACTTGATCCCCAAATGACTCCTCTGTGAAACTGGAGCTGCACTCGGAAAATGCCAGACATCCTATTTCCTGGCATGTGCTGAATGAGTGAGCAATGGTGAAAAATAGGGCTTGTTTGTTCTCCTTTACTTTATGTGTGTCCTAAAAAAGATGCAAATAACTCAGCTATGTGTCCTCAGCTAAGTATCCATTCAGACATTTGAACCTTATGTGTCTTTTTTCTTTCTCTGGACAGCATCTCAGTAATCATGGGTGTCCTTGTTTCAGCTGGAACAGAGTTAATTTTCTTCACAGTAGCTGGTGCTGTGATTTGGATTTACTAGGAGAATAATATCCATAACACACCGATGTTTTAACTGTTGCTAAGGAACTTGGTCTAGATCAAGGACTTCTTGTGTCTCATGTTCTGCTGGGGAGCAAGTGCACAAGAATATGGGAGGTAGCATGGCTAGGACAGCTGACCCAAACTGGCCAAAGGGATATTCCATACCATAGAATGTCATGCCCAGTATAGAAACTGCTGAGAGACACCAGTCGCTGCTTGGGGACAGGCAGGGCATCAGTCAGTGGGTTGTGAGTAACTGGATTGTGTATCACTTGCCCTTCCTGAGTTTTACTCCTCAGTCTCTTTTTGTTGTCTCTCTTTCTATTACTACTTTATGGATGATGATGATGATTATTACAATATTGTGTTTCATCTATTAAACTGTTGTTGTCCCAAAACATGGGTTTTAGCTTTTCTTTTTATTTTCCTTTCTATCCCATGGAGGGGTGGAATGTAAGCAAGTGTCTGTATGGTACTTGGTTGCTGAGTGAGGTTGAGCCATGACAATGGGAAAGTGATGAATCATCCCAAAGGGGTGATTTGATAACCTCACAACCCTTTTGTGAGGTTATCAAGAGACCTTAATTTCGGTTCTCTTATACAGCCCTCTTGAGTACCTGTCTTTGCATAGTGTATTTTTTTGCACAGGTGCACTGAAACACTTTGCCTATTTTGTATTCCTACCACAGCTGGCCTAAACATAGATCAACAACCTGAAGTACCCCATTCAATTCTGTAAAGTAGTAGTATTCTAAGAAAAACTTAAAATAATCTATTTTGTAGCACCTAGCTTTGAATTCTCTTCTAGCAGAAAATGGGAAATATGACAATTATAGGTCTATTTTTGAAGTTATAATCACTGTTAATGATGGAAATCATAACTCATTTCCACTAAATGGTGGATGTAAAACCAGTAGGTGTAATGTATCACTACTTAGAGACTGAAGTAATACTGAGTAGAGTGATCTATTCACTTAGCCATACTCTTTGTATTGTAGGAATATAAATTTTTTAATATATTTCAGGTAGAACTCTGATGGTCATTGTCCACAATAACCTGCTAAATTTAACTGTCAAAAAACCCCGAAAAAGGCATCAGGTCTAGCCAAATCATTACACTCCCTCCATAGTCAACGAAAGTCAAACCACAGACTCTTCTCCCAAACCTTTGGAGGGACTGTAGGGAGCCTATACAAGGATTGTAGGTATCTGTCTGACTTACACATGTTAAATATTCAGTAAAACCATTTCAGCTCTATGTTGTGATGATACAGACTTGTTCCTTTTTCTATTTCATGTGTGTCTTATATACTAAACATCCTGGGACTCAGAGAAGGATTTCCTTCCATTTAGTAATGAATACATTGGCCTTAAATTGTAATTTACTGTAATATTGTCTCCAGTGTGGGCTCATCTGCTGGCCACATAGCCTCATGAAAAGCATCTGCTCTGAAGCAGAACTTCTGTGGGCTATCATCCCTGCCTCTGGCATTGGTCGTTCCTGAGCCTCAGTCCTTTGGGATAGAGGTGCTTCACCGTGGAGTACTTCCTCCTCCTTTGAATTTGGTGTTTCCTCTTGTTTCTCTTTGTTTTTCCCTTCTCTTCCATCTTCTGACCTTATGTAAATACATTTTCACAGAGCTGTGGTTAGCTTGGCTTGTGGCCTGTGGTGGATCTGCTGTGGAACAGGCCTGACCTGGCCATGTCTGCACAGGGCAGGCCCTCATCTCACTGAAGCCACACTTGCAGCCCTCCTTGTACCAAAACCTTGCTGCCTGCACACAATACATTAACAAAGGGCCCAAATCAGTTGCCTGAGCAGCTGTGTCATCTGACATGTCTTAAGGTACCCTCTATGTCCATATGGAGACACAACGTATGGCACAGGTGAGGGTCAGGGCACTAGATGCCCATGTGTAGACAATGGAATTACACTCCTGAAGTCCTTGAACAGATCATTTCAATATCTTTTTACTAATTTTCAGGAATCACATGTTCCAACTTTTAATTCTGAATGTTATACATTTTTGATATTTCTAGCCTAGAAAGATTCAAAGTAATGCAAGTTTTTCACACTGTATAAGACTTTGGCTAAAGAAAGTAGAATATGCTATACTTATTCTGAAAAGCAAAATATTGGGCTGAAAGTAGGTTACCAGTGGAGTTTCTCAAAGCTTGGCTCAGAATTGATGTAATTTAATATATTTGTTTACGACCCTGGCACAAGAAGCAAAAATGTTTTAATGAAATTTGCAGATGGCATAAAGGTGAGAGGAAATATAAATACAAAGCAGCACTTGAATATTGTGTGGAGTTAAGAGACCTTGAAGACCAGGGTAATAGAATTTTAATAAGATTTAATAGAACAAAATAAAAGGTCACAGAATTCGGCCTTCTCATCTTACCCATCATTACCTGTCTAAAACTTAGAGGCCTACTTTAAGTTGTTCACCTGGGCTCCTTTAAATAATCATAGAGAAATGTCTCTACAGGGATGCTTCTGTGCTAAAGTAGTTGTTTAAGACAGGAAGGCTGTACTGGCTTTTATAGATGCCTTTCTCACTACATTGCTTTTGGAGGAAAACTAGATGTCTGCTTAGCCTGGATCCCCATGAATCCCAGCTTCAGGCTTAATGTGAATGCTTGCTAAATGTTTTTTGTCCTCTAGCTGAAAAGAGAAAAATCCATTAACAAACAGCTTCAGGGAATGCAAATATGATCCTTTGATACATCAAAATTAATATTTCTGTGAAACAAAAGGAAATCATGAAAACCCCTGAAAAAAATCCTTGTGGAATATCTTCTAGGACCTTTGCCATTAAAATTCAAGAAATAAAATTAATTGTAAATATACAAATAGTAATGAGGGAAAATAATTTTACAAGATGAACTTACATGAATATTTTTCATATAGCAGATTGGAAATGAGAGGCACATGAATTTTTTTCTGATCTGAACCAATATAAGCACCAAAAATGCCTGTTCTCTGTGAAATAACACCAGCAGCAAGCCAGGTTAAAAACCATAGAAGTTATATTAGTGCTAGACTGTGCCTCACACAAAACATGCCACCAGCTGAGGTGACTGTCTTGTTTCTAAGGTAGTCATGGCTGTAGCCTCTGGGAGAATGTAGACAGTAGTCACAGTGGCAATTGTCCCCATCTAATGGACTACATCTCCAAATCAGAATATACTGGGTTAGATGAGCATTGTGAAAAGATGATTGAGCTTGTAAGTGATTAAAAAAGTTATGAGACATTTTTTTCTGAAAATATGCAAAGCTTTTTTTCCAAAATATTCCTTCATTGCCATGCCTACTATTTGTGTATGTATTTCAGCATTTTCAGTAGGCTAAAGGTATTAATACAACTATCAGTCCTTGAGTAGTTCTACTTAAGCTCCACAACATGAAGTCAGCTGGAATGCTGTACTAGTATGGATGTGGTCACAAGTCACTGCTTTTCAAGCAGTTAAATGTTTTGGGTAGCTTAACTTTTGTAGGTGTTGTTAAAAACATAAGAATTTCCACAGTTTTGAAAATCCCCATTTTCCTTCAAAAAATGTTTTGTTTGCAGAATTTTCTAGTTATTTCAAACCCTTTCAGATTATTTCTGCCTAATTCACTAGAATTTTCCATCTTACTATTTCATTACAGTATTAAAAATAAAAAACGTGTTACTTTGACTATTTCTTGAGAAGGGAACAATAAAATACACAGACCGTAAAAGTCCCAAGATAATGTAAATCACTCCCTTAGCTGGGAATAAAACTAGCTAGGACTTGGAAGGCATCTTCTGATTTACACTCTTTAAATATCTGACCCATTCTTATTACCAAAACACTGTGCCGTAATCTGGAAAAATAAGTGGGAGACAACATTTATCTGGCTGTCAAAACCATGTTTCATTAGGAAAGCTCTTTCACTCAAATTCAGGCAGCTTTGCACATTTCCACTAACCCGTGGATGACATCTGAAACCTAAGTATGATGTGAAAGTTAAAGAAGTGTTCCTAAAATAGCTTAGATTTATTGCAGCAGTGGAAAATGAACAGTGCTGCCAGCTAAGAGAGGTATTTGTTTGACTCTTATTTTGTGTCAAGATGCTACCTTGAACTTGCAGATTGAGAAGAAACAATATTGAGTCTTGGAAATATACTACTTTGGTGAATGCCATCTACTGGAAATGAGCCACTTGTATTTGCTTTCTTTGTTGTCAGCATCTCAACACTCAGCATGAACTCTACCATGGCAAACTCTGACAGTAAGTTATTTCTAGTCTGTAACGAGTGCCTCCATCACATTATTATTGAAAATAACAGGTCTCAAGTGAGTGAGGTACACCATTTTTCACCAAAGTACAATTCTTTTAATGTTAGAATGAGCATGAACACCCCTCCAACACTACGAGTGTAAAAGACTGAAGATAAAACTGTCTCTATAACTACTAGAAAAGTTCTCTCTGTATGTGTATGTACAATTTACAATTGGTGTTTTGAAAGAAGTGGAACAAAATTTTCCAATACATAATAAAAGTAAGTTTTATGGTCATTAAATTATCTGAAAATGTAGTCAAGTAAAATGAATAATTGTATGCAACAAAAAATTTAAAAGAAAAAGGAAACATATAATGAAAATGTAAAACTTGAATTTAATTATGTTTAATTGCCTAAACTAAAATGAAAAATTAAAAAGCAAAAAATCTGTATGAATTTATGAAAATAGGTTGTATGTGGGTTTGAATGAAATATTTTGGGTTAACACAATTTATTTTTCACTTTCACCCAGTGTTCTGTTTTCCTCTTTCTCTTTGATTTACTACCCTTCTCTCTCCTCCTTTTTATTTGTGATTGATCATTCCATATTTTAAAAATTTTTCTGTACAGAAAATTATTTTTTAAAATAAGTATTGTTTACCAGTTTGTATGAACATTGTCACTATTATTTTGCAACTGGTTTAACAGTAATTAAAACAAAAATGATACAGTGATGAAGGAGGAGCTATTTGGGTGTATGCTTCCTAAATCTGATGTTCAGCTAGGCTAGTTCATTGAACTTCTGTGCTTTATACAGTGAGATGTAGATTCCAGCCTGTACCTCTCTGGCAGGTGTTTCACACTGGGGTGAATTTCTTCCTGAAAGGGGCTCTTTCTGTCTGTGGGAAGTATGTTAGGAATCTCCTCAGTGGTAAGGTTTTCTTGAACATAGCTAAGGCTCTCAGAATTGTATCTGATTATGAGCTGTGGCATGGTGACCTGAAAACCCTGGGTGAGCACCCCAGATCTCAGACAGTTCCCAGGCTAAACCTTGTCTCAGAGTTAGAGCCTCTGATTGCAAAAGGGCAAGGAGGTGCAGCAATGAACTGTATAGTGTAGATTTAAGGGCCTCTGTGCCAAATTTTTGCTCTCCTGATCTGTTCCTATCACACTGAATTACTTGCCAATGCAAGCACAACATAAGATAATCACATAATTCCACATATAAAGCTCCACATCTTTGTGTTGTTGTTTTATAAAACTGTCATAATTATTAAGCCAACTAATCCTCAGATATGCTTGGCTTAAATTTGTATTGATTATGAGAATAAAAGGTGTTTCAATCATTTATTAAACAAATACCCTGAAGGTGTGAAACTGTGGATGCCATTTGTGGTGGGGTCTTAAGAACTGTACGTTGAAGAAAGAGGGGAGTACTGTTTGTTAGAAGCATTTAAACCAAGTATATGCATGTAATTTAAAGCTTCATGCACAAATAGTGCCCAAAGTGAAAAAAAAGAAAAATTACACTATGACTCATTTTTCAGTTGAGCATCATAAAAAAACAGGGAGTGGAGAGCTCTGTTTCTCAATTCACAAGTTAGAGCAGTTTCCCCAGCAATTTTAATGTGTTTTGATATATATTTTGTTAATTTGTGCTTTATCTAACTACTCAAGACATCCTACCATATTCCCTCTTACTAAAACCACCACAAAATAACAATTTTTGATGCTGAGATTCTAAAACCAAGGCAGGATTTCTTTTTAAAAATTCTAGAGATTGCTAAAGAACTTAATGAGTAGTGAGAACAGGGAAATAGAAATATTCACCAAGATTAATTACTATTCTTCCACTCTAGCAGATGGTTAGAGATCAGAGCAGGTAAACACTAACATTGAAAATCCTACTACGGACTTGCAATGATGGCTAAAGACAGATAAACACAGTAACATACCAAATTTTGAAACTGGAGCATCACAGCAGATTTTTGTCTTCACTGAGCTTGAAAAATTATTTTAGCCCCTTGCTTGCAAAGTTAAGATGTCAAAAAAGAAATCCAGTCTGGGGAAACTTGTCAATAGGAGAGAAGGTTTTGTCTCTCTCCAAAAATATGCCTGCAGATCTTTCAAGGTCTTGAGGGCTATTCTTTCTTCCTACAAATCTTCAGAAGTCAACACTGAGTGAAGAGAGACCAATACTTCTCATTTGCAGCTCTCCTGCCACATCTTTTGTTGCTATAGCATGCCATCCTTCTAAATTGCATTCTCTAATTCACTATTGTGTGACTGTGACATGAGATCACAGAAAACAGAAGCATCCAGGAGGGATCAAGAGGAACTATGGGGTGAAGAGTAAAACTTGAAAAGGAATATCTCCTCTGAACTTTAATCCTTTGTTTTGTTTTATTTCCCTCCATTAATGCCCTCTGCCTTAAAGAGAAATATGTACCATCTGCTCTTTTTGAGTCCCTGTCATACTGTAATAATTCCTTGATTTATTGCATGATTCACTGTGTCCTTTCATTTTGGAGCACATATAAAACCTTTAGAAGGAGAGGATTTGGAGATTATCTAGAAAGCTATATTGCTGTCTTTAGGATACTTGTCTAAAGCTTTGAAAGAGATTCACATTAATGCGAGTTTCAGGAAGAACTTTTAGAGATTCACTCAGACTCCTTGGAACAATAAATATATACATGACATAGGAAACTCTCCTATCATGTTTGTTATCCATGACTATAGAGCATGTAAATTCTCTGTACTGGAATCATACATTTGATTGCTTTTCTCAAGTAGATACAGTACTGAGCTAAGCAGTCTAAATTAAAGAACTCAAATCATTGAGTAGGCTACATGCTTTGTGAATTATTTTTTGTGTTAATGTCAGCATTTCAATCTTTTATTTTTCAGTACTACACTAGTTTTTAAGAACTAAATGCAAGCTACAGACCTGACCTCTGTGGAGCTAAGGAAGCTAATTTACACAGAATTTGGTTATAATGATGGTTGCATTCCAAATAAACAGATTTGGAAACACGCTATCTGTACTTCATATGCACTGTGGGACTTATTTGGCTCTAGGAACCCATATCCTACTACAATTTGCAAGATATGCAGTTTCCTGAATACATGGGAAGCTTCAGGCAACTACTTGTTTAATTCCAAATATGAACATTAGATTGGGTATTTTCAAAGTAATTTTCTCCCCATCACGTGCCACTACTTCTACCTGCCAACATTTTATCAACATGTTCTCAATAGGAAATTCATTTCATACTCTCTGCTGGAGTTTATTCTAACAGCTGAATAGCCTGAACATGTTCAACATTATGGGTCAGAAGGTGCCACAGTGTAGAGCTGAGATAAGGGAAAAAAGAAGACCTCCAAGAAAGTAAGTTTTGACTTGTTTCTTCTGGTAGGTAAAAGCCAGAATTTTTCCTCTATCACTGTTTCCCAAGTGTTATAATTGGAAATGTAACATTTAGCTTGATAAGGGTCTTTCTTATTTCAGTCAGAGACTCCTATTTCTGTTTAAGACCATACTGCTAATGTATTTAATTGGAGAAATATGAATAGTTTGCATTCTGCAAAGTACAGAATTGCTACAGATTATTCTGGATTTGAATCCTGTTGAGAATCGTGCTTATACAGAGGCCACACTTGCAAAGCATATTCATGCTGTTGGAATGTCTAATCAAGGAGGAAAGCTTGCAATCCTCACTTAGTTGGAAGTCTTTCTGAAATCAGTAGAAATATTTTCTGAAATATTGATGTTTTGTACATTTGCATATTGCAAAAAAAACCCCAAAACAAAACACCCTCCAAAAAACTACATAAACAAAAGCACAAATAAAAACCTGAAACTCATCAAAATTTAGAAATATTTAGACTAAATCTATATATGTCTGTCATTACTTTGATCGTACAGTGGAAAGCTAAGCAGACAGCAATGTGAGGCAAAGTTATGCCTTAATAGGAAGGTAAGCTGTATTACTCTTTCAGATCATTATAGTCCTCAGAATAATTAAAGGAATCCTTTCTGGTTATCAAAATTTTCTTTAGAATAGAGTTTTGAATGGGATAAAATATCTGATCAAGGATTTTCCCAAATTTCTATATCACTTATTAAATATTCCTAGGTCATCATTTGTCAGATAATACTGGCTGCTTTGGTGTTTATTTTAACTGCAGTCTATTTATTCAAAATAACATTTCATTTAGTACTTGGAAATAAGAGTTTGTTCAGTACAGTAATTACTTTTAAACTTGAAGAGAAACCAAATAAACAAAATACCAAGGTTTTATTATCATTGTAAAGGTAATACATTTTTCGATATTTGTTGAATAAAAATGGAAGCAGTTCACTTAGTTGGTCAATAGGCTTTGAGTTATACTGAAAGTTTATATTGAACCAATTGAAGTTTATTTACAATAGAAAAAGTTTGATAGCCAGCATAAAATAATATTAACTTTTAAAATTAAAAGAAAAAAAGGCTTCAAAATTTGAATATATTTTGCAATTTTGATTCCCTCTTCTTTACTGATTTCTATTTATGTGAAAAATAATTTGATTATCATGTACCACCGTTTTATTTCTCTTCCTCCTTGGACTTCACAATTCCATGTTCATGAGAATAAAAGGACTTCAAGAAGTGAGACTGTGCCTGTTTCTTAAGCCTGGCTAGCCTCGGCACCAGTNGAGTGACCCCCGAAATGATGGACAAGAACAGGAGGCTACCTGCCAAGTGATGGGCAGTTAACTGTCTCTGTGGGGGGAAACTTAGGGAGAACACAGAATCAATCATAGAACTGTCACTGGGGAGAAAACAGGGATAAACCAAAAGTGGGTAACAAAAAAGGGTACAATGAAAAAAACATTTTACAAAAGAACATTAACTTGTGAATTAAGCTTAAAATTAAAAAATGCACTCCCACAAAGAAGGATGTTGGCTAGCTTCATTTTAAATTTCCTATGATTTGAAATAAATATTTGTCTATTTTATCACTAGAAATAATACAGAGAACAGTTTACAGATAGTAGGAAAGGAATTTTAAGTTTTATTGGCTACCTAAAGAACTCCAGAAGCCTATGTTTTTCTGAAAATGCTGTTTTTCAGTATTTCTGAAGCAACACTGTTTTGGGATTCCAATTGGTAGTAGTTTTTCACTTTTTTTTTGGTTTAGACTTTTCTCTGAGGGAAATTTTGGAAAGAATTAGTTTTTTGATGAACCAGAAGCTCAAAAGTTTTTTGTTCAGTTCACAAAGCAGTGAGGGAAGGTAGTTTCACTTAATACAGGACAGAACTTAACCAGGATCTGCCACAGAGGAGTTTTTCTGCATCATTGCATGCAGGTTCAGTAAATGTAAGCAGATGAAGTTTCATGCAGTGACATTGAAGGGAGACATAGGTGAAATAACGCCCAGCTTCAGGATCAGATGGGTAATAGATGGTCAGTGGCACTGCTATCTAGAGACAGAGGTGTTCTTGACTATGACCAGAGGGCTACCATGTGTCTCCAAAGACATCAAAACACCAAGAAAGAATGATTATTACTGGCAGTATTGGCTTCTTATGGAAGCTAGACTTCCTAAATAAACTCCTTTTGTTCACAGCCCAAATTCCAGTGTGAATATGGTCCAGTGTTAAGTATTCGAGAAACAAGAAGCTTTGCTGAGGCTTTTGAGGGGCTTATTGCTGTGAGTCTCTCCCTGCTGAATGTCTGTTGCTAGGGGGCAAGTTTGCAAGAGGAGATTGACTTCTGCAGCTAGCTTAAAAGCAGAGGTGATATGTCCCCAAGGCAAGGTGGTTTAGGAAGAAAGGCATCAGCTAATTAAACTTAATTGGGTTAGCCAGGGTAGTCTGATTAGCACAATTAATTTAGGCCTCTGAATAGGCTTGAGGGGTGTGTGTTTTTGTGAGGGATCCTCTGAGGGAAGTGCTTGGGACTCTAAAGTGGAAAGAGTAGTTAAATCTCTAGGTCAAGGGAGAGACACTGTAGATGAGTGGGAAGGACAGTGTACAGAAATGCAAAGGATTTAGCCTGCCTAAAGGCTATGTACTCTATTGAAACTGGCAATAGTTAAGGAAAAAAACAGAGGGGCTAGTTAGAGGATTTTAATCCAGCTGGAAAACATCAGGAAGGAGCCTAGGCAGCCTGTTACATTTGACAATACTGTGATATAAGTAGAAATATGGTGTCTAGGGAATAGTGGATAGGATTAAAACCAGACTGTATAGCAAAGAGGTAGAATCCTCCAATTAGGGGAAATTAAAATGATTTCACCTTAACTGGTTTGGGATCTTTCACTACTGCAAGAAATGAATTCAATACTGGTTTAAACTGTTTTTGAGAGCTTTGTGTACAGTACTCTTAGCTCATAAAAAGAATCCCTAAGAAATAAAAAATTGCAAATAGAAACAATTTTCCTCAAATGACAGAGTAAAACAAAAATTATGATCACTTAATAGCACTTCTTGTTTTACAAAGAAAGTGTATTTGAAAATATGTATATCCTGTCTTTGATTGCAGTACTACTTTAATGGAGTAGATGGTGTAGTTCTTTATTCCTATACTAAGTTATACATTATGTCAGTTTCATTTGGTCTAAAATGTGTGTTATCTGAACTGCCTTCACATTTCAAAGCTTAAGTTTTCTGATATTTTTTCTTTTTATTTTTGCCAAGCATTTAATTTTCAACTTCACTGTGGGTGATGCAGTGGTCAAACGAGCCTTTGTCATCTTCTGTTTTAATCCAATGCATGTCCTGGCTGCCAGGCAGAAAATCTCTCCCTTTTCAGCTGAAAAAATAAGGTACCTCTATCATTAAACTTATCCTAGAGTTGGCTGGTATGAAGCATAGTTGGGAATCCCAGCAGGGAAAAGACTGTTCTGCTGCCCAACCAGTACTTTCCCCAGGTACTCCTGTGAGCTCCTCTTATTACTCCCTGATCTACAATTTAAATCACCACACTTTCAACTCCAAGATAAAAGTGATAAATGGAAATTTTACACTGAAAAAACTTATAGTAATTCTGTATACATATTTGTGGCTATAGACTACCCTTAAAAGACCAATCTGAGGACTTTTCATTATTAATATGAGGGGTGACTAACATATAAACAAGAATATTTGGCATGTAATTTTGTAAGGTTTCTCCTGAGACCTCGAGAATTTTGACCAAATATGATGAAATGTTGTCTGCAATAAGAAAATGTAGTGATTAAATGTTGGAAAGAAATATGTAATTTGTCCAAATAAAGTATGCAAATTGAAATATTGCTTTTTGTAACTAATGTTTGAATTGCTTTTTACTTAATTTCTTTCAGAATTTTTTTAGCTGATTTTTCATTCCATCCAAATCATCACACGTTCCTTGAAAAGAAGTTTCATATCCTAAATAAAGGTATTGATATTTTTGTTGATGGTTTGGAGGAGAATCTCAGTATGTGTGAAGGCAATTATAAATTAAGATGGTTATATTCTAAGATCATGTTATGTGATAGCCTTTGGGAAACTTGGCTTCATTCTCACTTGAAACAGTATGAGAGCAATTTTACAATGAAAAATTTTTTTTAGTGCTAGCTGGACCTGGATGACAGAATAAAGCATGAAAATTAGAATCAAAGCAAAGCTGATGTACCAGAACCAAGACAAATAAATAAATCCCCAAGTTTTCCTTTTCTAATCTTTAAAAGGTTTATGTTTAGGTCAATTCTTACCCAGTTCTGCTTCAGAGCCATTCAGATGAGATTTTATAAAAGGAAGAAAGGAGAAATGTTGCTAAATTGCTTTGAGAAAGGTTAGCCACTCAGCATGAATAAACTAGGGTTTGCTACTCCACAGATATATATGACATGTTGAAAAATGTTTTAATGAAGTAGCAAAGGTCTGCTAGAGAGTGAGTTAAAAAAGAAAAATATAGCAGTGTAGTACACTTTGAAAAGACAGAAGAATGCTTTTCTTCTTTCTCTTAGAAAAGAATAGTGTTTCATGTCTTAGTTTTAAATTCTCTGGCAACTCTGTATTGTTTAAAATACATACTCCAGATTTCAGGTTTGGCACCTGCATTATTTGAGGTATAATTGCATTTACTCTGTGTAATTAGAATATAAATTTGTGTTGCTGAGGCAGGATACTGTTGTGGTTTTTTTCCTGGGAGGTAGTGTTATGCAGTCTGTTTTGTGTTCAGAAAATTTGCCATGACAGTGCTTCATAATAGAACCAATTATCAGGAATGCTGTTACACATAGCCTTCCAGACCCCAATTTAAACAGAAGCAAGTGACAATTCTTTCTGTGAAACAGTCTCCATAAATCAGCCATATGTGAAGACCTAAATGCTTATTGAGGATAAAAGAAGAAATATGAGTTTTTAAAAAATAATTACGTGTTTTTAAGGTGTTCTGATTAACTTTCAAACTAAGGGGAAGCAGCGCATATTAACAGCACCTACCAAAACTGCCTTCCATGTATCTTTAATAGGTATCAAAACACACTGTTTTTTCACGTTTCATTTTTAAGAGGAAAAGATCCCACTTCCAATGTTTCGAAATAGATGTTGTCTACTTTGCAGCACAACAGGGGACACTGCAACTGATCCTGATATCTTTGACATTCTTGTCCTGTATGCAGTGACATAACTGGTTGTTCATCTTTATTTTTAATGGGCATTCTCAATTAAAAAGCACAAAACTGAAGGAATAGCCATTATTTTTTGATACATAATTGTTGGTGTGCGTGTCTCTTTGGTCAGCCCAGTGTTCGGCTGGACCTCCCAGCAGCTCTGACACGCCACAACAGGACGGATTTGTGAGTCTTGGCTCAGCAGCCCCTGGACTTTCGCTGTCACGGCCGTGGTGTAAATGAAAGAGGGGACTCTCGGAGGGTCAGGGGGGACAGAGGTTTATTGGAGTCACAGAGGAACCCCTTACCTCCTGCCCAATGCCTCAGGAGAGACCTCAGACAAAAGGCTACAGGGGGGTTTTGTCCAGGACAGGCTCAAGGGGTGGATACAAACTACAAACCAATAAAACAAAGCAAAGTAACACATGCCAACTGAATTACCTAACTCCTAACAAATCAAGGTAATTTGGGGAGGGGTCTCGGGGGAATCTGCCAACTGCTGTCCAAATCTCTTCGAAAGTTCTGGACCTTGGAGATAGGGACTCAGTGATGGACAGGGGAAAGAAGGAGAGGATGGGCAGGGAGCATCATGGGGAAAGGACCAATAGGAAACAGTCTCTGGGCGAAGACCAGAGAGACACAGAAACTCTTATCAACTTATGATAAGAGAAAACTCCAAAACAAGGGGCCCTTATGGGGTAACTAGAGCTATACTAACTTATAACAAAACCTTTTCTAAAACATGGAAATCTTGCAAACCCACACATAATTAATATCTCTCTCTTTTTCTCCTGAGGCTTCTCTTTGTTAAAATGATCCAATAGCCCAGTTTATCCTCAGACACACTTGGGAACTTTTAGATGTAATGCTTAGAACAGCCTATTATTTCTGTAATGTTTATCAAAAGCAATGCCCTTTATCATTGAACTATCTATCTCTGACCACAAAAGTCCAAACTCTGGCTTAGATGTCAAATTTAGTTTTTCCATACATTGATTGTAAGCATTTCCAAGGTATGCAGTGATACACTGGAACACAGAAACTTCAGACAATATTCTCTTTCTGTATACCTGGTGGGGTTTTTTTGTTTTGTTTTGGATGTGTTTCTTTAAACATGTGATTATGTAGGTGTTTTTATATTATATTATAATTACATGCCACTTGAAGATTTTCTTGGAGGACAATCTAAGCAATAAGCAGTTAAGAATAGCAAAATTTTAGAAAAACACCTAGGAAATAACATAGCCACTTGGGTGACAAAAAGCAAACTGAATAATTGAAGACAATTTTGCTACATAATATTTCAAAATATACTAAATTTGTATTAAATAAAAAGTATTTTTATCTAAAGTAGAAACCTTAATGAATATTCTGCTATGCTTCTATTTTGCCCTGACTGGTTTGCCTACTGGAAACAGATGGGAATAGAGTGTTTGAAAGTATCTTGCCTTCAAACTTTCTAGTTTTTTTTGGATAAAGCTGTAATTAAAATAATAGTTTCCTAAAGACAATGTAAATTTTTAAATAGACTTACTAAAGGAAATTCCAAAATTGTTTATTTTTCTTTCACTCTTTTATGTATGATCAGACATAGGTGTGATCATACATGAAACAGTGTTGGTGTTTAGTTTATGTCTCAGTTTCTGCAAATCTATAGTTTTCCATTGCATTGAAAGTTCTGTGGAAGAATGAGAACATCTCAGCCTTCATCTCTCTGCTTTCATTTCAGGGAATTCAGTGAAAGGAGTAAGTCTTGGCTTTTTGACTCATCCTGTTTTCATCCAGACATCCATACCCTGCTGTTGCAGAACTGGCAGGTATCACTCAGGATCACACAATGCTCACCTTAACATTCATTACCATGCTTGTAAGGTTTTCCTGCAATTTATTTGACAGCAAAGGAGCCATGAGATCAGCTGTAGTTGAATGTGTGAAAAGTAATGAAAAGGGACTGTTTTCACACTGTATTTTCCACTATTATGAGGCAGTTTTGCAGCAAAGAACTCTGTTCTGCTTGTGAATTCCTTTTTTCCATTTATCCAATAAACTGAGATTATGAGACTGAATGTTAGGCAACAAAAATAACAAATTTTTTGGTTTCTCAGAAGAAAACTCACTATAAAAAAATTCATTTTGGGTTTACCTTAAAGGTGTGTGTATGTGTGGCAATATGTGTTTATTGGTTCTTTTACTCTAAATCTGCCTTTTTTGTAGATGGTGGGGATGGTAAGTTCAGTCCAAATGTTTGCTGCAGATATTATGATGGTAGAAACAGAGTTAATTTGTTTTCTTGGCACTGGCAAAATAAAGCTTTATTTTTTATGTGTTTTATATCTGAAATGTGAAGTAAATATTGACTAGGTATAGCTTTCCAAAATGTTAAGCATTGTAGTTGTTTAAAGCAGAGAAATATGTCAGAAAACTCTGCTGCATTCTGCCTCTGGGAGCGTTTAGTTTATGTCTCAGTTTGTGCAAATCTATAGTTTTCCATCTATACAAAACCAGTAATTTCCCTTTTTTGTTCTTTCACCTACTTGAAAAGGATTGCTGCTAACACTGCTATGGTAAAAAAATGTCTCAGTATTTTAAAATAACGTTTGCAAGCCTATAAAAGGGATGGCTTGATTATATCTAATTTTCGGATCTAATCTCTCAAGATTCCTGGAAGTTCAGATTCACACATTATTGATTTGATTGATTCTTTTTCTGAAGTTGACACTTCTACTTTCAATAAGCTCACTCTCTTTGTGGTTTTGTATTGTCATTCTGAGAAATATTGAAAATGAAGATACTATTTTCCATTTCCCTTGCTGAGGAGAGAATAAAAGAGAGAGAAGGAATAAAATTTGGAAGATATTTCAGTTTTCTAGAAATAAATTTTCTTTTCCATGTATTTAGGCAATGTGCTGCTGTGTACTGGCTTCCTTCTTAACTTTCCCTCTGTTTTACAATGGATGTGCTTTCATTTTAGAAATGCCATAGGTATATAATAATTTTTAAAATATTTTAAAGTATTTGGATGGTAAAGGTCTTATACAACAAAGGAGTTGTCTGAAGCTCATTAAAACAAGAGGAAAACTTTTTATAGTCTGCTCTTTGGCCTTCTAGTAGGGTTCTGATTTTTTTTACTTTTTTCTCCTTTAAAGAACAATACTCAATTCAGAAGCTATTCTGGAGATAATAATATAATGATTTTAAAAAAGTCAGGAATTTCAGAGTCTAGAGGTATGAGTTCTGCCTTTGAAGTCATCATAGATTCAAATGAATAGTGCCAGGCTTTCTTGCTGTCCATTAAATAAAGGAATAAAAAATGTTTCACTTTCTTGCCAACCCTCATGACAATGACAACATCATTCTTCCTCCCATACATCTGACTGTTTTGCATTTTTTATTTTCAAAATTAATCTTCCTGACAAACCAAACATTGCCTTTGAAATTAGAAAACCATTAGAACACCATTGTATGATAATGTATCACAGTTTGGGAATGAGCAAAGTATTCAATATTTGTCAGGATTCTTCAAAGACTGATAAAGCAGGGGCTGATGTGGTGATCCTTCTCGGGTGAGGATTAGAAAGAACGTGCTTTTCTTCTCCTGCAGCACGTGGTTCACTCAGGTCACAGGGGGCATAGTGAGCACTGAATTCCTTCAATGCGCTGCCTTAGTGAGAGCATTTCTTTTCACAGGAGCTGCTAGGCTTTATCCAGCTGTGTTACTAGTTCTCTTATCCACACCTGTTTCTGACACCTTTGTTGTCTTGCTTGGTCTCTGAATGCCCTCTTGACTACTCTTCATTTTTATTACTATTTGAACCATTGTTTCTCCTTTTATGCCCTCAAAATTCTATGTTAGGGACAAAATCTGTTCTCAGTGTGGCAGAAAGCCATTGCCCTTACTGCCCTGAAGAGCAATGGATAACACCTAGGTATTTCACTTGTTAGCTGTTAACCCTGGGTCAAAAAGAAGTAGACAAAGGCACCTTAGCTGGATACTGAAAGGATATTTGGACAAAATGGCCTCTGTGCTTGCCCTGTTCTTAAGCTTCCATGTGCCTTCACTCTGGCCACCATCAAACTCTATCACTGGGTCAGATAGCCCGTGGTATCAACCACTAAGACATTTCTGTGTGACATGAACTACCTTTAAACTTTAAACTGGAGCAAGAATGAGGTAGGTATGTAACATGAAACTACTTTCCCTTAGTAGTATCAGGATTCATTTGCTGTTGATTCCAGCCATACAGTCTTCTGTGCAGGAATTTTCTGCTTTCTCTCACCCTGTTGCTGGCACTTCTCCAAAGGGTTTGATTAGGGGTTATGTCTGCAGTCAGTGCCTAGCAGAATGAAATACTACTTTTCAGGGTGTTTCTCATATCCTCCCTTTATCATTTTGTATTGTATACTATTCTTTCATCAGGGATACTTAAAACTGGCAAGTAGTTTGCCTGAGGGTGTGCAGGATTTTATTCTGTCGTATTATTTTCATTTCTCAACATTAATTATAATTCTAAGCCATCTGTATGTGAAGATAATCACATAGCAATCATATGCATTTATAAGGAAGATAGAAACTGTTGATTAAACCTTTCTATTATATTTTTATTTGTGTTCTGGTTGTTAGACAAGTGGGTATTTCATACAGCGGTGCTTTTGTTAAAAGCTTTTTTTGTCTGGTGAGAGAAAGAAGCATCTAATATCTTGAAAACTCAGTTTTCTTTCCGTTGTAGTTTTTCTGCCTACCCAACAAAAGCTGATGGGGCATTGTGCTGAGGAGACCATGCCAACTTCTTTTGTATCAGCATGAACACCTCTGATCAAATCAAAACACCCAGTGTTATCAGACATGTTTGAGCAGCCCCACATTGCATTTTCCAGTAAAGTTTCCTTCAAAAACTCATAAAAATAGAAATTCATAAGAGAAAGAACGTTACATGAGTGATGCTGAACTGGGAGGAATTGCTTGGCCAGCAGTCCAAACATTAGAGTGGGTATTTTTACAAATATCTTATATGAAACTCATCAATTTACGTTGAGTGTGGCTGCAAAACTGCAACTACAGCAAAAACAAGAAAGTCAACACATTGCAGTAATGCATTTAAGAACTCACTGTCAGCTTCTCAGCTAGACTGCAGATCCTGTTGTATGGATTGCCCATTTGGAGATATTGGCTCTACTTAATAATTGTATTTGAAGGCAAATTTGAGAATAAATCTCTAAAAGATGTTTGGCTATAGGTGTGATTTTTTTTTCCCGTGGCAGCAAGTGTACTCTATTTCAAACTGATATAGCAAATTATTGTCATTTATGTAACATCATTCTTAGAAACAGCCTATGTGATGTGGAATAATTCAGAGTGCCAAATATCTAAATGTAGATAGTTTCTTAGAATATTATAGAGGAATGTGTGTTGTATTATACTACTGCAAAAGCATAATAATTTATACTGTTTGTAAGAGTCTCTTTCTTCAAACATAGGTAACCCCATAATTTTAACCCTTCACAAATATATCAGAAAGAATATGATATTATTATTCTTGTTATAATGACACCTTTTCTTTTGATCTAAAAACTAAATAGAAATAATAAAAAGAGTGGTCAATAAATTTAAAAGAATAATATTATTATATACACAGGATTTCTGAGACCAATATATTGTGCCACAAAATATTTTGCCAGTGTTGGGGTATAAAACTGATGGCCAAACTTGGGCAAAAAGAGCCAAAAAGAAATTCACAGATAATTTAAATATTTAAAAATTTATTTTGAAGTTATAAGTTTAATAGATTTAACTTTTAAATAAAGTGACCAGCCTTTAAATTTGTTGTAAATAGCCATATGAAGAATTTTCTGATGCTAAAGGTACACTAAACATATGCCAAAAATCTAATATATTTCTAAAAAACAGATCTGAAAATAATGATGATCATTTAAATTAGGAGGGGCTGTCTTTTTGAAACGTGTGTTGACTGAGTCTAACAGTTGGACTTAGCAGAAAGGGAACCAGCTGAAGAAAGTACATGAACTATGTCCATCAGAACTGTAACTACTCTGAACATGATGATCAGGAATAAATAAAAGCACCCAAAAATCTTTAGCAGAAGAAAATTTGAATCTGTGGGCAGTTGAAGCATTCATGACACTACGAAGTGAATATCTGCCTGAGCAGCAAAAGCATCCTTTTGTAGACCAAGTCCTTTGAGTGGGGGATCAACTAAAGGAAATTGGGAACCCTAGAAAAACTTGTAAACAAACTGCATGAAGGGTGGGGTTTGAAGGTGTGCACCCTTGCCAAGATAAAATATAGACACACACAGAGCCCATTTAGATACTGGAATCATCTATTGTGCTTTGAATGTATTCCCTTAACTTGCTAAATCATGAACCAATTGAGAAATCATCTTTTAGTCAGAAGGTTAGACTTCAAATTAAGAGATGTCTTTTCGTGTGTCTGGTGGCTTCAGGTATGCACATTTTCTTATTTTTGTTTTCTGTGTCTTAAATGGAAGCCATAATTTCTCCCTGAATTGCAAAGCTGTTGAAAAGTTTCAAGACACGCAGTTCTGAGTGAGGGGAAAAACCCTGAATGAATAAAAATGTGTTCAGAAAGGGAATAAGGAGGGACGTGATATGATTTCAGAAAAAAGGAAAAGAGGTGCAGTGAAATGGATGTTTTTATGTAGTAATAAAACCCTTTATATTTGCCCCTGAAACATTTTTAGCGTGTGTCTTTCAGGAAATTCTAGGAAATTCTGGAGGCCTTAAAAAGTATCTCTGTGTATTTAAATGAGGAAGAAAAGGGTAAAGCATTCATTTTCAAAAGAAGAAGGATTTACATTTTCTATTTTTAGATCAATATAACTCCTAACTCTAAACTGAAACATGATAGGAATCAGAGCGGAAAACTAGGGTTGCACCATATTGATGCATGTTAATGCACATGTATGCTACTGCGCCTTGAGAAGCTCCTTGAGGAGCAAATTTCCCTATTTGTAACACCTTCTTTCTGTTAGTTTTTCTGTCCCATCTTTTATACCAGAAGAGAGAGCCAAATAAAATTAATAGTTATGAAGAGGGTGTACTGAGTGATTTATACATGAGCATCTCATGAGCAGTAGGAAGCTGGGCTTGATTTTACAGTTTTCTAGGTATCTTTTCTGAGCTTCTGAGTATTTCTAATTTCTGTAGAAGTGAAAGGGAACAGAGCATGTTGTCAGCATGAACTAATTGAGATGCAGATTTGTAAGACAGTCAGGGAACAAGCAGCTCATGCTGTAAAGTTCCTAAATGTTATAATGAAGACATATTTAAAAGCATTGATTAATGAGAAACTAATAATTGCTCTAAGGAAAAGCATTAAATATTTAGCATCATCAAGGGCTGAGCACAGATCATAGTCAATATATTTAGTGTAAACAGAACAATCAGATTTTAAAAGTAAATAAAAACATTATCTCAAGCAAAGCTGTATACTGAACAAATGCAACATGAGAAATAGAAAATTGATTTTTCAAATCATATTTTGTAACATTTCAGACATATTCCCTTAGAGGGATCATCAATATTCCCATAAGAGACTACAGCATTGCCGTTACAAAATATGCCATCTTATACCTTTTGATTTTATTCCTCAAAGAGCTTCATAAAAATATAGGAAGAGAAATCACTGAAATGCTTTTCTTTAAATAATTTTGGTATTTCCTAGAACTCAATATAAAATAATACTTTTCTTCAGCTGGAAATTCAGATAGTTGAAGGTGCTCTTTTGTTCTTACACTAATGAAATAAGGGTTTTGCCATGTAAAATTCCAGAATATATAAATGTGGAAATATCAAAGTTTAGAAAACATTAAAATATTTCATTTTGTGGAAATAAAAGACAAATTACAAAAGCCATTTTTTTTCTGTTCTTGAACAAAACTTTGCTCTAACTCCTTTTCCAGCTTTCCGTGGTTTGATTCGTTTGCTTTTGATATGAGTTTACTAAAGTTAGAACCAGGAGCTGCACTTCCATTTCACTGCAAAAAGATCAAACTTCTGATTTTATTGCAAAACTTTTGCTTTTCTTTAATGATTAATGATTATGAAGATTTTGAAAAGAAAATAATAATAATGGAAATATTTATTAAAAAGTTACTTAAAGAGAACTTTGTTAGTCTCAAGATAGTATTTGTAAGTAAATGCACACATCAGCATTCTGCAAAAGCTGAGAAGAGGAGAAATAAAAATAAATCAAAATTATGTTCACTGAGTGAAAAGTAGCAACCAGATTGTGAGCTAACACTAGAGACCTATATAAAAAGGCTTAAATGTTCTGAATTTATCTCCAGCTATCATAAATTAGACGATGCCAGAGCTGTACCAAGAGGGAGAAAACCACGTTTTCTACACTCTGCCTTTCATTCTGAAGATTCCGCAATCTAACTGAGCACCAGATAAGCAATGTAAGTATATTAAACCTGAATGCTCAGTCCTCTAGTTGTACTCACCTCTTTTTTTTTTTTTTAATATCTGAATTATAAATAGAGTGATTTGCTGTCGTTGATGGAAGAAATGTGTAATAAAGTGTTGAAGTGAGTAAGAAAAAGTTTGCATGAACAGCAGGAGAAAAGCTGCTGAGATGACAAGTATCTCTTCCATACACATTTGGATTAGGCATAGTACTACTTTGCCCACTGGTATAAGGTATTAAAACAAGAAGCTGTAGAAGAGAGTTAGGCATAAATTCAAACAAGCTGACATAACTGTATTATCCATATTGTCTGATAAGGAATGGAAAAAGGAGATATGGCCATAAATCACCTCTGAGTCAGAACAAAATATATAATTTAATGTCTGTGGGAACTAAAAATAGTGTACATTGACACCGGGATATGCCACAGTGCATGAAATGAACAAATGTAGACTCCAGTTTTGTGAATAAAAACTAATCATATGGAGAGAAAAGAAAAGAAAAAAGATCTATAACTAATTGCAAAATGAGGAATGATCTTTCTAGTTTAGTTATCTGAATGCACAGGAACGCATAACTGCATATTGACAGGTGTGGAGCAATGTATTTGTTGTGGTGCTTTAGTTCATTACAGAGGCTTTTTGACTTTTGATCTGTATATATTTTTCTGCGTCTCTTGAAGACTCTTTATTAGCCATAATGGCATTTTGCATAAATTTAGAAGACATGAGCATTCCCAGGCTGTAATGAATGTTATTGGACAAAGCAGATGGCCCAATAAAAGGGCTGTGTGATGAGATTCTCCTAAAGATATAATTATTACAGAGTTTTAAAGCTATATTAACACTGTGATTAAAATTGTGAATGGGGGTACTTTTCTAACTAATTGTAATTAAAACAAGTGTATACCAGTATCTCTTTAAACTTTTGAAAATTTCCAAAAGGTGTAAGCAAAGCTCCATATGAAACAAAAAGATTTTCATCATAGTATTTGAAATAGGTAGGATCACTTGCTGGGTAATGTGTAAGAACAGTAATGTTTTCCTTCTTGGCTGACATGTAGTTGACTGAAGATGAACTTATTTCCCTTGTATGCACAGATGCTATAGAGATGAATACTACCTCATTCCTATTACACTATTTCCCCGCTTGTATAAAAATTGCTGTTTAAAACACTAGAGAGAAAAATCCTGAGAAAATAAGATGGAGTTTGGCAAACAAGCCTGGCATTCAAGATTGTCTATCTTCTCATGAAAAATACTTTGTAGGTCTTGATGGTTAGGAACTGCTTTCTCATCCCAAACTCAAACATAGCCCCCCTGCTAACATGCAAAATTCATCCACATTTGATGTATTTGAACTGAAAGAGTGTAGCAGCCTTTTTGTGCAGACTGTTGCTGTACTTGCTATGCAATTTAACTTTGCTGTGGTAGGGAACAGAAGAAAAAAACACTTGCACCTTGAGCCATGATCTCAGCTGGAAAGCAGGCACCAACAGCTGTGAAACTACTGTGAGATGTCCCCCTTGTCAGAGCAATGCCTGACTGAAGGAAATCTTCTTGACTTTATGTCAGTGTAATACTGAAGCCTAAGTTTCCAGCTGTTTGCTCTGAATGGAGCTGTGCAGAGTTTTATCTAAGCAGACTTCCTTGCTTAGCTTTAAAATTATCCCCTTCTGTAATAAAGACTTCTGAAAACATGAATATTTTCTTCCAGCAAAAGCTATAAAAGGCCTAAATGAAACTATTCATTGTTACAGTAGCATTAAGTGGAGGAATAACTCTCCAGTTTAGTACTAGTCTCAGCTTTAAGGTGCTGACCAGCAGCTGTAAAGAGCATGACATCTACCTAACGCTATCAGGAGAGATGGATACCTGTTTACATGACCTCCTTAACTGCTCCACTACAGTGAAAACCATATTAATTTAATGCTTTTATGGCACACCTCATTGGTTTGGATTGTCAGGAGGGCAAAGTGGGCAATTAGACCATGGGAGGAATAATTAGTTGTAAACTTAATTGCATGGTGATATGATACAAATACCTATAAGTTCTTGGGGTTTTCTATAACCCAGAAGAGGTTTTAGTTTACTCAGGCCAGAAAGAGTTATTTTTTCTTTTGTTTTTATCAATAGAACATTCAGGCAAAAGTAAAACTTAATTTTTTAGTAGTTGTTCTAATTCACTTTAACAGAAACATTCAACATTTAAAAATTCATATGTTTTTCCAAAACAGCTCTGAGGAATTTCTAATTGTGACTTGACAAGGCGTCAGTCCTCAAAACTAGCCACTGATTGGTTTTGTCAAGCACAGAGGAAGATGTTAACAGCTTCTCTTAGAAAATCACTTCCTTCTTCCCTTTTCACCAAATGTCAATCAATGCAAAACCAGCACAAAGGTAGAAAATGGTGATTGCTTTTCTGAAGTTGCCATTTTCCTTTGGAATATTCACAACTAACTAGTGTATGCATGTGACTGGTTGTGGGCCTGCTCACATGTACATATATTCCCTTATTATCTGAATTATGAAATCAAGGAAAAAACATCTGAAAATGCAGAACACAGAAGTCCAAAACCAAATAAGTAATCCAAACATTTTCTGAAAAATGTTTTCTACATTTTTTATTTTCTGAAGCATAGATATTAAGCCCAGTTGTACCTAAGGTATTTCTAGCATAATTCCACTGACACTGGTGTTCTTCTGTCTTTGTACTAAAGAGAATGAGTCAAATTTTGCCTGTAGACTTTTTCCCTGAAGTTCCTATTTCAAGAACAAAAATTATGACATTTGCCACTGCTCAGAAATTACTGTGAAGTGGCTACTGGGCATATTTATCATTATTCGTTTGTGTTTGTCTTCTACATTATCTTGCATTCAGGATATTTGGGGTTTTTTTTATTTTCCTTGCTACTTGAGAAAATTTAATTGACTATATTACACAGTATTCCACAATTTATTAATCCCATGTCCTGTTATTATAGGAAATGAGCAATCTCCAATGTCACCTTCTAGCATATTCATGTAGGTCATATATATAATCGAGGTCAGAATTTATACAAACAGCTACTGTCAGGAAGTAAATTTTGTAAATACTAATGAATGTAATGCAGTCTGAATACTGATACCCTGGAACAAAACCAAGTGTGTTCTCCTCTGTAGTTTCATTCTTTAGTGTTAATGTCATTATCAGCTTGTTTTATGAAGGAATTGAAGTTGAAAAAACAAAGAATGCATTAGCTAACTTTACTGTCTGGACATATGGTAAGCCATAGGATCATTAACAATAACACATTAGCCCCAATAATGTTTTCTGAAAGCTCACAGGGATTTCATCTGTTGTTGCATATTAAAGATACACATATTGTTTCCTGTCACCTTACAGATCATACTGAGTCTACAAAAATAACACCCAAGTTTTATTCACCTGGAAACTTACATGGAACAGCTGCACACAACAAGCAGATCATTTCTGTCAAAATGTTTTTGATTTATACATTAGAAATATTTTCCCTTCCATAAGGCAACAGCCATTCATTCACTCTGAAACTGGAGAATCTAACTATGTTCTGATCTAGCTGTATGATCAGAGCTGTAGGTTTATATGTATGAATAGATATCCATGAGGAATATTAGGTTGTCATATTGTTATTTGCTATTCCAAAGAAATTATATCAGGATTGACTGAGTGGTTTAAAAATATATGCTACTCTAGCCATTAGATCAAAACCCAGATTTGTTTGTCTGACTTAACTGGTATGGCCAATGAGTTAACCCAGCTCCCTGGTTGAGTCCTGTAAAGGTGCTACAGGTTGTTAATGAAGAGTTCAAATATTTTTCTGCTACTTTGGGTTCTGCAGTGCTAACACACTCTAGGTGTAATTCCTCAAAATCCCCCAAAACAGGTTATTAAATCTAAGGAAAAAGTATGGGAAGTAGTTAAACAAGAATGGAATTTATATAAAAAATCATTGTGGAAAAGAGAGAAAAATTCAGCACAGGGGAAAGATTAAAAAGGGACAGAGACTGACTGTTCCTGCTGTAGCATATTCTTTCCTGGGGCTGGGCCCTAAATCTCTTCCTATATCTCAGTTGTCAAGTTATGTTTCAACAGCTAGGTAATATAGAGGTATAAAAAGGTTTCACATACCTTGTCTTTCTGACAGATAGCAGGAGACATTCTCTATTTTGGCTATTCATTCCTCCTCACATCCCTCTCCCTCCCCTTCCTGTTGTTTTTTTCTTAAACCAATATCATGGTTTTTACTTGGTGTACAATGTTTTTTTAACATATACACACAAATATACATGTTCATACATAAAAGTTATGTAAATACCATATAGAAATGTAATTATAATATATAAATACTGTATGCATTTATATGTATTCACTGTGGTAATAAGTAACAATACTTGAACAATTGAATTGGTGGCAGACTATAACTGATGAGTGGGATGATGGCATCCATCACAGGCTTCTTAAATCAGCTTCACCACCAAGAAAAGGTGAATGGAACTGCAGTCTGACTCTGAGTATCTCATCATGAACTGGTCCACAGACCCAGCCTAATACCATGGGTCCAGCAGATGAGGTCAGATGAAAAAAGATAAGAAGGAAAAAATGTTATTCTTTATAAATCATACAATTCTTGAACATCTGTCAGTTTAACACACAATAAAATATAATTCACTTAAGACACTTGTTTAAAGTGCAATTTTTGTTTGAATGTCACTAAATCTATTATATTATTTGGTACCTTTAGTTTCTTCCATAGGGACTTAGCCTGGTGTTGCAGTGCATGTTTTAGGTTTCTGTATTTGTATTTGTATTTTGTTATTTGTCTGTACTTGGTTTGTTCCATTCCAAAATACCCTACCCCCCTACCCTTGATAACCCCTGTAGTATCACCCACATCCCTTCCCTTTCCCCCATTGGCCCGAAGTTTCTTCCCTGCCCAGGCAGATCCCTGGGTACTTAAGAGAGAAACTGAGGCCGAGAACTTGTTCTGGCTTCTGGTCCCAGCTCCGCTCTCCACGTGGCTGGGCCACAAGAAATAAACACCTTTCCCAACCCAAGCCAGACCCACTCTTCATTTCCAAGCCTTTTCCACGCTTCAACGAGCTAATTGGAGGACCCACAGACTGCAATAGATTGGTCTGGGGAACTGCTTGCCGTAAGCAAACCCCACGGAGACCCCAAATCTATAGCCTGGCCCATATGGTCATAAGGTATCAACTAGAGAGTGGTATATGAAGTACAAATTCTTCTAGTTAATGAAGCATTTCAGATTGTTTCCGTGAAATCTTCTCTTCATGAATTATTTACCCAAAACTAAGGCTTGATACCTGGTACCTTTCATGATAGCTGGTATCCCCTTTGCAAAAGTATTTTAAAAAATCCTTTAGTGTAAATTGAAAGTTACCATGCTGAAGTAAATGAAACTAATTGGATTTAAATAATATAATGAAACATTTTTATTTTAAGTTGAAGTGCTATTTAATTGTATTTTTCTTTCCATTTAGAATTAACTAGACAAGCTGAAATTAGTATATATGCACTAGTATCAATGACATCTAAAAACCTACATAAATGCTTGTTGACTGAGAAGATCAAAATACTTATTAGGTAGGACAGCACTTCCCAGTGATTCACTGCACTTCTGAAATCTGTGGACAGCTTTCCATTAATTTTAATGGAGCCTGAACCAGGCCCTTGTAGAATTATATAAACAGCCTAGTATTCATGATTTCCTAACTCCTGAGAAACCTGTGTTCACCAGCTATTTCACTGGTTACTTGAAAGAACAGAAATGCTTTCCCACTGCTTGTAAATTAAGAATGACACAATCTTAGGGATGGTTGTGATAATAAAATGAGGAATTATAGCATAATGATACTTAAAAATGTCAGTTCATCCACAGAAGTATAGATAGAAATGTTGGTACAAAACTACCTATATTTTGCATAATACTGTTTTAATTAGGTTGCTAACTTAGTAAGAAGAATCTGGCTTCCTAATTAGTGCTTCAACCTGAGAGGCTTTCATTCACCATTCAGTAATACTAAGGGCCACAGTGTTTACCTGAATATATGACAGGGTTTCACTTCTGATGCCTAAATAACTGAGCATTAACCTTCTACTATCTTCACGTGGCTTTATGTCCTTTCAGCTTCATTTGTCTTTTCCATTACATAGTCTGGAGAAAAGGAGGTGGAGGGAAGACCTCACTGCTCTGTATAACCACCTGAAAGGAGACTGTAGTGAAGTGGATCTCAGTCTCTCCTCCCAAGTAGCAAGAAATAGGACAAGAGGAAATGGCCTCAGGTGATGCCAGAGGTGGTTTAGATTGGATATTAAGAAAAATTTCTTTACAAAAGGAGTTGTCAAGCATTGGACCAGGCTGCCCGGGGAAGTGATGGAATTACAATGCCTGGTGGTATCTAAAAGATGTATAGGTGTGGAAGTTACGGATATGATTCAGTGGCAGACTTGTCAATGCTGGGATAATGATTGGACTAGATGATCTAAAAGGTCTTTTCCAATATAAACAGTTGTATGATTCTGTGATTACTCTACGTGAACTAGAGACTTATATGCTGTCAATGGACACGGAGGGATTTTGATTCACTACAATACAAAATGACCACCATCTCTAGGCGTTTGTTTCTCTGAACAAGTGTAGGAAGCAGTTGCCAAGATAAATGCTTATTAATTTGCAGGATTTCTTGCATCTTGCTTGGTGTTCTGTCTTATTGATTTAAATATCATGGCTTTTCGCATGATATATGTTGTCTCTGGATAGTTGTTGCTTTTCTCCCTCTTACATCTCGCATCTACTCTAGGAAGCCTAGTCTGACATTTTGGTGCTGTATTTCTGACCACTAGGTGCTGTCACGACTAAAGCAAAACTGTAGTCTGGCTTTAGCTGGTTTTAAAACACTTCTCCTTTTAGTGACTATCAGTTTTACTGTTTTACTGCTCCTGGAGGTTGATATAAATATTGAATTAACCTCTTTTAACATCTGTTTCTTATGCCAATACATCTGAATAAAAATACACTGTCTGCCACGGGGTTTCTTTTTGCCCTTTTATCTTCATTTTCACTATTAAATACTGCCTATCACCATTTTAGGTTAGGCATTCTTGCAGCTATTTTGCATTTACGTAATGAAAAATAAATATGTAGGCCATTGTAAACTGTTCTGTATTTCTCTCTTAAATCTAGATGTAATGAACTAAACTTTGATGCTTATATCAGTTGCATTAGTTTTACCTAATTTTTTCATGCTCAGCTCCAATTTCAAAGTTCATAGTGGATGAAGGAAATTACCCTGGGGAAAGTTTCTTTCAGTTTGTGAGATAATAGTTGTTCAGTAATTATCATAACTCCCCCCTTAACCTGTTTTGAAATCATTTGGTCTCCTAGTGCTCACTTGGTGAAAGTAGCTATAAAGTCTTTTTCCAGTAGCAATATTTTGAGCTAATAAGTTTCATGGGTTCAAGAGAGGATTGTGTTAAAGCTTTCATAACAATTAGTGTCACATCCCAAGCTTGCGCATATACACGTATTGGGATTTTGGCATTGTTAATGGCTGTATTTCTTCCATGATAGTCATAACTAATGGGTACAAACTAAATTTGCCAGAGAATGAAAGTTGAAACTACAGCCAATAGTTTCAACTTAAGAAGACTTAAGAAGAAGAACAAGAAGAAGACTTAAGCCTAAGCAGAACAACATGAAAAAATTCTACAATGCAATTAAGAATTACAACTGCTTGACTGGTTCTAGGTGTTTGTTTCTTTTCCAAGCAGAAGCATGCAGAACTTTTGTATTTCCCAAGAAAATGTCACTCACAGCTTTAATTTTAATATCAGAATTTTTCCCCAAAATATCCATTATAGATATCCATTTTCCATAAGCCTCACATTTTCTAAGGCTTTCAATTTCTTTTCCAAGGTATTCCTGAATCAATGTGCTACAGAAATGCTTTGTAAAAGATGAGAGGGAATAAAGTTCTCCTAGTTGAAACATAGTAAGATTTATCAAATGTTGTCTTGCAGTTACTTAGGGAAAAAACTAAATTCTTTCATGGTGGAAGAGTATCTGAAATAGACTTTATGACATTTGTTTTATTTTTTGAATAGCTTTCTCTTTTATGGTGCAAGAAATGTTATCCATCATTGCTTGAGTAGAATGATGGCATAATATAATGTAAAATGCAAAAAGACAATATGCAATATGTGATATTATATTGGATGTTCCCCGACGTGTGCATTGTAGTGTTTTCGTCTTTTCAGCTGTTAAAACTTGATATTCACAAGTACATTAGTCGCTGCAGCTCTTTATTTCATTTTTTTAAAGACAGAGGAGTAAATTCTTAGAGCACAGTGAATGAAAGTAAAGCAAAATATTTGCTCAGATGGTTACTGAAGTTACATTTTTGTCATTACTGGCTGGCCATGAATCCAGTAGAATTGCCACCACCTGTAACTTCTGAAGGTATTTACTACTATATTTGACTGTAAGTAGTTATTTACTGCAAATGTGTAAATAATCATGTTGCAGAAATACAGCTAAGTCAGCTTCCAGTGGAATTGGCATGCCCACAAGATCCCATGTTTCTTCTAGTTACACAATACTTGTAATGATCCACTTAATTACACCTTTTAAAACCTTGACATTTTTGTGGTAAAATGGAATGCTATAAACTAGCTGAGTGTCAGTAGATCAGGTTTACAGGGGGCATATATGCTTTGATTACGTTCCTGCTGTGAAGGTTGTTAGGTTTGAAAGTTTCCAGAATTACTTTTTAATTTTATCAGGCATTCTTTGAAGTTCTTCACTATCCCTCATTGCTTGCAAAAATCTGCAGTCTAATGTGCAATGAGCTCATCAGATCAAGACTTACAGATACCACATTCCTTCCTACTCTACAATTTAGTGATATACGTGCTTTACATTGTACAAACAGCTATAACTTTGTTGTAGCACAGACCATTTCATAGAATCACACAATCACAGAATGGTTTGGGAGGGACCTCCAAACTCAGTCCAGGGGATATCACTGATGAGTGGAAGAAGGCAAAAGTCATATCCACTTACAAGAAGAGTACTAAGGAATATACAGGCCCATTGGTTTTGTCTAAGTCCCTGGAAAAGTAATAGTGGGTTCTCCTGGAAAATGTTAAAAAAACAAATGAAGCAGATGATTGGGAAAAACCAGGATAGATTTACGAAGGGCATATGAAAAAAAAAAATCTGTTAGCATGAGGAGAACTGTGGATGTTGTTTACCTGGACTTCAGCAAAGCATCTGACATTGTTTCCCACAGCCTTCTCCTGGTAAAACTGAGATGATATTAGATAGGTAATCTGTAAGATGGGTAGGAAATTGACTATCAGGCTGCACTCAGAGAGTGGGTTTTACTCAGGCTGGCAGCCTGGCACAAGTGGGTCCTGCAGGGTCCCATGCCATTCAGCATCTTCATAAATGATTTTGATGGTGGGTTTGGAATCACCCTCACCAAATTTGCTGATAACACCACACTGGGTGGTAAGGTGGACATGAGTATTGGTTTTGCATGGCCTGGTTTTGGTAGCAAGGAGCTACAGGAGTGGCTTCTGTGAGGAGCTGCTGGAAAATTCCACCATGTCTGGCAAGGCCAATCCCTCATGGCTCCAAAAGATGGATGTGCTGCTGGCCAAGCTGGGCCAATTAGAAATGGTGGTAATGGCTCTGGGATCACATATTTTAGAAGAAATCAAATAAAAAGTTGTTACACAGTTTTAATTTCAGCCAGAGAAGGCTTGAGTGAGAACACATGAGAGAAATATCTCTGCAGACACCAAGGTCAGTGGAGAAGGAAGGGGAGGAGGTGGTCCAGACACCAGAGCCAAGATTCCTCTGCAGCCTGTGGTGAAGCATCTGTGCCCCTGCAGCCCATGGATCCATGGGGGATGCAGAGATCCACCCACAGCCTGTGGGGACGGTGCACATGCTGGAGAGGGTGGATGCCTGGAGGAGGCTGTGGCCCTGTGGGAGACCCATGGAGAGAGAAGTGCTTCTCCCAGGCTGGAACAGGCTGTCCTTGAAGGACTGCACCCCATGAAAGAGTGACCCACACCGCAGCAGTTTCAGGGGGACAGTTGCCTGTGGGAGGGATTCACATTGCAGCAGTTCACACAGAACTGCTGCTTGTGGGAGTGGACCCTTGCTGGAGAAATTAGAGCTGTTCCAATGGAGAGCTGTTTCCTATGGGAGGGACTCCACAGTGCAGCATGGGAACCCCTCCTCTCCTTGAGCAGTGGGAGAAACCACAGGTGATGAGCTGACCATGACCCCCATCCCCTGCCTCCTTCCACCACTGGGGTAGGAGGTAGAGCTGGAAAGGGCTAGGGAGGGGGAGGTTTAAAAAGGTGTTTTGAATCATTATCCTCCTCTGATTTTCTGAGTAATTCATTTGCTTCATATTTCTAAGATGAGCTTGTTTTTCCCTTGATGGTATTTGAACTCTCTCTCAGAGTGAACTCTCTCTGTCCTTATCTCTACCCATGAACCCCTCATTAAATTTTCTCTCCTCTGTCTGGCTGCAGCAGGGAGTGAGTGAGTGGCTTTTGTGGGTGCCTGGCATCTGGCCAGTGTCAATCCATGGCAATATGTCTGAAGAGACAGCTATCTCAGAGACCTGAACAGGCTGGTAGAGCGGGCTAGAAATAGCAGCATGAAGTTTAACCAAGGACAAGAACATGGTCCTGCACCTGGGACAAACAGCCTAGTACTGGCTCAGCTTTTTGTGGCTGGGGAGCAGCCTTGCTGACAGGAACCTGGGGGTCCTGGTGGGCAATGAGCTGAGCAGAAGTCAGCAGAGCACTACTGCAGTGACAAAAGCAAATCAGACCCTGGAGCACTGCTAGCAGAGGTAGAGACATGGTCATTCCACTCCTCTCAGTGCTTGTTGGGCTACATCTGGAGTAATGTGTGCAGCTCTGGTCACCACAATCCAAGAAAGACAGGGAGAAAACCAGAGGATCCAAACAAGGGCCATGAAGATGATCAAAGATCTGGAAATCTACCCTGTGAGGAAAGGCTGAAAGAGTTAGACCTTTTCTGACTGGAGAAGAAAAGGTGCAAGGAGGATTCTCTTCACAGTATTCCAGTACTTAAATGGTGGCTATAAAGAGGATGGAGGCTATCTCTTTGGAAGAGCCACATAGGGATGACAAGGGGCAACAAATATAATTTTCACTGGAGACATCAAGAAAGAAATTTTTTTGTAGTGAGAGTAGCCATTCACTGGGACAACCTTCCCAGGGACATGGCAGAAAAATTGTTAGATTTTTTGTTCATTTTGCTTTCTGGAGCGAGTGCCCTGTAGTACAACTAGAAAGATCTTGGGATATGCTTTTACTTTCAATTATGGACATCTCTGCAAGTTCATAGTCACAAACCCAGCACAGTGAATCTAGGAAAAGCCATATTTCAATATAATTCACTTCAAATAGTTGCAGGAACATCAAAATAGGCTTATATGTGTATATAAAGACTTATCCTACAAGAAGATATTCTCTTTCACTAGATTAAAAAAGTAAAAAAAAGAAAAAAAAAAGACATCTGAAATCTTTGCTAATCTGAAATTAGTCTCATTTAATTGTTACTGGCCCCATTTCCAAGCCTGAGGTTCAACAATACTGACTTATGAAAACCAGTAAAAAGGTATTAAGTGGCCCAAGGTCGTATGTCCATGATCAATTACTAAAGAGTTATCACTTTTCATTAATACTAAATCACTTTAGTGCTTTAAACTAAAGCATGTATTACAAGATAGGTAATCATTCATGTAGAATCTGATTGGGGCATAAGGGTATGTGTTTGGCTTTGAGTAATTCACGTGGGTCAATTCTATCTGCAGTGAAAGCTTAAATGAACTTGGCTGCACCTACAGGATCTCTCGACAACAGATAAAAGCTGGTGGTAAGACAGACAAAACAACCTCTGAAACATCAGGAAGAAATAAAGGACTCAGATTTTGAGCATAAGAACACCAGGAATGCATCACACCCAAGATTAATGCAAGACCCTCCATTATTATGTTGAGTTTTGTGAACATTCAAAATTTCAGCACAGTTTCAAGTCTCTCATTTCTCACAGTGATCTTTAACTCTTACCCTTTCCAAGAATGTCTGTAAGAGGATTCCTGGAAAAGGGTACCTTCCTTCTATTTTTCAGTTTCCATGTTGCAACATGGGGGACTTTGAAATATTTATTATTTCCCAGCAGATTTTTTTTCTTTGATTGTTTTCCCTGGATCTCATATAGACTGCCAGCAAAAAATAAGAACCTTTGACAGCAACTCTTCCAGGCTACCTGCTGTGTGAATTATTAGTTTTAATTGTTATTTTTGTTATTATTGTTGAATCTGCTTCCTTCCTTTGATTGTTCATAGTTCCTTTATTGTAAAAGCTGGGGAACAATTTATCCAGTCAGCTGATGAAAGTCAGATCAGATCCCATGTACCATACACTATATTCTCTTCAATCTGTACTGTAATTAACCTCTTTTTTCAGATTGAAGAGTCCTTAGTCTGCTTAGTAATTTCTTGCACAGTAGCAGAATATCTTTGAGCATTCATGTCTGAAGCTTTTACATATCAGCTGTCTCTTCAAATGCCTTTGTCAATTATATGAGGTATTTTAATCCATGAACTAATGCTGACAAATCTTTTTTTTATTATTGTTCAGCCAGTGCTGACTGAGTGATTCTTTCAAATATTGGAGGACTCTTCCTTCATGAGATCACATGATAAGATTTTTGAAATTTATTCTTTAAACTTATGAGAGACTACATGAATGAAAATCCAACCCTCTGTCAGTTTTTAAAAGGCTAATGCTTTTAAAAGCATTACCTGCTCCGTATTGTGCCCACCTCACCAACTGTATTCTTGCTTAAAACATTATCCTACAGCAATTTAAATTAGACATAATCCATTGAGTTAAATGTGTTATAGTAAATCCACTGATTTCAAACTGGACAATGATCTGAGCTTTTGTTCATAATATACCATGAAGTCAGTATTTTAAAAGATACAGTATAAATGTAATATTGATACATTTATGTTTGTCGTTTTTAGCTATGTAAAACAGTCAGTGCTTGAGTAATCATTGCACTATTGTGTTCTTAGTTTTTAGTGTGTGGATGTTCTTAATCTCAAGATTATGACTAGCTCAATTAAACTCTGCCTCATAATGGTAATTTAATGTCTGTGCTACACTGAAAATATCCAACATGAATGAATTAGTGAATATTAAAAATGTAATCAATTACTGAAGTAGGAAAACTTTACCTTTAGTAGAGAATAATTTTTACACAGCAAAATACAGTATGTGGAAAAGGTAACTTAACACTGGAGAACAGGAGAAAAGTTTTATTAAGGCCATTAAAGTTCCATCTCCTCTTACTGCAGTGAAAAGAATCAAAAACACAACCTCCTTTTGTCTAGGAAAAAAAAGAAAAAAGACTGAAAAGCATGCTTGGATCTATGGAATGGAGAGCTGATGGACAGGTAAAAGAGGAGTTGGAAGCTAAAAGAAAAGAATATATTAAGTATCAAGAGACTGCAGGGGAGAATGTGAAGGACATACTGAAAAGAAAATGTTCCTGTACCATATCACTTTGTGATAGTAACAAAAGTAAATATATGGCTTTTAAGAATGAAGAGGTCATATAAAATATTAGTTTGTTTTGCTTATATATTTGAAGGATGCAATTATGTATTTCTGTTTCCTGAGTTCTCCTAGATTTGTCTGCCTGTCTGAAAAAGAAGTAGTCATTTTATAACCCAGAATGGCACACAACAAGTCACATAATGTTAGGAATTTGTCATTTCAAATCACTAAAAGAAAGTATGGAAAGAGTTTTAGAAATCACCTTATGCCTGAATGAGAGGGAAAAGGAAGGAACATGGACAATTTACAGTTGAGGGGTTTTTTACTGTCTTCTTTCTGGAAGGTTGCTCTTCTATTATATGCAGCATGCTGAGGACCTAATTTCTTTCTATACTTCATTATTACCATATTGTTTTTTTAAAAATGTATTTCTTATATACCATGTGTGGCAAATCAGTTTTAAATGATTTAATGTCTGGAAAATAAAGCATATAAAATTTATTACAGCCATGAAGGCAAGCATGTGTAAACATATCTTTCATAAATGGCACAAATAAGGCAATTGACAAGGTTGTCTGAGGGACCAATGTCACTTGTGCTAGAGTATTCATTCTGGAGAGAACTAAAGGGGGAAGTTTAGCATTTGCATCAGTTTCTGTGAGAAGAAATAAGATTCTTTTTTCCTCATAACTAATTTGTTTTGGTTTCATCACTGTGTCTCTTTTTCTTATCATGAGTTCCTAAATGCTATGCACTATGTAACCAAGAATGGGACAGGCCCTATTGAAACCTGTCAGAAAGCTTGTTCCTTTTAATTTCCCCAAGCATTATTCTGGAGTTAGAACAGTCACTGCAGCCATTACTAATGTGCCAGAATGAATCTGAATAAACTGATGAGATTTAACTGAAGGTTTTTTAAGGCAGTGAGTCCATTAGTCTAACACAAATCTGCAGAGAGATTTGCAGATTCATCTGTCTTTGAATTAAAGGAAGAAAGGAAGCAGACAAAAGAGAAAGTTATATAGCTAAAATTAGATATGATGACAGATAGCAAATCTGTAGCCTTTATCAAATAGTTTAAACCTCTTTTCTGATGGTATTTAGGCTATAAAGAGAACTCTCTGCCTTAGGACCAAAATTATAAATGCATTGTGTGGGAGGATTGTGTTGGAAGTCTGGCGTCTACTTGATAACCTCATGAAATTCTGCCAGATCTGTCCCATTCAGTACTGACCAGGCATGAGATGACTATAGTTTCATTTTCAAGAATGGATTCTAGGGACTTAGTTTATGATGAATTTAATTATTTTATTTTATTTCTTCCCTTATTTCCCTCCACTCTTGCAGTTAAAAGCAAGGAAAACTGAACATATGTTTTCACTTTACACATTAAAAAAACTTTACAATTATTCAACCAGTTGAAGTCTGCAGGATGATTTCTTCTGAAGAAGAAATAGTCACATTTTCAGAAAAAATTCAGAAATGTCAAATTTCTGAAAAAACTTTTTTGATAGGCTGTTCTGGAGCAATAAGCAGGAAAAAAAAAAGAAAATCCCAAGAAAGATAAATGTAAAAAAAAAACCAAAAAACCTAAAACAAGTGAAACTCGTGCTTATTGTGGCAAAGACTGTTGTTACGTCAAGTCACAGTAGATGGTGCTGATGGGCTGGAAGGCATAAATACATTCTTTTGGGTCATACTCTGATGAGGCTGTTTTATAGAAACATATATAAATAAGCACTATTTGGTGTAAGTAACAATCAACTCTATTTGCTATTCACACATTGATATTCCTTGGATTTTAATTGGTTTAGCTGGTATTAATGAAGATATCCTACTACTCATCCTTCCCTAGGATAATTTTTTTACTAGAGGAAGGCATCAGTGGGAAAAATATTTTTATAACCTACAGTAATAAATGAAAACGGAAAGATTTTTTATATATGCAGGGAACTGTGTGTAGTTTGATGAGAAAACCGAAAAGCATGTTGATAGTAGCGTTAACTCTGCTGGTGCTGTGTTCTTACTGCTGTTCTTTGCATTTGCTGATTTGTTCTGACAGAAAAGGATCTCTCCCACGTTTGCTGTGCCATAAAAATGCTGAAAACATCCTGCTGACCTAGCCAGTTGGTAACAGCATTACTGGATATCTGCTATGGTGCCATCATATTAATTGCATCTTCTATCCTGAGATGATGACTAGGGAAAAACCTCCTTGCAATCAGGTTAGTTTGGCTGCAGACTTATATTTACAGCTGAGTGAAACTGAGTGAAACATTCAATCTGAAGGCAAAACCTACCTTCTGGAACACATAACAGAAGTAAAAATTTGTAATATATGCAGGAGTAATTATGAATACCTACATAGAATTTATGCTGGCAGATACTAGACAGTTCCCTTTCTAAGTAAAATATATGAATATAAGAAGCTACTGCACAAGTGTTTTAAAAAAATTAATGATTGTCATAGCTGTTATTGTTTTATCTCATGGGGTTACTCCACATAAGAAATTTAAAAAGCAGGAATTGATTAGCTGAGTGAAATTACTCTGCTAGATTTTATTTCTTTGTTAGATCAAAAATTAAATACCTTTTCTGACTGAGACCCATTATAAGTAACAGATAGCAGCTAGATATTGTAACTTTATCTTCTTTCTAGAGCTGACCAAAGCCAAACTCTTGAACAATTCATCAGAAAGATTTAAAGTCCTCTTAACTTGCAGAAAAGAATCCTCTAATTATGGAGACAAACTGTACTCTAGCATGGGTCTTTCACCTGTGCAACTTCTTGCATTGTTCATGAACTCTGACAAGTAATTGCCCAGGTTTTACCTTGATAGGATTTGAAATGTAAAAAACGCTGTTGCAATGCATGATTGATGCTTTTGAAATTTTATATGTATTTTATTTATTTTGTGTTGGCATGTTCCTTCCAAAGTCCCTTCACCCATTCCCAAACCCCCATGGTATCTCCCAGAGGGGAGCCCCTTGTCAATCACCCTGGTAACTTGAGGGGAGATCATCTCCCATTCAGCCAGGTGCCCAACATCTGCCACTTCAATTGTTCTGTTAAGTGCCCCTGTCCTGGAACACCCAACCCCTTTCCATCCATTGGCCCGAATTCTCCAGCTGCCTCAGGTTGTGTTCTGGGGTACAAATAGGAGAAGGACAGGCCAAACCGTGCTTTTTGCACGTGGAGCTGCACCAAATAAACATCTTCCAAACCCACGGGAGAAGCCTGCTCTTCATTTCCAGCCTTATCCACACTCAGCCAGCTGATCTGAGGAACCCACACAAACAGTCTCGGTTGGTCTGGGGTTCACTGCTTAGCCAGTAAAGCAGCCCCCAAGGAGAAACCACCCACAAAACCCCATCTTTTTTGTGTTAGCAGACATGTTGTGATAGAAATGTGAAGGTTTTATTTCACATCACATTGTCTGTTACTTCAGCATGTTTTTTTTTTTGTTTTTCTTTTCCCCTTGAAGGAAGCAATGTGTGAGTAGGTGCACTAGAGTGGGTCTCTGGAGATCAGTCCCCCACCTTTTGTGAGACTTTCAATGTCTAAGACTCAACTCCCAGCCTCACTCCCAACATTTTTGCACTTTCCTCTTGCTGGCTGTTATGTTGGTAAGACATTCAGTTCAGGAATTTGAAATCTGTGGATGCAAAGTACTAAAAAACGATAATAGTAAAATCCAGCACTGTGTAAGACCCACTGCTATTGCTTTGGTAAGATAACTCTGTGTCTTAATTCCATGCACATTCGCAGCAGTGCTTTAACTATTAAAGACAATAAAGCTGAAACCAGGTCGTATATTATATGAAGTAATACTTCCTCTACACTTGCCTTCTGAGAGTGATAAAAGCTATTAACTTTGTGTGTGAATGTCATTTAAATTTTGCATTCCTTTTTTTTCTCCCCAGTGATCAACAGTAAATTAAACCACTCCTTGGCTTGTTTTTACAGATGAAGAGAGAATTGAAAGCAGTGCATGAGGGTGCTTTTTATTCCTTAAGACCTCACCAAGGCCAATTTCAGTGAATGAACCTTCTAAAAGTACAGTAACAGAACATTTAAAATGTATTTCTCTACAACTCTATCTGTTATTTTCTTAATCTGATTTTATGAGGATATTATTATGTTTGTACACGTATGAGAATAAATGGGTTCAAAATTACACAGATTCTGCTTTCTCTTCTCAGCCAGTTGCATTATTTTTAAATTAATTAAATACAGTGGCAGGCCACTGAGCCTGTCTGTGATATTGTGTCTTTGTCAGCACTTTACTTATGTCTTTCCCATTTAATTAAATGGGAAACAGTGAGTGGCTGATGCACTGCCATGCATGGTATGTAGGACAAACCACACCTGCCACTGTGTATAAAATCTGCGTAATGAACACGATGAAAGCACACATGCACATAGCATATTGTGCATGTGTGTAGATATTGTGAAGAGTTAATTCCTTGCCAAGGTATTTGCAGCTCTTCTTTCTTTTTGAATACACTAGCCCTTATCTTGCATTTTCTTCAGTTTATTTACAGAATTTTTAGTCTGCTTGCTCTGGCTTAAGAATCTCCTGAGCAAGCAGACTTAAATTCAGTAAACAAGCTGAAGAAAACTTGAGATAAGGTGTGAAATATCTAGAAGAAACAAGAGCTGTACAGTTCAGAAGACTGAACTAAACTTTCAACATCGTGGATTTTACACAGTACGCAAAATATTTTCCCTTATAATGCATACAAGTTCTACCACTCAGCTATTTTCTTAACATGTGTATTAAATACTAACAATCCTAAAATGTTGGTATCCGCAAAAATTTGACCTCCCCACTGAACATTGCTCACCATCTGCTTTATATCTTCACTTTATATATCCTATTGTCTACAATTAAGCTTGTAACTGTAAGCTACAATGCTTTTGTATTTCAATTTTTTGTATTTCAATTCATCTCAGATGCATCTCAGGGTCTGCATCTCAATTTATTTGTGGCCTGAAAACCAAATGAAGAGGTATTGGTGCATTGTGCATTGGTATTTGCTGATTCAGTCTTCAATTTCAGTTTTCTCTTCCCTTCTCTACATGCAGGGAAGCAAAAGGGTTTTTGTCTCCCTTTTGCTTTGACACTTTCCCATACCCTCAGCTAAAAAGACTCAGGTAAGTGATAGCTGTCACATCTCCTTTTCAAAAAATGCCACTGAAATTAGCAATGCTGAAAAACCTCCCTAACTGCCATTAATGTGTTCTGCAAATGCAAGCAACTAACAATGAAATGGTTACTTCTGTGTGCAGATTCCTATATGCATCCTCAAGTCCAGCCTTGGCCAAGACCTGAAATGGCTTTTGAATAATGCATTTATCTCTCAGGGAACACCATTCTATTTTAGAACAGAAGCCACGTGAACTTATCACACTGCCCCTTCCTTCACAATCTTTTTGCTGCTTGACATGTCCCCTAGGCAGATTGTGTGAGACAGACCTTTCCTCTCTAAGATTCTGCCATTTTTGGCAGCCTTCTGACATATACTCTATTCGTTGCCTGCATTTACTGGATCTCAGCTGAACTATTCTCAACTGCCCATATTTTGCTGTTACATTCCTCATCCTGCTATCACCCAGCTCTGTAACTCTATCTTCTGTAACAAAATATTCTCACTTGCGAAAAAGAACGGTATGAAAAAGAGCATAAACAGACTTTCCCTTAAATCTTTACATAGCTCACTTGTGTAGGAGCCTGGGGGGAAGTAAGAGGTGCAAACACATGCCCTGTGGGCGATATTCCAGCCTCCAGGCTGGAATTATGACAAGGACATTTAGACAGCCTGCTTGACAGACTGGTTCAACAAGTCTCTTTAAATGCAAGTAAAGCTTTTGAATCATCCTACAAAATTTTCTCTTTTTCCAGATCACTCTCAAACTATTTATTGCTGGTCTCTCTGTTCTGCTTTCCTTTCCCAGGTCTTGTCTGAGCATCCTGTCCTTTATCATGAAAAGTGAACATGTGCACCAAACCTTGTGTAGACCTTCTGGACAGGTCTTATATTTCCAAAAAAAAAAAAGTATTCATATTTAACAAGTGGTACACATTTCTGTACAATTTTTATCTCTAGTGTTGAAATTGTAGAACTCATTATGCTGGGATATTGTGAATGTCAAAAGGAAATTATATTAGAAAAAAGATTAGACAGATTGAGGGAGGATAGTACACATGTAGCTAGTAAACAAGGCAGAGGCACAGTTTCTAGTTTAGAAAGTCCTCAGACTTTTGAACAATTGCAAAAGCCAAGTTGTTCCAAGGGACAGTTCATTCTGAGCTTTCTGCTGTTTCTTTTTTAACTTGATAGCTTAATAGAAAATTTTGCACTATTTTGCATGATTAATTGTTTACTTTAGACTTGTCTAACAAAGACAACTTGAAATTCAGTTTTTAAAGGGGATATTTTAGTGTGAGGTTTAGTAAATTTAGGACATATTTCAAGGACTTACTATAAAAACTACCACTTATTTTAAACATAGGAGCTTAGTTTAATAAAAATTAAAACTGAATTGGCTGTACAGTATTCATAGATGCAGACATATTTTTGGGTCTGTAAAGGCTACATAAATGGATACATCATGCATAAAAAATGAGACTTGTTTTCCCATTACTCATTATAAGGCAATGTTGTCTAAGGGGAATAAACTAGGTTAGTAAACTGCTTCTTCAGCAAATTACCTTCACAGTTGACTCCAGCTGCAACAAAAAGATAAATCATATACAACATTTCCAGATAGCCAAATTACAAGCAATTTAGATTTTTCTCTTTAGAATTGTATATCACATTTGTAGGATCTTTCTTCCAGTTCACAGTCTTCTGTTGTAACTCCTTCTGGCAAAAGTTATCGCAACCTTAGTGCCTTGCTAGCAAAAATTACACAGAGGACATTTCTCCTCTGGAAAATGAATTAGTGTTTTGACCTTGTTTTATTTATCTAGGTCTTTTTATAAAATGTTTTCAGTATGGTCACCTAATTAAACCCAGAGATCATGACCTGTATGACTACTTGTATTTTCAAAGCAGTAGCAGAAAAATTCAAGCTGAACTTATTATCTCTATAACATGTATAGAAATCTGCATACTAGGAAAACTTATTGGACGTACTGTTTTAAAATATTTTGAGAATAAGGTCAGAATTCATGAAAACTTTCAAACCACAGACACTTTATAATACAGTGTATAAAAGTCGTCTTGTTCCTACTGAGGAAGTTTTATGAATTGTAGGCTTATAAATGTACTTTGGAGACACAATGCTAGGTACTTTTGAGACACTTATGTAATTGAAGGATAATTTATGTGAAAATTAGATGACTATGTGCATCACCACTACCTCCACAAGCTTGGTTTATGCACTCAGACATAGAAAGTGATTGCACAATGATTGCACAACTCCTTTCCCTCCTTAAAACTTATACGACTCAGATTATAATAATTTCAATAAATGCTGTCCAAATCACTCTCCAAAAGAGGGTTGCCATCATGTGTACTGGGAAAATTCCCTTGGCTAGGTACAGTCCTCAGTCCATGCTGTTCCTTGAGCATTTCACTGGCATTTTTTGGAAGATTGCTATTTGTCCATACATGCATTTGTCCATACAGTAAGTAAAGCCAGCCTTACAGCTTGTATCCAAGTCCTGATCAGTTTGCTAATGCAGCTATAGTATACAAAAGGTCCAGAAACCTATCTTTTGGACATAAAATGGAGTTGTAAGATTAGAAACCTTCTACTCTGAGTGTTTGATATTCCTGGGGGACAAAGAATCCTGAGTTCTGGGCCACTTGTGCAATTAATTTACTGATTCTTATTGCAGCAGGATAAATAAGCCATCCCCAAAAGAACAATAGAACCTTGTTTCCCCTTCCTGTCTGTGAACAGCTTAATGTCTGGCAATATTCAGATTTCTCTTGCACATCTGCTGGCTGCTTGGCTTATATATCCTTTTGTAGCCTTTCTGCTTAAGATATCCTTATACATCCTTTCTACCTGGTGATACAGTCTTGACTATACAGATTGAGAAAGATCTCTCTGTCATGCGAGTTGCTGCTGTTCAAATAGGCCATGATTTTGTGGACAGAACATCTTTCCTGAGGTATTTGAGTTGATATTTTGAGACCCCTCTGAAACTGATAGGAGACTAGAATAGACATTATTTATATCCTGGAGGAACACCTAAAGGTACAATGAAATAAATGAAAAAATAAAAATTAAGTAAAAAGAAGGGTTCTTGCTGCCATCAAGATTGGTTTGTAAATAATGGAGTTCAATATTGGACAGTGAATCTCAGTCTCATTTAGTTTTAATCCCAGACAAGGGAAGGATATCACCCATTCCCTTTTCTTCTGCATATAGTGAGGTTTGGCTTAGACATCCTCCAAACTACTATATAGTTGTTTAGATTGTCTAAACATGGGCAATTCTTCCCATTCCAGTGATTTAGGGATTTAGAGGACAATTTAGATCACCAAAACCTCCTGTAGGGTGTTGTATAACATAAGCCATGGGAATATCTGGACCCTTCGCTAAATATTAAAGCCCTGTTCATATTTAAACAATTCAATTCTCTTTAAGACTGTGCACAGCATTATTAAAATCTACTTGTCTACTTAATTCCCTGAGGCCTGAGTTATCCCTTTATATGGAGCTACTGCACACTGGAAACAGCTGCTGTCAGCAAAAACAGCCTATCTGAAAACCTACAAAGCTTCACAAGCCTTAACAGCTTAACAGACCACTACAGAACAGAGGTGTGAAGTTTACTGAAGTCCAATTGATTAAAGTCACATGCCAGTCTTAGCTGGAAAGAAAAGAGGTATTTATAAATATTTGGAAAGGTCTTTCAAACAGAGTTGGTAAGTACAGCTTCCTTGAAGATTTCTCAGTCTTTGTTGTATTCGGATAGATCTGTAAGTAATTTAAGATAGTACAGATCCATCATTTTCAAAAGTACATCTGGGCTTACAGGAGCTGAGACTCTCACCCTGTGAATTTTAGAGCACAGCAGGGGCTTATTTCGTATCCATAAAATACACTGCTGTGAAGTTAAAATTATTGCCTAACAATCATGCATTTTTTTTTAAAGAGTGGTATCAACAATTTGGCTCATGACTACAAATTTATCAGAAATAAATTTAGCAAAATGTCAGGAAAAACTGGCCAGTTGGGAAAGATATTTTGATTTAAGTAGAGCAATTGTCCTTTCTGGAAATTTGAAATAGCACAAGTCCAGATAAAATTAATAGCAACCAGAGACTATGATGCAGCATAGTACAGTTTTTCAAAACTACCAGGTAGAGAAATCCTCTGTTGAAATGCAAGGTTTTCTTTAATTTCAACCACTATTGAATCAGAAGTTGCCTTTATATATTTGCATTAAGAGTTGCCATGGTGTCTGGTTTAGGGTAAATTTGGGAAGGAACTTTCAAAAGGGGTCCCTCTAAAAAGCAAATTCAAGTGGCCCCTCCCCTTACTGGTTCAGGAAAATATTTCCTTGGAGAAAAGTGGAAAAAACCTGTTTATTTAACAAGCAAAGTGTTCACAAGCATAAGAAATGTATATTATTAAACAATAAAACCTCTCACTGTTCAGACAAGATGGCAAATTCACAAAGTTCTTTTCATGGAGTGTAGCTTGGCTCACTCAGTCTCTCATCAGTTCCTCCGGTGCTGGAAAATGCTGTCCTGGGCCCCAGTGGGCCACAGGCCTAAGCTCCCGGTGTTTTTCTGTGTTTTCAGTCCAGAACAGGCTGATCAGTTCCAAGAAAAAGAAAAGCCACAGTTAGGGGAACTTCTCTGCCTCCGCTAGCTAAAAAAAACTAACCAAGGAGAGCTCCCTCCTGCTGCCCATGCTGTAGAGAACACAGTCTGCAGCAAGGAGCAAAGGCAAACAAACAAACTAACTGCTGAAACTGAAAACAAACTGCACTGCTGCTTCTCCCCTGTTCGCTCTCAGAACCAGTCTGAAAAGTGCAAAACTTAATATACAGCATAAACAGAACAGACAGTTGGGGATACAAGTATCATAAAGTCACCCTCGGACACATGGGTATCATTTTGTTTGTGGAGGAAATGGTGCAGGCCTTCAGAGAAGAACTTTTCACAGTTTCCCCTGACTCTTACCAAGCTCAAGATCTCTAGCTGAGGCTGGATGTGAGAGATGCAACAGGAAGAAGAGCAACAAATGAGATTTTACTTTCAAATTGTAAGAATAATATTACTTTGCAGACATGGAGATTTTAAATAAGAGAATACAGAGTGTGGAAATCCTAACAGGTATTCTACCGTAATTGCTGACTGATAAACTGCCAATGTAAGGGAAAAACTTTTTCCTTATAAACCTTATAATATCCTTCGTTTGATAGACAATTAGCTTGAAAACTTCCAAAGCTAGTGCCTGAGAAAGGCCCTAGATGCAATTTTCTTACTTTATTTTTTTTTTTGTGGAATCAGTTTTTAAAAGAGTTCAGAACATTATGTATGCCATACCAGATATTCAAATGGTGAATTAACAAGGTATTGAATCATTATCTGTAATTACTTTGATAACTCTGAAACTGAAGAGGCAACATGGGTGAAGGTTTGTATTTCATACAAATAATTTGGAATAAAGAAAGAGGTTAGAAGTTAAAAGAAATTACCATTCTGATATTCAGGGATCCTATTGTGTTTGGATTTTAGTTCCTTACTCTAAAAGCTTGGATAGGAGGCATAGCTTGTGAAATGAAAATAGTTTGTTACAGTGGCCTTCCATTAGGAAGGTTGAAATAGGAATAAGAATGGTCCCACACACCCACTTAGATCTTGCACAAAAAGAAAGAGATGGTGGCTGCTCTGAATTTAAAGGCTTTAAGAGATGATCTCAGAGGTTTCTGGTAATGCAGGCATGATTCAGCTGGTTGTATTTCCTTTCCAAAAGTTCCTGGGTTTGTGTCTCTATTGTAAAATTTAAATTGTGTTGTAAATACTATTGGTTAATGTTAGACTCATCTGTGATTAATTTTGTTCATGCTAGGAAAAACGTTCTTTACCTGAGGGTGTGTCCTTAAACATTTGTGCTATTGCTCACAGTGCATACTGACACAAATGGTGTAAGTCCTACAAAAGATAATAACAAGGACAGAGATTTGAGTTTATTTTGTAAAAACCTTTATTCTTATCCCCTTTAGCAGTTTTAAGGACACAAATTCAGTTTATTGTTTCATTTTGTTATTAAAGACATAGTTGGATGGAAAACACACATAATTTTGAAAGTACAGGGAATGAGGAAATGTTGATGTTCGGGTGTGTCCAAACAAGACAGCTTTTGTAAATAGATGCAAATATTATACACAGATTTCAGCTCAGGTTGCAGAGGGTTCAGCTCAGGTGCTACATTTAAGGTATAGCAGTAGAGATTATCAGCCTGTCAGAATTTAATAACCAAATGTCTTAAATTCTAGGTAATGGAGAAAAAACTCTTTTTTTTTTTTTTCTTAAGTACTATCTCAGGGATTTTTGTGTTCCTGGCTAAATAATAATAATAATAATAATAATAATAATAATAATAATAATAATAATAATAATAATAATAATAATAATAATTTGGTGAGGCAGCAAGTGGAAGTAGGAGTTCTAGTTAAGGTCCTTCAGGCAGAAATAGTAGATCTTACAGTTCCTGGCAGCCTGACTTTCCTTTTACTTGTTATTCAAAGAAAAACCACCTTGCTCTTCTTCAATCAATATGTTGGGGCTTTATTTAGAATAAAAGTAGTTACGACTGCTGAGCATTGCATTGAGTAACACCCTGTCTCTATGGAAGAGGTGAAGATATTTAGCATTCATATCGTGCTGGACCCCACGGATTAGGATGAAGGAGCCAGGGGCCTTCCTTTGCTGACAGACGGTGATTTTGGGCATAGGCTAAAGCTGATGTTTAGAGATCATGGGAACTAGAGGGTTGCTCAGAGCAGCACCCAGAGAGGCTTCTGTGTCTCTGAGGTGAACAGCACTGTGGAGCAGGCTTTTCTCATTATATTCTTGGACATCTACCGTCTGTTAAGTTCCCACAGAGATAAAATGTGGGTGGCCTGGATCCTGCCATAGTATTGTTAGCAAAAAAATGATTCTGAAAGAATGAGTTACATAGAGTGAGTGCTACCTTGTTTGTCTAAAATTTAAAAATCTATGATTTGAACAAATTGCCATTTTATCTTCCAAAGAACACATTACCTCTACTGTGCGGAATACCCATATGATCTGCACTGTCAGATTCTATTATTATTGTGACAGATACTGTAGCGTATAAATTTTAAACTAATGAAAAAAATGTCATCTACCTTTTGGAGCTAAATGTTCAAAGTGCATCAGCTATTCAATTTGATAGATCATTCTTCAGACAGTTTGAGAAGAATTGCATATTAAAAATACAGTGAATGAGAGAAACCCTCACTTTTATCCAGCCTCACATTTCTTAAACTAATTCTGGGGAACTCATGAGAGGTCTACTTCCAAAAGTGTTTTTTTAATCGAAGTGGCTGGGAAAAAAAAGGTAAATAAAATATTTGTCTATTAAGATAAATCTTATTTGAAAAAATATAAAACAGGATATTAAAACTTACTAATGCTGATTTTCTGTTTATTATGGTCTCCTGGAAATAGCTGAAAGGGGAAGGAATAGCTGCAGTTTATTGCTTTCATATTATTCTGTAGCTGAATGGTATCAACATTTATGATTCTCTAATAAAAAACCACACACTTGGGTTTTATAGGCTAGAGCAGTTGATAAATTCCTTTAGACATTTTAATGCAGACAACTTTTCTTATGGGAAAAAAAAATAAACCTTTTCAGGTTCCAGATACAACAAAATTTTAGATGTTGTTAAAGCTGGAGAGAAAATGAAGAGCTTGAAAGCTGAAACCCTTAGATAATTTCAGTTTGAAGACACTTGAACACAAGAGCAAATATGAATCTAAATATGAAATCTCCTAGACTGTTTTGTTTGCGTGTTCATTAGCATTTTCATGTTAGCATTAACATTTCCTTATGTTTCAAATGCTTCACCAATTAAATCATTGCTTAAAATATCAACAGGTGCCTATTATTAATGAGGGCGAAAACATCACACTTCTGTTCATGTATTTGTTACTCTCATCTTCCCTCTTTCTGTTACATACTTTTGGAAACCACAAAGTTTTTTAGCAAACCATAGAGGATATAAACCAGCACATAAATAGTTATTCTTAAAGGCACTAATACTCAGATTGAAATTACTTGAGGTATAATTTAAACAAATGTTGTATGATTTTTATTGTAATCAATTTGCAGGGACTCAGGAACATAATAGTAGCTATTTACCCCCTTCCTCACTTTCTGAAAGTCAAAATTTGAGAAATCCATCATTACAGTTGGCTTCCAGACATTTTCCATTAACTTACTGAGAAAGTTTCCTTTACTAACTGGAAAAAGAGGGAAAGAGAAACACTTCCTCAGAAATGAAGCAATCCACACTTAGAATAACCTGTAAGGCTCATCCTGTCAGTGGAAGTTTGGTTCTTTATTCAAATGTGTTTCATTTCTGTGTTCTCAGTAGATACAAGGGCTTTTCTTCCCATCCATGTGTGTGTTTTTGGAGCCACAAGAGCCAATGCACAGAGGGGAAATTGGAATCTTTCAGGACTTACTCAGGCAAAACAATGGGAACAGGAAACTTGTCATGTCCATACTCAGCTTCCTTCCAAACAGAGCCCTTGTAGTGTTTTGGCAGCTAATGCTGAATAATAAATCAAGTTGTAGGAGATAAGCTGAAGAAAGGAAAACAACAGATTTTTCACTATAAAAGGGAAAGCATTCTAATGTGAAGAAACTTGTCATTCTGAAAAATCCATGACATTTCAAAAATCATCCCTGCAGTCTGATTAAGTATGGAAATGATCTTTACACAAAGTGAACATTTCACAGTTCTGAGCTTGATATTTTTTTATTTCTCTCCAACAGTTTAAAACAATTTCAGAGGATGTAAACCACATGGGGTTTACCATTGATCTTTACCATAAATCAGAAGAATGATGAAAATTGTGGAAAAAGGTCAGTGAACTTTATTCCACTTCCCCTTCACTTATATCTTCTGTTATTTAAAATAAATTCTATTATTTTGTGCTACAATAACTTCTTGTTTCGGGGGGACAACAAGTAATATCTGGGATGTTATTTACTTTGATTCCATAATAGAGTTTTGTTCATTTTCTGGTATGAAAAAGCCTCAGAGAAACACAGCAGGAACTCTAACATCAGATATTAAAACTGTTTTATTTTTGGGAGACCAATAACAGGCATTATTTATTTGATTTCAGCTGCATTGCATAAGTAAGTAGTAGTTATCCCTTGCATTTTAGTGGAAGAAAAAAGATCTAGTTTTGCTAGGATTACATTATCAATGCAATATATTATTTTCCTTTGAAGTATTATTTTTCTAGTGAAGTATTTTTCTTTTTTCCAAAGAAATGTTTTAGAACAGGCTAAAGTACAGACACTGGGAAATGAGAAAAAGGTGGACCCTTCTCCCTTGCTCAAAGTTGCATCAGGTTTTTGTCTGGGACCTCATCCACCATTCATCATTTTTTAAAATTTTTTGTCCATCAAGGACCAATCTGAGCATATTTTTTCTTTTTTGAAATATAAGAAATGTCCAATTCTCTAGGAATACACTGCATAAAAAATCTTCAGTACAATATGTTTGACTTCTCCATAAATAATTTTACTGTATGAATTCAGAGCTTCTTATTATATTTGGTCTTATTCATTTTGATGTGCTGTGATTTTCCTGCTGCATGCTGTAGGTCATGCTGTGGGATTAGTAATACAGCCATTCTGCTACTGACTAGTAACTGACAGAAGCTGTTTTCATAACCTTTTTTGAAGATTGCCACATCTATATTTTTATTTCTGTTTTCCAGCTTATCTTGGCTTTTCAAAATACTTGCAAGCTCCTTATCAGTAGAGTTTCAAAACTTGTAGTAAGGAATAAGTTCATTTTTTTAGCTAGCATGCTATCAGTTCAGGAAAAAGTCACTTAAAAACATGAGCAAAAGAGTCCCAATAGATTTTAATTGTAACCTTGAAAGAAAAAGGAATGTTATCTCAAATGATCAAGCCTAATGATTCAGGACTTTGAGATCATTATCAAAACTTCAGAGTCAAGTTAAATGTACTAGATAAGCCTGACTGCTGGATGGACTTCAGAAGATCCTTGAGAGCGAGGTGCTTTGGCAGGCTGACCTTCATCTGAAACACACGTGTACATATGCACTCACCCAAATGTGTGCTTGTGAAATGTTTCATACAGCAATAACATCCAAGTCTATTTTTTTTTTCCTAAATCAGAGCATTGGACTTCACAGAGGAAAGTTTTCTTTATGCTTTAACAAAACAGATATAAAAAACCATTGCAGATGATTTTGTCTTCATGTGCATGAACAGCTTAGAGTAAGTATTATTATGCATATGTCTAAAGATGAACCATCCTATTTACCTTTGCAGGATGGAGAGAGCAGTATTGCGCCTGGGTTTATTGTTGCTGCCAAAAAGCCAGTTAAACAGATTATTAAGAGCTGTAGAAACAGCTTAAATTCTCTATCTATGTAAAAAAACCACAGTAACAGTGGCCTTAAAAGTGATGAATCAGTGTAGTAAGCAAAAAAGCTCTTCCTGTACTTTTCCAGTTTGTAGTATGAAGGTATGCTCATGTGTGAGTTTGAAGGTTTTTCCTGAATTCTGAAATGTATTTTATTTTAAGTTGTGTTACAATCCAGCTAGTGAGAGATGCCTCTGCCCAAACTAAGCACAGATAGACCATATGCCATAGTCAATAATATGGATTTTATTTAACAATGAGTGTGAGGTAGACCAATAGAAAGAAATAGAAAAGGGGGGTAGGGAAGGGGAAAGACCAAGCAGAAGAGCATCTGTGAGTCCAGCAGTGTCCCTTGGTCCTTCTTTGCCCTGGATTTCTCAGTGGTGGGAGTCCCAGAGCAATTCTTCTGTGGGTACCACCTTTATAGAGTCCAGGTTTTGGTATCCATGGGGTGGTCACAGATACTGTTCCCATAACTTGGGATGATATATATATGGACAATACAAATGATATATGCATGTTGCTTCCTTTCCCACATTTTGTCACAGTGGGAATTTTTGTCTGGATGCATTAAGCAGGATGTGCTAACCAAATTGCCTCTGCCAGGCCTGGAATTAGAGCCTTTCTGTTGCAAATGCCTCCTTCTGTGCTTATCTCAAATACCTGCTGTGGTGGTTTATCCTATGACAAGATTCTTCCGTGGCACTGACAGTGTTTGAGACAGGCAAATGGGCTCTTTAAGTTGTGAGAAGTATATTTGATGGTGTTTTAGTATTTAGAATTCAATACTTAATATTTAGTGGTTTAGTAGATGGTTGGTAACTTTATGATTTAAGATTGACTTCAAATTAAATTGTTTATTTTTTCCTACTCCCGAACACGGTTATTTTAATTTTTAATTTTATTATTAAATTTGCTACAATTTGACATGAAAAGGATATATTAAATGTCCTGGTAGTATAAAGGCTTATGGAAATTATTTTTTTACATCGACTACTTATAGCACTGTATTCTACTGTATCTAACAAATCAACAATATGTTCTCAATATGCACCATTATAAGCCCTACAGCTACTTTAGAAGAAAAACACAACACAGCAGAGAATTTCAAAGGATATCTAGTCTGATTATTGCACAGTACTACCCATGAAATGCACTAATACATTTTAACTGGACTTAAACATAAAATGAAAGTTAAATTTCTGAAGGTTCATTTCCACTCCTAAGATAGTAGGTAAATCAGAAAGGAGATGGAACTCCTTATGCAGTAAGGGAAATTCAAATTGGAAGGGGCAATTTACTATGTTAGCAGGTCTTGCATCACTATTTCTCTGACTTGAAAAACCTCATTTGAATACTCTGTGAGGGCAGGACGGGCTTTGAGGAAAATCTTGATAGACAGTGAGTGTTTTCTAATAATTTGCTTTTCCAGCTTCAGTTGAAATACTTTGAAACTCATTTATTTTTTGTTGTCCATCATTTTTTTGTTTGAAATATTTTGTCACAAATTTTCAGATTAAATGATCCCTTATCAGTCATAATACAAGTCAATATTAGTGATTTTTACTCTATTTTTACTCTCTGATTTTTACTTCTCTTTTACAAATGCAAAAAAAAAAAAAATCATGAACATATACTAAGCAAATGGATTGTGTAGCAAAGACAAGAAAGAGAAGAAAGGATGTATGAAGTCCTCAAATCAAATAGTTTCAGGTTACCCCATGAAGATCCATTATCAGCTATCTGCAGTGTGGGAAGGATGACTTATGAAGCTCACAGGTGCTGGCTTTTGTATTTGTTTGCCTTGCAATGTGTATGTCTCAGCAGGTAGCTATTCACACACATTCTGTCATGCAGTGAGGTGGTAAGGGTCATGGCAGGAAAAATTCTAAGACATTCATTAAAAATCATGTTCATATTAATCTAAAACTCAGATACATTGCAAATAATGAATGGGCTCTGCCAGATACTCCAAATGAGTAATGGCAAAATCTATGCAATAAATAATTCAGTTATGTGTGTCTTCTATTTTACAGAAACTTCTAAAGTGCTATGAGAAACATTTTTCTTAAAAAAAGAAGAAACTTTTGGGAGTGAGGCAAATCTCTCTCTCTCCAGCTCTAATGATGAGTTTCTTTTTAAGAACTATGACATGGAATACTGCTTCCACTGTATCTTTCATAATTGTTTACTTGATCACAAAATGAGAAGCAAAGTTGAGTGCATAGATGTGTTCCTGGGTCCTTTAACTCCTACTCTCAGTAATAATTCCTCAGAACTAAGATACGTGCTTGCCATTAAACATGTAATCTAAGGCATATATATTCCAAAAAGGAATGCCTCTCATTATTGTTTACTTTTAAAAATGGGAGATATGTCACAGCTGTGAGCTAAATACCTCCTTTGCATTCACATCTCTGGGTTTCCAAGCAAAACAATAATGTTAATGGAAGGTAGAGCATTTAATTTCAAATTTAGAGGCTTTTGTTGATAATGTTATTTAAACCCAGGAAGGTTATACCTAATTATAGAAATAGCAGTGTTTTTGACAGTTCAACCTCTTTAATGGATTATCTTTCCTCATTTAAATATAAGAAATAGGAATAATAATAAAAAAAAAAGAATCTACACATTTAACAAGCTTCTTTTTATATGCTTAATAACTATCTTTGAAGAAGAATACACACCACACTGAGTTTTAAAAAACTGACAATATTTATTAAGCCACAAAAGAGCTTATGTAGCTTTGTGATTACGGACAGGAAAGAATTTTAAAAAAGGCAAAGTTAGCAAAAAAAAAGCTTTAAAGTAAGCAGAAATTACATGTCAGTCATAGACATTAAAGCTGGCTGTTTTTAAACTCCTACTGCTAAGCCCTGGGCATGAAACAAGAAAATGATGAGGTAGGCTGAATGAAATGCACACAAATGCTAATGTTTAGAACCTTACCTAAAGTTAAAAATACAAATGCTTGCTTTAAGGAAAAGGTTTCAAATAAAATAAAAGAATCCATCACATGAGTCTGTATGAATACAAATATGCTGAAATCCACACATACGAAATATGTTAAAGATAGACTTTCCTTTTCTGTTGTGAAATCTTCCTACTGTATGCTCTAAAGAATACTGAAGTTTACTATAACAGGAATGCAGAAATAAGGCTTGTTACTGAATAAAACCACATGATTTTATAGTGGGAGGGAGGAATCTGGCAGTTTTCAAGTGGAGCAAGGCTGTTATCATTGCCTACAATACAATCAGCACCAATTAATTTATTTCCTGCTTTTTTGAATGCTTGCTATAGTAAATCACAGCATTTCCTGAAGAATTCTGCTGAAGAATATGGACTGAGAATGTTTCTTAGAATAATTGTCAGATGTTGCAAAATTAAGTATTTGACTTAGGAAACCACATCTTAATTTCCTTATCTACGGTTTTAGACATATTTCCATGTGCCTATTATAAATGCACATGGAGTGTGGGTTTATGAGTGTATAGTATTGAAAAAAATCAGTTTTCTTTCTACTGTGCTCATCTGTAAAATAAGGCAATATTTTAAAATTTTTTAAATGGATGTCTATCATAATAAAACCCCAACCCAACAAACTACAAAACGTTTCAAGTTAGAGCATTACTACTTCCCTTCTTCAGAGTCCTATTATGGACTTTCTTAGCCTTCAAGAAGAGGAGCACTGAGAAAGCAGTGGAAAGGGCAGGGATTCCCAAAATTTATCATGTATTCTTAATTGAAGATGGAAAGAAGCATAGAGGACTCAGCTCACATATTTTCCAATGCATTTGTATTCCCTTCTCGCATTCCTCTGTCCTGCAGACTTTTTCCCACCCAGTCTAATCACCTGGTGTGCAGCTGAACTGCAGCCAGTGGAGTTGGTCTCTCTCGGAAGCAACCCTACTTTAAAGGGAAGAGCTGATGAAACTGCCAAACTCCACCAGTCTGAACAGGAAAATCTAGTCTCTAGGGGATCTGTCTCCCTTTTGTCTGCATTCATGTTTTACCCTAAATGATTGTTGATTTATAGACCTAGAGTCAGCAAGAATAACAGTGACTCGTAATGACCCTGTTCTGCCATGCATATGCTATTGCTTGGTTTTGTTACTGCTACCATATTATTTCTGTTCCCTCATAGTATTTCTGTTTTATAACAAGTTATTTTTTTCCGTAGACCTGGCTGTGTGCAGTGCAGTCAGGCTGAAGCACTGCATGGGATCTTTGCATCCTTCCATCACAGATAGTGATAAAAAATGTAGTTTATGTAACATACAGTTTCATATTCAGTTTCCTACTATATGTGTTAAAATTAAACATGTTCAAATTAAAAGGCTCTTTTGAGTCACAGCTAGGAGATTCACCTTTACTGGAAAATTTCATTGGTCAAGACTGTTTTGAATTTATTTGTCTTGTGTGTATGCATGTACTTGTGTGTATTTGTTTGTGTGTGTGTGTGTGCATCTGTTTTCAGAAATAAAAATACAGTATGGAAACAATTAATAGTAACACATCCCATCCAGAATGCTCTCCCTATGACATCACAAGAAAATTCTTTTAACAATAACATCTGGCCACATGATGGACCCTTTAGTCCATTATTTTAGTCAGAAAACTTGAATAAAGATAACTGAATTTGACCTAATAATAAGACAATAAATTATGGGACTCTTGCAGATAAAGCCTTGTGAATTATAAAGCCTTGTGAAATATAAAGCCTTGATGTAATGGCAACTGCTCAGCTCATACCTTTGAAGTAAGAGCAGTGCTGGCTGTTTGACTGAAATGTTGCAGGCAAATGTAAACTGCAAACAACAGTTCAAGGAAAGTTAGAATAACAGAATAAGTTTTGTTCTTCTATAAGAAATACCATTTTGGTCTGAGAAGAAATATCATTATAAGGTAATCAATACCTTTTTATATAAGACAATTAAAGAACAAATACAGCTCATAATGTTGTTGTCTGTGTCGAAAATAAATACTTTTATATTCAAGAAAGAAGTGGAAAAACAAAAATGAACATTCAAAATTCCAGCATTAATGTCGTGTCATGATCTGATATGAACAATGTAGTTCAAAGACCATTGGAAACAAAAGATCTAGCAAACCACAGCATTTCTGCATCTGGAATTCCCAATCAGACCTAGCAAGGTGTTGTGTCTGTTGTGTTTTACAGTCCATTCTGCAATGCTACCAGATTTTTTGCCATTAATATATGAAACCAAGTGCATCAATACAGCTGCCATTAGAATAAAAACCCAATCTCCATTTTAAGAGTGAGTGTGCTCTAAATTAAAATAAAAATTGTTTCTAGACATTGCCACAAACAACATCTCAGAAATTTCAGATTTCTTAGAAGCAGCCCTTAAAATCATGAACTCAGACATCATACAGAAACTACAAATACTTATTTTTAAAATATCAAGTACAGTATCCAGGCACTTCACTGTTTTCTCTGCTCCAAGCCCTTATTCCCAGCAGCAAAATAAACAGTGCAGAGATGCAGCACGTAATAGGTTCAGGAAAGGTACACATATCATTGTACATTCCTTGTCACTGGAAATGGGCTGGGTATACCAGTGGAACAATGTAAACTTGAATTCTGACAGAAAGATTCACACTACGGGTCATTTTTCACAAGCTTTCTGAAGGTGACATTTCATCTCATGAATTTTCATTAGAAAATATGTTTCACTCCGTACAGGTAAAAACTATTGTCTTAAATACATGCTGTGAATATTCTTATCTGAAATTTGCAAACATTTATCAAGTCAAGAATAAAGATGTTCACTCTGATGCATCAGTCACAATTAACAGGTGTAACTCAGTCATCAAGTAGGCAGCCCTTGTGAAGGCTGCATACTTGTGGAGAAGTCTGTGCAAATAAGACATGAAAATTAAGAAAAAAATAAAGAAAAGAATGAAAAAAACCCACACCAAAATGATTGTATTTATTAATATCGATGTAAGGGAGATATTAGCAGGACACAAATCCAAAGGCTACCCCTGCACTAGTGAACTAATTAGTGACAGAATGTGTCTTTTTGGCTGGTGTCAAAGACTGTTGCTACATCCTTATCATTAAGTTCTCAGCCACCAAAATCTTGTGCTTGTTTATCACACTGGAATTTTTCAGGGGAGTAGAGGGCAAGAGCAAAATTGTGCCCCTGAGCTTCTTATCATGAATGTAGGTGATGGCTTTCCAGTGCTTTTCTTCACTCTCTAGCAATATAAAATTGTTTTTTATGGAAATAGTGTGGAAAGCAAAGTAAGTAGCTATGTTGGATGTTAATTATTGCAAATGCTGCTTAATGAAAGTCAGTGGTAACTTTTTTGCAATCCTCAATTCAAAACCATTCTGTTTTAAGAAGTGGTCAATTCCTATTTTCAAAATGACCCTAAGACACTGGGACACAGGTTTGAATAGCTGCAGGGTGTATACATGTATTTTTATTCCAAAACGGGTTTTTCTTGAATTTTTACTTACTGTATTTGGAAACTTACTTATATGGTGTTCTAGAGTGTTATGTACATGACAGGCTTCACATAGAGATAACAGTCCTGGAACCAGTCACTTACAATCTAAAAATAAATGGGATAACTTGAGGCTTAAACAAGAAGAGGGAGAGGAAAATAATTATAAAAAAAGAAAAAGACAGGAAAAAAAATCTGCTCTGGACATTGCCCAGTGGAAACAAACAATATAAGAAATATATCACTGAATCTGAACACAGCACAGACCTTAGAGACAAAAACTATGAACCCATGATTTTCAAGAGAAAAAAACATTCCATGGGTACTATAAAAATGTCTCTTCCTAACTACTTCATAGGCATTGACAATTAGATGCCAGAACACACAGAATATGAACCAGTATTTTCTGAAAATGGAGAGGGATCCTCTTCTAACATACTTCCTTGCTTTTGTCTTTGCATCTTTCTATAGGCAGGTCCTCTGAAAAAAAATTACATTCTTTTGAAAAACATTCACTTGAGTGCCAGCAGCAAGACACAATGAAAAAAATTAATCTGTTTGCCTTTTTCTTCATCTGTCATGAAAAAGACAAAACCATATCAAAGAAGCAAGAAAAATGAAGGATATTTTATCACCATAATATACTGTAATACTTCCTTTATGATAGTCCCTTATTTATGTAATTTTTAGAATCTCTTCCTGTTTAATAGTATGACAGTTTATAGTATGGAAAGATGACTATTTTCAGATAAATGTATTTAGTCATCATTGTTAATTTATTTTCTTTCCCCTTTCAGACCAGTCTGATTTCTCTCTTCAATCTGTTCATTTTGGCTGGAAATTTCAAGGGCATAGCCTTTTCCTTTCAGTAATTCTTTCAAAAATTATTTCATATTAGCAGAGCTAGTGATTTTTCTCCTTTACTGTGAATCAAAAAATCTTTATTCCAAAGATAAAGAGTTTTGATCGCCAATTTGGTGAATGACAGAATGAGAATACCTTGAAATATTATTATTCTTTCTTTTCCTTTTCCTTTAGGAAATGAGAAATATTCTGCAGTTTAAAACATAAATAAGTCATGCAGCTATTTAAAAAAAATCCTTTAGAGATTTGACATGACCAGTATCATCACACAAAATTGTGCTATTTCAATACCGTTGTGCAGAGTTGTCTGCAATGTAGGTGAGCAATTTTAACAGCTAATGCAATGGATGAGAATATTTCCTCTGGGATGAACAATGATGGAAATTGTTTAGGTCAGGCAGTCCCAAAGTGTAATGCATATTCTTCCTAAAATCTACAAGGACTGAAGAGAGAGGATATGCTAAACCTGCTTCCCAGTGGTTTCCTAGTTTCATTTTGAATATATTTCTGCACATATCCAGAATATCCAGTTATCCACATATCCACATATCCAGTTTGGTTAAAAAACTTTTTTTTTTCTTCCAATTTGTGCTTGTAAAATCATTTTAAATTAGAACCCATGCTGGCACTATAAATGTGTGTATTTTTTTGCAACTAAACAGAACACAAACAAGAAAAGGAGAATTATTAAAGCAGTAGGTTTATCAAAATAATTAGCTCTATAGCATCAATGTACTGGATTTTAATAGTATTTCAAGGGCTATTGGATTAATTTTTCAATTGAACAAAGGTGAATTTTCAAAGATTTAACAAACATAGGAGATTCCTTTCAAAGTGAAATTTCCTTCTCCCTCTTCCTCAAATGAACAGTTTTGCTTATGGAAACAAGAACTTGAGAAGTCATAAATGCAATTGCGTTCTCTCAGGTAATGAAAATGTGCAGACGGAGAATCAGTTCAGACTGTGAGTTAATGCAGCCTCCTCAGTCTGTCAGAAGAACTGTAAATCCTATACAGAAGATTTGCACCCAAATGAAAAGGATTTTGGCTCTGCTCTTGCCCTGGATGGGTACTGTGAAGGTACCCATGAACTTTCTATTAATCAGAAAATACACAGAAAGATGGAGACTCAGCACCCTGCAAATTCTGTGGCATTTTACTGCCCCATTTTTGCTGGAGAGAAGATTGTTATTTTGTACTGATTTTTGTTAAAGTGCCAATCACTTTTTAGGAGTAGTAATATACCAGGAACTCTAGTTCCCACAGTGGAAATACAGACAATCAGCAAACATCCTACTTATCTACATCTTTGCTTCATAATGGGATAATTTTGAGAGAAGGATTGAGTGAGTACAGTATTAATAAGTCCCAATTTTCTATCATAGCACAGTAGATAAATGTTAGTGGCTCATAGTAAAAAAATTAAAAAAGCATTTTCATTGCTAAAGCTACATAATTAAGAAAAATAAAAGATAAATACAGGAATCTGTTTCTAGGTACTGGGTATCTTTCCCCCATTCTTTATCTTTTGAGAAAATCACCACATACATTAAACAAGTCTCATGAATGTCATACTCCTAGATATAAATGCTTCCATTTACGCTAAAATTCAGTTAGCAAGTATATTTTGGTCCGTATGGAATTGGCTTAATTAAGACAGACTAATATTTTGGACCAATCTAATTAATAGCTTAGGAGTGGATTCAGCTTTAAGATTTTTAGCAGTCTCTTAAAGTAAGGTCTCTCAGAGGGAGGCAGCTGCTCATCATTGACATGCAAGACTAATACATTCAACTTGAAAATGAACCTGAGTAGTTCCAGCTGAGCTTTGCCACTGCAGGTATTGGAAATCTTCTTGTCACCTGAGTATTCTAGTGCTTGTTCTTTCATCTAATTAGCTCTCATATCCTAAAACAAAGTTACAGAGAAACTGGTGTACTCTCTTGCTGACTGAGTTTGTAGTGGAGTAGAAAAAGATCAAGGAGCAGAAAGGGCTGAAAACACTGTCCTGCCATCTCCCATGGAACTGCAGCACTGCCACCCATTTCCAGAGACTGAAGAGGTGAGGTGGATAGTGCTTCCTTCAGAAGGGAGGGAAAGATAAAAGAGGTAGCAATTAATATAAATGGGACCTGTATTACTTCCTTCTTTTACTACTGTTGAGGTTACAAAACTCATCTAGTCTCCTGACTATTACTGAACATTGCTTCTCACATTTTCCTTCTAACTTGTTTCACTTCTCCCTTTATTATATCGCATGTGTAATCACAGCAACAGGATATGATTTTTGTTATACTTATGCACTTCCAATAGCATACCCAAGTCACCTAAGACCCCTGGACAGGATGTAGGTTTACAAAAGTTGCTGAATTTTGAATTTACTTACTTGAGTTAAAGACAGTCATGACAATATGACATTTGAATTAGTTATTTAGTCCTTCAGCTTGTATCTTCTGAAATAGTGTTCTTTCAAACATAAGAATTGTACATCACCTTGCATCATCTTGTTATCTCAACACAGTGTTCTCCTTTGGGAAAAATGCCTTCTTCTCTACTGGGAGTTGAAGATCAAATCCTCAGTAGATCAAGTCCTTGGACAAAAATTGTGATGGTATAAATTGCTTGCAATCCTGCAATTATTGTTCAACATATATTATCTTACATATGCATACTACATATATATTTCTTGCCTGTATAGACAGTGAGAATTTAGAAACAAATAAATCAATCCTCAAAACTCACTACAGAACATGAATATTTCTGTAGCAATTTATTTTGCTTTGAGTAACATATGAATACTTCCTTAGAGTAGCCATATCATTCTAATGATTCTTCTGAGATTTGTGAATTATGTTAACAATGATCTTTTCTACAAGTAAACATAAAATTCACTAGTATGTTAACATTATGGTTAATATAGAGAAGGGATTTCTAATACATACAGGTTTTACTGCTTTTTTTTTCTGCCACTTTATTGTACCTTCCTTTCGATAAAGCAGCACAAAATTTTGCTAATTATTTTTCTTACTGACGTATGTGTTTGTGGTGCCACCTTTTAGTTTTAGTCCAGATTTCTTCACCATAGAAGAAATGTTTCTGAAAATGGTACTCTTACAAGTTAATAAAAAAGGTATTACCTTAATCATATGTAGTTTCTTCTGTGAAATCAAGATGAAAGAAAAATGTTTGAGGAGGTGACAGCTTTTATATTTTGTGTTTCCTCGGTCAGAGCTCCTGCTGCTGCATAGCTCTCAATGTAAACAGCTTGCTTGAAAAACAGTGGTGTTGCTTCCCTTTGTATTTTATTTCACTTGGAATTGATTATGCCTCTGCTTTCAGATTTATCAAGATTAAAAGTACATCTGAATTAATGTCAGCTTTAGATATCTATTACAATGTCAGTAGTTTGAAATCTATTATATTAATGTCACATATATCTCGTGAAATAGGAACACAAGTCTAGGAATAGGGATTTTTAGAGATCGGACCCTTTTTTCTTCTTGCTGTAACTTTCTGCCTAATAATAAACAAATTAGCTGGTTCATGTTTACTGAAATATCTAAGTGCCAAATTGTCATTGAAATCTGTTAGTCATCTATAGCTAAGAATATTAAAAGATATCAGCCTCAGTCTCCTGTCTGGGTGACAGGTTATTCAGACAGAAGATAACTTTAGATTTCTTAACTTTAGTATCCTTGCAGCCCTGAAGGCCAACAGTGTCCTGGGCCACATAGGTAGGAGGGCTACCAGCTGCTCAAGGGATGTCACCCTTCTCCTCTAATGAGCACTGCTGAGATGCATTTGAAATACTGTCTTCTTTGTAAGAGAGAAATGGACATTCTGGATCTAGTCCAGCAAAGGGTCACAAATGTGATCAAGGAATTGGAGTGTCTGCTGTATGAGGAGAGGTTGAGAGAGCTAAGACTGTTCTGCCAGAAAAAAATGCCCTGGGGGAGCAATATCAATGTGTTTGCATGGTGTAAATATGAGCTAGACTTCTCAGTAGTAACCAAGGAAAGGACGAGAGGCAACGACCACAAACTAAGATACAGGCAGCCTTATTTAAACATCAGAAAAACACAGTCACTGTGAGAGGGTCAGACACTGGCACAGGTTACCCAGAAAGGCTATGAACTGTTCATCCTTTGAGATACTTTAAACCCAGCTGGATCCAGATCTGAGCAACCCACTCTAACTAACCATGCGTTAATCTGGGAGCTGGACTGTGTGATTTCCAGAGGTTTCTTCCTATTTCATACATTCTGTGATTTTGTGGTGAAGATCTTCCCATATTTTAGTTGAGGAGGAAAGGAAGTGAGGAATGAAAAAATTCTCTAAAAACATGCCTCATAAGCAGAATTAATTTAAAATATAAGATATGCACTTCTCCAAGTATGTAATTGAACTCTTTAGCATAAACTCACATAATAAACTGAGTCAGAAGAGACCCATTAGGATCATTGAGTCCAACTCCTGGTCCTATGCAGGAACCCCAAGAGTCACATCATGTGCCTGACAGCACTGTCCAAAGTCTGTTGGGCTTGGTGCTGTGACCGCTTTCCTGGGGAGCCTGTTCCAGTGCCCAATCTCCCTCTGGGTGAAGAACCTTTTCCTGATATCCAGCCTAAACCTCTCTGATACAGCTTCATGCCATTCTCTTGGGTCCTGTCACTGATCACAGAGAAGAGATCAGTACTTACCCCTCCTCTTCCCTCTACAAGGAAGTGTAACTGCAAAGAGGTCTCCTCTCAGTCTCCTTCAGAGTGAACAGTCCACGTGACATCATCTGCTCCTCATACTGTTTCCCCTCAAGGCTCTTCCACCATCTTTGTTGCCCTCTTTTGGACACTCTCTAATAGCTTAATATTTATATTGCTGTGCCCAAAACTGCGTACAACATTCAAGGTGAGGCTGCCCCAGTGCAGAGCAAAGTGGGACAATCCCCTCACTTGCCTGGCTGGCGATGATGTGCCTGATGCACCCCAGGACAGGGTTGTCCCTCCTGGCTGCCAGGGCACTGCTGGCTCATATTCAGCTTTCCACTGACCAGGACCCTCAGGTCAATTTCCACTGCACTGCTCTCCAGTTTGCTATGTGAAAAGCATGTGAAATCTTGACAGTTTCACATAATTCTTATCATTAAACATCTTTGGATATCTTTTTGCTCATTCTTATGCCCTCCTGATCTCTGAAAACGTTGTCATGCCTCATACTGAAGAGGTTATACATATTGTATAAAAATTTTGGTCAAATTAATAAACTAAACTTAGATATGAAAGAGAAACAGTGGGACACAGAATCATTCTGTGAACAAGGAATAATACATACTTCTATGTTAAAATCCTAGGTCTAGACCTCTTCAGATTTAACATTTTCCTAAAATGTTAAATCACATCTGGATGATTACATCAGAAGCTGTAGATTTATCATATTAAAAATTGCCTCCTTTGAAGTGAGAGAGTTTTGATGTTTATGCAAAGGGAATATAATGATTGGTTTAACTTTAGAACAGACACTGGGCATCATCAGCTGTGCATCATCAGCTCTGTTTACCTATTAAGAAAAAAAAATAATATCTCAAAATACAAGCATTATTGTTATAAAATTAGACAATATGTAAGTTCAGGAATAAAAAAAAAATCGGCACAGCATTTCTTATGATGTAGAACAACTGTGTAACTTCAGAAAAAACTAAGAAAAATTAGGAGTAGGAGGGTAAGCAGTGAATTTATGCTGAGAGATAGCAGAAAAACTGGTAACTGAAGTGATTAAATTATTTTCATGTAAATATGAAGATGAAATGTACTGAAATGCCAAAGTAGTAGTAGTCTTTTTAAGGGATTTGAAATAGAACGTATGGAATCTATGGAGATCTGGTATTACAACTGCTTCTTGTGGGAAGCTCACTCAGATTTCAAAAAGCAAAGGTTTTCTCATAAAGTATGAAAGGAAACACAAGTAGTTATTGGTCCTCAATATCTTTGTGCTTTTGAGACATGAATACCAAAGGAAACCAGACATTAAAAAGATTTTTGCTAAACTGAATTATTACAGATGAATGCTGTGAGTCAGTTTTGCCTTCTTTATGGCTTAAAAAAGAATAGAAGGATCCAGAGATAAAACACATAATTTGGTCTGACATTTTGTATCACTAAGATGAAGAAAATTCAGTTCTGTGAGGCCTGTATAGGCAAGTTACAATAACCATAGCTAGTCTTGTGGTACTTAACGGGATCAGTCTGGTTGCAATGACATGACAGCTACTACAGGTTTGTGAACATGCTTTGATAATAAAAACGAAGCATATGTATTCAATAGAATATGCTAATTGGCTAAGACGAAAATCTGTGCCAGGCACCATGCTAAAAAATAGACAGCATTGCACAGTTCAGTTTACTAACATACATACAGACATGGGTTCCAGCATCTGTTCTGGTGATAACTAAAGATGTTCTGACTTTGAAGCATTCCGGTCTGTGCTACACATACATCGGTACAGATAGCCCAGGGATAAAAGTCTGGCTATGCTCCATATCGGATCAAAAAAGTGTTATCTCTCCTTTCATTCTGTTATCACACCATCCCTTTTGTTTTCATCCCACAAAGCCCTCATTCTCAAGTCTAAATTGTCCATTGTGCTGTTGCTCATTATGCAATGTTTATTGGACCTCTTCTACTGAACTCTTAACAGGTTACAGATCTGTAAAAGGACTAAAATAGCATAAAATGTAAAGATGTCAGTTATGTATGCCTCTCTCAATTGTCCTAGAAAATCTGACCTTGTGAACTCTTGCTTTTCAGGCTTTGCCATCTTTTGCTCCCCATTCACTACATAATGTTGCTAAAATGATCTTTGTTTGAAAAAGGTCTCACTTTTAGTGTATCTTAGAGCTTCTCCCTCCTTTCCACTCTAAGCCACTCCTCCCTTGTCGAGGAGCTGTAGTAAATTGGTTGATCCAAGGTAATCCAAGATGGAATTGGTGACCAACTACCATTCTCTTTCATCTACATTGGAAGATGGAGGTGTGATCAAAAACAGTACTCCTAGACACTTTACCGGCTTGATATTCTTTATCTCTCCCTTGTGTTTCTGCAAAATATTTTGCCTGTTTGTCTCACCTTCATAAAAGACTTCCTTTAATTTGAAAGCTTTGACTTGTGGAGAACTGATCTTTGGCGAGGTTATTAAACATTTTTTATGGCAGGTTTATTTTTATTGATTTACAGGCTTTTCAGATTAAAAAAACCTCCAAAAATAAACCAGAAGTGATCTCCCTAGACCCACCCTGAAAAGTCTAATTCTCCATTTTTGTAGTACTGGAAATTTCAGTTTTAGCAGTTAACGCAGTCTGAAAGGGTATTCCAGGAGGAGAGGGGAGGTAGAGGGAATTTTGTTTACTTTTTAACTTTAAAGAGTTGTTCCATCTTTTTTTTTTTTTTTTTTTACACTTCTGGAGAAAAGCATATAACCTAGCCTGCTGTAACCAATTCATATATTCTTTTCAGTTAGAATTTATTTGACTAGCAAGATATAATCCAGCAATTAGCAGTGTGCTTCACATTACACCCATGAATGTGTAGCCAAGCTAGGCTGAATGATCAGTGTAGGCATAGAGCATCTTAACTTGGCACAGTAATCTAGACCAACTATGCTAAAAAATGGGCACCAGCAGTCTCACAGAGCTTGCTGTACTGAGCTAAAGTGCCACACTAAAACTGCAGTGAATCCTCCTGCCTCCACAAAATGGAACAAATCAGTTTCTGAGCTGCACTGTCCTTTTAATAGTATTTCATGCATTTACTGTTACTGCGGTCAGTTCAGTTCAGTTATTTCATCCAGAATTTCTCCACTCTCAGATGTTTAAATTCTTAAATTTTGAAACAGAAAAGTGAGAAAACCAAGAAAAATTCCAGCTTTTTAATTTGGAAAACCTAACAATAACCTTTTTTTTCTTAATTATCCACCATTTTTGACAAAAATTAACTCCTCAGTGAAATGTTATGGTAATAAGTTATATACCAGAAAATATTTATTAAGGACAAACTAGCATGGGCTCAAAAAGTTAGAAGAATATCCAGCTATGATAGGGTCATTCTTTTATTAAAGAAAAAGGATATGATACATGCTGACAAAGGAAAAACAATGAAATGTTGATTTCTTGATGTTGTTATGTCATAATTGGGAATTACAGGATTTAACACTGATGGAATTTACTATTAATGGGTTTCATAAGAATTCATAGTACCAAGATTCTGCTAGTATTAGTTAGGGTCCAGAGTTTCACAAGTATTTGTGACATCTCATTATTGGATTTTGGGGTGCTTCTAATCTGTAACTTTTTTTGCCTTGAGTTTTTTTGCAAATCCAGTCTCTCCTGCTTTGACTTTTCTTACAGAATTATCATCTGGGTCTCAAATGCCTCCTGTAAATAAGTACATGGGCTAGGCAAGCCCTAGGCATGACTTTTGAGGTCAGAGTGGTGATAGTTTAGCTGAGCTACGGACACACTGAGCAAAAGCTACAGCCTAGAAAAGCTTTTAACTGTACAGCAAGAAGTATTTAACACTCGTATTTCCTAGGATTGAATAACCTTCTAGATTTTTTAACTGAAAGTGGATTTCTTTTCCTTTGTTCACTTCTTAGTTAGTCTGTTTCTTCTAGATTTTGTTTATATTAATAAATTGTACCTGACTCCTTTTTGCCCTACTTAGGCATAGTTGGTAACGTTCCTTTGTTTTTAATGTTAGACATAGATTTTTCTTTTCTCATCTTATTACTTATCGTTCATATTTAATGCTGCACACAGAATTATCTTTTAGACTCTTTTTACCTTTTGATTTCTTATATTTAATGACACACCCAATTGTTTGATATCCTTTTTTTCCCTAGGAACCTGTCACTGCTCTCTATTTAGCTGCTTTGAACTAGCTTTCATCTTTTAGTATTTAAATCATCTAAGTTCTCATGTATCATACTGCATTGTTCCTCATTATTTACTCCTTCTGACTATAATGCCATTCTCTTCAAACTAGTGTTATTTTTTCTTTGTTTCATGCTCTTTGTTTTTAATTTTCCAAGTCAGATTTACACTTATTACATGAGTTCCACACCTTAGCTATTGTCATTAACCTCAGATGTGAGACTTTATCAAAAGGGTTTTCAGAAGCTTGTCTGAAGTGTCTTATCTGCAGTAGCTCGTTTGTTGTCTGCGACTGAGGAGAGTTATTGAATGGCAGAAGGCTCCTCTCCCTGGAAGCTAAGTGCCCAACCCTCCGAGTCCTTTGTTTGAATGTAGGTCTCCAACATGGCAGTCTACAATAGAAGCACTTGACAAAAGGATTGATTTTTACATCCAGCACTGTAAGAATGCATATAATTTCCATGTATTACATGGTGTATGTACTACATAATTTGAAATATTTTTTTCTAGCTGCACTGAATATCCTGTTTGAAGCCTGGGCTATATTGAATGTGATTTCTATTATTAAAAAAAATGGCATTAACTTCAGAGTTAAACTCTCAGTACTTGCCATCACTGCCACAGAACTTTACCAGATATTATGAATTGTTTGCCAACCAAAATCCGAATCTAAAATGCAGTTCCAAATCTGAAATTGTACCTGTAAAGTACAAGTCTATGAAGAGAGCCTAACTGGAACTAGAACTGGAAACTACAGGAGTTTTTCCTGTAGATACTTCAAAAAACAAACTTCACTGAATCTGCATTTGCATTTAAAAATTATTTAAATCCTGATGATTCATAAGGATCAGTAAATAAAGAAATAAAGTAATGTCTTCAATAAAGTCAGTGCTATATTTTGGTCCTAAATACTCTAGGTAACATTATTCATTCCATTTCAAGAAAAGTATTTAATCATTGATGAGCAATGAAAAGGGAATATAGGGGAAATCTCACCTACTAGTAGAATGGGAAAAAAATTTCTACAACTACAAAGGTGTTTATATGGTAAAAGCATAAAAAATGCCCACGTAGTAAAAACTAGATCAGGAGCATTTTTGCTCTGTGCCCTATTCTTCAGAAATAGGAGGCATTTCCTAAAAGGCAGTAAATGAACTTCAAAACTCATTGTCATCACATCTTAGTGTCGGTAAAACTGCTAGGAAAAATCTCATACCCCAATATTTAAGGCTATATTGAGCAAAAGAGACCAAATCAAGACTAAAAACAAGGGTCAGAAGGCATGTATTCCACGTCTACCTACATCACATTTCTGTAATGCATCTATTACTTGCTATCACCTGAGATTACGTGTAGCAGTGATGACTTGAATGACACCTTCTGTTCGTGCTCACTGCAAATTGTGTTAATAGGAAATAAATTAAATCCATTAGAACTGCTGTCTTCATAGCTGACTTTAATTCAAAGCTGCTTTGAATCAAAACATAATCAAACTTTTAGCCTTGAGGCTTCACAATCAAGTTAGACTGATCAAAGGGGGAAGTTTTGTGTAATGTTTAATCTAATATAATTGAGGACCTAACACAGGTGGTTTTGCTCTCCTTCCTGTTATACTTCTTCATAGGATCCTGCCCTTCTTTGTGTCTGTTTGTTTGACTGAACTTTCTGATCTAGCTTCTGCAGTTACTTACATGTTATATCTGGTAATAACCAGGCACTGCAAAAAAACTGTGGGTAGGAGGTCAATTTTTCTTCTCATACCTATTTACATGTTCTCTCTCTATTTTTTGACAGTGTGCTGGTTTGGCTGGGGTAGAGTTAATTTTCTTCACAGTGGCTGGTATGTGACTGTGTATTAGACTTGAGCTGAACACAGGGTTGATAATATAGAGATGTTTTTGTTCTTACTGAGCAGGGCTTACACAGAGCAAAAGCATTTTCGTGTTTTTGTACTGCCGTGCTGGCAAAGAAGTTGGGAGGTGACACAGCCAGGACAGGTGACCCAAACTAACCAAAGGGACATGCCAGACCATGTCACATCATGCTCAGTGTATAAAGTGAGGGAAGACAGAGGAAGAAGGGGACATTTGGAGTGATGGTGCTTGTCTTCCCAAGTTACCATTACATGTGAAGGAGTCCTGCTCTCCTGGAGATGGCTGAACACCTGTCTGCACATGGGAAGCAGTGAATTAATTTTTTGTTTGACTTTGTTTGTGTGCACTGCTTTTACTTTTCCCATTAAACTGTCTTTATCTCAACCCACGAGTTTTCTGGCTTTTTCCCTTCTGATTTCCTCCTTGATCCTGCTGGTGAGGGACTGAGCAAGCAACTGCATGGGGCTTGGTTGCTGCTTGATATTAAATTATGACAGACAGCTAGAGTGGTTATATAGCCCAGCAGTTGTTTGGGTTTTTTTATATATATGATTCATACCATAGATCAAAATAAGTAAAGTTAATGCAAGAGAATAGCAAGGAAGCCCTGGTGAGAAGGTGAAGGTAATTATGGACAGAATTACCCTTTCTAATAGCTGCTGGGTTTAGCTTGATTTAAGCTGACTGTGGAGCTATCGAAAGAAGCCAAATTCAGGTTCCTCTAATGAGCATATTTCATACAACCTCTCAAAACAAAGTGAAATAGGTCAAATAGTAATCATAGTCTTGTATTGAAAAAGGTTTTCTGTCCTAGAGAGTTCAATACGAGCTCTGTTCCTGATCTGAGAGCCTTAGATGACTTGAGGCTATATGCAGAATAAACAACAGAGTGAATTGTACCCAGAAATAAAAATGTAACTGCTGCAGGGCAGAGAGCAATTATTAAATCTGTTCCTCACAATGACTCAGTTGACTCCAAAGATGAATTACTCCCATGTTAGCAGTAGATTAAGTTTCCTTGCCAGGTGTTTCTCTAACATAGCAGGATAACCTGTTTGAGTAGAGTTGTTTGGGCTGCATGGGTGTGTGTCCCTGCTTTCAGTTCATTCTCAGAGAAGAATGCTCAAGCTGTAAAGGGAAGTAAGACAGGGAGAGTGAGAGAGAAAAGGCATATTTGCCATTGTGAGGGCTAAATATGTCTTACAAAATGGTGACAGTAAAATGTATTGACAGAGGTCACTTACATTTACTCTGTAAAAAATACATCACCAACAAAGTTGTGCAGATTCTGTCTTTGGTCCTCAGTATCATTTCTGTTCTACAGGGAAGTCAGTTATGGGGAAATCCCATACTTTCCTTGCTAGAGTGAAATGGCTCTACTTTTTATACTCTTTTAGCCAAGACACAAAAATTACTTTGAATATTGATGACTACAAACTTAGATGTTGTTGCATTCTTGTTTTATTACTAAAACCCAACCTAAACCAAACCAAAAAACCAAGCAAAACAAAAATAAGAAAGAGGGAGGAAATCTGCAAAATAATTTTCTAATGGAACAGTTGCACAGGAAGAATAAAATGTGAGTCTTTGTCGTTCTGAAAATTCAAAGGAGTAAATCTACCTGATCATCCTACCCAACTCAATAGAGAAATTACCAAAGCCCAAAGTGATTTTGGAAATAATTACTGATGAAGCAACTAAAGTGTTTTAATGAACTTTGTCTAATACTATCCGAAATTTCTCAGATTGCATTGAAACCTAATGGTCTACTAAATAAAGATGTCTATAAAATTTAAGATTACAAAATTGCTTAAACAGGACCTCAGTGGGCAGGGCAAGGTAGTATTTGGGCATGAGTTGATGTGAGTATTAGTTTCAAAATATTTTTTCTCTTTAAGTAGCCTTATCATCCCTAGTTTATAGGTGTTTAAAATCTGCATTTCTGAAGAACAACACCTATAAATAACAGAGTTAGGTTTCTATTAATTGTTATGTCCTCAACCAGTTAGGTGCAGTCAGGACTACCTAGGGGAGATATGGTCATCAACACAGATTCATTTTCATTGCTGTTGCTCAATGACTTCTTGGAAACAGATGTAGGAGTTAATAATTTTTTTCTCAGCTATCCAACAGTATTCATGCCCACACTCATGGAAAACAAGACCTTTTGTTCCTACTTAGCACTTTGCTGAAGGGTTAGATACCATCTGACTTAAAATACCCATCTACACTATGTTAATAAAATTGTGACCATATTAATAGTCACCTCATCTTGCTCCCTCTCTTTTCTGCATATATACATATCTATATGTCTGGTGTGTGTGTGTGTATTACATGTGCCTATAAAAACACATACAAACCTCTATATTTTGTGTTTTACATACACTCATATCCTTATAATATAAATACATTTATTTAAATTAAATACTTTGATGATGCAGACCTAACATATATGTGAACATGACACAGATTTCTATTTGCAAGTCACCAATGTGATTTGTAAGTATTTATGAATTGGAGTTTACTAAAACCACCTTTCAATACATATTTTAATCAAAAGGTTCTTTCTCAGGTAGTAGACAGATGACTTACTTAATAATTCAGTGAACCCATAATAAATAGCTTCAAATCCCTCACTGTGGTGAAGATTCATTAATTTGTTTCTGCTTATATTAAACTCAGGCGCCTGAAGTTCTTGTAACATAATGGCACACTGACAAGGAAGGGACAGCACAGGAAGAAAAGGAAATTACATTATTATTTTTAGGAAATTTTATCATTCCCACTGGAACTGAATCACATTATAATTGTACTCATATACACATAACAATGTAATTCATTTTTCAGAGCATTAATAATATGAAAGTATCAATAAGTCTCATAGTAAAAGGTTAAAATTCATTGCATTCATTGTCAAATGAAAATGGTATCAACTTTCAGCAGATACACTATTTCTTTGACGCTTCATGCCTATTACACTCATCATATTGTGTTACATATGGTACCATAACATAATATGACCCTTCAAACTGGATATGGATCACATTTGAAATACTGAGTCAGGGAATAATACAGGGTGACATGGATGGAATAAAGGATCTTGATTCTGTTTGATTTTGAACTGCTTTACATTTTTGGATATAACTCAAATCCTAAAGGTGACACTATATTTACTCATCACCACTAACTTGAAAGTTTAAAAGAAAGCTGTGCACACCTTAACAATTAATTGAATGTGAAGAAAAGGATTAATTGCAATTTGTATTTCTCAATTCAGTGAAAAATAGGTGCTATTAATGACAGTGAGAGCCCGGGGCCAGGGACCTGAGTCTACAAAGCATTTTCATACTGTAGGCATTCTCTTGTGATGGTTTCTTTAGGAATCTTTTACAGGAGCTGATAAAGCACCACGTGTCTGAGATGTTGAAATATCATACTGAGAAGAGTTGTATAGTCCCCAGACAGACATTTTGAATTGTAAAGCCTTGTATCAATATCTATTACAGCCACCTACTACCAGCTTAATTCCACGACACTTTATTACACTGTTGTGAAGCAGTAGAATCCAACTTTGATGTTTTTATGTTGACAGCTGTGATCGAGTTGTTATCTTGTATGATCAAACTGACACGCAGAAGGGAGGAAAAATTCAGAAACAGTATGAAAAAGGCTTGAAAGTTATAATTGAATTTAAGTACACAGTCTCTAAAACATTCTTCCTGTATTGTGCTATGCCATATGTTAAATAATTGTAACTTCAGTTAAAATTGTGACCATATTACATTACTTTTGCTTTTTTTCTGTATCCTTTTCTTCTCTGTATATAGTTATTGAATAAAATTTTTATAAAACTGTTGCCTGATAGACTTGGGAGGGATGATCAACATACCTAGTTATTCCCTTTGGCTGGGTCTGAGAACATGATTGGAATTTTCTTAGTCTCTAACTATTGAACATTGATTTTTATTTTTTTCACTCTTCTTTTAGTTTCCAGTAAATTTAAATTTAATACACAGTCTCCGACACTGGACTTCTACATGGTTTCCATAGTTATAGACTATATAACTGTGCTTTAGATAGATGGACTGTCACTAGCTGAAGCATACTGTTCTGAGCATAATTATTTTTTTTAACGTATTTCATAAATCTTGGTTTTGTTTTTGGGTTTTTTTGAGAAGGCAGGTAAAAATTCTAGTAGTGGATAGTAAATCCAAGTCACACAGAAAAATATGTCAGAAATGCAATAATCACAAAGAATATGTCTTTTAAATGTTACATACATGAAGTAATCAACATGGCCAAATTGTATAAACACTTAACACCAGAAATAGAACTATCAAATGTCATCCTTGAGAATTCAGGAAGCAGATTAGATAATTCATAGAACTTGTGTTTATAAGTCTCTTAAGTAAGTACTATATATGAGATCAGAGAAATACTTCAATAAATCCTTTAGCACCTTGAGGAAAATTGCAGGCCGCAAGAGTTCATAAGCAAGAAATCATGTTAAACTAACTTGCTATCAAAGAAAATTCAACAATTTGTTAGAGAAGGCAGGGTTAATGCAGTGAGCATAATAGGTGCTGTTTAATTCCTCTGACTTCACTAAAGATCTAACCTATTAAATCAAGGGTGGATTTGAAGCATTTTTCAAGAAACTTAGTACATATAGCAATGCATAGAATGAGAGCTTGAAAAAAATAATAGCATTATCTTTCATTATGATTAATCTCTGATTAGATTTTTTTTTACTTGTCACAATAGTGTTACTAACGATCTATCCCAGTGCTGTTCAAATCTCATTGAGCATCTTCATGAGCATACTAGCAGAAGGTAACGAAATTAGAGCTCAATAAATTATGTAAGGTGAAGTATCTTTCTTTTTGAGGAACATAACTTTAAATATTATCGTCCAGATGTTGTACATAACATTTTTTTATTTATTTCTGTCACTCTGGAGGAAATACATTCTATTCTCTGTGACACCAGATTTCAGCAGGTAAAGAAGTGAAATATCACTTTCACACCAGGAAGTTTCTGACTAAATTTCTTGCCTGATTGAAAGGAAGGAGAAATTTATAGTATGGTCATTCGCAAAGTGCTCCCATTCTAAGGAGGCGGGAATTTGATTTTACCCTTCTTGTGTTGCTAATAACTCCTCCATTAATCCAAACCCTAAACTTCACCCCTACAAAACCCTGTAAAAGCCCCATGACCCTGCCTTTGTCTGGTCTTTCGTCTTTGTCTTCTTCCTGGCCCCCGGGGATAATAAATGGATTCTTGAGCTTGATAAAATGGAGACCCGTCTCATTTGTGATCCCATGCCCGGCACCAGCAGCTGCACCCTCCCTGGACATGAAGAACTCTGTCACTACACGGCACAATGATCATTGATTGGAGAACTTCAGGTGCTAAGTTCTGGAAAAAAAATCATTGAACGGGTTAAACACACATCATCTTCACCAAAGAAAGGTTACAAGGTGACAGGTCTATGAATATTTGAGGGAGCACTGTCAAACAGGGTCATATAAAAAAGAGAAGGCTTGTTGATAATTACCTATCAAATCAATAAAATAATTAAATAATTTAATGCAATTGTAAATGTAATGTGGAAATGTATTCTGTGCTGGCAGAAATTTGGACTAATAACACATTATATCCTTCCTGATTTTAGAGTTTTTGATTCTCTGATCCTTTATAGGCCAAGAAGATTGGATAAAATATCTTCCATCTGAGACTACTTAAAAGATTAGAGTGGGGATACTGGAAATTTCTCAAAGAGTCTGAAAAACTTACTGGTTTTAGTATAACTACTCACAGTGAAAAGATTAAACAGTGATTAGGAGCAATACTGGCTCAAAGTTTTTTCATGTATTCATGTACATATATATTATTGTTCCTATATATTTAAATAGTTGTGTCTATAATCTCTATAATCAGAAAGATATATGCAAAGTAGAAACTGGGAGGTGTTTTAACTTCATCTATGAAATTCCAAATAATTTTTGGAGGTTGAAGCTCTGTGCCTCTGTTTCACTTAGAAAACCTTTGGGATTTTAAGTGTTGGATGCTAAACTCTTTCTTATTCTAGTTTATTTTATTGAATAGCAGAAGTCAAGAGGTCAACGTTTAGTCTGCATGTATCCAGTCATGCATCATTTTACCAGATGTGCTATGAAGAACAGCTTATACTTGTTATCTTGCAGGTATCCTTACCAGAGAACTTTATCGGAGATGAGCTAAAAACCTAAAACAGTAGTAACAGTATCGCAAGGTCAGTCAACAGCAATGTCAAAAAATAGTGTTTGTTCTCTGCTTCATAATTGCCACTGCTTTCAGATACCTTTATGCTGTTCAACATATATTTGTCTCCGAACAAAAAAGGACAGAGTTTTTCATCTGTAAAGAAATAAATTACCTCAGGAATCTGCTCAAAGAATTTGTGCATCTTCTAGTGATGCAAAGTAATAAGTAAACAAACAAACCTGTATGGCATTTCAATTGGAAAGTAGTGTGTTTGAAATTAAAGCAGTCAAGGACCATCAGCTAACAGGCTAATCTATGCAAATATTCCATTCTGTGTTGAGAAGGCTCTCACAGCAACATCATCTCGACTTAGTGCTTCATTACAGGCAAGAAGTAATATCACTGTCCATTGGTGCTAAGCTTGCAAAGTGACAAAGTACCACATCAGGAGAAAACTGAGGTGAATAAGAGCACTCTGCTGATCAGAAGACTGCAGATGAGTTTTAGTGTCCCTGGCTTCATCAGTGACGGACTTACTAGCTGTGGCCAGAGAGGGTGACACTTAAATACAGAACTGATCTTCAGCCATAAGCTTGAATTGCTCTAGGTGTCTGCTGACTAATCAGTGCTCAGCAGCAGCTCTGCCAGGGTCATCATCTGCTCAGATTCACTTCTATAATTGATAGTGGTCACATCATTAACACTGCTCAGACAACACCCAGCCAAGGGTAAATCATACAGCATTTTGCATGGCTTAAGCAGATATAAGACAGCAGAATTCAGTCCCACAGCAGCAGTTCACCTTGCTCCCTGGAGTGACTCTTAGTATCACTCATTACATGTCCCTTTCACTCTCCAAAAGTTAGTCAACTGATTCAGATTAGCCTATCTACTCTTCCCCTTGAATCATGAGAGAAAATTGCTTCTCAGAAATATTTCATCAACAATAATGTAAGAGTGTATGAAAAAGGAGTTGCCTCTTGGGAGATGCTTCTCTCTTTCTGTTGACTAAAGAGCAATAAGGCCTACATAACTTAGAGCTGAGGCTATTCACTAACCTTTTAGAAGCCTGTGTTACTTGAGGTATGACTGTAAGGCCAAGAGCAACAGCATCAATATAAAACTGAACTAATAAAACTAGTAGGCTCTGATGTCTCCTGGGTTAGCAAGTACCTGTCTGCAGTGCTTGTCACTGGATATCTTTCAGGTCTAATGGAATGATGTGGCTGTGCACCTTTTACATGTTATACATCCCACCATTTCTGGTACAATGCTACACATCAGGCAATCTTTGCAGTTTGCATTATGAACAACTATGAAGTTGTACAATAACTTGCTTTTTAGGCAACTAATTCTGTGCTATAGGAATGACTGTGACATCGTTTGGCTTTATTTTCCCAAGTTAAATCTATGTACCTATTTAGACACTTTTATACTGCTAACACATGTGAATAGAATGTGTTAACTAGAGATAGTAAAACAGTGATGGAAAGATCTATGTAGAAATGTTTTAATCATGTTTCCCTGTATCTGATGCTGTACTTGAGTCAAGTCATTGGGTCAAGTTCATAAGTGCTATTAAGCCAAACATTTGATTTTTCCTTTAACTGTGCAGACAAAGGGTTTTGTCTGCTGCACTATGCTGTGAAAAGATCTTTGCATGTTGGTTAAGGTCCTGGAGGCTGTATGAGTAACAGCATGAGAATAGAAAGCATTTACACTGCTGCTTAAGGTCTGTCTGCCTAACTGGTAAAGGAAGAAAGGATACTTATATTCCCTGAATACAGTGCCAGTCATTTTCTTTTCTTGATCAAGGTGACATAATCCATATGATTAAAAAGGAATTTCTGTAAAAATTTTCCTTGTTTCAATTAAGAAAAAATAAAATAAAAATGGAGGTGAAGAAGTAAGAATAACTACCGGAATGCAGGAAAACAGTGTGAATTGATGGCATGGTATAAATATAGCTAAGTAGGCCAGTGTAGATATTGAAATAATAATAATAATAAATTAAGTTCTAGCCCCACTTCTTAGGAAAACACAGGTGATTCTTCAAAATAGCCCTGGCAATGTGTTCGAACAGAAAAGAGAGACTTGCATTTTCAGCATAATAGTAGGGTTGGAAGAATTTGCCGCATCCAACTACACCATTTTTTCTGTTTATTGCAGCCTTAGATTATAGCAAAGACCCCAATATGCCCTGCTGTGATCAGGGTCTAAATACTGCAAAATTGACCTTTTATCATGCTAAATGTGAAGTGTGAAAGACTCTAATATGTAACATGGAGAAAGGCTAATTTAGAAATTTCCATGGCTACAGGAAAAAACAGGCTCCAAGCAAACCATAAACTCTGCAGAAGAATACAGAGTGACATGCTGCAGAATGGCAAATACCATATTGAGCATGTACAGTATAATGAGAGGAATTAGGTCAGGAGAAGGGGGGCAGGTAATTAATTTTTTATCTCAGTGCAGAATTGGTGAAACTGTATTTGAGTGCTTTACACTGTTTTGGGCTCCATAATACAAAAAAGATTTTGCTGAATTGGAAAGACTCCAAAAAATGATAACAAAAATGATAAAAAATGTTTATTAAGAAAAGAGAATTTGCAAAGCCTGGGGAAAGTAGGACTAAGGCACAACATGAAAGCTAATTCTAAATACCTGCAGGGGATTAACAAAAAAAAATGACTGGGGGTAGAGAGAGAAAAAGTGTTTCAGCAATCAGTTCAGGTACAAGAAGATAATTACCTCAAAATAACTTTGGAAAAGAGGAAAAAAAGGTGTCTATGTGCAGCTTGCAGTCAGTCTCACATGAGTCAGTTCATTGGCTTTCCAATAGGGAAATCTGAGGAGCCAGTTATTTGTCAGTGGGAAAGAAGTACTTGTCAGTGTGAATAAGGGCATAGTTCTTTTTTCTGTTTCTGGAATTCTGACTGTGGGCTGATAGAATCTTTCTTTCTTTTTCTTTCTTGCTTTCTTGCTTCTTTGCTTTCTTGCTTCCTTGCTTTCTTTTTTTCTTCCTTCCTTCCTTCCTTCCTTTCTTTCCTTTTTTCCTTCATAAGAAACATGCAACTGGTAACACTGAAATTTCAATCAAACCTTTATACAAAACCAAGATTTTCAAATGTATATTCAACATCTAAGCAGACAAATAAAATATGAATAAAAGTGTCTGGAACTATATAACTAATTTGTTCACACATATTTGATCAGGAAGACAAGTGCTGGTTCTTGCATTAATCCCAAACATTTTTCCTAAGTTTTCCAAGTTCAGAACAGCATTTGAGTGTCAAACCAGACAATATCTGTTTCTTTTCCAGTATTTAAAATAAAATAAATTTTTAAAAAGCAGCTTAATTCAGGTAGAAACACAACCAGATCTGTACACTTAGGCTTAGCAACTTCTTGAGTTATTTTATGCCAGGTATATTATATACATATGGCCAAAGATTCTGTTAGGGGAAGAAAAATAATAATAAAAAAAAAATAGGAGGTTTTTTTAGTTGGACCCTGAATGTATATACTGCATGTGCCCAAATGCAAAATTGTGAGAAGAAATATTATACTTTTAAATTATCGTTTCATTCTCTGCAATGGAAATATATGACACTGCTTAACAAATGTCAAAGCAAGCTGAATCTTCATGAATGTCTAAGAATTTCCGAAATTCCCTGTCTTTGTATTAATGGGCGCCTTGTAGTGGTTTGAAAGCAAAACGAATGAGAGTCTTCAAGTCAGAAATATAATTTAATAGGAAGAAGAAAAAAAAAGAATAAAATAGAATAAAATAGATGCAATAATACAAAAGACCACTGACAGAGTCAGAATACAACCTGAGTGGGATGATGGAAGGGGAAGCAGTGATTCCGTAGAAAGGTCTGGTAGCTCTGATCCTCTGGGAATCCAGTGGGTAAGGTCCCCATGTTGTCCCAAGTCACAGATTATATTCAGGTGAGAATGCTTGGCTCCTCCCCCTGGGCGGAGCATCTCACAATGGGACAATGAGTCATACAGGGGGTCCTTGATGACCCATTAAAGTGAGATAACTATGATATCTATGAGTCATGCAGCAGGCCATTAACAGAAGACCCATTAACAAAAGATCCATTAACACAAGACCTGTTAACAAAAGACTTCTCAACAGAAGACACCTTAACAGAAGAGGGAGGGGGAACCTGGAAGAACACCGCTTCAACAATTGGTTACAACAGTTCATGAAAATGGTGATAGAATACTTTGTGCATATCTTATACTACAACCCAGGACACACCTGAAACTAGATGAGCAGATTTTGACTGATGCACAGTTCATTTTCTTCGTATTAGCTGTTATGGGCCTATGTTTTGGATTTGTGTTGTTTTGATAACAGAGGGGTATTTTAATAGGTGCTGGGCAGTGCTGACACAGAGTCAAGGCCTTTTCTTCTCACCCCACCCTGCCAGCCAGGAGGCGGGGGGTGCACAGTGGGCTGGGAGAGAGCACAGCCAGCACGGCTGACCCAAACTGACCCAAGGGATATTCCATACCCTGTGGCATCATGCTCAGCATACACAGCTGAGGGGAGAAGAAGGAAGTGGAGATTTTGGAGCGATGGTGTCTGTCTTCCCAAGTCACTGTTAGGCCTGATGGAACCCTGCTTTACCAGATGTGGCTGAACACCTCCCTGCCCATGGGAAGTGGTGAATAAATTAATTGTTTTACTTTGCTCTTGTGCAGGGCTTTTGCTGTTCCTTTCAAACTGCCTTAATCTCAGCCCACATGTTTCCTCACTTTTGCTTTTCTGATTCTCTCCCTCTTCCCACTAGAGGAGGGAGTGACCAGCTGTTTAAGGCTTAGCTGCTGGCTGGTGTTGAACCACAATGCTGAAAAACCATCTTACTAGCTGCGTTTGATATATAACAAAATACATCAAAAAGAAAAGGTTAACCTCTATTAGTAAGAGGACAGGGGGTTTTTACATCATAACAGTAGTCTCTTTGGTCTGGGGTATTTGCCTCCCTGTTTTGCACTTTGCATTTGATTTAAAGTGAATTACGTGGGGTTTTTTGTTTTTCTGTTTATCAGTAAAGAACTGTGATAAATCATCTCTTCAAGGCTGGACACCTGAAATTACAATACATAAATACTAATTTATATAAAAAAAAATACAGTTTGAAACACAAAGCTATATAATGGAAAGATACTGATCATATGAAATCAGAAAGTGCAAATTACACTCCCAAGAGTAAATATGTTTTGGAAGCTCGCTTCTGTTTTCCTATGTAGTGAAAGAATTTTAGTTGAATGATTTCTCTGGAATATAATGGAAACTGTGTGGCTTAATTCCAAGACACTACTACAAAATCTTGAGGGCTAATTACCAATTTCAATGTTCTGCTTTACATGTTTAGTATAGCTACAGTAGCTATATGAATGCATTGCAGATGTGACAAATGGTGAGAGAAATGCACTTTTAGTTTCTGGAAATATGCTGTTGGCACTAAGCAGATACTGCTTCTAACAATAAAATGAAATATATATTCCTGTTTTAAATTTAGCCATGTTTATTAGGGATGAAAGTATTCATGTGAAATTTCGTGAAAAGGATGAAAGAACTCCCTGCTCTGGAGTGTACATTTAAATTTCACATGATGCTATCTCCAGCTAATTGTTAAACTGGGTCAGAGAATTCTGGTCCATTTTGTTAAGTCTTCATTGAGAATTTAGTACTTTCTTGAGTCACATACCTAACCTTAGTTCAGCAGTGAATGTACCAATTAATTTGACTTATTCTAATTAATTGACAATAATTTTGCAGTAAAAGTATTTGTGGTCAATATGGACTTCTGCTGGATCTCACTGTATTTTTCTCTCTCTCCTTAATGGAAGAGAAAAAATGAAATCTTGTACCTTTTGAAAATCTGTTTTTCAGGAAGAACAATCAAATATAATTTTTTAGGTATGCTAGCAGTTATAGAAAATTGGCTACGTGGATAAACCTTTGCTGTGCTAGTAGAAGACTGCCACAGCACAGATACAAATATCTATTCACCTAGAAAAGCCCACAGAAGTTCATGCTCAGTGCTGCAGTTGTTCTGTTGCTTTCATTTATCATTTCAAGCTGTGTTATTTTGATGGCTTTTCAGTTGCAGGAGTACCAGTGCTGATGCAGAGATAATGAAATACTGAAAGCATCAAACAACAGGGATGTCTGTAACTGGTAATGGGCATCCTTCCTCAGTTTATTAACTCCAGCTGTGCTGTTTGACAGTTTTTTGTGAAGAGATACAGTGCAATGTGAAAATATTGAATGGAGAATGAAGAAGCTAGTGTCAGGAATTAAACTGCATCACACACAGTCTCTACAAGTAGAATTTCAGAATGTAAAAAGGATCATCATCTTTCAAAACCACAATCCCCATCAGACCATAAAGTGACCAATATAGAGACCTTCAGTTCAAGTTTCAGCATACAGCACTTTTTTTCACAGTGCAGTTATTTTCTGATCTGAAATGCATTCCCAATACTCTGCATATTTACTAAAGAAGGTAGTATTTAGTCTTTTATAATAGTAAGATTAGGTTGGACTTAAAACTATACACATCACTGCTTTTGAGAACAAACTAGTTGGGACTCATCATTACCACAACTTTGCCCAGAATAACGTGGATGTTATTATATAGAGCACTGGGCACTGAGGACTGTTGAGGAGGAAATAAAAGCAGCCTAATATTGAAGATCTTCTTGCTTCTTATTGGTGGTTATCCTTTGTTTTAAGGGGGTTTAAGTGTCTGAGGCTGAATATGCCAGGAAACTTTGGAAAAACTTGTGAAATCTTTTTAATTAATGTACACTAATTGGAAGTATTGCACAGTGTGCTCTCAGAAGTGTGTTAACTTATGCCACAAAGACCTGTTTCTGCATGAGTGGTTGTGAATGAGATCCACAAGCAATCTACAGGTATGGATGTAGAAGTGCTTATCAGAAACCAGAAGGACAACTAGAGTGAAAGCATTTGCTGGGAGCTGTTGCTTGAATGTATCACAGAACAGAGAAGTTTTGGAGTGTAGTAGTTCTGCTGAATCTACAAGAACCATTAAACTCAGGACACTGATTGTCCATCTGGGGCCACTCACACACACTAGCACCAACAACAAATTGTATAACGCAGGCCACATGCAGTCTTGCAGAATTTTTTATATACATCTGAAGCAATAAGACTGAGTGACTGTATTACCACTACCAAGGGATAGTGTTTTGGGTTGGGTGGCAAGCTTTTGGAAACAGGAATACAGGATTTTTGCCTCTGAGAAGTGCCAGATGTTTTTGCCATGTCCAACAGAGTCAAAGCTGCTGGCTCCAAAACAGGCTGGCCACTGGCCAAGGCTGAGTGATGGCAGTACTGTCTCTGGGATAATGTATAAAGGAGGGGAGAAAAAGCTGCCATGAGAGAGAAATGAGAAAAAGTGTGAGAGAAAGAGCTCTGCATACAACAAAGTCAGTGTAGAAGGTGGGGGAGGAGGTGCTCCAGGCACCCTCTACCCCATGGTGAAGACTATGGTGAATCAGCTGTGTGTGCCTCTGCAGCACATGGAGGCCCATGGGGATACAGAGATCCACCTGCAGCCTGTGTAGGACTCCATGCCAGAGCAGGGGGATGCCTAAAGGAAGCTGTTACTCTGTGGGAAGCCCATGTTGGAGCAGGCTTCTGGCAGGACCTATGAGCTCATGCAGGGTGAAGCCCACACTGAATCAGGTTTTCTGGCAGCACTTGTTATCCTGTGGGGGCCTCAGGCTGTAGCAGCCCGGTTCCAAAGGACTGCACCCTGTGGGAGGGATGAACACTGGAGCTTTTATTGGAGAACTCCAGCCTGTGGGAAGGATTCACATTGGAGAGGTTCATGGAGAATCATTTCCCATGGGGAGGGTCCCCTCACTGGAGCCAGGAAGCAGTGTGAGGAGGAAGAAATGACAGAGACAACTTGTGATGAACTGACTGTAATCTCCATTTCCTATCCACCTGTGCAGCTACGGGGAGGAGGTAAAAAACATCAGGAGTGAAGGTGTGCCTGGGATGGAGGCAGGGCTGAGGGCAAGGTGGTTTTAAAAATTAGTTTTTAGTTCTCATTATTCTACTCTTATTTGATTGCTAATGCATTAAATATATGTTTATGATATGTTTTTTCCATTATAGTAATGAGTGAGTGATATTTCCCTGTCCGTATCTTGACCCATGAGTTTTTTATCACATTTTCTCTCCTTTGTCCAGCTGAAGAGGAGTTCAATCACAAACTGGCAAATCAGTATGACTTCACTTCTTGGTAAAGAGCTGGCCTTCCAGCTGTTACTGCAGCTGCATGCGTATGAGTTTGTATGAGGAATTAATTGAGTGAACCATGACAATACTTACCTGCTGTCAATAATAAAATCTTAATAAAAAGATAAATTGTTCTAGTTTTGGCTGGGATAGAGTTAATTTTCTTTACAGTATCTGGCCTGGTGTGTTTTGGATTTATGCTGAACAGAGAATTCATAATACAGAGATGTTTTGGTTATTGCTGACCAGGTCTTACACAGAGCCGAGGTCTTTTCTGCTTTTTGTACTGCCACACTGGTGAGGGTGACTGGGAGTGCTCGGGAGGTTGGGAGGAGACACAGCCAGAACAGGTGACTAAAACTGACCAAAGGGACATTTCAGACCATGTGACATCATGCTTATAAAGTGGGGGAAGAAGGAGCAAGAACAGGGCATTGGAGTGAGGGTATTTGTCTTCCCAAGTCGCTGTTATGAGTGAAGGGGTCCTGTTCTCCTAGGGATGATTGAACACCTGCCTGTTCATGGGGAGGACTGCATAAATTTCTTGCTTTGTTTTGCTTATGTGCACAATTTTTGCATTCCTGTTAAACTCTCTTCATCTGAACCCTTGAGTTTTCCAGCTTTTATCCTTCCAAGTCTCTCCTTGATCCTCCTGCAAGGAGTGAGTGAGCAGCTGTAGGGGTTGTTGGATGGGGTTAAATCACAACATTATTAACAAATATTCTAAGAAATTGTGATCTGTGTCTCTCCTGAGTCACTCTACGACCACATAGCTTTACACAATTCAAGTCTTCAGTAAGCAGCCAATGCAAGTGTTTGAAGCAGCCAGTGCAAGGGTTTGAAGTTCCGGCCAGTGCAGCTAGAGCACCCAGAACCCTTCAAGAAGTAGGTTGGCACTTATATCTAATGCAAAGGCTCAAATCAACTCATAAATATGCTCTGTTTTTAACAAAGTCTGCCATATACCTGCCATCTTCATGAGAAATTGGTGGTTCTGATGAGGGCATGGGGAAAGAATGCAAGCTACTGTGAATGAATGAAGAAATTAATGTATCTTCTTTTTTTCCTTTCTTTTTCTTTCTTTAAAATTGGTCATTTATATAAACTGTTACAACACCATCAAAAGCAGTAAGTTTACAGTGTTGCTTCTGTTAATTCTCTTACCAGAATGTGCTTTGATGTTAAGGTCAATGTAATTAATAGGCTGGAATCTGCAATTGTCAAAGTACAAGGCTGCTTGCACTCACACCCTGGGGTTTTCTGTCACCAGGTCTCCCTACCAGCAACTTTGGGGACTGACATTTCATTTTCAAGCCAGAGACCTGAAATTTTTTGCTATTACTGCAACTTGTCAAAAAACCAAAGTGTCCAAAGCCTGGCCGTAAACCTAAGCAATGGCTAGAGGTGAAGGTTACAAGAGACAAAATCATGTTCAGAAAAGCATTCAAAAGGCATTGCCAAACCTGTTTGCAAGGTGTAAAACCCCACAGATTAGTAAAACACGCAGTTTGGCTATGCCACTGCTGAAATGGAGGTTGAAAATAGGGTCTGTTGGCAGGTTTTAGATAACTTTCAATTACAGGCTTAGAAGTGGTCCTGTAAAGTGGTGTGAGTGTGTATGTATATGTCAAATACTGGCATTTTAATGTAGCTAAATAAGAGAAATATGTCGGGGGTATACTGGATATAGATGAAGAGGATGGCAGGAGCATCAGTATATGCTTTTATCTATTTGGAAATGAGTAAGAGTGAATGTGGCAGCATGCCAACTCCAAGACCTCAGGACACAGCAACCCTGCCTATTCTTGGATGGTGACTGCTGCTGAATTGTGTACACTAGCTGCCAGGATCATTCTAGCTCAACCCACAGACTGTGTTTTCTTGGAAATGTCATACAGGGCAGTATGTTAGCAAGTCATGTCTTTAATTCTTCTGGAAAGCTCATATTCTGCTGTTGAAGAAGAGAAAGAAAGAAAAAGAAAGAAAGAAAGAAAGAAAGAAAGAAAGAAAGAAAGAAAGANGGCGAAGAAGAAAGAAAGAAAGAAAGAAAGAAAGAAAGAAAGAAAGAAAGAAAGAAAATAATATTTTTTTCCTGTCACTAAACAAGATTACAAATTAGGGTTGATTAGCCTTTTACATATTCCTTAATTGGCTGGAAGGCTTGAGGAAGCTGTGAATCAAAGTGCTGGTGAGCTGGACACATGCATACTGCCTAATGGCAGTTGTACATTGTTAAAAGATTCCTACTGGCTAATCTCAATACTCCTTTTCCATGCTGGCACTGGTATTTGGGGAAGGTATTATTAAAAAATAATCCACTTCCCTGTGGCATTGGTAACATCTGGGAGTAAACTGTTTGTAAATGCCCCCAAAAGTGGTGTAACTGTGTGACAAGGAGAATAATTTAAGTGAACACATTCTTTTTTTGTGTTCCTTCCTCACAAATTGCCTATAATACTTCTCCTAGATTTCAGTAAAAGTAGGACTAGCAGAAGACTAGGCATCAGATTATGTTTTAAAGGAACCCTAATACTAAAAGAAATGTTTAGAAAATTACCCAGGAACAAAATATAACGTTGGGTATAATTTAGTTCAAGATTGGCAGGTGTACAAATCCATTGTTTACAGTAGAACTGGCTTGTATCACAAAAGCCCAGTATCTAAAAGCTGAGAATTTTTCAATTTTTCCTCATGGTCTGGGAAGCTCCAATTTTCTGGCTGCTTTGCTTTGGTCTTCATAGTGTCAGAAAATGTATTTTTGTTTTCACTGGTGTCACTGACACCCTGATAAGTCTGGAACCACAAGGCAGAAATAGCAACACAGTCCCTGATGCACCACTCAGGAGATATATTCTGAGCTGACCTGGACAGACATTTTATGCCATGGATCCAACTGATGTACCAGGTAGCCCTGGGTGTTTCTCCTGAGGCTGGCAGCCCAAAGGTGAGTTCAGCCTACAAGCAGTGAAAGACAGCCACCCAAGGGTAAGAGAGATGCTCCAGCTTATACCTGGATCTTGGTCAAATGGCCAGTTAGTTACTTTAGTGGTTAAAAATCAGCTCAGAGCATTGAATCTCTCTTGATTCCAGGGGAAAAGAAAAGAAAAAATAGTCAGTGGTGGGACTTTCAAAATAACTTATAACTGGTCTAATATTGCTCTGATATGTATGGTTTGATCTTGCCCTCGACCCAGTGTCTTTCTTGTGCTCTGTTATTCCCTTCCTCAATCATCTCCATAGGCTCTTTCCTCAAATGTATATGCATGGAACATTTTTTTCTGATTTTCTCCCATGCTATACCTCATAAAAGTCTCATCTTTTTGATCCATATTATTACAATACTCTGCAAAAGAAATAACAATACACTATTTTGAAGCTGCCCACTTTGAACATAGAAAAACTAAATGCCTCCGTTTGATAGAGAAGAGAAAAAAAGGTCTACAAAAATGAAATGAAAAACTTTTCTTAACTACCCACACAATGGCTTACTCAAGCCAGTGATATCAGGTTTCTTTCTTTTATCATGTCTAAATGCCTGCACAAAGGAGAAAAAAGGAAAATAAAAAAATATATTACATACTCTTTGTCTTGATCCAAAGCCTGGAAAAACTGTTAAGGAGTCTTTTGTTGTTTAAGACACTAGTACATCATGCAACATATCACCTTATTCTTAAGCAGTCACTTTCCCCACTCAAAGGTAGTATTTTGACTATGAAAAATGTGTGTTTTTCTTCTTCTTGGATTGTTACTTTCAAATGGTACAGGATAAAGAGTGGCAAATAGTCTTTTACCATTTGTAAATACACCAAATCAAAGTATATTGTGCTTGTCCTTGAGAAGTCTATATATATAAATGGGTCTCTATAGTAGTAATGACCCACCCCAACTTTCAGTGTTCTTCTTACTCTTCTGTGATGGAGTGTCTGCAACTGTCAACAAAGGAAGACCTCTGTTCCCAGAGATGATCTCAGAGATAGCTGAAGAGAACTTTTACTTTTGAACAGCTCATTGTTAAAATAGTAGCCCATAAGTTTCACATGGCCCATGAATGCAGCTGTGGGAAGGCTGCACGAGATGGGAGGGACTTCACAAATGTAGATTATTGGGTAGCTGCTATTCGTAGAAATTGAATTGTTTCTTGTAGAGGAATCTCCATTACATGGCAAGAGATACTCCTCTCCCTAAGAGAACTGATGAAACACTATTTTAGAGGTGGTAAGCCAACCTGAGTTCTAAGGTTTTGTCTCTGCAGGTTGTCAGTGGAGAAGAAGAGAAGGTTGTAGGGGAAGAAAAAGTGTTCTGAAGGTTTTATTCTGATTCTTTTTCTTCTTCCTTTCTTTCAATTCTCTTTAAATAAAGTTTTCTTTATACCCTTTAATGTTTTCAGCTTGATTTGCTCTTCTCCTAATCCTATCTCACAACAGAAAAGGAGTAAGTAATTCTAGTAGGTGTCCCAGCATTTGGCCAATGCTCAACCCACCACACCCACCTGGAATATTGCATCTATCTCTGGGGTGCCCAACACAAGAAAGATGTGGACCTGTTGGACTGATTCCAGAGAAGTGACATGAAGATGATCAGAGGTCTGGAGCACGTCTTCTGTGAAGACAACAAAAAAGATGAAGTTATTCAGCCCGGAGAAGAAAAGGCTCTGAGGAGACTTTGGAGCAGCCTTCCATTACCTAAAGAAGGCTTCAAGAAAGCTGGAAAGGACTTTTTGCAAGGACAAAACAGGACAAGTGGTAATGGCTTTAAATGGCAAGAGACAAGGTTTAGATTGGGGAAAATTCCTTACTGTTAGGGTAGTGAGGCCCTGAACAGGTTTCCAAGAGAAGTTGTGGATGCCCCATCCATGGAGCTCAAGGGAAGGATGGGTGGAGTCCTGAGAAACCTGATCTACTGGGTTGCCACCCTGCCATGGCCTTTTAGTTCCCTCACAACCCAAACCATTCTATGGTTCTTTAATTCTATGATTCATTATGTAAATCTTAGCATTAGTTTTCCATGGCAAAGTTTTGGTAGCAGGGAGGCTACAGATGTGGCTGCTGTGAGAAGATGCCAAAAGCTTCAAACATGTCTGAGAGAGACAGTGCCAACTGGCTCCAAGATAGACCTACCGCTGACCAAGGTCAAGCCAGCAGTGACTATTGTACCATCTCTGGGATAAGATGACCAAGAAGGAAATGAGGTTATTTCAGAGAAGCAAATAGCAGCCAAAGAAGAGAGGAGTGAAAATATATGAGAGAGAGAGCTCTGCGTTTACCAAGGTCAGTGAAGAAGTGGGGGAGAAGAGGTTCAGGCATCACAGAGGGTTCCCTGCAGCCTGTGCTGAAGATCATGGTGAGGCAGGCTGTCCCTCTGCAGCTCAAGGTGGTCCACTGTGGAGCAGAGATCTGACTGCTGGATTTCATGCTGGAGCAGGTGGATGCTCAAATGAGGCTGGGACTGCCAGGGAAACCCACGCTGGAGCAGGTTACTGGCAGGACCTGTAGACCCACGCAGAGTGAAGCCCACACTCGAGCAGGTTTGCTGTCAGGAGTTGTGACCCATGGAAGATCCACACCAGAGCAGCCAGTTCCTGAAGACCTGCACCCTGTGGAAGCAACCCACACTGCAGCATTTTGTGAAAGACTGTAGCCTGTGGGAAGGACTCACACTGGAGAAGTTTATGGAGGACTGACTTCCCTGGAATGGATCCCATGCTGGAGCAGTGGAAGCCTGTGAGGAGACTTGCTTCTGAGGAGAAAGTAGCAGCAGAGACAGTGTGGTAAACTATGGTCATCCCCATTTCCCATCTACCTGCATCATTGTGGGGAGGAGGTAGAATTCAGGAATAAATTTATGCCTGAGAAGGAGGGAAGGGTGTGAGAAAGATATTTTTAAGATTTGTTTTTACTTCTCATTACTCTACTCTGATATGATTGATAGTAAAATCAATTACTTTCCCCAAGTCAAGTCTGTTTTGCCTGTGGTGAGTGATCTCTCTTCATCCTTATTTTGACCCCAAAGCCACTTGTTGTATTTTCTCTGTACTCTCCATCTGAGGACGGCAGTGATAGAGTGGCTTTGGTGGGCACTTGACCTCAGCCAGTGTCAACCCACTGCAAGCTTACAGTGAATTTGACTTTCAGTGCTGTGGAGACAGAAAGTATGTCAAGATCACATAGTGAAACAACTTGCCTGAAATCAGAACTAATCCGTAATATGAAATCAAGCAATTTTTTTTCTTCTAAGGAGGAGACATTTTAAAAGGTATGTTAGATTTTTTTCCCAGCATCTCTTTTCTGATTGTACCTTAGTTCATCAGGACAGAAATAAAGAAATTATTCACAAAGAAGAATATTTGACTTAGCAGTCCTGGAATTCAAGGACCTAATCCAGTTTACATCAGCTATGTCCTCATCCTGTACATATGAGGATATAAATGCAAAATCCTTTAAGTGATGTAGGATTTTGGCACACATTTTTTCTGAAAGAAACATACTATCCTGCTAAGTAAAATATTTTTCATTATTCCTTCTATTGATTTTGACCCAGTTCTGGGCATTTAAGGTGTTTGGTCTGAGTACTTCATTCCAGCTTTTCAAAAAGGACCTTACCAGATGGGTAGTTAAGAAAATCAGGAGTTTTTTCCTGTATTAACAGCTTAAAGTTATTTTTTTCCATACTAGTTCCAATTAAACTTATTTCCTTCTGATCAGTTGTTATACTTATCAATAAATGTTCAAATTAAAAGGAGGAGAATCTAATAAGCAATAATCATTAAAATATACCCAGAGGAAGATAAAACAGATGTTGTTTTCAGGAAAAACAAACATTTTCATTTCTCTAAATAGGAGACATGAATACTGTATTACTAACAAATACCTTTAATATTGTGGACAAGGCTCAGTCCTGTTTTCTACCTCTTTATAATCAAAGGAGATTGGAACTGCAGCAATTGACTGTATTTGTTGCCTAAAAATTATATCAATAGTTAGGATCTAATTTAAACAATCACTACTGATTGAACTGCCATCAGCAGCTATACATACTTGTGTGTGTGGAGCAATTATAGGTGGTTTATATTTGATTGAATCATAGCTAGGTGCTTGTTGGATTAATTAGTTAATTTATTTATTAAATGGCTTGACAAATTATAGTTGAGTTTGATGTAAGCTTTCTGTTTCAAATCTGTAGCCACTTTACAAAGCATAAGGATTTTCCGACAGTACTTCTCATAAAAATAACCACTCTGTGAATCATTGAAAGTTGTGCTGCTTCTGACTGACAAGACAGTGACTTGCCTAGACATTTATTACAACTTTTGAGAAAACTACTAATAGACTACACGTTTGGAGAGGGAAATTCTGAATACAAAAATAAATAGTATTTGAAGACTTTGAAAAAAAATCTATCTGGAATAACAAAAATAATAAAAATATTCCTTATTCCTCTAACTGGAAAATAGACAGCTAAAATCACAAAAATCTAGCCAGGTAGGAAAATCTGTTAGAGGCATTCTCTGTCTCCTCCTACTTGATATTAAAAGGAATTCCCTAATTCTCGTTGCTTATACTGAAAATATGTATTTGTCTTCTAATTATCTGAGTCTCTAGGCAGTATGTATATGCAAAGGATGGATCAGTTTCTTTCTGCAAGTGCTACTAAGAACCACAAATCTGAGCCCAATACTAATTTCCTGAAGGAATGATGTTAATGAAGAAGAAGAGATGAGACAGGCAGAATAGAAAAGACAAAGAAAAAAAACAATAATAAAAAAATACCCTAGCAAAACAGCACCCAAAATTATTAACAGTCAAATCCCACACATCTCAACCCACCAATGTGAAAAAGACAGCAAAAAGAAACAAAAATAATGAAAGAAGAAAAAAACAAACACACAAAGGCATGTGTTCCCAGTGCTGAAAGAATCCTGCGAGGAGCTGTAAATGACAAGGAAATGTGGTGTCTTTTGTGAAGACTGCAAAAGACTTCCTTGAGAGAACCATCCAGGAAGAAAATATATTTTTAGTAAAGTTTTTACCTGAAATCAGACTTTTGGCAGTTCATGTGGAATCGAAACTATGTAACTGGGTCTTTGCCAGAGATCTCCTATGTTCTTGAGGAGCCCCTTGATTTCACAGTTTCCCTGCACCTGATAGTAAAGGAGCCTCTCTGCTTACTGAATATAATAGGAAAGCTGTTTTCCCTCCTCTGATGGTCTTTCTAGAATTGTTGAAGAAAGTATTACTATTTTAAATATCTCTTTTTGTTTATATTTTCTTATTTTAGTGCCGCTCAAACATTTACCACAAGTCTTTTCCTGCATTCTTGGAGGTTAACTTTCATGTAGACTGATAAACCATAATACAACAACATAAATTTCATAACAGACTCAGTTACCAGCATCCAAAGTCCACATGTAGATATGTGTGTGACAGTTGACTACAACAAATAATAGCCCTATGGTGTAGTGAAAATCACCAGAGCTGATGAGTTCCATATATTTAATCAAAGATGAATGTAGGGTATTTTCTCATTTTTTGAGTAATGAGAACTGGCCTTGAAATTCATAACAAGCTAATTTTTTTTTATATGGGGACTGTGAGGCTAGACTGAGAAAACTGGCAAAGTGGATCTGAGTCTTTCTAATAAAAAATGGCTTAAGGTTATTAGAAGAAGAACATGTTAGAAGGCAAAACAGCAGTATTCTCTGGCATTCAGCTCATGGTTTTGATTTAGAGCCTTTGTCCATGTTGTGTGCAAATCCACTGTCAGCAATATGCTCTCTCACTGCTTGAAGCACTGAAGATATTCATCTTGATTTCAGTTTTATAAGGCCTAAAGTCTCTTCATGGCAAGTACATAACCCTGTGTGGGAAAGAATTATGTAAAAGTGTAGTTGCTTCTTGTAATTTCTGAAGGTTTTGGTCAATTTCAACCAAATTTGTTGAAGAATGGTTTCAATAACATCATACTTTACTAGGCACCTGAGAATCCTTACAAAAGATATCATCTGCACAAAGACAGTCACTAGGCAGTGGGTATGGGCATGCCAATACCCTATTTATATTTTCTTGTGCAGAGCAGCAAAGAATATAAGTCTTTCTTGTACATGGTAGATCAGGTAATTCACAAAGAACTCAGAAAAAACATTATCCCTAATGCTCCAGTGAATAAGCCAACTAGTCATTGCCACAGGTTAGGAATAAACTTCTATTTTGTTCTGTTGCTATGTCAAGTCATCTGAGATGCTCAAGGCAATATATTCCTTAGAGCTTAAATTCACAAAGGTTAATATCAATACCATTTAGGCATCCAAACAACTTTGGCAATGTAAGCATAAATGAGTTGCTTATTTTTGTCATCTGTTGGAACATTTGACATAGTCTATTATTAGAAACATGATACTGAATGAAATGGGCCAGTGGTCTTGAATACAAGGTTATTTCCATTGTGCCTTTCTTTCTGTCATTTTAGCATGTATGAAAATCTGACAAGACTACCAGTGGGAAGAAATTAAATGACAGAATGCCAGGAACTTTTAAACCCATCTCTTTCTACTACAAAACTACTATCAGTGGAGAGGACCTTTAATTCTATGCATTTATAACATTGGGAAATACCATTTTAAAGTAATGAACTGTTTCAAATTAGTCACCCTATGAAAAAATTTAAAATTTTTGAGTACAGTAATAAGCATTCTTGTCCCCCTGAATTGCCCTTTTATCTCACATTACTGTCCTTAGTTATCTTTACATGGTATTTTGTTTCAGTTATACACATGTTCTACAGAAGAAAGAAGAGATGATTGTATCACTGTCTTACTACTAAGAATGAAAAGCAACACACCTATAATTCTCTTTAGGTCTGAAGTGGTGTCCATTCCTCACATTAGCCGATATTTGGCCCCACATCCATTACATGACCAAAAGGACTGAGCTGCTTTACTGTCCTTCCCCAGTCATGGCATTTCATCTATTCACACTGGAGCTGTTTATGTTTTTCAAGCCCTCTTGCATATGTGGATCCAGATAGGAAAGAAAACCTAGTGTGTACAATGTAAGTGGTTGGTTTCAAACTTGAATAAGAACCCACTAACTGTGGAACTGGAAAAATTTCAGAGGCTTCCAAGGCACTAAAAATTTGCATGCTGTACTGTCACACCGGTTTGAATGATAAACATGCTCACAAAATTGTGGTTTCTTCACAAATAATTTGTGAATCCAAAACAGCCAGCATAATTAAAAATCTTAAAATTTACACAGAGTTATTCCACTACACTTGTAAACTTTATCTGTAGCTCCTATCTATTTTGCAAATTGTGTTTGAAAAGATTAAGTAAATACCTATGATTCAAGTGTTAGCTAAACTGTCTAATACTTTGTGAGAACAAAACCCAACTAATGGATTTTTCATATTCAGAGCACATATTTGGTTTGGACGTCCTTTTAGCTTCTGAAGTCTTCTGTATGGGTTGTGTACACAGGGACTCTGTCATTGCACTTTGCTTTGTTTTTTTTAAGCCTCAGGTAAAACACATTTGTAATCAGAAGTGGCAGGAAATGAATAAAGAGAGGAAGTGATTGTGTAAACAATTTTTTTCTTGCCTTGTATTGCACTCAAGAAAGGGAATGATTCTTGGAATACAGATATAAATACTTCGATTAAATCCTGGAAGAAGAAATCAAAAAGACCATCATACCAAAAAATGAAGGCCCCTTAATCCACCTACTTCCCATTGATGGCATAAATTGGAGGGGCAGATGGAAAGTAGGGGAAAGGGTGTTATTGTGAAGCAATCACCAGTTTTATGAGTTTGGTTTTGGGGTTTTTTTATCCCTAGAAAATAGTTAGAAATAAGATTTTATGTAGTGTTTGGTCTTTAGTTTAAATAATAAGATTTTATGTAGCATTTGGTCTTTAGCTTAAATATTTTTAATTGTATAGGCTTTCATATTTAGAAAAAAAATTAGCTTCCGAAATATCAGTGTTCATTCATTAATTGCATATGCTTGAGGCCCTGCTTTAAGCAGTAGACTAAGAGGAATGTGGGATGGATTTGCCATCAATAATAATAAAAAAAAAGGTAGAAGGTCTGATAGGCAACAACCTCATCAGAGGAATATATGATCAAGAAAATTTCTTATGGCTTGGTACATGGAGTTCAGATTCAAAATACAATGGGCAACCAAAATGAGCCCAGTAGGTTCTTTACTCTCACCTGAGCCAGACACAGACATCCAGTGGTTATTGCAATGACCAGTGTGTTATAACTCAGAGAAGAGAGCAGAACAGGAATAGCACCTCAGAAAGGGAGAAGTCCTTGTGGGAAGACCCGGAGGACTTTAGCAGAGTCAGGATTTTATTCTGTCTAGAGAAAAAATTATCCATGGAAGATTTATGTAGGTAGTCACTGGATAGCTTCAAATAATAAAGCTGTGCATGCAACACAAACATTTTGTGATGCTTGTTAGAAAAAATATCTCTTATATAGTTGTATCTCATCTGTGCTGTTTACCACCCACTTCCTAATCCCACCCAGGTTTATAGGTGACTAATGGGCTATTTGTCTCATCATAAGAAATGGGGAGAGTGTGGTGTACAGAAAAATAAGCAAAAAATTCTTCATGTGGGAATATCAGCATGGAATTGTTATGAACTAAATAGTAGTAAAAAAAGCCACAATATAGAGAAATTGGCAGGTTCTGAGCTTTTTAAGCACTAATAGTAAATATATACCTCATAATCACTGCATGTAAATGTCAAATGCATCCAAAGATTTGCCTCACATGCTGCTTTTTATGTGTGACTGCACAGCATAGCTGCTAGTCACCTGTGTTTGCATTCAGAAGATTACAATTTTTACTGTGGACATATCTATGCTGAAGAGAGTAAATAGTGGGAAAAAAAACCACACTGATGAAGAGAAGAAAATTAAGAAATCTGAAATAAATTTCATCATATTGTGACTTTAGATGATTCACTTTTCAGATTCTTGATGAGAATTCCTAATTCTAACAAGAGTATTATAAGAGAATATTACTTAGTATTCAGTTACTTTAAAAAAACCCCAACAAATATCTTCTGTTGAGATTAACAGCTTTATTTCCATTGTGGGTGAATTCTAGCTGAAAATAATTGTCACATGTACAGGTTTGGATACCAGCTCTCCATCTTCAAGTTCTGAGCAGGGGAATAGTATCTCAGAGAAAAGGAAAGTGAAAGCTGTTTCTATATCCTTACCAGCCCACCCAAACATCTCTCCTAACACAAAATACATTGATAACTTCCTAAACTAATGAAAAATTTTAATATGACCTTTTGCCCCTAAGATTCAGTAGAGATGCTTTGGGTCCCCAATATGCCCATAGTGCTGCCTCCAATATTTATTTAAATTCAATTAACCCCCATACTTTATCACAATGTAATAGAGTCATTGCCACGTAATACTTAGACATCAGTAACAGATCTGTGCACGCTCTGTCAAGCCATTGCAATCAGGGGTTAAAATGCACTGACTTAAACTTTTTCATTAACTGTTCATGATGTAGAACAGTTAAGGAATAGCAACTCATTAAACCGCATTAACTCAGTGATGCCTGAGTCCTGGAAAAAAATCCATTTGAATTTCTGTAGTTTACTATGTAATAAATTTGAAGAAGTCCTCAGATGATTTTGAGGAGTAGATTAAATGAGATGCAGTTGTCACTTCAATGTTTCTTGGCAATAAAATCACATCAGAACAGTACGTAATTCTATTTCTGTTTGTAACAAGTCAAAACACTTGCAGAATAGCAAAAGAATGCTGAGTCAGGGCCAAAGCTGAAAATCACTGCTTTCTCATGCTTAAGCATGAGTGTAGGCTTGGTAGGTTTGAGATCAAAATCAGTGTGATTAAATGGAAAATGTTGAAGTCAAAAGTATTGTGAAAGATTGGTTAATCACCTAATCCAGAATCCTGATGTACCTGAAGAGAAAATGTTCTCATCTGACTTCAGGTTCTGTTAGTAGGAAACTTTGAGCCCATTTAGCTACTTTGGTTTCCAGATTTTAATGTGACCTGTTTGTAACCAAACTGTAGAACTGAGAAAAAAACGACAACTTGGTACAGAGCAAAGTCAAATGAAGTTCAAATATTTACTGTTTGCAAACAAAACATTAATGCAAATTAAATCAAGTCACTCCTAGGATAAAGACAAATTTAAAAAAGGTTCTAATTGTTCAATTAAATTAAATGTTATTACAAAAAGTCATAATAAACATAAGGCATTTCCAATAAGAAGCAGCTAAATTTAAGCATTGCTTTATTCTCTTCAAATTATTGTTTGCACAGGCATATGGCACATCTGTGCTCCATTATCTTTATTTACCAGGAAGAGTAAATATTGTTTCTTTTTCCTTCCCCTTCTTTTCAATTTGGAGGTCACCTTTCCCAGAGATGCTGGATGTCAAAGGGCAGTGAAGACTGCTTGGTACCTTGGCAGTACATTCACCTCCTATACCATTTATTTTCTAGCTATCACAGCATTTGGCTAAGAGCCAATTTAGCTAGGAAAGCCAGTGTTCATGCCAGGGCTGATCTGTCAAAACAGGCATGAAGTGAACTGATTGTGCAGGCCTTCTTGTGCCAGCTTTGCTCCCGAAGCCAGTTCTCCACTGTCTCCTTTGGAGTGTTGAGCAAAACACTGTCTACATGAGTATGAATTCACTTAGGAAAACCTCATATGCCATGCACAAATCTGACATGTGGGCCTGGGGGTCAGAGGACATGTTACGAGGATTTCTGCAAGGTGTGCAACTTGTCGAATGAAATAAAACTTCCTGTTCGCTAATGTCTAGCCAAGTACTCCCAGTAAACACAGGTGAAATAGCTTGGCCAGTATGAAAACTGTCTCTGCTATTAACTTCTTGTTCCTTGTATTTCGATATCTGTTAATGAGAAAATAGAATTGTATCTGTTTGAACAGCAGTCAATAAAAGAAAATATTCAGTTCTCTTGAAATGTCATTCCTTTGCCAACTTGTTGGACTATATAAAGTCTCAAATTTAATTGTTTTGGGGGTGTTGTTTCACATCTTAAATAGTCTTACTGAACTAATACTCAAAAGATTTTGGAAAGATGGGAGGAATATAACCTTCTTTAAAAAAAGAAACCTAACACTTAGTTTATTAATATATTCTGACTCCAGAGTTCAAAAATATCCCAATTTTAATTGGTGATGGGGGAGAACGATGCATGAACACTTTGAAAAATTGGATTTTCAACTATTAGGTAAAACTCTTACTACCTATCATGCATCAGTGTTTTCCCACTTAATTTAGTCTCTCTCTCCTGGCTGTAAGTGAGCAATAAGTTGATGATGACCAAATACCATTAGACACTTTCTTACATGTAGTTGTCATGGTGTGCTAAAATTTTAGCACTCTGGCTCTCATTAGCAAAAGAGAGTAGGATCTCTGGACTATGGCACGAAAAGAGCTGTTTCTTTAGTGCTGCCTTAAACCAAGCTCTCTCCAGACAGCCCCAGCTAGGCTGCTTGCAGAGGTAGCCCAGCAAAACCTCAGGGCTGATTGCCTGCCCCGGAGTGGATGGTGTATAGGTTCTATCAGGAGCCCAGCCCAGGCTCCTAAAGGGCACAGAAACTTCTTCCCAGTCATTTTTTCTGCCATGACTGAACCCATTTTGCCTCTGCCAGAACGCAGTCCTATTTTGGATGATTTTAGGCCTGTGGAATAGGCGTATCTTACAATTCAGTACTGAATAAAGGTAGTGTGTCTATTGCCCCAAAACTGAAGATTCCCTCCCTTCCCCCTGCCCCGCCCCATCCCCCAGAACTCTCTAACCAGCATGTCAGTAAAATACAGCTAAAATCTGGATAACATGTATTTTCTCTTTCAGTGTACTTTTTACAAATCAAGTGGTAGTGATGTTTATTTCAAGGAGCAATTAGAGTATTCACAAGTGAAGGTGAGAACCAAGGGTGGCTGCAAGGCAGGGGCACAGTCCCAGCCATGAACAGCAGAGTAGGTCTGGTGGCTGTATTCTGCATTAGACAAAAGTCCACTGATTACCAGATGGGTCAGTAGAGCTGAGTCAGAGTCAAATCAAGACAAGTTTGGACACAGCGTATTTACAGTGCAGTTCAACAAGGGCAACGGAGCAGAGCCTGAGCTCAAAAGCAACTATGGGCCCAAAGGAAAGAGGGTGTGTGGATGAGAGACAGAAATGACACTGGGAAGGATGATACTGGTGCAGTCAGGAGCCTAATCTTTCCCTCCTGTAGAGCTCTATAGTTCCTGAATCAGGGTGCCACTCTTATCCCTGTTCAATAGGTAAAATCAACAGCAAGCTTTGTTCTCTCAAATCTAGTTTGTTTTAAGCAAATCTCATTCACAAAGAAATCTGTGGGGACATTCTAGTTCTTCACAGTATCTCTTGTAGTGTCTAAGCCAACCTGATCTCATTTTTGGATTTAGTTTTTGACAGTGCATTTCAGAGGAGTATAAAACACATTGATCTTTTAGTTTTAGTATTTCAATTACATAAATGCAGTGTCTGGAAAGCTGATAAGAACATATATAGATCTATTTGAGTTCCTGCCAATTCACGTATGCAATTTTGTCATTTTGCAATGGATTCTGCTGAGCACTTTAACTTGTCTACACAATTTGAGAACTGTTTTAGAGCAGCATATTAAATAAGGCATGTGAAATATACTACGTGGGTAATCAGTGGGACTGAGCCTTCATATTGCAAACTTGTATTCTGCCGAATTGTTCATCTTTCAGATGAAGGCCTAGGCTACTATGTGTAAACCAGATTTTAAGGGAATAAAACCTTAAAATTTTCTGTTTTTTCTTGCACTGCTTATTTAATTCCATATTCTCAGTCTATTTTGCTGTCACTGTATACTGCCTGTCTTAATCTCACTTAGCAGAGTGATCATGATTGTTTCCTTCAAAGCCCATCACGTTTTCACCAGCATTCAAGAGGACTTTTTTTTCCAGTGCCTGTTTCTTTGTGCTTTTCCATCCTTAATGGCAAGATTGTCATCTCATTTCCTTTCAATACTAAGAAAGGTTTATTACATATATCAGTACCTATGAGATTGACAGCACTTCTATGAAAATATTTATGCATAGTTTCAGTCAAGTGCTTGTTGACTCCTGGTGGACTGGTACCATAATGGCTCCAGTAGAAAAGGAAGAAGATTTGGTACATACAGAGGTTACCTTGCTTTAAAAGCAACTGAGAAACACTGTTGCTCAAGGCATTAAAAGCAAGTACCATACTATTTTTGAAATTCTGTTTATTTTTACATGTGTTGATATGAAAACATCATTTTGAGCTATCTATCCACACAAGGTCAGAAACCAATTTGAATCAAATTATATCAAACTAGAGGATAAATGTCTCTGTTATGATCTGTCACTCGCATAATTGGCAAAGGAAAAGAAAGGAAGTATCAAAAAATCTGGCTCCATTGTCTCCCTTACATTGGCTTAGGTTAACAGAATTGTCATAAACTGGAAATGGTCCATAAGCGTGGAATTCTTACATTGAATGCAATTCTCTGCATCTGAGTTAGTAACTGCACTGTCAAGTGAATGTTTAGGCAAAAGGATGCCATCCTATATCCTGTAAATAGCTTAAGGTAGTTAGACTGTATACATTCAAAGTAAAGGAAAATTAATCCTACTGAAAAGATTGTTACGCCCATCTGGATGTGATCAGAGAGCAGGCCAAACCACACAGCTTTTCCTTCCTCTTTGCCAATGGTAAGTGCCTTGTCCGGGATTTACAGGCATTACCTGTTTCAAGAAACTGAAGGCTTTAAACTGGAACAGCTTACTGACAGTTCACTGAACTGAAATTCCTGTTTCAAGGTAAACTTAGTTTATTTTGCAGTAACTACTCAAACTTCCTGCACAGGTACAATTGTTTTTTTTTTATTTCAGAAGGAATTTCACCTGAGTACATGGTGGTGACAGGTATTGACTAGAAAAGTATACATTTAAAGAAAAAGAAAAATACAGATATGTTTAAAAAAAGTTTATATACAAGCGTAATATTTATATAACCAAATAAAATTCATAAGAAACAAGTTAATTTCAAAATCCACAGAATGACTGGTATCTCAATTCCTCTGCTATACTGATGTACATAATAAAGTTTCATAGTGTTTACTCAGGACCTAAAACTATGAATCTGAATATCTGAGTTATCAAATGTATGTATAAATTCAATAGTTAAATTGTATCTAAGGCTCAATTTTGGCTTTTTTATTGTATATCAAAAGTTCTTTGCTAAAAATAAGAGAGAACACAGTTTGAAAATTCTTATGCCTAAGCTTTGGAAGAAAAGATGATCTGCCTTTCATCCAGTCTTCACAAGCATGCATCTCATAGTTATTATTGTCAAGATTATAAATGCAATTCTTGATTTCAAACCAATTTATCAGCAGGAAGCCTCCTCGGGAACGACATGTAGCAACACCTGCTGGGCCAATTGGCCCAGCAAGGTAATAAGCCAGTCAAAAACTAAAATAAAAAAGAAATCAACTAAAACTATTCAATGTTTCATTCACCTCTTACTTTGAGGATCTCTAATAATGACTGTTCAAGTAGAAGGGGTGAACTGTGCTGAAAATTTTGAAACCATTTGAAGGAAGTGTTACCTAGTTGAGTCATATATTAAAATTCCCTAGCATGTTTGTCCCTACATTTGCCCTTTGACTACAAAACAGAAAAGGAAAAGAATCCCTATTTTAATGTTTTTGTATATAATATATGCACTCCAAAACAAGAAAGGGTGGCATATGAAAAAGTGAGTAACCCAGTGTAAACATCCCCTGGGAGTACAGATAAGCTCTAGGGAAGACTAACACCATACTGGCAACACCGTATAGCTGCCCTCAATGTGAAAGCTTAGGTGGGAGGGGTGATGTAGACCTTATTTACCTTTTAAAGAAGTGGATTACTTTGGGAGAACCCTTTTCTTTCCAGATAATTTGCTTAATTAGAGACGATTTTCATGATATGCCAGCATAGAATGAAGGTTTGAGATCTTCATAAGAGGTTTGACATTGTCCTGCTTGATGCAGGAGAAAGGTGAAATGTTTTCCTTGAAGGTGTCCACACAGTGTTTTGCAAGATTTTTTATTTATCTTGGTAGAAGTTCTCTAAGTTGTTGGGCTCAGACTCCTAGAACAGGAAGCAGTGTAGTTAATGCTGTCCTCAGCCTAAACAAGTCTGCCTCAAATATTAGTTTTGATCATGTCAAGAAACTGTTAACCCCTTAGACACTAAGCCTGTATGTGAGAAAACAAATTTTCTCAAAATTTAGTTCATCTCTTTGATTGAAAATCACTCCTCTCACAACACAGAAAAGAAGAAAGACAAAAGTGCTACTTTTACCACTGTAGAATGAAACAAAAAAGCCACTTTAATTTAGTCATTAGTTGGCTTGCATTAAACTTTCTTTTCCGATAGTTGTAATTTCATGGAGAAATGGAATTAAATCTGACATTTTATTGAAGAAGATCCTCCATCTGTACTATAAATGCACATAAAGATTGTAGCAGCAATGTCTTTTATAACCACAGCAGCAAACTATACCCTGCTTTCAGAGAATGTTGGAAGCAGAAAGAGAAAATGGCTGATAAAAAAAATAAACCCATGAGTATCTAAATACTGCATCACTTGCATTGTTTGCACATTAACTCAAAATGGTTTGTCATGTTTTTGAATTCAAAGTTATGCTTCTGATATTTAACTATGTGCTACAAATCTATAAACCAATACCCTTATTCTAACTATTTGAGAAAGGCTTCAGAGCTAATTGAAGTGTCTCTGTCATTTCTCTGTGTGTTTTTCAGTATCAAGGGCTATAGCATGTCAAAGGAAATGCTTTTGTTGAACAGAGCAATTTTTTAAAGTGCTTTTAATTAACATTCATTTCCAGGTTGAGTTTGAGTGCTTAAAGACACTTTCATTAAGCATTTCTGAGTATTCTTCAGTAACAGTCAAGTGAGAAGGGACTCTTAACAAATGTAAAAGGAGCTTTGGTAAAGGCAAGCAGAAACCTCTTTTCATTACTCAGAAAATTCCTTGTTTTGTCTGATATTTGACACATGTATCCTTTTCCTTCTTCTTCATGGTTGTCATAGAAAGCAGTTCTATGGTTTGCGCAAGCACAAAACATACCCTGGGACTTGGAAACCTGATGTGGAGACTAATGTGTTGTTAATTGTTGAGAAAAAAACAAGCAAACAAGGACATATAGGTGCTGCCAGATGCATTACTACTTATGCAAGTGTTGTGCATTTTATAATTTCAGATTAAAATAATGTAAAGAGCTCTAAAAACGCATAATACCAACTTGCTCTGTGAACACAGTGTTTGTGAATCAGCTAAACCTAGTGGCAGAATTTCTAATGCAACCAGGCTTTGGGTACATACATGTCTTTACACAGAATCATTTCCTCTTCTTCCCTGCTCTTCAAATCTACTCACTGCAGAGTTTTAGCACGACTACAATCAAGATTTCAAATATGCTCTTGCATAAACAGAGGCCTAGAAGAGGGTAATAATAGAGCCTTCACAAGCAACACTTGAAACACAAACATAGTATGAAATTGCACAGCTTTGTATTAAAAAAATTCAACCCAGAGCTAATTGGTTTGAATGCCTCTTAATCCATAATGCATTACACAGGAAAGGTCAATGTCTAGTATAGTTTCCAAGATTAAATTTATAAAAGCCCACTGCATCAGCAATGGAAACAACTCCACCCACCTGAGGATCACCCTTGAAACTGAAGAGCAGCCAACCATCATGACATTTCTCAGTTGCTTCCTTACTCTTAAGATCTTGTACAGCTGCTTTTGAATCCAAACCATTCTTTTCTTCTATTTTCTGTTTTATTGAATTTCACCCAAGAGAGAAGTGATTCACAGAAGTTATCCTGAGTTTGGCTTTAGGCACATCTGTAATGTACAATGAAAGGAGAACAATACACAACAGAAAGAGAAATCCTGTTATGGACCAAATTGCTTTTTCTAGATCATATTGAACACATCCTTATACGGAAAGCAGCTAAAAAAGCTGTAAGCCAACTCCCATGAAGAGCTGTTGCCTTGTGAGAGAAAGGACACCATAGTTCAACTACTAGATTTATTAAGAATTGTCTTGTAGTTTGTTTTTTTTCTTTTAGGGGGTGTGTGTGTTCCTTTTTTTCTTTGTTTGTTTTCCTTCCTTTTTTTCTTGCCAAACTAAGATTTTCTGTCTAGTGCTCATGTCACCATTCTAGACATCAATAGCACATGTTACCTACCTCCTAAACTGCTTTCCAAAGTACTTCTAGTCACCTCAGAAAACTTTAGTTTCTAGAACACTATGATTCCTTCTTTCTGATCTGCACACTTTCTCATCTGTCACTCAGATCACCTTCATCATATTTGTTTTCACTTTTTTTTTCTCTCCCTGAGAAGAGCACAGAATGACCTTGTAGAGCACTTATACAAATTAATGTGTTATTTAAGTCAAATTTCTCAAAATATTTTTGTTGAAGTCACATGAAGAGAATAACTCAGCTGATCCTGCAACTCATCTATTGGAAAATACATTGAATACCTAAACTTAGCAACACAAACACAAAACTGAATCCTTATTCTTACATAACAACCATGTAATACCATATGTTACAGTCCTGTAATTAATTTGATATTGTCTGCCAAAATGCTATGGATATACATGCCTTTGTGCAGTATTTTGAAAGACCACTAAAAGTGACAGAGAGAGGTATAACAGAGCATGCCTGTGCTTGAACACTGGCCAAAAATTTTGGCTGGAGTTTTATAATTTCTTGAAATTTGAACTCTTTGATTCTTGAAATGATGGAAAAAACTGTCGTCTTTATTTGTTATTTGATTTCTTGCAGGTTATGAGAATAAAGAAAAACAGCTGTTTGCTCACACAAAAGCATCAAGAAGTCTCATTGTTTGGATTTCATGCGCTGCAGTTTTCTCCCTTCCCTTGGGGTGATTTCTGTATTACACAGAAGAGGAAGATTGGCGAGACCATACTTTCTCTCGACCACATCTGTTTCAACTCTCCAATTCCATTCCCACTTGTTCTTCTCCCACTGCATAAAACTGATGCATAGCTTCATGGGTGACAACATAAATACAATCTCCTGTCGAAAAAAATTGGTGAAACCTACACCTCCTCTTGTAGGTCTTTTCTCTCACTACACCATGGGAACCATCATTCTGTTGAACACTTAATATTGAATCAAAGCCCAGAGATTTTAAAACCTTAAATTACTGTGCATCACCTACAGATAGACCCTTTGAAATTGTAGGATTCAGATTTAACTGTAAACAATATGAGAAATATTTTCCAAGACAGAGCAATCCTTATATAAAATTTAGAGTTAATCAAATATCATACGTCAGTATGAAACACTTAATCAAGACAACACCTTACAGGCATCTGCCAGTTTACTTTAAATATGTAATCATAGAAAGGTCAACACAGTTGATGGGATAGTTATCTGCTACTGAACTTTAGTGAACAAAAATAATAAAATAATTTTCATCCAACAGTCATCAGCTACTTTGCTCTGCTTTAGCCTCTCATAGCATGTGGTAGTTCAGTTTCCCAGAAGCTGCATCCAAACCTTTTATAAAACGATGTGCAATTCCACAAGAGACTGAAGTGTCACTTTCACAGGTTTAATTTATTCCTTATGGTGACACCAGAGGTATCATCTAGTTATGTCTTTCATATAAAAAACTATTGCAGAAATATTCTGTTTTGTAGCTGACATACCTGTGAGGATTTACTGCAGGTGTAACCATTCCCTTTATCAGAGGCAAGGAACCCTGATCCCCCTGGATGTAAGCACTTTAAGCCTAGTGACAGGAGGACACATAGTTCCACATTCCCTACAGCTGCTTCCAGGGTCACCCAGAAACCATCTCAAATATTTCAAGACCTAAATCCAATCTGAGAAGATCACTTGGCAACCTATGAAGTGTGCTGGCACTGCTTGAGTGCAGAAACTTGTCTGTAACAGTACAAATATGCAGTTTCAATGTTATATATACATACTATTTTTGTTCTCTGCCAAAACAATCATTCTGATCAAAGACTGCTAGTCCTGTAAATTGATGACATCCAATGTTGCTATTTTCACATTTAATAAATGCCACTGTCAAATCACTATCTGAAAGAATATTGTGGTAGATCAGGTAAAACCAGCAAATCACATTTGGGAATCACTCCAGCTAAACATACAAAACCAAGAGTGTGGTTGTTACTCATGTTTTCATGCGTGTACTCCCCCAGCATCTTATCTTTACTGCAGGCTGCTAGTTAGCATCATTCTGTCAAGGCAGAAGGAAGAAATAATTATTACAACAGCAGTTTGCAGAGAAGCAGGACTATTTCCTATACATGCCTAGTATCACAGTCTGGTATTTTCCAGATTCAGTTTCTTTGTTCTAAGAAGACACACTGGCAGCAGCTTTCTGAGAGACTATTTGGCAACTTTGCACTGGAAGCCATAATTCTTACCTACCTTCTACAACACAACCCCCCTGGGTTTTAGAAGCTGACAATCAAAACTTTCACCCATCTTGCCACCAAGATTTTTTAAAAAACTTGACACTGCATCTCTCAACTGGGTGTCCAACTTGAAATGCATATGTCACATGCCTAGTGTGTACAGACAACAAATCTACAGAAAGATATATTTCTCAATACAAAAAGTCCTTTAAACATCATATTTTGTGTTGTTTCCTAAAGTCTTCAGGCTGGAGAAAATTGTTAACACAATGTTATGTCCAAAAAATTGAATATCTTTGCCAATGCCTATGATTTCAGACACTGCAGGCTTCTAAGATAGCAAATATGTCTGTTTAGCTAAAAATAAACAATTACCTGTCCACTCACCTGCATTGCAGTGAAGCCTCCTCTTAAGCAAGTGCAGGCCTCTCTTTACACAAACCACATTACAAGCAAGAAAAATGTTTCCTCTAATGACTTTACTGTGAAACCATCAAATAGACAAGAAATCTCAAGACTGACCTGTAGGTCCTGCACATACCTTGCAGAACTGTTTATCTGGGGACCATCAATTGCCTTGACGGCACACCTTTCTTTTGTACTGCAAGGCATCTTGTACACTTGAAGAGGTATAATTTCTTGACAGTCCTAAATATATCACAAGGTTCTAATTCAGTCCACAACAGAACAACTGAAAACAACAGAAATTGTCTCTCTGGGGTCATTATGGATTAAAGGAAAGAAGGGAGAGAAAAAGAGGAGGAATTTTAGTAACACCTGTGACATACTAACTTCAGTCAGCTAGAATCCCAAAACTGCCCTAAAACTTAAGACAGAGAGCAGCTGGTGCAAAGCTACTGTTCTATTTCATAACTAGAAGTTCAGTCTAGCATTAACATTTTAGCTACTGAAAACATGTCATCCCTTTCCATTAGTAACCAGCATTACTAATGCAATTTCTCCTCCCAAGAAGACACTTCCTCAGCTACAAATCCCTACAGACCTGGAAGGCTTGTACATGGGTGTACTACAGTGAACTGGCCCTGGGAAGATGATATTGGGCTAAGTATTTTAGAGACTTTCTAGTTTTTTGGCTCCAACCTGCCACTTGACTATGCTTTGACACTTCAGCTCTCTTTCCTCTGCCTTCACTCTCTCCCTGTGTCTCTGTCCCATCCACCACATCACCCTCAACAAGCATCCTGTCCAGACTTAAAAACTGCTACAAAATAGGGATTAGAAAACCAGAAACAATCCCAAATTTTATATGTTAGAAATTGCTACCTCTATCTCATGACATTTAGAAGGCTTTGGGTAGAAACACATGAGTTGAGGAAGAAAAGTCTCCTTTAAAAAATTCCTCAGCAAAAGCACAATAATTTTTTTCCCACCTTTGGCTTATGAGTTTACTACATTTGATGTAGCAACCATAATTTTTAAGTAAAGAATATAAACCACAATATTCTTCTATTCAGTCATGAGAGCACAGAAGCACAGATCTTACATTTGCAAAGGCTTACACATCAAGGCTTCAGACACAGTCACCAAAATTCAAATTTCCCCTCGTCCTTGTACTTTCTTCAAATTTTGAAGACATGCTTAACCTCAGGTTTAAGAGAGTGACAAACAAGTACAAGGTAAACAATGTGTATTTATTTGCTGCATTCTTCACAGCATTTTGCTGAAGTGGAAATACTTGTGATTCCCTTTAAATTTTCTTGGCAGGAAACTAGATAGAGGAAGGACATGCCTATGCTTGATTTTCCCCTTTTAGAACATTGAAAAAAATATAGGAAGAAAAATTCAAACCTAGAGTTTTCTTCATCTTTGACAGTTGATGGAACAATTCAAGTTTGAAATTCAAGTTTTGAATCCATATCTTCATATCTGTATTTATGTTTTTGTGATAATAAAGAAAAATGTATGTTATTTACAGGCATTGCTTTTGTTGGGGGGAAAGATCCATTAAAGCACCTAGCACTGCAACATATGAGTTGCCAGTCTTCTGTACTCATGTGGTCAATCTTTCTGCTAATTAGCTCAGGACTGTGGACAGGGAATGCTGGGGAACCGATGCTGTTGAACGCTTCTGGGTTGTTGCATATGGAAGAAGCTCTCAGTTCCCACTCACTCTTTTGTCCCTAAGATGTTAGTAGAGCTGTTCTTCCTTTCAGGTAACAGCTCATTATTTCCAAACACCAGATGGAGAACACAGGTATAAGGAGCACCAGGAACTTCCCAAAACGCAGAAGAAACGTGCAGAGGAGCGGACACTAAAGCTGGATCTGTGAAGTTCAACATTAATGGATGGTATATCCCTCCTCAATGTGTGCATGCAGGCATTCTGGTTTAGAGACTGGCTCATTCCTCACCCTCTTTCTGTACTGCCAGAAACATCCACTAAAAAGGGCAGTCAATGATAAAACATGGACTCAAAATCTTGAGCGAGTATCAGGTTGATAACAGTCTTCTATGCCTGGAAACCCTTGAAAAAAATTTAATGAGTATAGCATATCACTGTCTGAAGGTAGAGCTCCTGGCCACGTTGCAGTAAGGAACTGCCTGCCTTTCAAGCCAGGGGATATCACAGCTTCCAGAATCGAGACACTAGCCTGCTCAGACTGCAACACCTACTGCAGTAGTATCATTACTAGAGACAAATCATAAAGCCTCAGAGCAAAACATTAGAGTGAGCTTCAAGGCAAGATTATGAGAAAGTCCAAACTTTTTAATTTCTTTATATTGGAGATACCTAGAAATGTTATTTTGGAAATAAATACAAACCAACAAAATTTTAAATATGATGGACAGTGTGAACTTGGGGTCTTACTGTTTGCCTGCTTTTTCACTTTTTCATTTTAAGCTCCCAACCACTTTTTCTTGAATGACTTCTAAGAGCAATGAGGAGCACTCAGATGTGGAAAAAATAAAGAAGGTGTCGTTCTTCCATTAAAAAATAATTCTGACTTGTCAAAGGATTAATGCATTTTATTAAATATATACACGTGTGTGTATATACCAGCAAATGAGTTAGCCTGATTATTGTTGAAGAGAAGAGAAAAAAAATCACAATAATTATTCTGACCTTGGAACATTTTGAAAGCACATCCATCCCCAAAGCACCAAACACAAAGCTTTAAAACTCTCCTTCTTTTTTAGAAGAAAATAATAAAAAAACCCACTTTGAAACACAATCCAATATAAACCTGTTGGACCAAAGAACACAGCATAGCATAAGGTATGCTTGTAATATCCAAGATCAAAGATGATGAAATTAGTTCTCCTTTATTCACATATAACATGGCCTACTAGTAATTGACATGATGCTTTGACTAGAGTTTAGTCACTCTTGTTATAAAAAAATATGGGTTGTCCATTCAGATCTTCATTATTTAGGCAAAATTAAACTCATTAAAACTGTGGGAAAAGAAAAAGTACTTAAACACTTCTATGAAGTATATAAAAAGCTGAATTATCATTGTCTAGGAAGCTACCTAGTTTTACAGAGGCTTATATCCATGATGTACTGCAATGATCTTGCTGCTTTTCCTCTGAAAGGCAAAGATCAGGCATTAACCAAGTAGACAAGACCCTTTTGAGGCAATAAACTGATCTCCTCAAGACTGATTACTTAAATCACTAAACATTCTGTGTATTATTTTGAAGTGCTGAGCTTTATGGAAATTTAAAACCCATCTCTCAGGGTCCTTCCAAGGCAGGTAAGTAAACATACTCATTGAAAATGTAACATGTTAGACCTTCAAGATCTCTATTTGTTCTCTGAAGATGTAGAGGAATAAATTTCTGGTGAAATCTTCCACAGCTCTTTGCAGAATATTGTAAATTCATTTCAAAACTCTTCCCTCATTTTGATGACGTTTCAGCATCTCCAGGCACTTCAATTAAACTCTTCATAGTGCAAAGACAGCTCATGCTTCACTGGCATTTTAATCCATCTCTCAAGCTCCTGCTAATTGTGTGAAGCCCTGTGAGACATGACAAAGAGCTCACAATACACTTCTTCCTTCTCTCCAAGGTTGGTAGTTAGACATGCAAACAGAGATTGGAGCTGAAACTATCTATATTGCTTCCAGATATAAATAATCAGAAGTAATACATCTTATCAGATGTAATATATCTTTCATATCCATTTGATCAGGGGAAACACCAACCCCCCAAAACGTTCAAAGACTAAGTGCTGCCAATATTCCTACAGAAGACCTTACACACTGCAGTCCCAACATATTGATAAAGTAGTAGAAACATTGAGCACAAATTTACTGACACTTAGAACCTAGTTATGGAAAGAGCCTCTGGTGATTACTGACAGAGTAATCAGTACCTGTGTTGTAGCTTACAAAAAGCTATTGAGCCATAAAGATTTTCATCATCCCAACACTGACATCAAAACCAGGGGCAGTCTCAACCCAATTTACTGAGCACACCCTTGTTAAAGAGGAGAGAGAGAGAGAGAGAGGGAGAGAGGGAGAAAGTCCAATGCTGTAATTCCCCACAAGACCAACCAGCAAAATACACAGATTAGATCACCTCAAATGCACTTCTGCACATCCATCACACTGCTGTACCCAGGAGCACTCTGGAATGCTTCAAAATTAGTCCTAACATGAAGAACTGTTGATTGCCTGCTATGTGCTATGCTTTCTGACAGATCTACCTTTAAGAAAGAAAATTATGCAAAGAATATTATTAAGCACTTAATACAGCTTAAGTACTGTCTATCTGAACACCCTGTTTAACTTTTACTACTTACTAAGAAGAAACTAATGATTTTCTATGTAAAGATAGAATAGGTATCAATGCAATCTTTCAGAACAAGTTAGACAAATTTTCCTGGAAATGACTTAGTGATGAGAGATGAACTAAAATTGGTCATTACGGCTTTCTAGTCTGGTGTTTTTATTATTCTATGTATCGACACTCTTCTGAACTGTATCACAAGCACTGGGACAGATACATGAGATTGTGTGTTCTCTTTTGGGATGTATCAAGTAGAATCATAGAATCATTAGGTTGGAAGAGACCTTCAAGACCACCCAGTCCAACCATCCACCCAGCACTACCACTGCAACCACTAAATCACATCACCCAGCGCCAGATCCAAACAGCTCTTGAACACCTCCGGGGATGGTGACTCCACCACCTCCCTGGGAAACCTATTCCAATGCCTGAGCACCCTAACTGAAAAATGTTGCTCTTATATGTAATCTGAATTTCCCTTGTCCCATCTTAAACTCCATTTCTTCTCTCACTGCAGGCATGGCAGAAGAGACTGCCCTCACCTCACTAAAATCTTTTTTCTATAGAGAGTGATAAGGTCCAGCCTAACCCTCTACTTCTCCAGACTAAACAAACCCAGCTCCCTCAGCCACTCCTCCTAAGACATATTTTCTAGACCATTCATGAGGGCTCTTCTCTGGACAAATGTTTTATCTTGTTTCTATGAATGTTTACTTTTATGTTTGATCCTACTCCTCCTAGGCAAAATCTAGCATGCCTGGATTTACCTCTGGAGAGGTAAACAGTAGGAAAAGAGAATATTGAATTGATTCTGCCCTCAAATAACACAAAATCACACATTATACTAAATTTTCTAAACTATATTGTCATAGCCACTCTGTCAGAATAAAAATCATAGTAGGATATTTTAGATACAGTTTTGTGGATCACTGATGAAAAACCACTGGATTCCAAGCCAAAATCCCTTTCAGTTCTGGGACAATTTAACTGGTTTCTGGGGCGTCCCTCACTCTGGATGATTTAATACAAGTCATTTACTGTGAAGTGTTGTCCGTGTTAAAAAAAAATAAAATTCTAATGTGACACTTTGACATGAAGTGGTAGCAGTAGTGGTAACAAGACTTGTACTAACAACATAAGAAGTATCTTGCCAAGTAAAGTCATTAGTACTTTCAGCATAGTTTTCTGTTACCAACAGAGCAATAGAAGATGCTGCCCACAGTTTTCATTTCCCTTGAATTCTCTCTGTAATTTGTTTATGAGGAATGCTACAGCATATACCCAAAAGTAGTAGCCATTTTTTGCCTTGTTCACCACTTTTTCTAACCCCTTTCCAAATCTGCAGGTTCTGTTTTCCAATTTTTCTGTGGATGAAATTTCAAGAAAGAAATAAGTATTTACATGCATTTTGAATCGACTTCCTTCTTGTTTCATTAAGTGTTCTCTAATTTTTGCATTATCAGATTTGTAATTCAGGTTATTTTTTGCCTTTACAATTTTGTAAACTTTGAAACCTTGAGTACCAAAATGAGAAAGAGCTGAATGCATGCATTCTGAAACTTAAAATCACTAAAATCTATATTCAAATTTTTGTACTACTATAAATAATCAAAGCGATTCAAAGTCCACACAACAAGAGCAATAATACTGAGTTGGTGTTGTATTTGAAAAGAAACACTGATAGGATGTATCTGTTTTTCTTGCATTGATAGAGCTTGATAGACTTTTCACAATTGCTTAATCATATATTGAACCTCTTTATACTTCTGTTCTCCACAGCTCTTGACAATTTAGTGATCCAAAACTTAATTTTACTCTGTGTGGAAATGTACTTTCTTTGGCCTGATAACTTTATTGGATGTTCCCATTTCCTGGGCACTGAAAGAGAGTGAATCACATTGTTCTTTAATCCATTTTTTTGTAGCCTACACAATGTGTAGCTGAGCAACGGTGAGCAATGCTACCACATCTGTCTCCTGCTGTTTTGTAGGCTGAATAGTCCTAGTTTAATAAGTATTTCTTAATATGAAAACTGTTCCATTTCTTTGATCATGGTTGTCATCTTTCTTTTTACTTTTACAGGACATACATTTCTGAGATAGGATGATTAGAACAGCATGAGGCACTCAAGGTATGTATGTACCATGGGTTTATACAACAATGTAATGTAATCAGATATTGTGGGTTTCTAAACATTTTTGCTAATAATATTTAACATTCTTCCTCTCCTTTTCATTGCTACTGACATGAATCTGATGTTTTTATAGAGCAGCTTATAATAATGTAAGATGTTTTTGCTGGGTAGAATCAGATGATTTACCTGACAGGGTAGAGTTAGCAGTCACCTTTTTGCCTATTTGCATTGTTTTCAATCTACTGAAACTATTCACTTCCTGCCTTACTGAATAGCCATTACTAGAAAACAAATTTCTACAATGGTTTGCAGCCAATGTTTATTTTTTAACTTTGTTTTGTCTCGCTACAGAAAATTTTCCATTTCACCATTTGCTCCCTTTCTAGTATGAATGTTTGCATGGCAGCACTTCTAAAAGGGACAATAATGTGTCTTCATTGGTAATCTATGTTGAAAACTTCTTGCCTCAATTCATTATTTTAAGAGAATCTTTACTTAAACATCTTTTGTATAGCAATGGGAAAAATAATGCAAAAGCATGAATAAATATTTTAAATATTAGAATGACATAAGAAAATTAAATTGAAGCTTAGTAATAAAGGACTTAACACATGAGCAAAAAAGTGACCTGAAATACTTACATACAATAATATGATAAGAAAGTATTATATTTGCTTTCAAAAATTATCTTAAAAGAAAGGAACATGAACCACATACATCATCTATGAGTTTGATTAAAAAAATTAAATTTTGAATTTCACTGACACACGCATGAAGTTTTGGAGCCAAAAAGTTGCAGTATATGTTTTCAAAAGGTCACTTGAGAGATTGCTAATCCAATTCCCTGCCCAAAGCATCATCACGTAAGTATAACCTGGTTTTTCCACTTTGTCCATGCCTTAAAAACTGAAAGAAAAGAAATGCCTACATTGTTTGGAAATCAGCTTCAGTATTAAATATTAGATTTTTTTCCTAATATCCTGTCTTAACCACTCTTAATTTAACTTACACCTGTTATCTCTTATTCTTTCATGCACCAAGGTGAAAAACCTTTATATTCCCAATGACATCACCATAGGTGCTGTGAGGCTGCTCTTAGATCCTCCCAAAGGTGTCTGTTCTCCACACTGAACAAACCTGTCTCCTTCAGCCCCTGCTGCTCAAGTTTATCAAGCTGACAATTTCCCTCAGCTTACTGATCTTTTAATACCTCAAATATTTTAGTTTGGCTGTATAATAATTACTGTCATGGATCTAAGATTTGTACAATAGAATCGATGTGGCTCATAGAAATATTAGTAAAGCATTTCAGATACACTGTGATTATTAGTAACAATTTCTAACAGAGGAAATCTAATTTCTAGAAAAGCCTTCCTAAAAGATAATATGAGAATGGCAGCAATTCTTAAGCTTTTTGCTGTGTTTGTTAATGTAATGAATGCAATTAATTTCCACCGAATTTCCCCTGAATTTTCTAGCATGAATAACCTAACAACTTTAAAGTACTTCACAAATTTCCATATAACATGAGCAGCATTTATTATGTGAGTATACACAGTCACATATATGTATATATTCAAGAACATATGGCATCACGTGGGATCCTTCCAACTCCATATTCTGTGACTCTGTGATTTGATGTAGAGACATGACTAGTTACTTTGGATTAGCATATGGAATCACCCTCATTCACAATGTGCACACAAATATAAAAAGTAGAATATTTTCAAACTTTCACAGAATTTATAATTCAAAGTGCTAATATTTTTTTCTTGCATAAGAATATTTCCAAAGATTTCATGTTTACAGAAAATAAGATGCCCCAAATTGGATTTAGTCAAATATAACAGCAGCTTGTTAGTAATTTGTGGTCAAAGCACAATTTTCATGAAACATAAATTCCTCTTTAATGTAATTCTCATGAAACTATACTTCAGGATGTGTGCAGCCTTCAGGTCAGTAAGACAGATCCAGAAGACCTTATTCTCTCAGGAAAAAATGTCTATTTGTATTCCTATTCGAAATCATACACACAAGGAGTCATCAAACCTACTGTTTCGTTCAGTACATTGTTAATTTATGTAGGCTTGGAAAATGCACTTTGGTCCTAATTTAAATTTGTGGTGTTCAACAAATTGTTTATTTTGATTGGTTCTTTAACAGAAAAGTTTAGGGCTGAAATTATGTTGTCTGATTATTACTTTATCAAAGCAATGAAATATATTGAAATACACTCAGGGTATTTCAGATACTGAAATTAAAGTTCCAGTTATCTACCATAGATAAAACTTTCAAGAAAAATGTTGAATAGGCAGTTTCTGAAAGCTATCTGTTATGAAGGTATTTGCTTATGTATTCTTGTTTCCAACTTTGAGTCATCACTGTTTCTTTTGTAGGTGGAAGTAATGACAACACTGAAACAGCTTTGAGAGACTATTCTCTGGTTCAGTGAACTGAAAATTACACAACCTCTCTTGGGGTTCTGTTTAAATTTTTGAAGTGGTTATACAAAATCTTCAAAGATGCTTGCATTCAAATAAGACAGAGTAGAAAATAAGCTGGGGACAAATCTAGCTTACCTTATCCATTTAAGTTGTCCTATGAATGTTAATGACACTATTTAACATGAAAAATATATGAAAATAAATTTTATAATATTAAACTTGTAGTCAGCAACACATAAGATGCTTTCAGTCCATGAAAAAAATATTTTTAATAGTGTTGTTATAAAATTTATTATTATGTAGTACTTTCTTTAATAGTCTTTATGTGAATCATTTTTAGATTTCATAGTCCTTTTCCATGTTGAGGGGGTGACCTAGAATATAAGTTTCCAAAGAGGTTTTCAGAGAGTAAAGTATGGGAGGGAATGTTTCCAACTGTTTATGACTATTTCCTCAGCAGTTTTCAGATGCTTTTTTTGGTGCATTTTTAATATTTTGGCTAATCTCTGAGTGGATGTGAAAATACAAGTGTTAAGAATGAAAGGTAAATCCCCTATTTCATGCTGACTATTCATCCTTGGAAAGAGAAGGGGGAAAAGTGAACCAGAAGCAGCTGAATTCTCTTTCCACCTGAACTACACAAATTGAGTATGAGTTTGCTTCACCATATCCATGCTTTTCTGGGTTTCTAAAGAGATAACATGACATGGATTTCCTTAAAATTCCATTTCAGTGGATGAAAAATTAACTCCCAAGGTTTTCAAGAGTTCTGAGAAATAAAATATATTTCCTCAGAAGAAGCTTCCCAATAACACCTATCTTGTTTGTCAGTTCTAGGAATACCACTTACGAGGATTCAGTCAAGAATTCATAGAAAGAGACATAGATTACTTCTCCATGTTATGTTATGCTGTGTTACTCTAAGTAACATATACTCTAACTCTTTGTTACTCTTATCCTCTAAATATATGCCTTGATAATATTTTAACATAAAGCCAGTAAGACAAGTCAAACTCCCCAATACAAAGAAGCTAATGTGATCTTGTGTATAAAGGAATAAAATTTAAAACTGTGATTATTTTCTACAAATACAGTATGATGAAACAGACCATGTTAATATAATCTGAATATATGAATACTAATGCCTGTGGTTCTGAAAAAAAGTGATAAATATTTTAATTATATACTATGAATTTTTTACTAAATAGTGTTGAACATAATACTCAATAAATTACAGAATTTTTTGAATAGTATGTACAGTTCATCCAGAATTTTTTTTTCCTATATGAATAAATGTCTGGTAACAGAATATATTTTAATCTTTATATATATTTTTATGGTGTCTTAACACTATATTTATTAAAAACTAAGGATCTATATATTAAAAAGTACTCACTATTTTTTTCAGAAACAATAAATCAATAAATATGATCTCTGAAATAACTGCAATAAGTTTAGATTATTATTATTTAAAATAAAAATGTGTATTCAAATCACCTCTGTGTCCTTCAGAGGTTCTCTTTATGGTTTCACTAATCATAAATCTAAGGCCTTGTGAATTACTTCTAGCTTCACTGGATTTGGACACTGCCTGTGGATGCATACTGATAAATTGCAATTAATATGAGGAAAAGAGAGATAAGAAAGAGATTGTTTTCTACAGACTTGCACAATTCTACTCAAGTGAACAAATATAATCTTCAATCTTACACCAATGTCACACCACGAATGCCAGGAATTCTTAACAGGATTTTATTATAGCTCATGAATAAAAAATTTGAGGGAAATGATAACCTACAAAGTGGATATATTGGTTTATGAAGTAGTTAAATGCTGAAAATACTAGTCTGATTTCTGTGTGAAATTTCCACTTAGGCATGTAGTTTGTTTGGTAATGGGGTAAGAATGCTTCCTACCTGTTTATGAGGTTTTAACTATCTTCTTTGCCGAGTAAACCCTGAAACAAGACCCCAGAAGGTTTGTCAATTTCTGGTATAGTTACTATACAGAAATAAAATTGAAATTCTCAAGACATTAATGAATATTATTATATTTCTTTTTTAGTTTTATAACTTCTCATCGCTCACGCTGTTTAGCTATTATAAGTCTGTTCAGATTAGCAGCTACCATTCGGAATGTTTTATGAAAATGCTGGTCAGAAATTTTATGTGTCTTCTCTCATGTGCCTTGGTGAAAATTTTATCCCATTACAAGCAGATCTCATTATTATTAAATTACGTTGTATTTTAGGTGAAATATATTGACACAATGAAGAGAAGGCTTTGAAGTTGACATGATCACATCTGTAGTGGGAATACAAATAGTAAATGCAGAGGTTAGCTACTGAATTGGTCCTTCAGGATTAAGGGTTTGTAATGTTAAACCTATGGTCACCAAATCTAGGGAAGTATTGTTGATCAGCTGATTTCTTTATTTGAAATATATAAAGCAATGACATAGTGAAATATATTGGTGGAAATCAAGATTGTCCTTTGATTTGTGAATTTTAATTTACATTAGTAAGTTTGAAAATAATAAGTAGGCATGAGCATGACTTTTTTTCATGCAATGGGATATAGACAAATGTAATTAATTAAATTGTCTTAAATGTAAGGGAAAATACATACAAAAATTCTCCTATGAAAAATTGCTCTGTTGCCATTGACTAGATTGATAACCACATGTGATGGCTGAGCCATTGTCACATCTAATTAATTCACATATGCCTGCCTGGACAGTCACCTTATCTTACCCTGCACACCCTGTTTGTTAAGTGGTTGTGTTTTGCCAGTTATTTAGAATATAAACCATCTGGGACAGTTTTATTTCTTGTTATTATGTTCAGTAGAGTTGGATTCTAATCCTTGACAGAAAATATGACCAAAGATTATGTTTTTTGCTGTGTTTTGGTTTTATCCCATTTGCTTTTTGTAGTTGTTGTGTTTAGTTACTTAAAGTTTTTTGGGATTGGGCTGGTATTTGTTTTATTTCTTCACTGTGATGGGAAAGATTTTTAAAGTCTCCCCTGACCATGTATATGCACATATATGTGTGTGTGGGTGGGTGGGTATGGGTGTGGGGGGGTGTGTGTGTGTCCCTGATGACTGGATCATTTTGTCTGACCTTTAAATTAAGACAGGCAGGCCCTTGCATATCACTCAGTTACACTGCATTGAGACTAATAAATGGTACACAAACATAGAAAATCTTCAAGTGACAGAAAATTCAGCACTTCTCTTAGTAAACTTTTCTAGAGATTGAATAATGTGAGTTTTAAAAATTCTCCTAAAAAATTCATTGTTTGAACATTTCTGGATTTTATATTGGTTGTATTGATTACCTTGTTTAAGAGCACCTTCACAGTTATTTCTCCTGCATGAAAATACTTATGCACTATAATAAAATGAATTCTCGTCCCTCTCTTTAAAAAAACAAACAAAAAAAAATTTGGAGATATTTTCATCTTATGCTTTGTTTTTTTCTAGATTGTCTTCATTTTGGGAAGATGTTTTTCTTCATCATGAATGTTTCTCCCATATATTGTGGTTCATTGTATTGTTAAGTAATACTAAGAATTGAATTTCATTAATTTCCACATTTATTTAGAGTTTAATTTCTTTCTACCTTTTTCAATTATATGACTGGGTTTTTTTTCTGGAATTTTATCTACACTTGCACCCTTAATGAGGATTAAGCATTCAGAAATTACTTTTGTAAAGCTATACATCTTACCTAAATTATCAGTTGGTGTAATATCTGCCTAATTTGTTTGTGGCTTATTTCAGTAATATTTCAAAAACCCTGGAGTGGCCTAAGCAAGAACAGAATACAAAGTAAGAGGGAAAAAATAAATCTTTGAAGTGAGGGGACTTGATGAAACAAAAGTTATGAGGCTCGCTCATAATTTAGAATAAAGGGCTAGTTTATTTTCCTATAGCAACAAAATTAGTCTTAAAATAGGTTTAGGTTATGGTTCCTATATACTGACAGGGTTATGAAACAATGGTTTAACCTAAATGAGAACACAGGCCTAAGTAAAATATGTTTGAGCTTCTCTTCATTGACAAAAATGAAAGCAAATGCAAATTTTCCATTCTGATTCCAGTTTCTGGTCAAAATCTTGTTTGAAAGCAGATAACTCTCTTCATAATTGCAAAAGTATTCAGACACTAAAATGACTTTTTGCAGATGCTGTTGTAACAACAACCATAGTATACTCATGGTACTATATTTCACATGGGAACTTTTTCAAGATCATGCACAAGTTAAACAGTTAATTTTAGTTGGATAAACATTAAGCAGCAAGGTGAGATAAGGAATGTGATTAACATAGGACAATCATACAACCCAGCAGAGCCTCAAACTTTCAATCCTTCTTGAATGCTACCTCATGATTACTAAATAGCTTGCTTAGTTGTGATTTTTTTCTCCAGTTCCAGTCTGAAAAAAAGGCATGTCAAACTGTTGGAATGAGTTTTGCAGTTTGAAATACTGAACAGCAGTGCAGAACCGTGTGCTTCATACAAATTAATCCATCCCTTAGCAATAATCTAGCAGCCAATCAGAATTCTCCCTTAATCCAAATAGTTTTTTAATGCACTTTAAATCATCAAAGTTCAGGTACCTTACACTGTTTAAATGTAAAGTAACAAGGAAATTTAATCTTAAGATTATTAAGTATTTATAGCAGTGGCTAAGGGGTATCACCTAGCAACAAGCCCCACAGAATAAACCTAATAAACTGCAGCTCATCCTTTCTGTCATCAATGATCAAATAATCAAGACAGGAGAAGCACAAGTAGTGATGACATTGAGAGAATCTAATGATAAAGTACAGAAGCATTTTAGGAAACAAAAAGTGTACATAGATAAAGGAATACAGTCTGCACAAAAATTAGAATAAAGCAAAGCTGGACTTCAGCCACAGTAAGCCAAATGGAAAGAAAAGATTAAAGTGAGAGGGAGGGGGAAGGAATACTGGAGGAAGAAGATAAACGATTAAACATGGCAGACATAGGGATTTGTGAGAAGTAAATAAAATAAGATGCTGTCAACACATCTTTCCTTGGCTGACTTCTAAAAAGGAGGGCAGAGAGATTAAAATTTTATCAGATAGTTTAGAAGATTATGGTAGTTGTACCTTAAAACATAAAAGCTACTTTGCAGGGCCTCATGCAATTCAGCAGGATGCAGTTGGGTCAGAATTGATATCAGCAAGGCACTGAGGATAAATTTGAAGTTATCACACTGTAGAAAGGAGAAAAGTTCAGCCCAAGATTTACAGTAAGTAAAAAACTAAAACCTTGCACCAGGATTTTCAGCAGATAAAAAAAAAGCATTAGAAATGTATGTAATTACAGTTAAGCACTTGTCATCATTTTGGAAGGTGGTATTTACTCAGGCTTATACTATACAGAGACATCTCTGGTTTTTTGCTTCTGACTGTGTGGTGCTGAATTTCATATGCAGGTTCACTGAAAACAGAGGACCTTTCTGTCTGAGGGTATTTCATACTCCACAGTAAAAGATATCTATTGGACCTCAAGTGATCAAATAATGGCAAAAGCATATATTCTTAATGACAAGAAACTCTATATACTACATAGCCCTTCAAAGCACTGAATTTCCTCTTTGTTATATTCAACATAAACCAGTGAAGTGATTGACAGCAACTCCATCTAATTATAATTTGAACCATTGGTCCCTGAAAAAATGCTTCTGAAACTCCTATATGGTTAAGCTTGTCTGAAAATACTTTCTGCAGCTGGTAGTGTTCCATGTTAGTGTCAATACCATTGTTTGATCAGGACAGAGGTCTCTGGAGAATCTTGTGGAGTACTCTTCTCTCCTTGTAGTCAAGGAAGAAGTCCACATAAAAGCCCCAAATATAAAATAAAAGGAAGTGCCTTCTAATTTTTCTTCATTACAACCTTATAGTGTAATTATTCAAAACACACTCAGTTTATTTCAACTAATTTAACAGTCAGAAGCAGCATTTCCATATTCACCCAATGTAGAGATATATAAGATTTTAATAAGACTATATATATCATAGATTATACATGGAATAATTTATTCATGTTAAAAGTAAAATAACAGCTGTTCATCATGAACTACTCCTAAGCAAAGACTTACCCTAAATTAGTCCTTTGCAATAGTAGGATTTCTAAATGACTGCTTTTCATAGGATAAAAGAGCATTAAAATACTATTCAACACTAAGGACTTGAGTCAGTTGGTCATATATAGATGTCTAATACCATTTGACAACATGAAAACTCTCTGATCCTCAGATTCAACCTTAGAAGTGTATGTTTCCTACAGGCATTGTAATACATGTCACCCCATGCAGATACCTTGTTTACCTGTGAGTATCTTAAAAAATGTGTGGCTAAATGAGTAAAGTCTCAGTTTCAGCAGTTTCAAAATTAATATTTAATCCTCAAAACAGACCCAAGAATTTTTTAGAAGCTAACTTACCATACAGAAATGGAACGTGGTATTACTTAGAGACAATCTTTAATCATTAAAAATACTCATATTGCTCTGCACAGTAGCAAACTTGCTCTTTGCAGGAGAGTACTTCACTGGAAGAATTATGTAACCAGAAGGATTCTGTGTACCTGTAGTTCATCTGCAGTAATCTGAATCTGAAGTAATGATTCAGTTCCCCTCAACACCTTTTTAGCTGCTTCATAGACACATTAGCAACTTGCATCTTTCATTTTAAAAAGCTGTTGTTTTTTACAGCATTTCTCCTGTGCAGACCCAGAACTACTTTAGCCTGTTTAGCTCATTATCTCACTTTCATAAAAATGTGAAGACTTTTTTTATTTTTTGGCAAAAGAAGAAAAAGGCAGTGCATACCAAAGGAATCTGGACCTACCAGAAATGGTTCCAAAGTTACATATGATTGGAGGATCATATCTTTTACAGAATATAGCTTTATGAGGTACAGATAGTCCAGAAGTAAGAATATAATTTCCCTTCCTATCTGGAATGGGGTAAACCCCACTGTTCTGATTTCTGTGAAAATTTTTGGTGGACTCTGGAATGGACATTCAGATATATGTATTCATAACCTCTGGAGCTGGCACAGGATACAAGAAGCTAGGCTTGTTTCACAGACCAAATTCTAGGTATAAATAAAAGGAATAGCAAATCAGTTTTTGGAATAAATGTTGCAGTACTGATTGTCCGAGACAAGGCAGAAAGTAATTAAGCTTACAAAACTGTATGGCTAGGAGGGCACATTGCCGTCATTTACCTGTTGAACAGAAATCTGTCAGAACAAAATGAGATTTTGTTCAAATGTTCAATGACAGTAACCTTGTAAGTGTTGCATAAATGTTGTATGAATAGGGTGTGTCAGAGAGATCTGATAAAACTTCAGTTTCTGAAATCTGATTTTGAACCAATCTTAACTAATTCAGCCAGCAATTTTGAGGTATTATAGAAGGCAGTAATACATACTTTTCTGCCTCTTCCCTTCTTCTTTCTCTGCTATTATCAGAGTGAAAAGTTTTTAGTGATCATAAGACAATCAGATATGTAGAAGCCTGGAAAATTCTATATAAAATCAAATCTAGTTGCAGATACTAACTTGAAACATATCTCTTGCTTCTTTTGTGTGACTGAACATCCAACAGTTATTTACAGGACCTAAAGCTAATAGGACAGAGGTCCTATATCTCTGGGTGTTGGAGATTTAGGGTTTCCTGGGAAAACAGAAACCCCACTATGATATTCATCAAACCTAAGAAGCTGACATGGAGTAAAAGGAAAACTGTATAAAGTATGTGCAATTTCCATCAATGTCCAATTTATATCAACCAAAAAGAAGCCTGTGCTGCTTATTTTAGGATGATATCCAGTAAGTTGTGTAAAAAATATTTTTGACTTAAGTTTGATTAGTAAAATATTTCAATACCATATGCGATAAAACCAACCCAGGATAAGAGAAGCTCATTAAAGCCTTTCTAAATCACAGTTTGTTTTGTTGTTTTATTTTGTTTTTTAATTGGCTTTTGAATCTAGGAAAAAATGCCTGGCAATCCCTCCAAGAAAATAACTAATTAAGATTCAAGGTCGCAAAGTATTTTTACTCTGGATATTTTTCTTTGCTTTTGAATATCGCCTCTGGTTTCCTCTGATATTCCCATCTGGCTGAACAGCAGATCACAGAGTGACATAATAATAAGTGACACTGGGTCTTGTACAAGACCTGTCATGAGTGGTACCCTGCAAGGTCCAATACTGGGTCCAGTACTGTGTAACTTACTCATCAATGTCTTCAATGAAGGTCCATATGCCTCCTCATCAAGCTCAGTGATGACATAAAGCTAGGAGGAGTGGCCAATAACCCAGATTGCTGTGCAGAAGCTTCAGTACTTCCGTGGATTGGAGAGCTGGGCAGAGAAGAACTATCTGAGATGCAAGAGTTGTGTCCTGTTCCAGCTGAGGGCAACAAACACAATTTAGCATCTGGGGCATCTCTCACAAGAAAAGGCTGAGGCAGCTGGGCCTGTTCTGTTTCAAGAAGAGATGGAAGAGAAGAGAGGACCTCATCAATGTCTATCTGTGTCTGAAAGGAGGGTTTAAAGAGGAAGGAACCAGGTTCTGCTCAGTGGTGCCTACCAACAGGATGAGAAGCAATGGGCAGAAACTGATGGACTGATGTAAATATGCAGAAGAATTTACTGTGTGAATGATCGAGCACTGAAACAGGTTGCCCAGAGAAGTAGTGGAATCTCTGTCTTTGGAGATATTCAAGAACTATCTGGACACTATTCTGTGCAATGTGCTCTAGAATGACCCTGCTTGAGCAGGGGTGTTGGACCAAAAGACCCACTGTGGTTCTTTCCAACCTGACCTATTCTGTGATTCCTTCTCACTGTTCATCTCCCACTACAGGTAAAAGGACAATTAACTGTGTTCAACTTAGTAATGTATTATTGCATTTTATTTTGGAATTTGTTCCAATGCATTCCCTGTGTCATAATTTATTAAAAATGCTATATTTTATTAAGGTTCTTAAATAGAAAGTAACCCCAGAAACATTAATGATGATGATATTTAGAAAACAAAATGAAAGCAAATCCTACTTCAACACTGACATTGGTTCTTAACATCACCTTTTTTTTTTATTCCTGGAAGATTAGTATCAAAAGTCCCTTGCATTTATGATAGCTCTTTCTTAATGTCATGGTGCTTCAAACTAGCTAATCAGCATCTAGATTAAGCACTTATCCAGACTGATCTGCTTGTAGAAATTAGATGTTTAAAACTGTGATAAAATCAATAGGGGTCCAATAAAATTACATAACGCTCCCCCAAAGACAGAGCTTTGCTTAAATTCTTATTCCTCTTCAGGACCTGAATCCAGTATGTTTTGTGAAAAGACTGAACCTGCATATCCTTAAGGAATACACTAAGCTATAAATTTGAGTCATCGTTGCTCTGAATTTATTTCATCTTAGAGTTTACAGTTGGACATACTGAATAACTGCACATATTTTTTTGAAACTCAGACACAGAGACTGAAATGGCATCTTTTAACTCTACAGAAATCTTCTGAAGCTAAAATACTTGGGAGAAAGAGGAACCACAATATGTTTAACGAAGGTCCTATATTTTCAGAAGCTCTAAACTGAGATATTCTCAGAGAATTTTCTTCAGATCAGACCCTGTTAAAAGAAGACAGGGAGAAAAATGCCTTTTTTATGAACAACAGAAAGTATATATGGAGATGGAATTTTTGGGTCATAAAAAACTTCAGGGCCACTGTTGTCTTTAGGTGTTTCTGAGGAGAGCTGACACATAGAGACAATGTATAGAAAGGAGTGACCTAACCTATAAATCATAATAAAATATGCCAGAGTAGTCAGTTAGTGTATTGCAACAGTGTTAGTGTACATACAGTTAAACTGACCTCCAGGTTTGGACTTAAATGAAGGATTTTTCCTCTTGTCATGTTGACAGGGATTTATATTTCATTGAGAGTGGAAATTTTGCATGTACTTTATTCCCACAATCACAGAATCATCAATGTTGGAAGAGACCTTCAAAGTCATCTAGCCCAACTGTCTACCCAGGCCAACCATAATCACCCCTAAACCATATCCCAAAAGTCAGCAATGTGATAACCTTCTCTGAATAACTGTTTTCAGATCTAGTTGATTGATTTAAATGTATGAGCATAAGGATAAAAAAATATGGAAGGAGGAAAATGAATTCTGAAAAAATAGTTTTCTTTCTTGAGTAAGAAATGTCTATCTATTACTCTTTAAAGTAGAAGGTTGAAAATGATCTTATGCTTTTTCAGACAACAATAACGTCCTCAGGAGATGGTTGTTCACTGGGAATATCTGAGAGTCCTTGTACAGCTATTGTATTAAAGAATTTATGTAACAATACAAGGATAGCTGCAAGAAATACTGTTAGAGGTATTGAAATAGCTGGATGTTAGTGTGGGATGACTCTTGGAACTTTAGAAAAAACTACTTCTGTAAGCATCAAATCTGTCATAAAACAGTACAATCTGCCACTGCATCCACAAGTATAATTCCTTCTTTAAAAGATGGTAAGAAAATCAGCAGGGCATATGAGAAGATTTAAACCCACTTTTACAATGCTGAAGTTTACTCTGTATGAATTTGTTATCTGGAACTTTTCCCTCATATCTCAATGTACTTAAAATTATCAGTTTTGTAACAAAGATTATGTTTACCATAGTGTTGTTATGTACACACCATACCATGGAAAAAAAATATAACTTTCTACTGCATGTAGATTAGTTAAAATCATAAAATATTTACAACTATTGTCCCAGAAGCAGCAAAATATCTTTATCCTCTCAAATGATGTTCTGGAAGATGAGAACCTGTTATACACTAGGCCTAAGATGTTCGGTGTAAAGAGGTTTTTTTGCCCTCCACACTGCTGGTTCCTTCTCAGCCTTAACTAGCAGAGCAAGAAGTGCCTTGCCTGCATTGTAGAGAAACATTAAGAAAGCTCAGTCTTTAAAAGAGAGCACATTCTTTCATTCTCCTTCAAAAAAAAGTTATCTGATTAGAAAACCAAACCAAAACAACAAACCCTCACATAACAGCTGGTATTAATAACAATACAAAAATATGTACAAATTATTTTATGTCATTATTCTTAAATATTTTTATCATTATTCTTTGAATTTTTTTAGCATTTCTGTTCAGCAGCAGTTGACATTTGGAAACAAAGATATTTCATTTGCTGATATTATTAAATAGCCAGGTAGAAATTTACCTACATAAAGCTTTCCGGTATGTGAGTTTTTCAGTTTTTCTCTCACAAGTCACTCTTTGTTTCTCTTATTTCTTCCTTTTCTTGAGCCTCTTGAGTGTATGGAAAAACCTATAGAATGTGTTGAAAACGCTTGAGTAGTAACTTTAATATGAGAAATGATGTGACACACAATGTGTGTAATACATATGATACTTAGTTTTCAGCAATGGCATAAATGAATGAATTAATTCTTAAATCCTATTGCTTGTATAATTAGTTACATAATATATATGAAAATTTCTTTTTCTGTGTGTCAGATCAGTGGATTTGCTGTCTATAATGCTGGGAATGCTCAGTGCTATTGCTCTTATTTTATTCTAATGATCCTGGGGTTTGTCCCTATGATGAAGAAAAATGAAAATCATAGGGACCAAAAAGTATCTGCAATTATCTACAATTAGTGAAAAAAAAGTTAATTATTATTGCTAAGACTCTTTCTTTTCTTTCTCTCAGTATGCATCTGGTGTTGATTTTTCATCAAAGAAAAGGACAAAATCCTAATGAGTGGTAATAAAAACAAATACAAGCAAACGTCAAAGCCTTTTTATATAGTTCAACTAAAAGAAGTATTTTTCTGTGTAATAAGGACATTAGTAATTTATCTTGTTTGCTGATTCAGTTTAGATTCTCTTTATTACAACATCAGTGTCCTTTTGCTGCATTTGCTGATAATTTATTTCCAGTAAGTTACACCATAATTAATCAAAGTAAGCACAATATTGTAAGTACTGTTATTCTGTCATGTTATTTGCATGCACTGTGACTTTTTGAAATATGCTGTGTCAGACATAATCAGTAGGTGAAGAAAATTAGTCACATGATAGCAGCATTTATGCTTCCAAATTAGACTGTCAAATACCTATTGGGCGTTGCATAGCTGTCTGTACAAAGTTAATGAAAAGAAGTCCATTGAGGGCTATCACATGAGAAAATTTCCTACATTGAATTCTCACAGAGAATTTGCCTAAACCTCTGTACTACCCTTCTCTATATTGGCTAGTGTCCTGAATGATTAAGGTCAAATTTCAACAATTCTCTTTAGTTCACTGCTACTATAAAATCTAACTCCATTTGCATTTTCACAGTGTAGACCACTGAGACTAAATTATTTCATGTATGTTTGGAAGGATTTTGTAGAAACAGCTTATCCTATAGATCCTTTCAATGCCATCAACAACAAACAAGCTAGCAAACCAACAAGTAAGCATACAAGGAAACCAATGAATCAGGAAACCTATATATATTAGATCTTAAGTCTGGCAAGACAGGATGTGGTACATTAAAGAACAATGAATCATGGGGTAGAATTTCAAAGTGCTTACAGCTAAAATAAATATAAATGCACATAAGTAGCAAATAGTAGTATATTTGGCTGTACACATCATTATCATATCAGGTGCCTTTTGCAAGTGCAGTGGATTTTGAAGGAAATACCTTCCACAGACTCAGGTCCTTCCACTATAGAATGATTTTGTATATAGGAAGGCACAGAAATTACTGATGCACTGTGTGCTGCCCTTCTGCAGCAGGTTTTCAGCATAACTGGTAGAGGGCTACCCATGTCATCTATTGCATCTGTATTTCTCAGGATGTTTTAGGTGAGAAACAAGACATTTTAGATTTGAGTCTCATGGCAGACACAGTCTCTAATGTATCATCTTTGGTCGTTTAATTAAGAAATGTCTGCTCAGATAACATATGCAACTTCATATTCCATATGAATTTCATATTCATGTTTGACTTTGTGTTCTTACTCCTGATATATCCTGCCAGGTATTTATAAAGTCCTTCATGGTAAATTCACAGCAGTTTGTGCCCTTTTGAGAATAAAACTTGAAAGCCAATCCAACCTGATCATTAAGTGTCAACTTTAGAGAAAACCACATTATTATGACTTTGTAATGGCTTTAATTTGTACCAGAACAAGAAAACAAGTGAGCATACAGGGATTGAGCACTCGTTGGCCAATCTGTATCTACAATTTATAGTACAATTGGCACAGGTCAAAAGCCTGGGTGTTGCCATGCATGGCTTCTGAAATATAGAGAAAGAAGTACTCTAAATCAAAACCAAACCAAAATTTTCTAAACACACAAAAGAAAAATCAGCCATTTACCTTTCTTAAAACTTTGTTGTCTTTTCTATTGGTTTTGATCACAGGTTTTGAACACCTACATTCCAATACTTCTCAAAAGTGATTCCTGAGATTAGGAGAAAGAAACTGAACTTTACTTCCAAATGTATCTATGAGAATTACACATACTCACTAGCAGATACATATCACAAGCCCTAAGGATCAAGAAAACATTAAGATGACTTGCCTAGATGATGTCTGGTAGCTGTGTAGTACTGTTTTTTTCACAATTGCATGTTTGAGGACGCAAAAAGAAAATAAAGGAGAAAAAAAAAGAAAACTGGAGTGGTGAGTGGAGGAGCTTTCAGTATTTGTTACAAGACTGATTCTTCACAAACAACTATTATGTATCATATTAATCTGGTGATTAAACTCCTTTTCAGGCAGTTGTCTGATTTGTCCTAATGGACCAAATTCCATGATTATTAACAATATACATTAATTAACAAGAATTAATAAAGAATAAAACATGAAAACAGCATTTAGCTGAATAACTGATATTTCTCTCTATATAAAAAGGCCATGACAAAATGAGACATGAGAAAGTTAGACTTTCCTTTCATAACTCCAAGACAAGATCTGGCTCATAAATTAGCATGTTTACCAATGACATTTTGTATGAATTATACAAAATGTATATATTTATATATGATCACAATCGAATTTTTCTAATTTGAGAGAGAATCCCAATTTCTTGAGAATAACTTCAGATCTCTCAAAATCTAGTCTAACCTGAACTTCTAGTTTTATAACTGGGTAGAGAGAAACATGACTTAAAAAACTGAAAACGCTTTCTAATATGTAATAGTGTAATGGTGTTGTAATCATGGCTCAAAGAAGTAGTAGGGGGGCCCAGGGCAAAAGAGATAGATTATGATATCTCATGCCTAAGCTGTGAAGAAAAGCAGCCTAGGTGGTCTGAGCAGATCTGCCAAAAAACCCATGCAATAAAACTTGGGGAAATGCAACAAGCTCTCTAAGTGCTGCCCTAATTTCTCTGTTGGATTAGTTGTTATAGTCATCACAGGGAAGTTCTGCTACAGCCCCTACCCTAGCTTCCTTTGACAAGTGTCTGATTTTTATCTTTTCATCCCATTCACACATTTTCTCTCACACAATGATTACTTGGGCTTTCAGGGTAAAGTGAATTTTATCCTATAAGAAATAAAGTATTGTATTTTACTGATGAAAAGACTCCATTCTGCTCACAGTTGATTCTTCTCTCCTGTTCTCTCTCTATTGTGTGCATATATATTTAAATTACTCTTTAATTGATGTAGTTCTGGTGTCTTTCATTGAAAAAAATGCCTAAAGTTGAGTGAAAGAGAATGGATCCTGAGAACCTGTGGATGTAAAATGAGGCTCAGGCTGTGCCTACTAAAGCAACCTATTTTCATAAATGAAGAAACTATTAGCCTCTTTGTGAAATTAACAATATGTGTCTGATCTATAGGATTGTCATTAATTCTATTTCAACAAGAAAAAAGGCCATCAATTTGAACTATGAAATACTTCTCTAGCACTTGCAGTTTCTGAACTATCCAGACAATTTACTGTTATGTCAAATATATTTTAAACACCAGCTTATCTAAAGCAAATATCTTCTGGCTTTTGCATTCCTTATCAAAATAATTTTGTACTTTAAAGACATATTTTTATTGTATGTGACCTTAACAGCAATTCTAGGAGAAGGTGCCATACAATAATAGTAATAAAAAAGCAATTTATTCTAGATGTTAATTTTAAGGAAATGTAGATTGAAAATCAGGGACATTTTATGGTATTTGTGAAAGGTATTGATTATGACCAGCTTAGTAGAATAAGGTTAATTTTCTACCTATCATGTTCTGAATGTATTCCATTACTACTTGCTCTCTTTTCTCAGTTCAAATTTATAAGCTGCAGCATTATGATGGGCTCTGGAATCATAAATTCAAGATAAATCTTTTTAGCACATTATATGGAATATCTAATTCTTATAGTATGTGAGAAATGCTTCCTTTTACTACTGCATAATCCATTATTGCCAAGGGATCATTCTGAGACACTTGCATTAATATATAGGTAAGAAATTTCCTGGTGTGTGTAAGCAAAGCCTTTTCCTTACAGAACGAATTCTCTGTAGAGCAATACCATGCACAAGGTAAATCTCTGCTTTCTGTAAATTAGTGTTCTATTTTATTTAACCATATTTCAAACAAAATGAGACAAAACCTCCAGAAAACCCCAAACCTGTGCAAACGTCTGTAGTTTTTACGGTGTTGCCAAACTTCATTATAAATGCCATAGATCACAGAAATCTGAACTAGCATTATTTGGTATTTTCATGAAAGGCTTATTTGATGGCATGGAGCATAAAAGTACAAAGTAGATGGGTGATACAAAACATGAGATTTTCAAAACGCTTGAGAGAACAGAATGACCTTTGTAAATCAGAGAAACAGTCTGAAATAAAGACTATGAAATGCAATAAAGACAAAGCAAACAGCTCCACTTCATTTGCAATGATGAAACATACAAACATAAAATAAATATTTTACATAAGAGATATTTCACTAACATTCAAATAGATTTTTTTTAAACGATCACAAATTGGTGATGCTCTAGTAGAAAGGAAATGTATAATTCTGGGATACTTTTAACATCAGTGTCATATAAGACACAGAGATTTATTGTTGAGTCCTACCATGTGGTACTATGATAACAGTGGGAATAGAGTGTTTAGTTTTGACCAGCACACTACAGGAAGCATTGAGACAAACTACATAGAAGACAAAACACAAACATAGCAATGATTAAAATTTTGTAGAAGTGACCTAGACATAAAAATTGTAAGAACAAGGTTTTCTTAGTATGGAAAAAAGAAGAATGAAAAGAAGAATTCCCAATCCATTTGTCATGGAGATAAAGCAACAGAATAACGTGACACCATTAAGTTCAATTTATATCTAAGCTACAACTCCATTACAGAACACTGTTTTTTGTTAATGATTTCCTATAATTCTTTGTTTGCAGCTATGGATTTTTGTAATGGTAGTTTATATTATGTCTGCACATAAACTCATAGCATTTATTTCCTCTTGGAGCACACATTTAATGTCCACAATAAAGGCGAATTCAAACAAAAAAATTTCCATACGTATTACCAAGCACCTAATTACTGTAACATTTTGTCAGTTACTCATTCATGCACACTTTGTTAATCTAACCATTTTTCATGCTGAACATTGATGTTAGAAGGCTGAAAAACTGAAAATCAAAAAAGACCCTGAGGATATTATCAGTGATTTTACAAATAAATTTTTTAAGACTATAGTAAACATCCAAGCTCACAAAAAACCCTCAACCAAACAAACAAAACCAGAAAACAAACCTACACCTTCTTAGTAGTATTTGGTTAGATTTTCAAATATTAAAAAAAAAATCAAAATGCTTGGATCACTCAAGATAAAGCCATGTTTTACAGAATTCTGCTTAGTGCATCTTTGTTTCAAATATGTTATCATTTGTTCTTCATGATTCACTCTTTTACTAGTTACACCTGAAACAATCCCTCTCCTTTTATTAAATTGAAAATGTTCCAGAAAGATTGTTTCTCTTGAATAATTGAAATATTTAGTGACTTTTTTCTGCTAAGGCATATTTCTCACAGGAATTTTTTTCTCAAAATTTGATAACCTCAAGATTGCATGGAAAACAACTGGTACAGATTTTAGAGAATATTTCACTCCTCCTTATCACAGAATCACAGAATAGTTGTGGTTGGAGGGGACCTCTGGAGATCATCTAGTCAAGCTCCACCACTAAAGTAGGTACACCTAGAGCAGGTTCCATAGGGTGACCCTCAAAGTAAAGAAGCTTTTCTCCTGTTCAGATGGAAAGTCTGTGTTTCCATTTGTGCCTGTTGCCTTTTATCTTGCCACTGAACACCACTGAAAATAGTCTGACCCCATCCACTTGTAATCTGCCCTTAAGATATTTGTACGTATTGATAGAATGCCCCCTTAGTTGTCTTTTCTCCAGGCTAAACAGGGCCAGCTCTCTTAGCCTTTCCTACTAAGAGAGATGTTCCAGTCCCCTAATCATTTCATAGCACACCACTGGTCCCTTTCCAGTAATTCCTTGTCTGTCTCGAACTGGTGAGCCCAAAACTGAAGGTAGTACTCCAGGTGCTGCCTCACCAGGGCAGAGTATGCAGGCAGGATAACCTTTCACAGCCTGCTGGATGCCTTCCTAATGCACCCCAGGAGACAACCGGCCTTCCCGGCCACAAGGGTGCACTGCTGGCTCACGGAACTTGTTGCCACTCGGAGCCCCTGGTACTTCTCTGCAGAGCTGCTTTCCAGCAGACCAACTCCTACTATCACAACCCTTTCCTCTTTAATGGCAGCTCACCTATGCTCATTATTTTTCCACCATTAACCAGTCACCTCACCTACAGGGGTTTTGACCATCTAGTAAAATTTGTCATTTAAATAAAAAAATAAGAAAAGAGGAATAAAAGGTGAGAAGAGATAAAAATAACTCATAAGCTCCTTTTTTCACTTACAGGATGTGCATGTAACTACTGTCAACTGGCGTGTAATTGCATCAGGCAGGCATTGTCCCCAGTCTATCTGAGGCTGAGTTGCAAACAAGCTCTGTCAGAGGAAGCTCTTTCCTCTCTTCTGCAGGTAGGAATCAGTGGTTACAGAAGCAGATGCTATTGCTTGCTTTGTTCTTTGATTTGGAGCAAAGCACTGCCTTCATGCATTGTTGGAGAAGATCAAAGGAACCAAGGATAATTTTGTAAATCTTAAACTGAGAACCAAATTTCTCAAGATTAAAAATTTGAGTATTGGAAATTTGTATCATGATTATCAGTTACTGTTTTTCATAATGAGTGTCATCTAGAGATAAAAAATTAGCTAGAGTTTTTTATATGAAAGGTGAATAAATTTTCCAGGTCAAAAAAGGATTTATATACTCTGGTAACAATCTGCATATCACTTGCTCTATGTAAAGCTTCAGCTCAAGCTACTGTCTGTAGAAAAAAGTAACTGCAGCTGATCCATGCAGCACACCCTAAAGCTCACCACTAACCTGACAGTCCCTTGCCCATGGAGTCTGACTTTGGCTGAAGTCAGTGCTTGGCTCTGCTGGAGCAGCAGACCCTCCCTGTTGCAGGCTGGTCTGTGCCTAGCCGTGGTCCTTGGTCCAGGCCCAGGCTGCCTGGCTGTCTCTGGCTGTGCCTGACCCTGGTTTTGCCCACTAGGCCTGAGCCTGACCCCACCCGCAGGCCAAAAGACCAGCCCAGTCTCCTCCAATCCCATCCCCAGGATTGTCTCTAGCTGCCCTTCTGCCTTCCCTGCTCCCCAGGTGGAGCAGCGGGATGGACCTGGCTGGTGACATCCTGCCTTGCCACCCCTCAGGGAGCCCCTGATGCCTCCAGCTCCCTGGCCCAAGAAGCAATTAGCCCCTGCTGGACTGTGAGGTGTGGAGAATCACAGATTAAGCTGAGTTGGAAGGGATCCATTAGGATCACTGCATCCAACTACTGGTCCTGTGCAGTACCACTCCCAAGAGTCACACTCTGTGCCCGAGAGTATTGTCCAAAAACTTCTTGAACTCTGTCAGGCTTGGTGCCGTGGCCACTGCCCTGAGGAGCCTGTTCCAGTGCCCAGCCTCCCTCTGGGTGAAGATCCTTTTCCTAATATCCAACCTAAGCCTCCCCTGACACAACTTCAGGCCATTCCCTCAAGTTCTGTCACTGGTCACCAGAGAAGAGATCAGTGTCTGCCCCTCCTCTTTCCCCTACAAGGAAGTTGTAACTGCAATGAGGTCCCCTCTTTTCCAAAGTGAACAGACTAAGTGACCTCAGCTGCTCCTCTTGTGGTTTCCACTAAGGCCCTTCATCATCTTGTCCTCATCTGGACACCCTCTAATAGTTTAGTACCTTTCTTACATTGTGGCAACCAAAACTGCCCCCAGCACTGGAGGTGAGACTGCCCCAGCTCAGAGCAGAGCAGGACAATCCCCTCCCTTGCCTGGCTGGTGATGACGGGCTTGATGCACCCCAGGACACGCTTGGCTCTCCTGGCTGCCAGGGCACTGCTGACTCAGATCCAACTTTCCATTGACCAGGACCCTCACATCCCTTCCTGCTGCACTGTTTTCCAGGACCTCATTCCCCAGCCTGTACATACATCTAGGGTAGCCCTATCCCAGCACAGAATCCAGAACTTCCACTTGTGGAAATTCATGTGGCTGGGGATTGCTCAGCCCTCTGATTTGTTGAGGTCTCTGCAGGGCCTCCCAGCCTTGGAGGGAGTCAACAGCTCCTCCCAGCTTTGCATCGTCTGGAAACTTGCTCAGTCCCTCCCAGTCCTGCATCAAAGTCATTTATGAAGATGTTAAAGAGCACAGGACCAAGGATGGAGCCCTGTGGAACCCCACTAGTGACAGATCACCACTCCGATGTCACCCCGTTCACTGAAATGCTTTGTGTCCGACCTGTGAGCCACCTGCTCACTCATCACATCATTATGTGTTTATCCAGCTGTGTTGGACATTTTGTCCAGAAGGATACTGTGGGAGACAGTATTAAAAGCTGTACTGAAATAAGAAAAGATTGCATCCACTGGCATTCCTTGATATTCTAGGTGACAATATATAAATTATCACATTTCTTATGAGAACAATAGATCCAGATTGCAGAATGATTGTCCAAGAGCAGTAAAAGCAAAACTAAATTTATCTGTCTCTATTCTAGTGTTAGATGTGAAATGCAATTGTTACGATGAACATGTTTGTCAGATACACAAATTTTAGATCTATTCTTTGGTGTCCATTTTTTTCTCTCTTTAAGGACTCTGATGGCATTACAAAGCAGAAGACTTCTCCTTCATCCTAATCTTTCTTTATTGTTTCTCTCTCAGTCTGTATGAATTTGCACCTGAGAAAATGGCTTGACTAAGGAATCTTTGGTAAAAGAAAAAACATGAATTATCTCTCTCTAGCTTATTTTTTGTGTTTTGGAAAGTGATGATATAGGTATCTTTTAAAAAGCTACGGTCTAGTGTGAAGAAACTCCAACAGGATGCAATTGTCAGGGTGGACTTTCAGAAATTGCTTTGTTTTTATATCAAATAAGGTTCTTGAGAATGAGTTTAAAAATTGGTCATCTTGTGCAAAACAGCATCTCAAATCCATCAAGCATTTTGGAAAGATAACTTTTGAAGATTTCAAATCAAGAGTAGCCAGTGTCCTAAATATTCCTGAAGGTGCAGGTTTTAATCTTTAAATTTTCTAACCCTACTAGCAAGTAAAGATAACTCATTTGATTGCTCAATAGATACATACAGATAGGTATATGTGTGTGAGTATATGTGCATTTCTCTGTTTGTATGTGTATCTATTAATAGATAAAAAATTTTATAATATACATTTTTGGTCAATGCACATATATACATATTGTATAGATATATACAATATATAACTTATGTTTTATGGTAAGTGATACCAATCTAGTCAAATTGCAAAATATGGATGAAAATTCATGCTTGGCTTGGATCAGAATATAATACCTTTGGCTGTAGTGACAAAGAGGAAATACTCAAGGATGTGACTGCAAGTAATTTTTGGGGTCAGAGTCTTAAAAAGCCATTTACTTATTTTAATATGCTTTCAGCATCTCCTCTTTCTGTGCTTGATAGAAGACAACTGTGCATTCTGCCAAGCCTCTCTGTCATGTTCTCACTTGCTATGTTGAATATATCTGTGTCATGCTTTCATTTGAAATGTGAAGTCCTTGAGGTATAACACAGTAAGGTATATTTCAGAGGGACAAAGACATAAACACATCTTAGAAACTTCAAAAAAGGACAAGACTGCTCATTATTAAAATTTAAAATTGCAGAAAATATAAACAATATTAGACTGAAGAACATACATAACAGTCATAAGAGCCTCATTGTGACTGGTAACTTTGGACTTTAGCAATCCTGTGCTGCTTATTTTTTCAGTTCTTTTTTCCAGATTCATATGAAACTCATATTTCTGCATGCATGAACCCAAATAAATAAATATATAAATGCAGAGTTAAATTAGAGCTGCCATTTAAGTTCAGATAGAAGCAATTTTGATAGCTTGAAGTCCCTTTAAAGTTCCAATTTGACAGAAATGAACTAAATAAAAATCTTCTTACGAACAGTTGGTTTAGATATTTCTTTAGCCTAATTGAATTTAATTGAATTTTCAAGGACTTCTCACTTTTGTCCCAAATGAGATTTTTAAGCATAACTGCTACAGTGGAACAGTCTGGAAAGAAATGAGAGATATTTCAGTTTATCAGGACAGCAGTACAAGTGGGGTATTTAAATATACAGCCTTATAGTCTTACTGGAACTAATTGGCTGTAATGTTTCTTAGTTGTGTTTGAAATTTAACAAATTGGTAAATTAGAGCTGCAAAGAGCTTTACCCCAGAGATTTAAGCTGCAGCACATGAGCTCCCCATTCTATATCCATTAGGTTAATAGATCACTTGCTTGACTAATTTCTGCTGCTTGTATTTATCCATTTGTTTCCTTGAAGGACTGGAGAGAAGAAATGTTGATATTTGCTGTCCAAATGACATGCTTTTCTACATTTAAGCTGCGAGAATTGAAACAGAATCAGCATTTATGCACACTGAAAGCTGATTTTGTAAGAAAGATGTGTGAAATATGATCCAAGCTTAGAGATGCAGAAATATAAACATTCTGCAGTTTCACTGTAATAGTTTAGTTTTTAATTTGCTACACATTCAAAAAAATATGTTTAAAGTGAATGATCTTACTTTCTTTACTTTCTTTCAGGAACATAACTTGTTGATAGTGAAACAAGTATTATACAAGGAATTCCAGTCATTCTGTTTATAGATTTTAGGTCAAAAAAGTTCTCAAGAATAACATGATTAACTTCTAATAGGCAAGTGAACTGTTGCCCTTACTGAAAGAGTCTGATACAATTGTAAGACTTTAATGACTTCTACTGCTAATATTATAAGGTGGGGTTCTCCTTAAGCGTAAGTAATCTTACATGTTTGAAATTTCTGCCTTAGCTTTTTATGTCTTGAACCTAAGTGGCAATGGTTTCTGTCAAAGTGACAACCATTATGTTTCCTGATTACAGCAGAATTGTTAAGAAAGGCTATTAAGGAACAGCTCTGCACTGATGGGGAGAAAAGTACATGTCCTAATTTTCACCCTTGGATAAATTATTTTATAATGCCTTTTTTTCTTTTTTTTTTTTTAATGTTTCGCCGTTACCATTTCATTTTCCGTAATTCAGAGAATTAGACTGCAGGGTTCTGCAGGATTCTGCAAAACTGGCTTTGCTTGTTTTCCTCTGGGTGCCGCTATATCCTATGTATACACAAAATAAACTAGAGGTTTCTCATTGGTTAACTCTCATTAACTATGAGTTTAAGCAAGAAGGTTTGGAGTCTTTTGAAGCAGGTCATAGGACTTTTTTCCAGATGATGTGCCTTCTGAGCTTGAATCCTGGAACAAAATGCTTTTGCAGCAATACCTAACCAGAAAAAAGATTTTGTACACTTTAAATAAAAATGATCTAAATATATTTTCATACAGTATGTTGTAAGCATGTCATATTTTAAACACAATGAAGTATAATCTGAATCTCTGCTTAAAAATATACTAATATTCATGCTTTAATTCACAAATTTAATTCTAGAATTTCAAATGTAAAATGGTAAGTAAAGTATTATTATACTGATTTTTGCTTACAAATTGACACTGAAAAATACTTAAGTGGCAATCACGCAATCTAAATTCATTGCATGTTCATTGCACACATCCATTTAAACCTTCAAAGGGAGACTACTGGCACAACAAGTGCATTACACAGGTAAGTCTAGAAACAAACTGAAACATTTCAGTTCTCCCTGAAATGTCCATGACCTTCTGTTTTAAGCGAACTGGCTCCATAATTGTCCTAGTTTCAGCTACAAAAGAGTTAATTTACTCACCATTGCTGTGAGCGGGATGGATCCTGGAGCCATGAGAGCACATTTAAGTTATTATTCTATACCCTTCACATAATTTCTGGGGGATGTGGCTTTGTATAGAAGAAAAACAGAAATGCAGAGCTCAATTTACACCATTTTTGTGCTTTTTTCCAGGGGAGCAAAGCCACAGAGTGGTGGGGCAGCATGGTACTACTTGTAGGCTTTGTCCAATATTGTCCTGTTTCAAGTTTGGGGAGGAGCATGGGTGCAAACGATTTGTCTACCATTGTTTGTTTTTGTCTCCAGCCCAGGGGAAAATAGCTGCAGTAGTGCCTGCCATTTTCTCCTTTGTCTCAGGAAGCTGTGTGTCAGCGGCTGTGGTATCATCGAGTTGGTTGGGTCTTCCTCAAGCATTTTTTGAATGTAATCACCCTCTCTTATATGCTGTTGCTATTAATATTGTTGCTGTTATTGTTTGTTTTCCTCATCTTATTTCTTTATTTTCCAGTAACTTGTTATCTCAAGTCATTATTTCTGCCTCTTTGTCCCTTTCTCATGGGAGGAGTGTGGGGGAAGGGAAGTGGCTGCAGCCACTTGCAGCTTAATTTCCAGCTGTTTCTATACCACAACAGTAATTATGGATATCAAATATTTGATCTAAAGGGTAGACTATCTTATGCCAAACCAGATATGAAACTCTGAGCTGCTCAAAAAATAACATCAATAAGTTTGCAGTGTTGAAAATCCCACACTGGTTCTGATTTAAAATCAAGGATATGCATTATCAATTATTCTAGAACATATTAATTTTAGAAGACTTTTATATCTTCTAAATGTTCTATATTCTTCATATTACCTTGAGTGGCATTTTCTATTAAATAAGAACCTTGAATATGTTATATACATTAGAAAAAAATTAAGAATTATTATTGATTGTGTCTAACAAGACTTTTAATGCAGAACATTTTCTTCCTGAGAAATTGTTTTGATTATTTTCAGACAAAAGGTTACAGCTAACACTTGCAAAACTAAAACTCTTTATCTAATTCACTGCCAATTGTAGAGCCTGAGGCTTCAAGTATTTCTGCCAGTAGAAGACAGAAGAGAGTTTGAAATTTATTTTAAAATATTAGGTGAGGGTTTTAAGGATATCTAAGAAAGTGAAAAGAGTGGAAAGGTTATTGCGATGGATTGTCTTGTCAAAATAATCAAGAAGATAAATCATCATCGATGAAACTTGGCAGTTTTCAGGATGCTGACATACGTTCTTGGCACATAATGTTTGCATGTTCTCCTTCTGTTTGTTAAGAAATTGGTGTCTAAATAATATGGCATCTTGTCAGGAGATAGTGTTGGAATGTATTAAAATGAAAGTGAGAACTAAAGAATATATTTGGTAAGTCAAGAATGAGGTTAAAATTGTTTGGAACTTTCAAGGGAGAGTGGAAGCTTATTATTCCTCAGTGAGAAGGAAATGACTATATAAAAATGTTGAAATTTTTGGTTTGGTAATTTTATAGGTAGCCATTCTCCGCTAGTTCAGAAAAATGTAAAGATAATCTTTACTTACTGATGTAAAAGAACATCAGATCAGGAAAACTGAAATGAGTTAAATACAACAGGATTTTTAAATCAAACTGATTTGACATCAAAGTGAGTTTAAATCAAAGCGTGTTATCATCAATCAGCTAAAATTGGGTCATATAAATAGAATGAAAACACTGAAACAAACTGATGAAACTTGGCAAGTTTCATTGATATAAACATTCTCTGGTAAGATCAACGCTAAATCTAATGATAACTCTTTGTATTGTTGGGTTCTGTTGTGAAAAGGCAATCAAATCATGTGAATAGAAACAGGACCAATGACAGTCCATTTGATTGCAGTAGAAGTACAAAGTGACTGTTAGCTATTTTGATTGATGCTTACTACCAAATTAGTGTACTTTCATTAACATATGACTTGAAGCATAGAGGAAAGCATTTATCCATGCCAGAAAACTGCAAAAATTGTATGTGTACATGCTCCTGAAATATAGGAATGTTTTTATCCAGGTGTAACTCAAACCTACTATTCAGGCTTTTTTACTCTAAGTATAACCACAGAGGTGAAAGTCTCTATTTGCTATTGTATTTTCTTGGCTGCCTATGAAATGGAATTTAAATTAAGGAAATCGTGAATTGTTGACTTCCTCTTTTTCTGGTTGAAGAGGCAGGAGATACCACTAGTAGAAGCCAAAACATTAGCAAAATGAATCAACCTTCTCAATATCTCATACTCTTGTGGGTTTGCCCAGTAATGTAGAGATTGTCTACACAGTGAGATAGTCTTTTTGAAGCCCATTAATTCAGTATAGAAATGGTTTAAGCCAAGTCATAATCAAATTGCAGATGTAACAGTGATGCTTCATCACTGCCTAAAAACCACAGTAGTTCATACAGGGTGATGCTTTATTCTGCTCTGTGCAGCTTACCACTCTATTTTAGATCTTGCAAATTCCTGTCTAAGCAGTCTGTACCTCACAGCTGGGTTAGGGCATAGAAATCTTCTGTGCTTTCTCTTGACATTCGTTATGAATTGGCTCCTGTTTTATTATGGTATATATATGCAAAAGCAGTACGGTTAAAAATACAGGTCTAGCAAAAATCAGCATTTATGCTAAAACTGATTTGATCTTCTGGGTGTTGGAGAGCAGAAAAATTTCCAGGGTAGGAAGCTAGTAGTATGCTTGCTTCCTACAAACAACAACCACAGCAAAAAAAGCTACTCCAAAACAACAACAAAAAAACCCCAAAAACCAAAAAACCAAACCAAAACCACCAACAACAAAAATTCTCAAAACTCAAACTAAACCAACATAAAACAAAAAAACAAACCAAATAAAACGACAATAAAACCAAAGGAAATTATGCACACTGAGTATTACACTATATTTTCTGCTCTGGGTTGTGGCTAAAACTGAATAATGTAACAAAGCATCTCAGTACCTGAAATTAGTACTGACAATTAAAAGCATGATCCTGCATAATTCTGCACATACCTATGATCTTCATTTTTGGGGGATTAGCCACCAGAGGTAGTTTTGCAGAACCAAGACAATGGATTTTACTGCAAGTTTTATATTGCAGCTTTAACGTATAGAATCTTGCTGAAACACTTCATGGAAATATAGCTTAGAATTAGTATCAAAGTGGCAGTGTCTGCCAAGAACTAATTAAAAAGAAGCTATCTTGAACAAACTGAATTAAAAACGTTGTAGCCATGGCAGGCAAGTTAATTACCTCATCTATTTGTGATTTTAAAGGTACACTAATAACTTAAGTAGAATGGTATTTTTCAAAAATTTTGGTAACTGCAGAGAGCAAATCAAGAAAGGCGAGAATGTGCTGAATGCAGAAAACGCACATAAATTTTGCTTATAGCTAGTAAATCCCAGTGACATGAAACTGTTAAAGTTGCTATTGTATTCAACATTTTGTGAGGACTGTTCAGTTTCTGTCTTTCAGATAACATGGAAATTATCCATATGGCAGTGGGGAGATGCAGAATTGACAGAGCAAGTTTCAGATATGGTGGCTTGTTGTGAGAGACTGAACTATTAGTGATCAATGACTCAAAACATTTGCCTATTTGTGGAGATGCTAGAGTGCCTTGCTGAGACCAGGTTTGTACCCCTCAAGGGAGGGAGTGAGTTTTTGGGTGTCTGTAATCACCAGTCTGCATAGCACAGAGGTGACCTAGCAATCGTGCAAGGCAAATTGGTGTTTCTTATGCTAATTGCCCTCCGATACAGATCTCATTCCGTTGTAAGACTCCCCTCTCTCCCCCTCCCCCTCTGAGAGGGTCTGATGGGGCAATACTGGCTCAACTACGCTGAGAGGTAGCTGAGAAGGGATCATAAACCATCAAAGAGCCCCAAAGTGCCCCCAGAGTAATTTTTGGGGCCTTCCACGAGAGGCCTGAAAACTCGCCCTCCCAGGGGAGATTCCTGGGCGTTACCACCGAGCCCTGAGTAGGCTTCTTCATTCACCCCAAGAGATGAAGATCATCACTTTGACCAAGGGACAACAAAATTGCATCAATCAAGTCTCAGTGCAAGATCTACAGGTGGTCATATATTTTTACTCTCATCTTTTCTCTTTCTTTCTTTCTTTTCCTTTATACATTATCCTAAGTAATATTTTTATGCTTTTATATTGCTATATTACTATAGATAATAGTAAACAAACCTACGTACCTGCTTTCCATTGTAACCAAATTTTCTAAAATAAACCCTACATATATACATACATATATGTAAACACCAATCATTCATTTCACTCTAATCTGTCACAAGGGATCTATTACCAAGAATCTTGGTTATTCTCACCTTCGTGGGGCCAAGTCATAACGATTGTGTCCCATAAACATAAGCATACATCTCTTTCTCTGACTTAAGGTTTTGCATGGTGGTGTATGTAAGAAATTCTGCATTGGCCCCCAAAAGGGTTGTTGGAAGATAATCTCACTGATTTATTATTTACTAGTAATCATACATCATACACTGGTAATTGTACATCAACAATATTAAGGTGCTTCTTTGTTCTTAGTCATTAGGCTGTATAGCAGTTGGCAAAAATTTGTTGTTTTAACCATTTTGAGGAAAACAGTCCTCCTGGCCCAATTAGAAAATAAGAATACTCCAAAACATAAGGCAATTTTGTTGTGTCGTTCTACACAACTGCTCCTTTAATGGAAAACTACTTGACAATGTAGATATAATCTCAGTTTCCTAAATACTTATTCCTATGTGTGAGTAATTTTTCCCCTGAGAGCTCAAATAGGTAGGTAAAAGGAGTATGTGACTGTTGTGCTACTTCACAGTTATTAACTATTTAGGAAAAATCAGTAGCAGAATGTAAATCTTCAAGAAGACATTAAAAACAGATGTGCCTTTGAACTCCAGCCTACATAGTGTATATTGACAAAACACTGCATAGATAGCATACTGACTTTTTTTAACACTAAAGCTTTATAGTGAATTGTAGAGACACCATTTTATCCTTTTGAAAGCTACTGCTTTGTTGCGGTGCGTGATTTAGGTTTTGACTTTGTATTTGTATTTTGTTATTTGTCTGTACTTGGTTTGTTCCATTCCAAAACACCCACACCCCTACCCCGATCACACCTGGTATCACCCTGTCCTGGACACACTCTTTCCTTCCCTTCCCCCATTGGCCCAGAGTGTTCCCCGCCCAGGCTGTGACCAGGGAAAAGGGGACACACCGCCCGGTCTGGCTTGCAGGTCTGGCACATGTTCTGGCTGGCTGTGCTGGCTCTCTGGCACATGCTCTGGCAAGTGCTCTCCTGGAGCTGGACTGAAATAAACACCTTTTCCAACCCAAGCCAGGCCCACTCCTTTTTCCAGCCTTAACCACGCTTCAACCAGCAGATTTGGAGGAACCCACGTACTGTTTTAGATTGGTCTGGGGAGCTGCTTCGGCCGATAAGCACCCCCACGGACACACCAAATCTTTACTGCTTCATAATTTCAGTAATCTGAGAATTATATCATGGGAGAAACACAAATATCTAGCTATCCTTCTTTGTATAATAAAACCTCAGCAATTTTAATAACATAAATGTTTAATTGAAATTAAGTACTTCTTGTGAAAGGCATGCAATTCTAATTTTTGGACCATACAATCCTTACTTTTTTTACAGAAAGTGCTTCTTTTAATATTCCTTGAAAAGACAAAATAATATGTTTTTTTGTCTCAGATCTTTCAAAATTTTGTATAATGCTACTGAACTCAAAACAATGAAAAATAATGGTGAGATCAGAATGAGAGTATAAGGGTCAGATGTAAGTCAGCAAACAACAAAGCCAATATGAGAGTTGTGTGATCTTTTACACTTGCCTTCGGGTATCTTTTTCTTCATCTCATTGTCTTCCTCAAAAATATGAGTGCGTACGAAAATTACAGGCATGGGCATGCAGCAAATACCAAAGTTATTGTTAAAGAAGCAAAGAAGAAAGCAAGCTGACAAACAAACAAAGAAACAATTCCATGTCCAGCATTATGTTTAAACTTATTTTAAAAAGAGTCTAAAGCCTTAGAAAACTCTAAACTGGTTTCTCTTTCCTCTGCACAGTGAAATTTTGTTAGAGGCAGACTGCAGTAGAAAATGGAGCCTTTTCATCAAAAGCCAGAACATTGTCAGCCACAGACAGAAATCTGTAAATTTTTCTTTGACATTTGATAATGGGCTTCTGGTAAAATTGTGTCTCCTTCTCCTGATTCTTTTTGCAAATCATTCTCCTCTAAAAGAGCAATGTTCTTTATATCCAGATTTTGGCCAGATTCTACCAATTAATATTGTAGTTTTAAGTTTGTTTTGTCCTGTTTCCTGTCTGTAGCTAAGTGACTGAGAATTAAATTATACTGTCATGGGATGCTCTGAAAGTTTGATTCTTTATGGCGACCAGAGTCTGTTCTTTCATATGCATGTGGTTTTACTTCATCTGTGAAATAATGTTCTTGGAAGATTTTTAAAATTTTCAAAGAGTGGGAATATTAACTTCCACCTTATATTTTCATTTATAACTGTCAAATCTGTTCTAGGAGAAATGATTTGTCAAAGAACTATTACCAACTCTGGTAATAATAATGAAATGTCTGTCTTTCCCAAATAAGATATTGTGCCCAATACTGAGCACTGAAAGAAAAAATTAAAGGAACATATCTGGAGGAGACATGATCATTCCCATTTTTTTCTGTTAAGTATAATAAGTATGTAATACTCCCCCCCAGACAATATCTTTTTTTGTGCACTTAACTGTGCAACTGTGCCTTTTTTCCCCACTTCAAGATTGTCAGTATATTTCGTCTAAGGAAAACATGTTCCCAACAACAATTATTTTGATATAAATGAGACCAGGAGTTCTGGCCTTTTTTTTTTTTGCAGAGGTTGAGTAAAAGCCTGAGGACAGAGTTCTTGCACTGAGCTGGTAAGAGTGCTATTGAAACCAGTAGTACCTCGTTACAAAGACCTTAAAACCTGTGAGAACTTAAAGGAATGTTGCAATATGCTTTATATGGTAGTAAATTGTGTCTTGCTTGTCTTTATAGTATCAAATTTCATCATGTATTTTGGTTCTAGCACAATCTCTCTACATATCTGCTTGTCTGTCTCTGTCTCAAAATAAGATGTGTTCTGCATCTTGGACAGAATGTACTATATCCCCAAGGTAATTTCAGTTATTTTTCTAAAGTCGAAACCATGACCTTAGGTATCCTTTCAACATGGCATGTGAAAGTGGGTCTATCTGTAAAAAACTGAAACCTTCTTGAATCGTAAAGTAAATACTGACATTATGGTTAGATATTCCAATTCTTATTGAATTATAATTTATTAGTGAAATGAAACCTATTCTTTAATTTAAAAATAAAGGTATTTCTGTTTCTGCCAAATCTTGAGGCTTCTGAAATGGTAAAAACCTAGACAAATTAGGGTACTTTTTCTTTTTTTCTGCATGTACTCTTAATTTATGCCATTTCTACTTCAGTATTTATGAAGTTTTATTCCAAGTTGGTTAGCAAGACAAGGAAAGGTCTGCATGAACGAATTTGTTTGGTACTATGCCACAGAAAAGCATGGCTTAGAATCAAACCACCTGCAGAAGCAGCTGGTTATACAGACATAAATTTTGTTCATGAAATTTTGGTCCCCATTACCTGGGGGGATATATTGTAGTGAAAGTAACAGATATTTAGCTGTTTATCAGATACCTCTCAGGCCACAAAAGAAAACAACTCTTTTCTTATCCTGAGGGACAAAGTCTTAGAAATATACAGAGTGACATAAGTGTGGGCAGTGACATTTTAAAAATATATAGTTGGTTGTGAAGGATACAGATGGTGGACAAAGCATTACCATATCCCTAATGCTTCTCTTTCACAATTAGTATCAGTTTTGGGAGTTTGTCTCCTAAATTGTTCATGTTGCATTTGAAGAAAGGGTTTAGTATAAAAATATTTTTTTCAGATATTTTATCATGGGTCCCTGAGATATTAAAGCTTAAGTCATATTACAAAAATGTGCTGGTGTGATAAAAAATATAGGTGCCTCCATGTAGGAATTAAATATCGGGTGCTCAAGATGCTTGTGAAACACCCCCAAGTTACTGTCTATAACCTTAGATTCTTAAATTCTTTTTTACTTCTGGTTCTATAGACTTTTCCACCTAGAATCACAGTCAGAGTTTCAGGTGACATAGCTATCAATATTTTGCCCTAAATCTGAAGAGATTTAGATTTAGAACTGTGTCTCATCTAGTATTTTTTGGAGTTTGGAGCTTCCTTTCAAAATAGAGACTCAGAAGCTTTCAGTTTTTCCTCTCAGTGGGCCATAATCCAAATTTGACCTGAGCATGGAAGATAAAATCACTATTAAGTGTCTAGAATGTCTCACCTTGTTACCTTTTTAGTATGGAGTATGAGAGTTTTTCTCTTCTTGTTAGAAGCCTCATCTGAACCACCCTAAGGTTCAGACACATTGGATTTTCCTACATGTTTCTTCATCAAATTCTTATCCTATGACTTGTGTATATACTTTTGACCCTGATATATTATTATGATGCTTTAGCCAACAAGCTTCATTCCAGCAAAGAGGAAAGCCACATAAAATTGCTTTGAGCATGGATGTCACTTCACCAACCAGTCATGCAAATGTGATATTTTTAAAATAAAAATAATTTTTTGAAATAGAAAGTCTTCTGGAAGGTCACTGATATTTATATTTTAAGTGCAAGCTCAGAGCAATAGTAAAGTGTTTGGAGTTCTCAGAATTCTATGAATGGTTTTACTGTTCCTGCAGTGCATGACAAAAATGCTGACAGGGAAGCCTCAGGCCACCTGCTAGGCATAGCAGCACTCACTACTTGCCATACTAAAGGCTGAATGGCAAGGTTGACACTGAGCTACTCGATAAAATAGATCTTTCACATCCTGCAAGAAATGAAACCCTAGAGTTTCAGGACAAGCATCTATAACCACCCAAGAGAACACTGCAATATTTATATATTTTAAATGGAATTTCAGCCTTCTATCTCCCTCAACCCTCAGCTGGGAATAAGAAGAGTAAGAAGAACTGAGGAGTGAAATCCAAGAATTCAAGCAGCGTTGAGATATTCAAGTGTTTTACACCACATTTATAGCCATATTACATACCATAGAGGCGACATTTTGACATTACCTAAATTCTGCATTTGAATGAAGCAGCAGCTGCTTGTTGGACTACAAGATTTCTATTATGAGGAACTGTTGCCTCACAGGGAAAAATATCTTCAAATATACTAATTTCATTTTAAATTGTATAAAAACAATGAAACTCACAAGGCTGATCCTGTTCTTTTATCTCTCAGCCTAACTTCCATGTGACATTCTTTGCCCTTGCAAAAAAAGAGTCTATTTTCATGAAGCCTAGAGTCTGCTTTAAGACATCCTATTGGTGTTAATAGAGAGTAACTAAGAATCTAGCCAGAATTTCACTAAGTAATATTTGTAGATCCATGAAGTAATGCTGATGCAATCACTGATGTAATGTCAGACACTAAATGAAATTATTGATAATTCCTTTGAAAACTGTGACTACTACTACTACTTCAAAGTCATTGAAACAAAAAGGCAATTGTACATGAGAAACAACTGCTTATTAACCTTGATACATGTAGAGGATCATACAGCAATTGTGTGATTCTAGGGGGAGAAGCCAGTTACAGCAAAGAAACTCTGGATCTTTAAATCTTCTTTTTCCAAGCAAGGTTTTTAGCTAAATATTTACTGATTTCTTCTGTCATCTTGCAATCTAATAGATGGACAGAGAAGCATGGATCAATTTGCTATTTTATGGTCATCATTTTCTATTTAACCTAATCCATTTCTGGTGTGTCTGCACATCAAATTTGAAATAAAATTTGTAGCTGGGCACATGGTGGTGTCTGACAGACAATTATAAAGCAAAACTGTCATGAGGGATAGACAATATATATACACACAGGGTCCACCATTGTTGAAACAGGGATTTTTAACATTACTTGTCAACGATATCCTTACCTTCAGGAGATAGCCTGAAGATCAAGCATGTAAATTCTCATGAAAGCAAAACATTTTCAGCAGATAGAAGACACAAAATTATGAAAAATGTTCTGTTTCATAGAATGGATTCTAAATCAAACAATCTATAGTATGATATGTTTTAGGTTAATTAGTTTAATCCATATTTAATTAAGCTGATGTTTCCATGCCAACAAATGGCTTTTAAATTGTGGAAATCTTGGCGATGTAGAATGAGACTAAAAAATTAATTGCCTGAAACATTTTGTTGTAATTCTTTTAACTAAAATGTGAAGTGCTTCTACATTTGTAGTTCAAGTTCAGCTAACAGCCACAGTTCCAGTTCTGTGAGGGAATAATTTAGTTCAACTGTGGTCATACATCAAGGCTGATTGTACCACAGTAACAAGACTTTTGTAATTCCATCTTTAAATAAGCATATGATGGAAACGACATTTTCACTAACAACAGGTATTGCCTACAGGTCTATAACACCTCAGACCAGTTTTTGCTACTCAGATATATTACACTGAGACTATTTAATAAATTTGCCCCTAATGTTGCCTCAACAGGATGTCACAACTACAGCATATCTGTAGTGAGGTGGAGAAGGTAATCTTGGAGGAAAATAAAGGAATCCTAATTAGATTATAGGGGGTTTCTTATATTCAGAAAAATTGAGTTGTAAAACATGGTATGTGAACTGTACAAACACTGTATAACTATGGACTATGCAGGCTAAAAGTAGCTTGTCAATTCAAATAGAGGATCCTTATCAATAGGGAAAAATACTTACTTCCAAGCCATTAGAGACTGCAGTACTGCTGGCTGACAAAGCAACTCTCCATCCTGATAAAAGGCAAGATGTGTCCCTTCCCTTCCCTTTCCTTCCCTTCCCCTTAGAATACAAAGAGTATTTGTGTTCTGTACTTATTTGTTATTATTCTTGCTAAAAATTAGTTTTGATATTTTTTATCTGGCCCCTAAGTAACAGTAAAAACCATGTTATGATAGTTTCTTGTGGAAACCGTGCATGAGAACAGAAGTTTCAGATAATGCCATTGACATTAAGCAGTTATTAAAGGAAATACATGAAATCATAGAATCATGTTGGAATCCTAGAAACTTAGAATTTGGGGTTTTAGTGTATAGTAATATAGATGAGTCAAGACAGAAGATTTTGGGTGTTGTCTTTGTCCTTTTTCTTCACCTTCTTCTTCCTTCTTCTGCATGGGTTTAGGTGGTTTTCTGTAATTGGATTAAAAGGTCTGCATTGCAGGCCTTGGGTGGTCATTATTGGGTCAAAACCATAAATAACATAGTGTCACCTTGGTATTGGGTAATTATCACTTAAATAACCTTGGAAAGAGTTAGGAGCTCTCCATTTTACCTCATTTCTCTAGCTTGCTAGTTAAGGTCACGGCTTGTGAGCCTGTAAATACTGTAAATAGATAAGATATAATAAACATTCCAAGTCCGAACTCGACATCTTTGTTTCCCGTGTTATTCATCTTGACCTTGGCAGGGAAGAAAAGAAGCCAAAACCAATACAGAATCATAGAATGGTTTGAGCTGAAAGGGACCTTAAATATCACCTAGTTCCAACCTCCATGCCATAGGCAGGAACACTGTCCGTTAGACCAGGTTGCTCAAAATACCATCCAACCTGACCTTGAATGCTTCTAGGGATGAGGCATCCAAAACTTTGCTGAGCAATAATGTTTCAGTGTCTCACCACCCTCAGTGAAGACTTTCATCCTAATGTTTCATCTAAATCAGTTTTAAGCCATTACCCCTTGTCCTATCACTACATGCCCTTGTAAGAAGTCCCCCTGCATCTTTCTTGTAGTAACCCTTGACAGAGCTGGAGCCAGAGGATCCATCCTGCCAAGCCCATGTCTCAGATCTCTCGTCTCTTTCATCCCCACACTTTTCTCTCTCTGATCCCTTAAGTCTTGAAGTGCATCCCAGGATGGCAGAGTTCAGCAGCACAGGGAAGACAACATGAGCAGGCTAAATCCTCTTCAAGGATTTGAGAACAATGGGTAAAAATTCTCTGAATTTGGTGATTGTACAGAATGCAGTCTTTTTACTTCTTGGATCGCTGGTCTAATCTCTGACATGGTACATAAAAAGACTGGTACAACCACCAACAGAGTTAAAAAGTCTCTTCTCATTTTACAGAAAGAAAAGGTTGCACATGTAACTTGAGAAGAAGATCTCAAGATGCAAAACTAATGTGAAAAAAACCTCTTGTTACAGCTCAGAATCAAATTTATAGACCCTGAAATGTATAACATTTTGCATCCGCTCTGATTTTTCATTTTCTATTGACCAGTTCAAGATGGAATCTGTTGTAAATCCCTAATGTGCTGCTTAAAACTCGCATGTAATATATTTAATATTTACCCTTTAGCATGCACCATATTCTGCAAAATTTCTAACACTACCATGTCAACACTTTTGTGGATCTACTCCTTGAATCTAAAACTTCTTAATACCAGTACAGTCAATGCATCTAAATCTGATCTTTTGAGTATAGACTAAGCACAACTAAAAGTAAAAACTTTTCTATTTTCTGAATTAATTTATTAAATCCTCTTAAATTATGTATCAAATTAAATCTCTTAAGTTCAAGAGACTCACAGCAGTTTTGTCTTTCATTATTTTTTTGTTTGTGGACAAATTTTTATGAGCAATTCTCTTGATGTCTATGTAATGTTCTGTTCTGGTTGCTTCAATTGAGATCATAACTATGTTTAAGGTCTAACTTCTCTAATAAGTTTTATTGAAATGAGTGTAACAGTGAACATGCCTCTTTTGCCACAATTTAAAAGATACAGCAATAATTATGCAAGATTACTAGAACTAATTTGTTTAAGAACACAAAATTTCTATTTAGGCTTTGTGTATCATGAATTGTCTCCATCTTTCACTAGATTCTTCCCATCAAGCTGCATCTTCCCAAGAGGGTATAAAAATAGTCTCTCCAAAACCAAATTAAAGAACTAAGGAATTTAAAATACAGACCCTTTCTATCAAATAAACTTGAACTGCAAAATGATGAAAAGCTCCGAGAATGTTCTAATGGAAGACAACTAATCCATATTGTTGTCACGGCAACCAGAATGAATGCAATCTCATTTTTACACTAGAAATTGAAAGCATTACTGTCAGGTAATAAAACTAATTAGTTTTAATTAATAATATCTATTGAAAAGTTTTACATTTCCAAGCATAACTGCTAAATAGTAGGCATATACAAATTTAGAATCAGGAGAAATAATAAATACTATTTATGAAAAGAATTGAACTTTTAAGCAACTAATTTTTCATTAGAAAAAAAAATTACTCTGAGCTACCATTATTGCTAGTTTAGAAAAAAAACATGTTAAAAGCAGAAGCCTAGAATGTGAAGTAGCACTGTAGAAAGCTGATATTAAAATAATAATTTTTGTGTTTCGTTGTGTGTAGAATATAGCAAAATTTATTAGAACTGGTAGATAAAACATAGCTCGTTGAGCACATGAGATTAGATGAAAAATCTGTAGAGATGGCTAGCACATTAGGTGATTTCCAAAGTAATACTTGCGGTTCTAAATAATAACCATTTCCAGCAGAGAAATGCTAGGTGAAGATGTGTTTCAGTGGGAATTTTACAGGAAAACAATTTTATAGGATTCTGTGAGAAGAAACTGAGAGTATCTTTCTTGCAGAAAAAGTGGCTTGCAGTCAGACATCTTTTCTTCCATTTACGTTATGGAAATTGATAATGGCAAAGTTGGTTAGCCTGAACTAAACAAATCTTAAACAATTTTATGTTCTCTACTAAACAATGTACATGACATTTTTCTATGGCTAATTCACAAACATAGCCTATGATAACCTAGTTTGAAGGTGGGTACTGCAAAACAGTCACACTTGAAGCCTTTCTGAGATAATGATGTTTGAGAAAATGATGATGTAAACTGCTAAAGCAGAGATTTCACAGAGAATTCCAGCCCTGTAGGGATTAATTACTCAAAACAAGGGTCCACGATTCCCTTTTGATTATTTGGTGATACCAGTACATCTTATATTTGCAAGCTAGCAAATTCCATATTGCTGGTGCCTGAAATTTGTAAGCACATGGGTGCAAGAACATCTGTACATATAAATATGTTTGAACAAATCCATAAATTTTTTGAGAGTAGAATAAAGTGTATTCTAAAGGCTCAGTGGTCCTAAGTCACATCCTATCTTCTTTTACCTTCTGTAAAAAGAGACATGGAAAATCAAAATTTAAATTCCGATTTTGCTGCAGGAATGATGCTATGGGCTTAGAGGCTTTAGGGTTTCATTCTTCAAGAGATTTTCAGTTATTCTGAACACAAAAAGCAATACGTGCTTACCTGTTGAAATCTAGATGACAGTGTAGTAGTCTGCCTTGACTCTTGGCCCATTTAAATCTGTCAGATCTATTTCTCTTATGGTATAATGGATTTTCATTAATAATGAAGAAATTCAGACTACACTGATATAAAGTTAAGGAGATTTGGTTCAGTGACTTCAAATCGTGGCATCACTGACACATGTAGAAACATCTCCCCTGTTTCTACCTAGGCACATTAAGGGACTAAGGTACCAGATGGAATAAGATCCTATACTTGCTCTCAGGTGGTTTGCTGTTGTAATTGAGGCAATAAGCAATTAACTCTAATTATTTGCAGGAAGATAAGCAAGTATGACCTTGATCTGATATGGCTAGGGAATTAGTGGGGTGTATCTGAATGTACAATCATTGAGAAGTGGCTTTTCAAAGTAAATCTATCCTTTAACATGGGAATTTTATTAGAAGTTGATTGGTAATGAGACCGATGAGCTTGTGAGAAATAACGGCCATTCCAGGTGTCTTCTGAGTGCACTGAATGATCAACTAGGGTTTTAATCAGACTTAGATTTGCAAAAGCTATTTCTGTATAGATGTTAGCTTTAGGTGTTTTGAAAATGGAATTGGAGAGTGAAGATTAATGTTAGGACTTCATTAAGTGGCACCAAGATTGCTAATTCAACCTGATATTTCTGCTTAGGAATGTAAGATTAGAATTTATTTCTATCTGATAGAAGCAGGATTTTAAAAATAGCATAAAATCCATTACAGTGATGAAGAAAAATGATAATAGTCTAGAATGATGTTTTAATTAATATTGGGCTAACCCTGGGCGACTGGAAATGTCAACTGCAATTGGCCACGCCAAGCCACAATATGTGCAGTCTAGTGACCAAAAAGATGATGATTTGAGGAAAGCAGAAAAAAGAACCTGTAAAGCACCTAATATCGAAGCACATGAAACTTAAAAGGAATAGAAACAGCAGATATGCGGGGCTTAGACAGCCATAGATGCTGGCACTAAACATTAGCTTCTTGCAGAGTCAGACTAGTTTAACCCAGGTTTTACTGGAAAATATGATTGTGAAAGTAATGCATATTTTCAATGTGTAAATTTAACTGCCTCATCTTGGCTCCTCTTTGTCTGTTTTTCTATTCATACAATGAAAATACATATTAAATTTTTTACCTTCTCTCTCTTTTGTGGAGAAGATTGGTGTCTTAAATCCAACTGCAGCAAGTTCATTTTCTGCAAGTAATATTATCACGTGTCCCATTGTTAAGCAGAAAAAATGCTATTTCAAGTTCTCTGCAGGTTTAAGAGATATTTTATTTATGCTGTAACATTACTGTTTTCACCAACTTCAGAGGACAATAAAAGAAAGGCAGCTGCTGAAAGCCAAAATATTATCTTATAAATAAAGCATTTATCTACTTTACGTTTTGAATACCATTTATTTTCTGAAAATGGAATGTGCGCCAAATAAATAATATTTTGTAGGACTAATAGTTGATAGACTGTTCCCCTTAAATTTTAAGCTCTTCTCAAATACACGGTTCAATTGTACTCTCTAGGATTGACAAAGTTTTCTCATGTATTAAATAGCTTTGAAGATGTTTTTGTTTTGGTCAGAAATATTATTCTGACTTCAAAAGTGCATCAGCTGTTAAGTAAGAATTAACTAAAACCAAAAGCCAGTGGTAAGAAAATGTAAATGACTCTTTTCAGCCACTGCTTGGAGCATTGGCTGAAATGTAATTATAAATCTCCAGGAATAATATTGGGGGCTTAAAAGTTTCATAGGTGGGTGCAGAAAAGCAATATGGTGTTGTGTAATATGGTCTGAACATTTTCTCTTTTACCCCACTGTGGACTACTCCTGTGTAGCCCTTCAATCAGCATGACAACAAATAGTCAGAATGTCTCAGCCCAAATTAAGATGGAGATGAAAGTTTTCCACTAAAATAGACAGACAGACAGACATGTCAAATCTTTTGGACTTTATGAGTCACCTAAAGAATTGTCTTCAGAATGAACAGTAGAATAGGCTACATAGACAATAAATCAACTTGTTCAATTATTCTATTGTAAATGATGTCAGGATCTGAAAAGCTGCCTGTAAAATAGCAAGCAAGATGACTAGTACCATTTACTTCTTCCTCATTTTTTTATCTTAGCTTCTGAACCCATTATACATAGTGGGGTTTTTGGTTTTTTAGGGTGTTTTCATTACTAATAGTAGTCTAATAACTATGCCAGAATGGGGCAGGTCAGAGGCATGCTCCTTGCCCCTGTGATAAAAAATAGTGATTTTGGTACTGGAGTTTACTTTCCAGTCTTTCCTCTACTGTGTTTTCCACAGAATTGTCCCAGGAGGGTTTAGTAAATTTTCTGATGTATTTTGATGTGTGAACTAGACATTTTACTGACACCTAAATAATTTTACTGACACCTAAGTCTTTTAGTTCCAAGTTCATCTACTGTGTTCAGTTATGTGAAGAAAAAGCCTCTTGCATTCCTTTTGTATTTGTGCTTAGTAAATATTTTGTGCACATATTTAATTTACTGGAATTGATCACAACGGTTTATCCCAACTTTAGTTGCTGTTATGCTGAATAGAGTTAGTGGTTAACTAAGTAGCTTTTTAGTGTTAAATGACAATTCACTATACTGAGCATTGTTTTCAAAACTTGAAACTATTCATTCAACTAGAGCAAGAGTAAAAGTAGTGCAAAATAATCAGCAATTTTCTTCCCCATCCCACTCCTGTCCTACAGAGGTCTGATATGCATCCCTTGTCTCTCATATGGACACTGCCAAACATGCATTGCTACTGCACTTCATGTGCACTGCTGCAGTGTAGATACACTTTTCCACTCCACAGCCTAGGGATATGGACAGGTACTTTCACTGTTCCTCTTAAAAGTCAGCTTTGGACAAACACATAGTGATGCTTGCTGGATCAAAAAATGTGCGTGCAAAAGTAAATAGGAGGATATGGGTGGGGCTGAGCCCATCTCATGTGTAAACCAAGAAATTATGTGAGCAGAACCAAGTACTCTGTACTCTAGGAAAATTGCTTATTTTTCTCTACCACAAGGCAAAAAAAATTTAAAAAATCTTGGATTTTCGAACTGGCTTCCGGAATGAACTTGCAGTCCAATGACTGAATAAACTTAACTCTCTTGCAGTTGCAAGTTAGGTGACTGAAATGACAATTGTCTTGTGAAATTTTTGAGAACCTAGACTTCTCAGTATTGCAGGCCTCAAGCTCAAATCTAATTGCCTGTTTTTCCTGTCTGATTTTAATGGTGGTTTTGTCGTGTTTTAGGTCCCCACCCTTATATATGCGCAATGTGAAACAGCTTTTAGACCAGCAGCATGTTCTCACTTGTTACCTACCCTCTCTACTTTCAAGTCATTTTAAAATAGTTTTAAATTTTTTTTTCTCATTTTCATTCAAATTGCTTTTCCATGCTTCGTTAAGTGACCAGTTTTTATATCACAAAACATATTAGTTTGAATTGTAGATAATGTATGAACATATTTAAATGACAGCTTCTTAATGTTACAGTGATATTTTACACCAAGTAAAATGTGTTTAAATTCATTAGATTTAGAGGAAGTGCAAATCAGGTAACAATAGATAATCGCTTTATTCCTGTAGTAGTTATTGCTTCAGGCAGATGGGATTATTTAATAAGTCTCTGATGAAATGCAGTGACAGAGGATCATAGTGGTGTGCCTGCCAGAATGTCTAAGAAAACTGAAGGTGTAAGTGAAGAAACTTGAAAGAAATAATGTTCCAAAATACTCTTAACAAATGTACATTTTCTGTGATTTTTATACTTTATATAATTTCCTTAATTAAAGAAAAATAAAAACTAAATAAAAGTCTAGTCTGAATACCAAGAAGTTGTTATTCATGATTATATAAAACTCATTTTGACTCAGCTCAAGACAGTTGTCAGACAGTGACAACTGCATTGATTTATACAGTATTTTCATAGAATTTAATAAATAAGTTATTATCTGCATCTGGGAAAGCAGTCTGGCTTTTGAGTTTTTAGGGTTTTTAAAATAATTTCTGACTGAAAAAAATTGGAAAGATGGTTTGGTCAAAATAACATGGAAATGATGATAGAGGTATTTGAATAAAAATGAAAAACACTCAACAGTACAACCTCAGCCTGGACAAATTCAAATATTGTGTCTAATCTTAGCTAAAATTTTCTAGCTTACTCTCTGTTGTTGTTGTGTGAGGCCCTGACAGAGCAGCCTGCATGCTCAAATAGAAAAAGTCTTAGCAATTTTCCTAGAAAGATACAGAAACTCACAGCTGTGTTAACACTGCACATTCCTCCATGTATGTGCATGAGACTAACTCTGTTGCAGAAAATATGTAGATCACCTATGCTATAAGGGTGGTTTTTGTTGCTTTTCACTTTTGATTATATCTTTGTTATTGATTGTTATGAACTAAAACCTTCCAGAACTTTAATGTAATAAAATGAGGCCAAGATATCCTCATATTGTCTGCTGATTTCTGACTCTAAAATACCCTGGTATGAGCTGAGATAGCATTGAAGCAAGGACATAACATCTTTTCAGCACATCTGGAGTAGGAAACCAGGAGATGATAATAGCTTTGAAAAAAGCCACTAATTGGTTTTATATATAGGGAAAGTAAAAGAAATTTGCCTTGAGTTATGAAACTAGCAATACCATCTTAGTCTAATTATATAATTTTGAAGAAATATACTATTAAGACAATAACCTTCACGAGTGGGGGGAAAAGGGCTCTGTGCAGGGGCATGGGCAACAGGTATGGGCCAGAATGCTATCCAAGACTCAAACGTATAGATCAGCAAGAGCTCTTTACGTGGTTTGTCTGCTGGCTAAACTGGACTGGGGAGGCATGATCCTTGTCATGTTGTGAGTGCCATAGCCTAGAAATCTTATCCTAGAAGCTTTATAATAGGCATTGCTATTCACCTGCTAAACCCATACTGCTTAGTAAATAAATTTCAGGTTATGTCACTGAGTAATGTGGCTCTTTTCCTGCTAACCCACTCTAAATCCCCCCTGTGTCATGTCTACACTGCTGTCACAGCTGTCTCATCTTCATTTTTTGTCTAATTTACATGTCAGTACCTGAGCTAAATCAGCTCTTTCTTCATTAGGACTTCACAAGTGTATCACATTAGTCAAAAAACGGAAATACTTACAAATAACTGTAATCTTGACTCAACTCAGATTTTCTTAGTGAGAGATTTCAGTACAGTACTTTGCAGAATAGCAGCTGTTGTATCACTGTAAGCAGGTGAATGAAAGTAACATGAACTGTTTCATTACTTCATCAGCAGCAGAGGATGCAAATAATCTTTTAGAAGGCATTGGGAAAAAAACCCTGTAAATCCTAGAAACAGATTAATAGATATCAATTAATATCTAAAATATACTTACAAATATGTAACTTATTAAAAAAAGACAAAAGATAATGTGGGGAAAAATATATTGTTTATATAAACCAAAGTTTGAGGATTTGTTAAGAGTGAAAAAAGCATTTTTGAGTTCACAGTAGGTTTTTTCAGGCCTAAGCAAAATTGCCAGCAGAGATTTTAAGATAACTCTATAAGGTTTATTTCAGAAATTCTCAATCCTGGAACTGCTGTTTTTCCACCACTGCCTTCTGAATTTGGAAAACCTCGCCTAATCTGTGCCTTCAGTTTTGTCACTGTCTTCTAGCACAGTAGATTATTTGGAATTTAAGTGAGGAAAACATTTATTGGTTTGATTTTACACATATGCTTCCACACACTATGCATATACTTCTGTTTTTGCTTAAGATTTTCTGTTCCAAAATAAACTAAGCAAACATGCAAAACAGAATGCTTTTGGATTTTGTTTGCATTTTCTGTCTCATTCTATCCAAGGATGCAGCAAGTTTTTCTGTAATGTAGTGTTGCCAGCAAGATTTATGATATGGAACTACAAAATTTGGCCATGTATGGAAAAGATGTTAATGTTTTTAGAAATTAGCTTAATGAAGTAAAATATAATGTCTATTTATTTAACTCTCATAACCATTAGTATACACCAAATTATTTGCCTATTGAATTAGTATGATAACAATAGTCATGCAAGCAGCGTCTGATGTGTTCAGATTGAGCTTGCATTTAGTTCTAGTGGCAATGTTTCGATTGTTGAACAATGCAGATGAATCATTATTGGCACTGGAGTATGTTATAATTGTAGTGTAATGAGATAATGAGGAGACTCTGACTTTAAATAAAAAATAAAAAAAAATAAAAGGGGTAAGCTTGGGGATACTAATGGTTGAAAACAGCGAATACCAATTAGCTTTTCCATTTCCCTCTGCTCTTTTGCCCTCTCTTCCCCAATCCCTTTCCATTATAGCCTATTTAAGAATTACAGTTCATGTATTTTTGCAATAATAGGATTATTTGAATCAGAAACAAAATGTATCACATGTAGGACATTCATTTTTGAGCATACTATACACAAAGGTGGAATTGAAGAGACATTCATTTCAGATTTCAGTGTTTTGGAACTTTTCATTTTAGATTTCAAAAGCTGCAATTACATGATGATATTTGATGTACTCCAAAAGTGGTATTTCATACATAGGACATCTGATATTTATTGAAAATGCTAGAAAAAACCCCATTCTAACCATCATAATTTAAATAGCATCTTATTCATACTCTCTTCAGGATACTTTAAAACAGGCCTAGAAGGGTCTATTAAATTGCATTTAAGCCCAGTACACTTTGCAGGTGTCCAGTATAATGAACACTTTAAATGGCTATGCTCTAAGGTTAACTTGTTCTGTAAAATTGCCCAGACCCCTCTAGAGTATTCATTAGTAGAATAAAACAGAGACCTAATCCAGATAGATGCTAAAGGATTATCATTATTGCTGTAAGGACGACTTTGATAAAAGTCTAATTGGAATTGCCGCATGGGGACTGAACAAACGAAGCAGATTATGATAAATATGGGGTTTCAGACCTCTCTAACTAAATTCTGAGACTGGGGTAAAATAAAGTGATCAAACTCATCTGAAAACAGATAGCTACCTCAATTTACTCCCGTATTTCTTAGAGTGGCATGAAAATTATACTCAACTGCATATAATTACACCAAATGTCAGCACAATACAATTAGAGCTAAAAGACCATTGCAGCATTCATTTTGCTTTTAACAGCATTTCACTGCAAACAGTCTTTTGTCTCATTAGTGCAGGACTGACAGATTTAAACCTGTAGTTATACAGATTCATCCATAATAATATCAAACAAGATCATTATATTTTCTTTTCCCTCTGCATTATATAAAAAGGAGAAATTTTCTGCTAGACCTCTTAAACACAAAAGTGAATTAACATTATCTAAATAAAATAAAAATAAACTATCCTATTTTGCATTTAAATATATAACTGGTAAAATTCCTGTGTCATGAATCCACAGTTTTTATGCCATTAAAACAGATTGTGAATCAGTCATTGTACATGTCCATCAAATACAATTTTTCATTTCATGGTTGTTATAGGTTTTATGGTTAGCAGAACAAAAAAGTTTTCCACTCAATGTGAGTTACAGTGGCAGAACTCAGCCTTCAGGGATAGGGAATCCACTGCTTCTCTGGGCAACCTGTTCCAGTGCCTCACCACCCTCACAGAAAACAACTACATCTAAACCTACTCTCAGTTTAAAGCCATTACTCCATATCCTATTACTACTTGCCTTAGTCAAAAACCCTCCCCAGCTTTCTTGTAGGCCCCCTTTGGATACTGAAAAGCTGCTATAAAGTCTCACCAGTGCCTTCTTCAGGCTGAACAACCCCAATTTTCTCAGCCTGTCTCTGCAGGAGAGGTGCTCTATCCCTCTGATCAGCTTTGTGGCACTCCTCGGGACTTACTCCAATATGTCCATCTCCCTCCTGTGCTGAGGACCCCAGAGCTGGATGCAGTTACTCCAGCAGTGAGGTCTCAGGAGAGTGGAGCAGAGAGGCAGAATTCCCTCCCTTGCCCTGCTGCCCACGCTGCTTCTGACATAGCCCTGGACATGTTTGGCTTTCTGGGCTGTGTGTGCACATGATCAGGTCATGTCCAGCCTCTCACCCACTGTGACCCCAAGTCCTTCTCGACAGCACTGCTCTTTATCTGTTCATGCCTCAGCCTGTGCTGATACCAGGATTGTTCTGATTCAGGTGCAGCATCTTGTACTTGGTCTTGTTAAACTGTGTGAGATTCATATGAGCCTGATTCTTGAGCTGGTCCTGATTCCTCTGGAAGGCATCCCCTCCTTCAGGTGTGTCAACTGTACCCTCAGCTTGGAGTTTTCTGCAAACTTGATGAGAGTGCACTCAATCCCTTTGTCTGTTTAAGTAACTGCATTTATAACTGCAGCCTCCTTTGCCAAATTTTATGAGTAAATAGAGTTGAAGTTTTAATTCACATTTAAAGAAATTTAACACAGCCCTGGTTAAGTATTTTTGAGGTTGCTTGGACGGGTTTTCTTATTAACAGAAAGAAATATTTCCTACTGAACTAGGGTTTTCCATTCTGTCCAGGATTTAAGTTTGAATCCATTTATACCTACAAAAAATTATCCAAAAAATCAATGGAAGAATAATACCAAAAAAAAAAAGTTACCACATTAATTATGTAGATTTTAAAGACAAATAAGGATCTTAAAATCTAGGGAAAAGAAAGAATAGAAAGTCCATTTAAAAATTATTTTTGCAAAGTATATTGAGGCAGACTAATGAATATATCGTTAAGTATATATTTTCATCATTCTTAAAGCAAATACCATATCTATATTCTTTCATTGTACAGTATATTTAGAATTGCTGCAGGTTATAACTGAGCATAGTCTGAATTAAAAAAATGCCATATAATTCAGAAAGACCAAAATGATGTGACTTTGCTGATCTGATTAATTTCTATCAATAAGTCTTCAAATTCAATTATTTCAAAATATTCCTATGACTTATTCTGTTTGTGACAGTCATCTGTACCTTGACACTGTAAGGGAAAGACCATAAAAGATGATATGATCTCTTCAAGAGTTTCTCCTCATAGACATTTCCTTATGATGTCCTAAGGTTCTATTGCCGGTATTACTATAGGTCAGCAACAGCAGGCAGCACTGAGACCACAACCCTTTCTACCACAAGCTCCCCTAATGCATATTTACAAAAGACAGTCCTAGTAAACATCTTTAATCAAAGATGAACTATTTAGGACTCAGGTATGTATATATATATTTCTTGCTCCTTTTTACTCTAATACATTCTTAAATACAGAGCAATGGATCATGAGCAATGTTTTTCTCATAAGGTATATTGACTAGGAGGGCTACTGCGATTCTAATTTATCCGTGTGTGTCATAAGACTATTTCAAATGGCTCTATTATACCTCTGTGTTCAAGGGTGCATAAAGAAAATGGTATGGTATATTACAAACAAGTTTGAGATGTTCTGTATCATCTATTCTTATATTAAAACCAAGTGATGAACTAAACTTCCACATATCTGAGCAACTTGGTCTAGTGAAAAGTGTCAGGGAGGTTAGAACTATATGATCCTTAAGATCCCTTCCAACCCAAAGCATTGTATGATTCTACGATATTCTCTAAAAGAAAAGTATTGTGGAGAGTAGATATATTTTAATTTTATATAGCAGAAAATTCTCCATTTTATCCAACTATATCAATTGCTTGGATAAAAAAATCCCTCCAATCCCTATTCCCATCATCTCTTTAACTGCTCTTATATATACCACTATCCCTGCTAAGTTCTCTAAATCTATTTTTGCAGTGTCACAGACCTAAGTTTCTCACATATGAAGAACATGGAGGCCTCACAAACATCCTGTTTTCTGCTGTCAATTACGGAACAGAAATACTTGATTTTCCTCTCCCTCAGCTGCTCCACTGTGGCTTCTCACACCTGTTGGGTTTTCTGTCTTGGCAGTTGTTTCACTGAGAGAGACATAAAACAGATAAAAAACAACTCCAGTTGTATCATATACTTTTGTAAATATACTCTCTTAGTAATCTTTCGTGATGCTGATATAGATTTATGTGCATTCTGTTTGAGACTGGCCATTTCTATTCACACTTTGCTGTGTATCTAATCCAAGAAACCTTAAGAATAGAAATGGCCATACCCTTTCTTCAAAGGAAGGTCTATCAGACTGCTGAATATCTCTGTCCCAAATCCAGTTCTATATTTTTGTTTAATGACAAAAAATTTGTTTCTAATGCATAACATTCCTAAATGTATAACACATTTTAATGCTTTGCTTATAGTGCTGTTACCCACCATGGAAGATCCGTGTCAATTTGTTGATACGTCTCTAGCTTCTCTACTGTGAATTGCTATTGATGTCTTTATCTGCTTGCAATTTTATCCATGCTACATTCCTGCAGCAGAAACATTTACTGGAAAATTGCTAGTTCCTATCTTACCACACAATCAGATTCAAACTAGTGTCTACCCTTCTACTTCCTCTATTCATGAATCACCACAGAAGTTCATATAATACATCTATTCAGTTCCTATTTGTCATGGTTTAACCCCAGCCAGCAGCCAAGCCCCACGCAGCCGCTCGCTCACTCCCTCACCAGTGAGATAAGGGGGAAAATCAAAAGGGTAAAAGATAAAGAACTTGTGGGTTGAGATAAAGGCAGTTTAATAGGGAAAGCAGAAGCCACACACACACAAGCAAAACAAAACAAGGAATTAATTCATTCCTTCCCTTGGACGGTCGGGTGCTTTACCATCCCTGGAAGAGCAGGGCCCTGTCACAGGTAATGGTGACTTGGGAAGACAAAGAACAAGTGTCCCCTCCTTCCTCTTTCTTTCCCCCATTTTGTACAGTGAGCATGATGTCACATGGTCTGGAATATCCCTTTGGTCAGTGTGGGTCATCTGTCCTGGCTTTGTCTCCTCCCAACCTTGCCAGCACGGCAACCATGCACCCCCAACTTCCTTGCCAGCACAGCAGTACAAAAAGCAGAAAAGGTTTTGGCTCTGTGTAAGCCCTGCTCAGCAACAACAAAAACATTTCCATATTATCAGCCCTGTGTTCAGCACAAATCCAAAACACAGCCACATACCATCCACTGTGAACAAAATTAACTGTACTGCAGCTAAAACCAGTACATCTTATCTTTTAAAATCTCTTTTTCTGTAACATCCGTCACACTTCTTATTGTCTTCTGTTGTCTCATACTCTGAGCTATAATTGAGTTAGATGCTTAAATCAATGTACTAAACAATGCTTTTATTTAATTTGAGTTCAGCATGAAAGATATATGATATGTCTATTTTTTTTTGAGTGATTGCTAATAGTAAATAAAATTTTCTCCCAAGAGAGACTTTAAAATTACCTCTTATTTAAGTCCGTATTTGAATTACTAAACATTTAGATTTCATGGTTTTAAGATTAGTTATTTTGTAGTCATGAGCACTAAGATCAAAAAAAAAATACCGAGAGAAGAATAACAACCTGTTGGAAATTTAGGAAAAAAAGTATTTTAATAAATGATAAGTATATTTTTGCCATTCTACTTCTTTATCAAATATTTGTTAGTTCACTTCTGTACTTCTTGCTGATCTTATGTGTCTATGAAGGATTGTTTTGTACAATAGACTTTTAATAAAGTTCAGAATATGAGGATTGTATAAGCAAAACATCTGAAGATGCTAGTCATCCTCCTAATGCCTGACAGAAAATTTGTAATTTTAGCTTTATTTATTTATTTATTTGCAGGGTAGATTATTTTACTAATTGTCATTAAATCTAAAAATGTGCTGACAGATTTAGAAAACATTCTTATGTATCCCTCTACAAATTCATTGTAGTGGCAAAGATCTCTAGTAAACAGAACCTTCTACATCCATTCTTCATAACAGTACTTTGATAAGACAGGGTTTTTTATTTTCAGTTATTTCTTTTTAATTGTGATACTGTACAATGGATTGTTTTATGCTAATGGTGGCACCTAAGAGTATCATCATATAAATTTTGGATAGAAAGCATATGTACACCAAGGCATCCATTAGCAAACTGCAATTATTATACTTGCTGCACTATCTGCTTTAAAAGTGGACTTTTTGCTCAGCACATTAGTACATTATATTGTTACAAAACCATTTATGCCAGCTATCTACTACAGAATGAAGTTCAAATAAATTGGTTTTGACATAAACAGCACTAAGTGATCCGGATTTCAGCTGAAACATTTTTCCTTTCTACTACCTTTCACTGACAGTTAATGATTAATTTTATCCTTTCCCCCGCCCTCTTTCTTACAAATGTTAGAAATTTTTTTCAGATAGATATATTCAGCCAATTTTTAAACATTGTTTTGTAGGGTAAATGGGAAATTAGAGGTTGAGTTCTCACAGTGTATCTCTTTGCAGTGATCTACACTCATTTTATTATTCTCAGTCTAATTCTCAGCTTAGTAACATTTGGTATGTGTTGCAAAGACATAGTGAAATTTGCAGTCTGTTACACCATTGGGTAATTTGCCATAAAGAAACAAGAATGTACAATTAATGATTTAGTATGTATTTCAACATGAAAAAAAATGCAGGAAATATTCACAACATTTCTCATTGAAACAAAAGAAAATTGTTGTTCCCTGATATTTCTTCAGTCTATTGCTTTCTGCTGTATATGTTATCTTTTAAGCATATGCAAAACGAAATTAAGGGAAAGGGAGACAGTTTGAAGAGCTTTTCCAGCTTCCTCTGAAAGAAGAAAAATGTCTATTTACAGTAACTATGAGTTTGATCAGGACAACATAATCTGGAACTAGTGAAAATATCATACTTAATAAAAATCTTCATAAATTTACCCTCTCAGTCAAAGTTCTGATAAATTTTGACACTTACTCTGTCAGTAAGGACTGATTTCCTCTTCTCTTTCAACCAGTATTTCCAGTCATATTCTCACCAAAGCCAGTGACACACTCAAGTCTCAGGTCACCAAGTTTAGGAAAAACTCTTCATTTTTGAAAGCAGAATAGGATTTTTTGGTTATCATTTACAATATAATAAGAGGCACTTTCAAAACAATGATCTTTACATCAATCTGATGTTCTTAACACAGTTCCAATATTAAATTGGAACTGCCATTTATCTTTTGAAATTCCTATTTTTTAAATGCTTTAGGTTTATTTGCAAAACAAGATAATCTCATTTTATTGTAGCATGGCCTAAACAACATTCCCAAATTTATGCCTTTTCTGCACCTCCTCATGTCACTCCCTGAAACAATGTGTGTTGTTCTTTAAAACAACTACTTTCCAAGAACTAAATTTTTCTCATGCAAGAAATGCAAGAATAGAAGGAGAAAATGTTAAGCAATTTGGGGGGCATGGTTAGTTGAAGACAAAAGCAAGTAGAGGTTATCAGGTTTTTTTATAGTCCAAAAGTAAAATGTGTTGAATGGGAAAAGGTGATAAATCCTTTTCTAAATCGATTGTAAATATCAAAAGAAATTATGAGTTGACTGATTTGAGTATTTGGGTGCTTTAGAAAGTAGGTTCCTGTTGTGGTTTAAGCTCAGCTGGCAACTAAGCAGCATGGACCGTCTTGCTCACTTACCTAGCACCCTGGTGAGACTGGGAGGAGAATAAAAAGTATAACTTGTGGGTTGAGAAAAACAGAGTTTAATGATTGGAACAAATTAAAAGGTAAGAAGAAGAAGAAAGAGAGAGAGAAAGACAAAACAGAAGAAAAACAAGTGATGCACAATACAGTTGCTCACCATTTGCTGACCAGCGCCAAATCCATCTCTGAACCAATACTATCCCACCTTAGCAGCAACTCCCCCAGTTGATGTACTGAATGGGGGGTGTAAACTCCTTTACACAAGTGAAGTATCTTGGTGGATAACTCTCTCAGATCCATGCAGTGGCAATATTTCTGACTCTTTCTGCCCTTATGCAATTTTAGTTCAAACAACTAAAATTGCATCGAATGTAATGTTTTCTGTATGTTAGGTGCAAACCACAACTCAAAGTGCAATCATTTTACATGTTGAAATTTCTTGGAGATAAAATAGTTAACAATGAGACTTAAATATCAGAATAAATAATAAATTAAGTTAAACTAAAAAAGAGAAGTGTTTTTACATCATGTCTTTTTTCAAAATATCAGGTAATAAATGCTTTGAATGGGAAATGTCATTTTAAACTTTTACTACTCATCTAGACTAATTCATGAGATGTAATAACTTATAATTCACTTCTTGTTCTTACATGACTTCTAATGCAAACTTGCTTTACTTTTCTTTTGTGTTATTCTTCTCAGTACTATACCTGATATTAAAGAATGAAAGTTATTAAAAAAACAATTATAAAGTATATAAAAATAGATGTTAACACAATGTGATTGCAAAGATAGATAAACTTAAATATTAAATTATACACAGGATTTTTTTGTAAATCTAGCCTTATTAGTTTTATTTAGTATTAATAATAGTACTCTATTATTATATTATTATATGAATAGTAATTGTATCCATGTTCCATTGAAACAAATGAAATGCCGGTTAGCGATATGAAGGTGTGACTATATAAATCAGTATTTAGTTCAGTTCAGAAAATTGCTGTCCCAATTTTGGACTATAATTTTTCTAGTCTTAGGTGATTGGCTATGTCTTTGTCTATCTTTTCTTGTACTGCATTCAGCTACAAGTGAAATAGATTATAATAAGTTATCATTTTTTATTTATGTATGTTTGAAAAGTCTTATTTTTAAAAAAATTATGAAGATTTATGTCTAGTTCTTAATGTAGGTAACAGATGATTAGTAAAAGCTTCAATTTATTGTTCAGCTCTGTTCTTATTATGGAATTTGAACATCAGAATAACAAATGGTAGTTTGAATGATAACACAATACTGATGCTAATTCTATAGAATCAATAACCCTTTTATATTTACTCAGATATTTTGTAGCTTTCCACATGCATGTAAGCAAACAAAAAAAATTAATTCCATTTTATAATTAAAAAAAAAATCTGAACCAAGAACACACTAAAATATCCCCCAACTACTAATTAGGGCTAAAAATTACAGCAGGTTCATTTCTCAGAGTTTGAATTTTTTAAGAGAAATATGATCTGGAGAGGTTTTCTTATTCATGGAACCTAAATGAAAATAATTAAACTCTTCCAATATTTCTTAGCAAGAGCTTTAATGACATTCAATCTCTACTTTCATATCAGCACCAATTGCACATACTGATTAATGGAAAAAATATTACAGAAGAAATGAGATCTTCTGCTAGTGAAAAAGGTTGTTCTAATTCATGCACTGGTACAGTTTGAGGCCAAACAAAATATACACTTTATAATCAGTCAGTTATTTCAGTAAAAATTCTTTTATACATTGTTTGCAAAAATAGCATTGAAGCAAATTAATGTATTAAATGAAAGAGTACTGTGAAAAACTGCACGAATGCAAATATAGAAACTGGTTAGAAAATTATATGTTAATTGCCTGAAAATATGGAAATAAGAGCGAGAAGTAAAGCTGTTTGGAGAATGATATACTTTTGGTGGAAAAATCGTTTCTTTTTCAACATTTCCTGGTTGAGTTGGACATTTCAGAGAGGTTACTTTGGGGAGTGTACAAAATTTGTGGATGACACTAAGCTAGCTGTGACACTTCATACACCAAGGCAAGAAACAGGGCAGGATCATAATGCACAATGACCTTGACAAACTGAAAGTCTAGTTTAAAATAAAACAAAAAATAATAACAGTACTAAACCAGCACTATTTCAAGACAAATAAAATGAAGAGTATGAGCTGAAGAAAAACAGGCCTGAAAATGACCATGAGCCACCTACAGAGCAGCAGCTCATACTGTTCATGCTGCTGGCATGTCCTCCCTCCTTGCTAAAATGGCCTGGAAAACAATAGGTGATACAATGGGAATGAAAAGATACAGATTGTATTTGTATACTACAGCCAAAGCATTCTGTTCTTATGGTGTTTGCCAAAAGCGAATATGCTAAAAAAGAAGCTATAAAATATGACAACATAAGGATACACTAACAAGGGGTTATCAGTGGACTTTATAAATAATGAAGAAATCAACTAATAAAATTCAAAAAGAAACCAAACAGAACCAGAAAAATGTTTAGTAGTGTCAAGAGGGAGGATGAAAACCAGAGGAGCATTAGGAAGATGTTTTGGTGCTGTCAGAGTCTCTCTGAGTCATCAGGGCCTCTGCTCAGGTTCAGCCAGCACCCCCAGGTCCTTTTCCACTCATCAGCTTTCCAATCACTCTGCCTGTAGAGATGCCTGGGGTTTCTGTGACCAAAGTGCAGGACTGGCACTTGGCTGTATAGAAGCTCACACACTTGGCCTCAGCTCATTGATCCAACCTGTCCAGATACCTCTGTGGAACCTTCCAACCCCCCAGCAGATCAACAATTCCATCCAATTTGGTGTCATTTATCATCTGAGGGTATATTCAATCCCCTCATCCTGTCATTGATAAAGATATTAGACATGACTGGACCCAGTATTGATCCATAAGGAACACCACAAGCAACTGGCCACCAACTGGATTTAACTCCATTCACCACCACTTGCTGGGCCTGGACATCCAGATAATTTTTTTAGCCAGTGCACCTGTCCAAGCCACAAGCAACCAGTTTCTTCGGGAGAATGTTATGGGAAACAGTGTCAAAGGCAATACCAAAGTCCAGGTAGACAATATCCACAGCCTTTCCCTTGTCTGCTAAGTGGGTCACTTTGTCATAGAAGCAGACCATGTTGATCAAAGAGAACCTGCCTTTCACAAACCCATGCTGGTCGGGCTGGATGCCCTGGTTTACCTGCATGTGTTATGTGATGGCATTCGAGGGATTCTGCTCCATGACCTTCCCCAGCATTGAGGATGATGCTGATAGGCCTGTCGTTCCCTTCATTCTGCTTCTGGTCATTGAAAGTGACTCTGAACATGGGCACCAGCTCCTTAGTAACCCTTGTTGCATGCCTTCTGGCTCTATGGACTTGTGTATGCCTAAGTGGTGTAGCAGGTCACGCACCACTCCCTCCTAGGTAACGGAGACTCCATCCTGCTCCCTGTCCCTGTCTTCCAGCTCATAGTGCTGGGTACCTTGATCACAACTAGTCAGTGTTAAAGACTGAGGCAAAGAAGGCACTGAGTACCTCAGCCTTTTCCTCATCTGACCAGCGTTTCCTCCCCTATTCCATAAAGAATGCAGATTGTCCTGAGCCCCCCTTTCTGTTGCAAATCTAATTAGATTAACATTCTTACTGTCTTTTATAGCAGTAGCCAGATTAAATTCTAGTTGGGCTTTTACACTTGAAAATTTTTCCTTACACAACCTCACATCTTTGTAAGCCTTCCTGAGTTCTTCTGAGTCATCCTGCCTCTTCTTTCATAGACTGTAAACTCTCCTATTTTTTAACCTGAGTTCCAGTTAAACCTCTGTTCAGCCAGGCTGGCCTGCTTCCCCATCAGCTTGTCTTTCAGCACACAGGAACAGACGGATCCGTAAATTTGATTTAAACTGTATTAACTGAGCAGGTTTTCCTGTGAAACTACATATATTCTTCACAACATGAAATATCTTGGAGAAAAGCAATCTTATGTAAGATAGCAGAAAGATATTATTTTACTGTTTTAAGTGTAAATGATACTTTTAATAGAATGCCATTTAATTTAAGATATTACAAATGCAGTAACAAAAAACAATAGCCTACAGTAGTGTAGGCAGAATGGAAAGAACTCTGGATTTATAAGAATGAACAGAAGAATTTCATTTGTTGAGTCCAGATAAGACAAAAATGAGATTGAGTATGGGTGCAAAATGGAATTGGAAAACATGATAGAGAGGAATGACCTTCTCAATGGCTACAAAAACAACATAAGAAAAAAAAGAAAAAATAAAAGAAAAGAGAAGTATCTAGTTTATGAAGTTAGCACTTCAAACTTCTGATAAAGTGATTAATTACAGGTAAAATGTATTTTATTGGTTTCAAGAAAATTTCAGTGAAACACATTCAAAATTTTGTACTTCAAAGTCAAATTGAAGTTTTGCATAATTTGAGTCCAGACTAAGAACGGCTGTGGTGAATCATCTTAAAAATCCACTGCAGTCGATCTACAGTTGAAGGACCCCACAGCAGGAAACATATTCAAGAAATGAGTTGTGAGGAAATAAACAAAAGAATTTCCTGTATTGTTTCCTTAACCTTTGGAAAATCTCTGAATTTCTACCCTTCCCTGTGTTTCCAGTACTGGCAGTAAAAGTAGCATAACAGACTTTGGCCTCCTAGGTGTTATTTTATGCCTTTTTCCTTCTCCAGCTATTCACATTTTCTTCTTTAGACAATCCACCAGGAGCTATTACCATGGGATGAATACTGGTACAGATACAACATATTCATGGCAATCACTTCTCACCTGGTGTCACTTGCTTCCTTTTGCAGGCTGCTATGATTATACCCTACTCTGATTTGCATTGGATTAGTGGAATTTCCCTGTCTTTTAATGGAAGGGAACATATGGCGCATAGCTTTAGAAGTGTGCTACCAAACATAATGAATGTTGGATTGACATTGTTACACCCATAAGCTTTGTTGATAAAAACAAATATTTATACACTATGACATTCTTTCTGCAAATTGCTACCCCTACTCAATGTATGATTCATGAGAAAAAGGATCAGATAAAACAGACCTGGCAAATTGGTAGAAACAGAAATAAACAAGCAGAGAGTAGAACAAAATTCTGTGTTGCAGAATCCAGGACCATATTTTCATTCCTAGAAATGGACTATAAACTTTTTACTGTTATTTCCGAGCCTCAGGACTGAGACTTGTCAGACTTGTTCTGCCTGAACTTTTCTTGACCTGACTGTAGCTTTGTTTCACTTGATTTCTCTGTGAAAGCAAGTTATCTAATTGACAAGGTCCACAACTAATTTATTTTACTTCTATCTATCTTTTTATGGTCCAAACATAGTTTTGTAAAGATGAAGTGGTTATTCTATATAAAATTGGATATTTATGACTGTAAAACATTGATGCAGCCCAGAGAAATTTATGCCTTGTATGACACCAGAGGCCTTGAGAAGCAGAACACAGTATGAAGAATAGCAGAGCACAGACCTGAAATGATAAGGGATGAGTCCCAAGAAAATAAGAATTCCATTGTGTTTCAGTTAACCAGTGGCAAAATTCCATCTTCCTGCCATTCCCTCTTCTCCATTACCCCTCAAATGTCCTAGCCTATGAAATTTAAGACACTTTCTTCACTTCTTAGAGACGGGGGATACCTGTTACTCTCTACAGTATATAAATTATGTTTCTTAAACTACTGAAGTGAGTAAGAGTTTCCTAAGTTGCCACCATGCAAGTATAACTATCTTGGAACTTGATAGATTCCAATTTGTGCTTGACCTTGATTTATATTAAAAATTATAAGGATGGCTATTTTGCAGTGAATGGAAAATCTTCTGAGTGCCACAGACATAGTGGAATCAATGTCAGTATATTGCATGGCATAGAGAAGTAAGTTAGACATTTCAGATAGAAATAGAAATTCCCTTATTGCTTCTTATTAAACTGACAAATTTAAAAAATTTACAAATTTAGGTATAAAAATGAGTGTATGATGTACACATGAATAATATATATATATACATAATTTCATCACCTATGTTTATATGTATGTATGTATGTATATGTAAACATATATATATGTACCCACAGATATGGTGCCTGGGATTTCACATAGGTTGATGCTTGCAATGAGAGCTTCACAAATAAGTAATTTGGTCATAAAATTTTTCAGATTTTTTTTGCACTGAGAAGTCCTAAGAAGCCAGATCTTATTTTCTGCAAATAGTAATTATTGAATTTTTTAACAGTATTTTGCTAATCTGTGTATTAGAAGTGAAGAAGAAATTGTTAGTCCCACATAAGAGTTCTTCCATGGAAGAAAAATAATATATTCCACTATATAATTTACTATGTAGTTACAATTTGTGTAATATATATTAATCATAAAAATATTTAATGAATTTCTGCTATATTGGGGAATAGCAGCCACTTGCATAATGCAAAGTTATTATTTTTATGGATTGCTACAAGAATATATGGCAACAGATGTGATACTGCCATTACCTGGAGACTTTTTTCCTGCTTCTTGGAAACAAGCACCGTTGTGGCTTAACCCCAACTGGCAACGAAGTACCATGCAGCTGCCTTGCTTGCTTATTCCCCACCCTGGTGGGCCAGGATGGAGAATCAGGCAAAAAACAAACAAACAAAAAAACCAAAAAGCAAACAAAACAAAACAAAACAAAACAAAACAACAACAACAACAACAACAAAAAAAGCCACCAAAAAAAAAAAGAAAAGTGAAACTCCTGAGTTAAGGGAAAAAACGTTTAGAAAGTGGTAATAATAATAAAACAGAGAGAAAGATAAAACCCAAGAAAAATGAGTGGCACACAATACAGCCCTCTCTGTTTCTCCTTATTATGTGCTTTTTTTGGTAGCCATTTCATAAGGCGGCTGGGCAACTTCATATGGCACTACTGATATTGTACCTCATCCTGCCTATTAATCATGTGTGTGACAGCTTCTGGCACTCCACATTATAATAACACTTCTGTTTGTCTTCAGTTGTGTTTTCAAACATCTGTAAATTTCCAGTCCAGCTAACACAATTCTCACATTACAGGTATCCTTGATCTCTAAAGTCTGTTAAATAAAATATCTGTAGGTGTCAATCAGTGATTCTTTGGTACTCTTTCTGCAAGGTAATGATATGACCTACCTCGCTACTTCACCCTGAAGGCTTTCAGTATATGTTTATTATTTCAACACTGATTTCCAGTAGCCCATACTATGTAGGTTTTATGTCTAAGCCCAGATTTCACGGCATATTATTTGAAGTCATGTAGAGTAATCTACAGCTTATTCTTAGATGTCACTACATTAAATCCATCATATAATCAAAACTTGTTTTGATTTGCAGGAAGTCACATTTTTTAGTATAACATTCTCAAGTAAAACTAACTTAGGAGAACATTAAAAATAGAGTTACAAAACAGTAGACATGGAGGGTACTTAAAAGGCTCATACAGTCTTGTAGTTTTCAATTTGTTGTTAACTAATCTAGAAAATCCACGGGCTACTTCTTATGAATCTGTAGAAGACCAATAAAAATTCAAGTGTCTGAACTGTCCAAGATATTCTATACTTCTTCTGTTCAATCACATCTAAGATTTGTGTAAGTATTGCCTGCAATTTTTAAAATGACCCTCTATATGCCTCTGTGGTTCAGAAGAAATGTCCAAAAAGGTTGTTAACTTTTAGTTTAAGGAAAAGACAACTACTGGGATAAATGAGGAGGAAGTCAGTGGAACAGCTCAATTCCATCAATGATGAGGGAACATGTTTCTTCTTTTGTCACCCTGTTGCTGCAGCTTTGAGCCTAGACAACCATTTTGCTCCAGGTAAGAGGTTCAGTTAAGGAACTGCTTAGAACCAAAGAGTCCATAAGTCATGGTTTTCTACACTTTCAGCTATTTGTTTTTTTATTTGTCTGGCACCAGTGACATAATGTCAGTGGACATAATTCCTTGTATTCCAATATATAATTATAAATTTCCTGTTGTGCTAACAAGGCTGTCAAATTTAAGTCATGTCCAGTAGCTTAGCTACCAAAAACTGTGCTTGTGCACCCTGTGACTAACAGTGGGCCAGTGCCTAAAGAAAGGAACAGTGAAGGAAAAAAAATTCACTTTTACTAACTTTTAGTAATGAACTCTTAGCTGTAAGTACTATTCAGAAAAAGAAAAAAAAAAACCCCAAAACAACTGAAATAATGTTTTAAATTCCATTATCATTAAAAGCAAAAGAATGAATGGTATGAGAACCCTAAAAGAAAACTAGCTCATATAGACAAAATTATGTTTAAATGGGCTTTACTTAGACTGTGTCAACTGATGAACAAAAATTTCAAAGCTGTGTTACAAAGTATTTGCTAATGGAAAAATGAAACCGTTTAATCTTTGACACCACCTTGAAAGAAGGCACCTTCATTTCAAAGTCAATAGGGAAAATTCTTTCAAGCATAAATTAACTGGAAAAAAATGAAAACAGGAAATAAAATTTTCCATTCAGCTGCTCCTGTGAATAGAGGTGTGCTCAAATTATCTTTTTGTATGAGCCGTCAAATTATGAATATTAGGAAAAAGATCACAAAAGCACAGGACACCAGAAACTACCTTGCAGGAGAAAAGAGGAAATTCTTATGGTGGATGAAGAACTGTAAGCAAGCTAAATTATTAGCTCTTGCAAACAATGCAAATATAAAATATATTCAAGACCTGGCTAAAAACATATTAACTTTAGTTACTGTTGAAATAATCTCTACTTCACTTTGCAGCTAGATGACACTAGAGAGGTTTAACTGCCAATAATTTTCTACATTATTTTAAATAAGAATTAGCATGGAAACCATTGGAAGTTGTTTGTTTTGTCACCCTTGTCCTACAGATAGAGATATATTTATACATAATGTGAATAATTTTTGTACAGAAAAATTTTATGGGCTAGGAGGAGTCAGTGAAAAGGAGTCTTTCTGTATTAAAAAGATGTTCCCTAATATTTCCTAAGAGCTTTGGTCTCTTCACAAAAAATCCATACACAGGCAACCAGAAAACAACAGGCTTCACATGAAAAGTGTTTTGAATGAGGCCATGAAAAGAAATTGGCCTTATTAAAGCTTGACAGATGAAGTCACACGTGTTTTCAACTTTTTGTGATGGTCTGGATTGTGAACATGGTGGTTTGGTTTGCATCCTAATAAGAGTTAGCTATCAAAAATACTTGACAATTTTTCCAAAGTGTTCAGAAATGCCAGTCACTTTCCTGAACTTTTATTAAAACTACCACATGAATGTTTTATTAAAACATTGTATGAAAGTGAAACCCTGCTTAGCAGGTTACTTACATCTCTCGTGGTTTTTTGTGACTTAATAAACTTGATCTAGTAGAGCAAGAAAAACGTGCAATGGTCTATAGTACAGCTGAAAAAAGAATTAGCTTTATGCATAAGCTTCAACTCCATGTTGAAAGAGAAAATACCTTTGAAACTGCTTTGACACATCTAAAGCCTTTCAAATATTGTGGCTGAAAAATATTGGCACTCTATGGTTTTGTAAAAAGCTGAAGCAAATATTTCACTATCACTTTCATTAGTGTAATGAATCACAGAATGACTGGTTATGAAAACCATTTGCATAATCTTGGAATTTTGGTTAAATTTAGAAGCTAAGAAAGTTCAAAGACAATGTGATGGTGAATAGCATTGGAGTTTATGTAGGAATCTCTTGTTTTATTATGATTGGAAAAAAAGCAAAACAGTCCTGTCAGAGGTCAGCAGATAAGACCAGAGTGACTTATATCACTCTATAGTCATTAGTTCACTGTTTCAGCCTTACTAGCAATGGAAGTGAAATATTGATATAGCCTGGAGGAACGCTGTTGGAGATAGACATTGATCGTTTTGAACCTTTGCTCACTTTGAATTTCAAGCCTCTCATTAGAACTGATACATAGATATAATGGTAGACATGTGAAATCACAACTTCTTTTATTGTCCTATCAAATATCTTATCAACAGATCTAAACATTTTTGACCCATGTGGAATATTTTTTGACATATATAGGAAGAACACCTTGTCATTTAGTCATACTATTCTCTGTATACTGTCTGTGGACAAGGAAATACTTCCTTTAAAATATCTGAAGGCTGTTACCTGTTTTTTTATCAATCCTTTCAAGACCAAATTAAGGCAGTTTTTTGGGTTTGTGTTTGCTTTGTGGATAGTTTTCAAAGCTTCTAAATATTTCTGTCACCTTATTCTGGATTCCAATTTTGTCTACATTTTTTCTCATAGTTCAGTGACCAAAAAAGCAGCATTCCAACTGAAACCTCACCAGTGCCAAGTAGAGCAGAATAATTACCATCTGCATCTTACATTTTACACCTCTGTCAAATCCAGCTAAAATTACTTCTTGCCCTAAGTCACTATACAGGTGACACAGATTCTAAGAGCAATTTTCCACATCCTTCCTCAGTCTTTTTTCAGTGCATATGTCATACAAAATATTTCAGTTTTACTCTCTTGGTATATGATTTTTCTCCAGGACTGCACTAATTGTTTCATTTTTATCTTTATTTTGCTTAATTTTATTGATTTCTTGATTTTTTAAACAACATTTCAAATTCTATTTCTTTTGCTTCATATGAGAGAATGACAGGTCATTAAATATGTGCTTTTTTTAAATTGTATTCAGCCTTCTTAAAAGTCACATTGAAATTATGAAAGGAAATATTGCAAGCTTACACTGTAAAACAGCAAGAGTGATGTTAAGCACACTGTATTACTAACCTTCTGCAAGGATTCCTATGGAAATCCCTAATGATTTATAAGTACATTCACAGTCCCTTTGGTTTATGCTTGCTGAGTGCACTCAAAGCATAACCTATTTTCATAATCCCTGCTTCACACACTCTTTGAGGATTTGCAAACTCTTGCAAGATTGTAGAATCAATTGCATTTCTTCCAGCTATTGTCGATACGCTATGTTGGCAATCACTGTAAATCCTTTTTTTTTTTTAAACTCTGACCTGTAATGTTGAAATCTTTTGTTTAAGGATAGCCTTCTCTTCATATTGTCAGACTCCTGTTCACTCTCCAGCCCGGCCTGATTCTGCACTTACTGAGTCTGGAACACATTTTTGCCAATACTCTCCTTCTTCCTAATTATCTTTTCTTGACCTTTTCCCCAAGTTCCCTTAGTGACCTGGTATGTCAGTGAATCAATTATTATGATCAGTGTTGTAAGATGTACCTGTATATAATTTTCCAGTTATTCACAAGATGTTTTAAGCATTAACTTCCCTTCTTCTCAGGTGGTTAAACACGCTTCTGTTTTATACTTATTTTTGGGTGGGGTTACAGTTTAACTTCTATTGGTTCTATTTAACTTCTATACTCTAACTAACAATAGCATGCTATTGCTGCTATTGTTGTCTCTGTAAGCTGTTTGAAAACAACCAGAAAATTAGTGTTGCAGAAACAATCATTCTCAAAAGTAAGGCTGCATGCTGCACATTTTTCTTTTAATGGCACTCGTTTCTTCCAGAACATTATACTGAGGGTAAAAATCTCTAATATGTGCAAAAAGTCTGGTCCTCTGTTCATCTCGTTTTGATATATAAGTGAAGTCATACAGAGGTGTCCAGGAATATTTCTTCATGGCGAAGGGAGGAAATATGGTGTCTGTTCATGGTACAGAGACACTTTATGTGCTCCTTTTTATTTTCCTTGCTGGGATACCACGACTTTTTCTTAAGTGCCAACTTTCAAGGTAAGTGGACATGGTGATTTGGTTCTTGAAATGAAGGAGAAATTATCTTTCATTGTAGAACAGCAAAAAGTTTTTTGCAGTAAAATTAGAAATCTTGTTGAAAGGTAAAAGATTGTGATTCACAGACTGCCACTGCAGCTGCCACCATTATCCCGATAGGCCAAATATTCCATGAGTAAAACCAAGACTTGAATTAAGCCCAAAAATCTTGGTTTGTGTAGCTGTCTGCCTATTTCTTGCCTATATGTTTACTTTTACTTTCATCAGATGGAATGAGTAAGAAGTTAAACTGTAACCCCACCCAAAAATAAATATAAAACAGAAGCATGTTTAACCACCTGAGAAGGAGGGAAGTACTGCCTAAAACATCTTGTGAAAAACTGGAAAATTATATACAGGTACATCTTACAACACTGATCTTAATAATTGATTCACTGACATACCATTTTCTCATTGTTATGAGAACATGATATCTTCCCTTTCAGTTGAATTTAAATGGCCACACCTGGTACACTTCCTAATATATGTTTTCTTTATTGTGATTTTTCCTATGTCCTTCAAGGATGTTTCCCATTTCTACATTAAAACTATTTTTTTACAACATTGAGTAGGTTTTAGTCTTTTAAATAAACAAAGATTCCCTTGAAGGGTGATGTTACATTTAATAAATTGCTCTTTTCTTACTCAAGTAACATGGATGTTTTATGTCTTTTCTGAGCTACCTTACTATTTACACAGTCAGATTGTAATGAATGTAAGTGTTAAAGATCTGAAAATCCACTCTCCCTGGGCATTCAAAAAGAAAGCAAAGAGTTAGCAACATTAAACTTGCCTCTTTTTTCCCCTTTCATATGCAAATTACGCCTTCTCTGGGTATATAGTAATAAATCTTTTTTCTGATATTGTATATTTCATTTTGTCTTATGCTATAGCTTTACCTACCTAGCAGACTGGAGTCTGTGCTGATCAAAGATGAGGCATGAAAACTCAGTAAAAATTGGAATCAAAAAAAGATTTGAATACTATTAGGTTAAAGACTTCCCATACTAAAATATGACACCGAAGTACAAATCATTTTAATTAAGTCTTTGCCTTCTGGCTTCCTAAATGCAATTCAGAAATTACTTTCTGACTTTTACATTTGTTGTGCTTTAGGAACTCCCTGATTCAGTGCTCCTACTGAGACTTTCCAAATCACATGCCGCTCGCTCCCCGCCCTCCCTTTCCCTTCCCCTCTCTGCTGCAGTGCATTGGAGAGGAGAATTGGAGGCACAAAAGACAGAGATCACAGGATGTGATAAAACATTTTACTGGGGACATTGAGATAAGAAAACAAACAGCAACAGCAACAATAATAATAACAAAACTCTACAAAATAGAGAGTGGGGCGCTTGACCCAGCTGCCGCCATACCACCCAAACCAGTGTTACCCCACCACTCTGTCCCCATGCTTGCTTGACTGGAAGTGAAGATTCCCTGTTCTGCTGCCCCAGCAACGATGTGAAATGATATAGGATAACATCCGGCCCTTAGCCACACTTGTTCCCACCTACTGTAAAAATTAACCTTGTCATAGCTGTAACCACAACAAGCATCCACTTAACCTCACTGACGTGTAGAAACACAGCTTGTAGATCTGTTCCTTTTCCTTTTCTTCACATGCATGAGTTTCATACTTGTGTATTTTGGCTTTTGTTTCTATTGATCACTTTTTTTGTAAAACTTGATTTTGTTGAAACACAGTAGAAGGCAATATTTAAGAGAGTAAGCTTCAGGTCATGAAACCACCTCAAAGCTGCCATGTTGCAGATTATTGTCTTGTGATAAAACTCAGAATTTCTAGGAGGATACAGCTTTCAAGTGCCTGATGCTCATGAAGACACTTATTATGTGATGCCACATGTCATATCTCAGTCTAACACTTCCACTATGTGGTATCCTGCAAGGAGGCTCATGTCAAGTTGAAGAAATCGAAACATAGAAAAAGAGGAAAGAATAACCTTGTGAAGAGCATAGTTCTGTTGCATACCAGAATAAAAAAGAAGAATGTCATTGCAAGGGTATAGGATTCCTAAAAAATAAAAATTACTTAAACCCACCATTTTATGATAAATGCTAAATAGCCTTTCTTTTAATGAGTATTATAATTACTTTAAATGCCAGTAGTAATTATGAATATACGCACTAACCTAAACACACAGCAAAAGAGTTGGCTATCATACCTGTTCTGAGAAATAACATGAAACCCTTTTAAATGACACATAAAACTTCAAGTGTATTATTCTCTTGCTGAGCCCTTTACATAGAGGAAAATTTGAACACGTTCAGAATTAAAATTATACCACCATTAGCATGTCCTGGAGAAAAAGGGCATGTTAAAAGGAGATAAAGCAAATCACCTCAGATGTATCACCTTGAACTAAAATGACCTCAAAACTAAATTAAGTTTCTACTCATCTTTGAAGGCTATCTCAGCATGAATTTATGACAAAGTTCCTTTGCAAATAATAAGTTGCATAGTCATTATATACTCGAATTTAATTTTGCCGAATTTGTACATTTGGTTATGGTCTGGAGAGTTGTATGATGAATACTCAGGACATGAGAGATATTTTTTCTCCTTGAAAAGATATTCATCCTAACAAAATAAGATTAATAACTTGCCTATTTTATTTTAACATACAATGTTTTCTGCAGAGAGTTTTGCGTAATTTTTTTTTGTGTGTATTTCATCACAGTCTATACTTTAACTGGAAGTCTGTAAGCCAGGACAGAAGTCCTTCAGGGAGGTTTTCAGAGTTCTTCCTTACAGTTAGGCCAGATGTTTCACTGCATGGTTTTCTTATTTCACCTTTCCACATCATCTTCTTACAGTATTTGGGGAATCTGTGTGTTAGAATCTCCTCCCCAAACATTTTCTAAACTCTTTGTGCATTTCATAACTTAAAAATCTCATGACACTAGTGTAAATATATAAAATCATTAAAGGAGTTATAAAAAATGTGCTTTCTGAGGAGCTGCGCTGGAAAACAATATCTGAGTGCCCTATATAAATGTTCCTTTTTAAAATTTCTCACAAATTTACTCAAATTTTGAAGATTAGATGTATATAATAAAGTTATTAAAATATTGATTTATTAGTTCAAAGATGATGTACTAATAAAAAACCACAGAACACTTAATTGTAGATTAAGATGTAAGATGGTATTATTTAATATAAGGAATGCAAATCCCTGGAGAAAAAATATTACAGTTTGGTTTAAAGAGCTGTTTAGCCTCAGGACTATTTAGCAATGGCCAGAAATAAAGGCTCAGTGAAGAGGGCAAGATTAAGCAGTAGGTGTTTGTTTCCCAAATATTTAGCTACATTAATGGGAAAAAAATCTGAAGAATATGCCTGAAATATATAGTGACTCAGTCCTATGGAAATACTTAGGTTGTTACGTCCCAAAATACTTCATGAATAAATTTTTTCATTTCCAATCAATTTTAAAATTTAGATCTTAAGTACTCTTATTCAGATTCTGCTCAGCATTTGAGATGCATAAAATGTCTGGAATTGGAGATCATCAGTGCTCTCCATCATGCTCACTGCTCACGTAAAGAGGGCATTTACAGCAATAAGAGGGGAGATTTCCCAGTGCACTACAAGTTTCATTGGGAATGGCAGCCTTAGCACAGACTTCCTTTTTAATTGCTTGTACTACTACAATCAGCTTTATAGGAAAGTCATAATGGGATCACTACACAGAAAGCAAAATAGATGTAAAAAAGGAAAATCTTCCCACCTTCTCAATTTTTAGGATGTTTGCATTGGCTATAGGATACAGGTTCAAGTCCAATTCAATGTTTCAATCTCCATTTTTTAGTATTTTTTTAAGAAAAACTCCTATAATATGTTCTTATTGAAGTCTTCAATAAATGTCTAAGAAGACATTTTGTTTATGTCTACTGTCAAAATTTGTTAACATATAGTCCTGCATCCAAAATAAATGTTGTTACTATTGTACCTGTAGAACATCTATCAACTAGTGAAAAAATTAAGAACAAACATAGGTGCTATTTTCAGAGGAAGATCCAGCATGACATGGCTTAGTCTTAGTTAGCTGGCTGCAGCTATTTTATGTGACAAGTTAAAATCCATCAGCCTGCTGCCTGATTTCTAATTTCACATTTTCATAACTGTATTTTAAAAGTGCCTTGTTTTGTCCACATGTATTTATATTACTTTTTCAGGACATCCTGGACTGCTGATTAAACAAAGTGAGTGCTAGTTCTGTATATTCTCTTAGATAAAACATGCTGTGCAGTGCTTCAGCCTGCTGTCCTGCCTGCCATATTCATTTCCAGCATGCATGAATGCTCAGTTTTAGTGTAGCCCAGAAATGAAGTAAATTGTGTTCAACACTGAAATGATCAGCTGAATTTTAGTATAGAGAATTGTTTTTGTATACATAATGTCTGTGTATTAATAATAACACTTTTCTAGGCCAGATTTTGTTTCCTGGAAGATATAATTCATAAAAATAGTTTGCATTCAGCAGAAATCCAAAACAGAGCCCCATATCTGCCATTGTGAAGGAAATTAACTCTACCCCAGCTGAGATCAGTACAGTGATTTTATGAATTCACAGATAAAATTCTTTATAATCTCCCATATTCATATACAAGCCAAGAAAAATCATAGGAAGAAAAATTAAATTCTTGGAGGAGTGAGATTCTTGAATGAGAAGGATTTCTAAATGTCCTTCTGTATTTAAACAAATATTTAAAAGATTGTCACCATATATTTTCTTTAAGCAAATGTGTAAACAATTGATAGAAAAAAAATATGAAGAAGATCTTCTGTGTTGGTAGAAAACTCTTTTGGTGCCTATGACTGTGCTGGGTTGTTCACAGAAAAATTCTAGGAATTGACCATGCCTGGTATTTCAGTGTCCAACATTCAACAGATGAAAAAGATTCACAAAGTAGGAGTCAACTAGACTTTTCTAAATGGGATCAGGGACCTTACCTGTGTCACTGCAATCTTGATATCAGTATCTGTAGCTTCTCACCAACCAGTCCTGTGGGAAACACTGTTTAAATGTGACATCTTCACAGGCAAAACTCAGATTTTCAGACTTTGAATGCAAACGCCCACTTTGATCCTTTCCTTCACTTACCTAAGCCATGGTTTGTTGTTTATTCAGAGGCATTATTTGGAATATAATTATTATATCATAATTATTATGAATCTGAACCTTTTGGATAAATACTGAACTGACAAACTGCAATTATTTTGACATTCCACCTTTGACCACAGATTTATACTGAGTATCTTAAATGACTATTTTCTAATTGCAAAATAGAGTGAATACAATGCATGAAAAACCCCAGCACTAATCCATTGCGTACAAGTAGTCATTCAAAACTGTAAATGCTGAGTGAAGGCTGTCATGGAAAATCCGGCGTGTTACTAAACCAGAATATAAAAAGCTGGAGGTTTTTTTGCTGGTCTCTATTTCCTACTTGTTGCAGTGCGTGATTTAGGTTTTTAGATTTGTATTTGTATTTTGTTTATTTATCAGTACTTGGTTTGCTCCTTCCAAAACACCCCCACCCGTACAACCCTGATCACACCTGGTATCACCCTGTCCTGGGCCCCACCCCTTTCCTTCCCCATTGGTCTGAAGTGTGCTCCGCCCAGCTGTGACCTGGGAAAAAGGGACACAGTGGCCCAAGCTGGCGTTGTGGCGCATGTTCTGGTTTCCTGGCCCATGCTCTGGCAAGTGCTCTGCTGGAACATGGAACTGCACTGAAATAAACACCTTTTCCAACCCAAGCCAGACCCGCTCCTTCTTCCAGCCTTAACCATGCTTCAGCCGGCAGATTTGGAGGACCCACGAACTGTTTTGGGTTGGCCTGGGGTTTACTGCTTGCCGGTAGGCAGCCCCCATGGAGATACCAACCCTCATACCTACTATTCAGCTTAGTCAGCAACATTCTGTATGCTTTGGTCATTCATCAGGCTGGCACATCCAAGGCTTTTATTGTCTTGCCTTTCCCTTCCATCCCCAATTCACTGAATTGCCTTTTAATTTAAATAATGTGTGTATTGAACTTTAGGAAACTCTATTTTGGATGTTCAGCTTTTCTGTGTATTGCAAAACTGCTTCTGGATGTGTAACTCAAGGTTGTGTGTTGTGCTAGGTGGCAAGGAGAGTAAAAGCCCTAGGTATAAAAAAAACAGAGGCATGATAAAATGCACACGGAATTATGGAATGCTCTTTTATTGATTTTAACAGGCTTTTTATTAGAATTTAAAAAATATATTCCACTCTTCTAATTTCTGCTAATAGAAAGTATACTTTAATTCTTGTGAGGAAGGAATAATCTTTTCTTTTAGAGAGCAAGCTTTTGCAATCTCAAAAGCCAAATATGGTTTATTGACTATGAAAATCATATATGAATAATCAAATTAGAATTCTAGTACTGAAACATAATGGTATTATATAGTTTATTATGGGCACTGCTGATGCTAAGAAAAAATGCTTTTAACGATTATTTTTCTGCAGGATCTTTAAGATTAAAGCCAACTAAAATATTGTAACAATCATTGTCAGCTTGCAATAAATATAAATAAAAATTATTATATTTAATCTTCTTAAGAATAAAACCTAGTTTAAAGAACAGTCACTACATCAAAGATATTTTCCAGAAATGAGTACATGACTGGATGTAGGTATGTACTAAACTTTCACCACAAAAGAGAAAAATATTCACTGAACAAAACAGCAATTATTTAATAGTTCTCATTTCATAACTACTGTTTCAGTGAAAATAGAACCATCACCATGAGGCATGGCTTCAACATATTTTAGGAAGTTATGGAGGTGCTACTAAAGTTTACAAAAATTTGCAATGGTAAAGAGCTGTGAAACAATGTTAAACTAGGGTTAGAGGTTTTCTTGTTGATAAGAACTGGCTTTTGGTAACTGTCTTCCCTTTCACAAACTAACTATTTAATCATTTAAAAAAAATGTCTGCCTATGTGCTGAAATGTTCTATTAGTTGAAAATATGCATAATAACTTCATAATAATTGGACCTCTTGTCATTTCTTAATTACTTACATGATAGCAACTACAGATGTGAATGATCTGTTACTGACAGATACTGTTAACACTGACCTAAATGGGTTCAAGACCACAGGAGGAAATTTTAATATCCTTTGTGAATGTTGGTCAGAAGAACAGCTTTTAACAAAATTAGTGTGGAGGGGATTTTTGTTTTTTGTTTTGTTTTGTTTGTTTGTGGGGTTTTTTTGTTTGTTTTATTATTTTCTTTTTCCTGCAAGGGAAGAGATCTTTAATGGGCTCTGATTTTAAAATTGGAAGGAGGAAGGAAGGGAACTTGATGTTGATGCTCTAGAAAACTAAATCTTGCCCTAGGTTATAAGTGAGTAGGCAACAACATTTCAAACAGAAATTAGGAATGGCCACATTAAAAGCATCTGCTGTGTGAGAAAGCATGATCTACTGAAAGCACTGGCATTCTAATGAACAGTGTCCAATGCATGCTTGTTTTCATCTGGATAAAATAACTCACATTTTAATTTGCCATATTCCTTGGGATGCAGGACACACAAAACTTGTGCAAAATTTCAGTTCCAATTCACACGTTAATGAAAAGCAACTTTCATGCATCATACATAATTTAAAACACTAAAGTATGAAGCATCTGTTCAATGTAGTTAGGATTGCCTTGTGTCCTCCACATGCATATTTCTCACTTGTACAAATGAATAATATTGAGATTAATTGATGTTTCTTTAAGAAAATGAGCAGGTGCTAGTGTTTATTATGTTCTTTATCAATTTTAGAAAGGCATAATGACTTTTTCTTATGGGCTACATTTTTTATAAAATATAAAAATTCCTTGCAATTTTTTCAGTGCTCTGCATGATATAACTGTCAGAGCATTCTATAAATAAAACATGTCCATAAATACTTCATAAGGATGCTACTTCCATCAGTTTGTGAATACAATAAGAGTTTTGATATTAAAAATATTCTAGTAATTTTTTTTTCCCTACGTGATTTTGAAAGAAAAAATTTAAAAAAATATAGCTATAGGAGAGATGACATAAAATGGAAAATGTCTAATTCCATGCTTGCCTTCAATATTTTAGGGTTATTTCTGCCTGCATATATCCAATGGAGAATATCTGTGGGTTAATATTCTTCAATCCCAGAGTAAACAACATCTCCATTTTCCATCAGTGTATTCCAAAAACACCGTCTTCAGAACTGAGAGAGCATCCTGTTCCTTCATCTTGAGCAGTAACTAACCCTACCTATATATTAAGGAGTTGTTTATCTCACTGAGTAAATAGCGAAATGAAGCCTAACAATATGAATAGATCAGTCATTAAGGGCTAGTGGTACAATCAGCACCATTCAATAAACTGAAATAATTGGAAAGAAGACAAAATGCTGTTGGGATTAAAAAATATAAAAAAAAGAATAAGAATGTGATCATGGAATGCCAAGCTGTATCAAGGACAGCAATAACTGGATGTGAGTTTTCACTTGAACATCATGATGAAATTGTGTGGTACTTTAAATTCTGAACAGGAATAATAAATAAGGCAGGAAATTAGTAACATTTATGCTGATGTTAAATAGTAAAACCTCTGCTTTGCTCATTGCGGTGAGGCCATTAATGGAATAGTGCATTGTGTCCTAGACTTCATAGAGAATGTGGAAAACTGGGAGATTGTAAAGAAAAAGGAACTATCCAAACACATGAATTCTGGGAAGCTTGAGGTATTTAAATTGTTTGATACATTAACAGGAATTTAATAATGTCTAATCACAGTCCATTCATACTATAGTGCTACATTAGTGCAGCAGATTAAAGTCAGCAGTTTAAGAACTATAGTTAGACAGATTTACCAAATGAAGTTGAACTTTTTAGCACACAGAGTTAGTTGCTGGAACAAATCTTGTATGACAGGCTTGGTCTTACTCAAAATGTTTAATTCAAAGTATATGTCTCTTTTAAAAGATACCATTTGAAGCGTTTGAAGTTGAGCTTTAAATCTCAGAAATACCATGGAAATCACTGGATGAAATTTTATGTCTCACAAAGTGTTCTGGCCTTCAAAATGATGAAAACCACCAGCTAATTTTTAGATCCTTCCTGTGATGTTATTATTTATTATTTCTACTACTGCGGAAGATAACAGTCCTACCCAAAATCACATATGCATGATGAGATAATAACTGTTTTAAAAAGAATGATGTAGAACAGATAAGAAAGAAAAGAGAAGCAATAATTTTTTTATATTCCTGTAATTCATGTAATGTAGAGATCCTTCCAAGCAGTTCTAGATAATTTAGCTTACTTCTCTAGCAACAATTAAAGATTAGAGATCTTTGATGTTGCTGCATTTACTGGTAGTGTAGACATAAAAGCCCAGATATATAGGAAAAAAAACCCATATTGAATTACCTAGAAGATATTTATCATAAAATACCTGACCAAGGAAGGGAAGATAGTGTTTTGGCTGTTTGCCCAATATTGTAATCACTGCATCATGATCTAAAGCATAATCATGAGTAATATTTCAAATTAATTTTTTGCTCACCTGCCTCTAATCCTCAGGTAAGCACATTGCAGGTACAATCAAATATATATCATAATGGAGATCCTGACAACAGCCAACATAATAGTTTTGTTGTTACTTGCCAGACAAATTTTGGTCTAAGTGTAGATAGTCTAGTAATTGCTACACTTTTAAAAATCATGTAAACCCACTACAACCAACCATAGTAAATATCATTTCTGAATGAGCAAAATGCAGACGAATGATAGGGAGCAAAGCTAAAGAGCTTCTAATGTGAAATGTTACCTAAGGAAAACCAATGTTCTGTCAAAAAGAAAATGGTCTGAGCAATCCTAAGCAGAAGGAAGAGGAATGGGATGTTAGGTTACAAAGGAAGAGGTACTCAGCTTTATTTTATAGGAGATAAAAGCAGAGAAATGATGCCAGATTGTGTTATTTAAAAACTATCTGCTTTAGCTGAAGTCTGAATACCTGAAAGATTTACTTCCCAATGAAGAGGTTAAAATATTGAATAGAGCAGTACAAATTTCCAATTTTCTAATTTAAATTATTTTCATAGATTTATAGAATATCTCAAGTTGGAAGGGACTCGTGGGGTCATCTATGAACACCCTGCTCCTTGCAGGACTACTTAAAATCAAATCATACGATGAAGAGTGTAGTCCAGATGCTCCTTGAACTCTGACAGGCTTGACCACTTCCCTGGAAGCCTGTTCCAGTGATGGACTACAATCTCAGTGCAGAATCTATTTGGTTACTCTCTATCTTGCTAAAATTCTGTTTTGTATTTAACCGGGTATGTATGATTCTGACTTGCTAACAGAAGTCCACAAACTTGCACTGATGTGGCAGTGCAAGTTTCAGGACTTGCCTGGGTCACTCACAGCCTGAGCTAATTTAATTGTGGTTTTGTGTTTGTGTAACTGTGTTTTGGTGGTAAGCAGACTTACAAGGATGACCAATGTGTTACAAAGCTGCTGGTGGTGCACATGATTCTATCTTTCTATTTCACCCCAGACAGAGTTTTGATTTGTCATAACAGAGATTTAGAATTCTTTCCATGGTGCATGGGTCAACCTAATTTCACAAATATCTATCATGTGGATCTCTTCTTGCCTGCATAGTCACATTATACAATTGAAATTGTTCCTTCAGGGATTTTTGTACTACAACGTTGACCTTGTGTGCACTTGTGCATCTGTGTCAGGGCAGTTGTAGAAAAACCTCTGGCATAACCAAAAGACATCTTAGTCATAAATTTGAACTTATGCATTATGTAGTACTTCAATGTTTCTACAATGTCATTCTCTTTCCAAATGCTTTGAACTTTATATTTGGTAACTAGATGATGATCTGGTCTATTCCAAGGGGTACTGAATGTTGGAAGCTCGCTACCTTACACCCTTGTCAAATTATGTCATTTGCACTATATAATGACATTTTCTAGTTTAGTACTTCCTTTCCAATAAAATTTTCAAAAAAGTTAAACAAGTTATTAGCATGCCATAAATCTTTGGAGAGTTTTTCATTGGATCTTGATATTGACTGATCAAGTACAGGATTCATTTACAGAAATTTGTATTCTGAGTCAATGTCCTCCAAGCTACGTGCTGCCAACACTTCATCCACATAGATTTGCACAACACTAGATGGTTGAGACAGGTGCTATCAATGAGTTCCTTTTGCAAACAACCTTTTTTTATTTTTATATTTTCTATTAACATTTAAGAGGAGTGCATAAACTTGCAATTCTTTTTCTTAATAATAGATTAATAAGGACAAGGCTAATGATGAGATTTTGATGATAAATAATCATGATTTACGTACTACTAGAAAAGAAAATGACTCATATATTTTAAAGGGAGACATTTATTTCTAAAAGCAAATATTCCTCACCAAAAAAACCCCAAAACAACAGCCATTCTAAATCAATGAATTGTTTGAAATAATGTGAGATGCCAATAAGAGCAGGAATGAATGACGAAAAAAGTGCTAGCCTAAAATACATGTGAACACAATAGGAAATTATACTTCCTGGTAGAAGTACAGATCCATTCCACCTGGTTAAGTGACTAGACTCTAGTTTAGCTATTTCAAGTAAATGCTAAAATACAGAAGCCTGTTTTATTTCACTAGTTGTTTAGATAATGCTGTGATATCAACACTATTACTTTAATTATCTTTAATACTGCACTCATTATTATCTGAGGAGACATAGTAGTACAGCTAATTATTTTGTTCTCATGGTACAAAGCATCATGACACAAGCAAGTCATCAAGGAATTGATAAGATCCTAAAGAAGTGACCATACATACTCTTGGGCTGATAAAAGAATAGAAACTAAATTAGACTAGGATAGAATACAAGTAGATCAGAAGAGGGCTTAGTTCACTCTTCTATTTTAATAACCTTACATTAGGAAAAAAAATTAACAGCAACTGCAGTTACGTCAAAAAGTTCAAAACTACTTACACACATACTAAACCCAGCCCTGGAACTCTGAAAGTAAAGAACACTGTAGGTAAATTACTTTCCCTAATTTTCTCTTATTTGGGAAAGTATAGTGCTTAGAGAAAAACATAGATAGAAGTAGAACTTTTATGTTTTTCATGCCTGACAAAGGAGAGACTTTTGTTTTGTGAAAAACTTCATATGAATTCTGTTTATATTGCAGTTCTTATTTTAATTAAAAACATATTTCTTAAAATAATTTATTAATTTCTAAAAGAAAACAATGCTTGAACTGTTTTGACATGTTCATTATATATTCTTCAGTGGAATATTAAAAATAGCCACTCAGAAATTCAAGCACAAGGATAATACTGTGGAATGTCAGTGACAGAAATAAAGAAGAGCATATCTCATGAAATGTTCAAGAAGACCTTATGTTATATCAATGAATATGTTTGAGAGTAGAGACACAATTAGTCAGTATCACCCTCAGACTGAAACCCCCAGGAAGTTTCAGCATTCAGAGTTGTATGTGTGGTCTCAGCAGAGCCATATGGAGAAGGATGATCACCTTCCTGCTCTGTTATACTGCCATTTTGCTTTGCAAGCTGGTGTTTAAATTGCTGCCCACACACTACTCATTTGGGTGTCAATACTGAATGTGTTTATGCCAACTCTGTTTTGGTTTATTATTCCTTAGAGGTATCTGCTTACATTTTCTATAGCAAGATCTCAGGACTGAAAAAAATCATGTTACAAACATAACACAACGAAAACCACAAATTATACAAGAACAAAGAAAAAAATGCTTGAAAGGTATCTTTATTACAAAAATCTTTCCTGAATAATTACAGGCACAGAAAATGTTCCTTTGATGGATTCATGGCCAATTTCATTTTGTAGGACCTTATGTTTCTTTCAAATTATCTGAGACAGGCACCTCTGTATAGATTTATTGTTCTTCAAAAGATTTCTGGCTCATTTTCATGGAATTCAATGAATACTAATTGTAATTTTTTTGTCATACTGCTGTTAGAACACAAATCACTGTCTCCAAATCTTCGTCAAGATTTATGATGATTTGGCATTGTCATCTCTAATTGGGGTTTATGAAAACTGCTGTTCTGAGAATTGCCAGTACATCATGCCAATGCATGCTCAAACCATACTGTTTATGCAATGACACAGCCAATTCAGGTAATGTCATTGACAATAAACTGTCATCTGTTTCAGTAATCTGTAAAAGAGCATCTGATGTTCTATGTAAATATGTTACATTCTCTTGTGTTTACTATATTAATAGTAGAAATGAATAATTTCATATGTTGCACCATATATCACAAGGAAAAAAATGGAAGGAAAAAATCTAACATGGTAATCGGCAAAGGTTAGTTTTCATTTTTTCTTATTACTTTTAAAAAATTATCTAAAGAACTATACCTTAAGTTAGCTATGATAACTTAAACATGACAAAACCAATAACATTGATTTTATTAAATTACATCATGGGATAATATTAAAAAAAAAGCCCAACCAGTGCTATTTATTATTCAGAGGCCCTCAGTCTGAACACAATAATTTAATTTATCAGTTGATTACATAAAAAGAGAATGGCTCCATTAAGTACCATAAGGAATTCCAGACCAGATCTTCGTTGCTATGTAATATCATAGATACTGTAACCTTAATGTAGATTCAGTGACACACATTGTTAAAAAATGCAGTTTATTGCGTACATGACTAAAATATTGACCATGATGGTACATGAGGTTAAAATTTAATTCCTTTGTGGTACTGAAGATACAGGAAAATGAGGAGAGAGATTAGGAGAAAAAAGCTAAAAGATAAGAGACTGTGGCAGAAAAGGAAGAATGCAGAAAAGAGAAAAAGAAAAAAAATGTGGAAATTAAAAAAATTTAGAATTTTGATCAGTTCCTATCTGGTTTAAGGTTAAACATTTATAGTAGAGGTATTTCCACCAGCTTTTTTTAAAATATGGAAGGACAACCCTTGATTTTGAAGACTGTAACAGATGTAGGTTTAGTATGACTTCTTCTGCAAGATGCAGCAAAAACCTTATGCACACCTTGATCTGATTTGGTGTGGTTGCTTAGTCTTGGCTAACAGCCAAACTCCCACGCAGCTGCCCTCCACCCACCTCTGGGAAAGAAGACAGTAATAGTGGAGAAAACAGGGAGAGCAGGAATCTCAGGGGTTGGGACAAAAATGAGGAGATAACTTACGACTTAGCATTGCAGGAAAAGCAGACTTGGTTTCAGGAATATTGACTACATTTATTGTCAATTAAAATAAACATTTAGTTACAGATTTGGGTAGTGGGAAACAAAAAGACCAACCTTAAGTCTTTTCCTGTTCTGTCCCTTTTCCCAGTCTAATCTTCAGTCCTTCACCCCAGTCTCCTGTCCTCCCCACTATACTGGTGCCACTGGCCTGTTGGTGGTTTTTCAGTAAGAAACCAGGCAGTGCAGGAAGAGAGGATTATGGTCAGTTCGTGCTAGTTTCTCTCTGTCATTCCTTCCTCCTCAAACCTTTCCTATATTCCAGTGGACATCCAGTGGGATACATAATATGAAAAGCAGATCCACCTAACAAGAAGAAGACAAGCACATAACTAAATAGGGAAAATGGGAAAAAAATAAAGTAAGTTTCTAAATAAAACATAGTAAAAAGAAAAAAAAATTCAAAAAGAATGTTTTATGAAATGGAGACAAAGAGAAGGGAAGGAAGCAGTGAAATGGAGACAAGCAAACAGGAATTCTAATAAAATGATGTACTAATCATATGTGTAATTAATAATTGTATTATAGGCACATGTCAGAGCAAGAATCTGAGAGAAAAAATTGTAATGATTTTAAATCAGTGTTTGCTTTTGAGTTTTTGAGAATAACATAGTTACATAAATGCTTCACATCCTTTTTTTTTTTTAAGATGAAGTCTGTGAAGCTCTTACTGCAGCTCTTAATAAGCTAAACAGTTATCCTAAGACATCTGGGAAAACAAAATTAAAATCCTAAAGGTGATAATTAAACAAGCACAGTGATTTGTCTGATATAGCGCACTGCGAATATTAGAAATAATATAAAATCATGCCAAGAGGGCAAATGAATAGAAAGCTTTAGTCTGCACTTCAGAACATTTAAATCTCCTAGAATTGATGAAATATCAAATTACTGCACTAAAATTCTGAGGCTTTCTCATTTGGAGGAGCAAACAAAGCATGTTATACAGGATACTGTAGGACACTGTATAAGCAAAACTACACTGAAGTTCAGGCAGTTATATATGTATAGCTTTAAAAAGTACCTGTTGCTCTATGTCATGGCTTAATTCTGGCTGGCAAAGAAGTACCAAACAGCCTGTCACTCACTGCCCCCTTACTGTGGAGCAGTGTCAGGAAGATTCTACTTCTGACTCATTTGGTGAAGCTGAACTCCGATTTTAATTTTAGGCTTCAGTTTTCCCCTTTAAAATATAGTATGACTTAAACTTCTACATAAATATGCTGCCCATCTAAAATTTTTTAGACAAGAATCAGTTCCTGCAAGGCGTCATCTTTTTATTGTCTAAACCAGCCTTCCAGGAAGCCTAAACATGCACTTTTTGCAAATCATCTACAGAGAAAAATATTCTCTCTTTCTTTTTTTCTTATATTTTCATTTAATTTTCTCCTGTGTTTATGATTCATTAGGACTGCCTGGTGAAAATGTCAACAGGTACTTCTTGAAAGTTTTTCTGCAGAACAAAGAAACTGTTTCTTACTGCTGGGGCAAATCAAATATATTTAGGTTATCAGCATACCAAGTACTTAGTGTTCCTGTTCATGTGTAGACCTTTACAAGTCTGCGTTAGAAAAGTTAGAAATTCTGAGGCGATATCTCCCATTCTCACTGAAAATTACTGACATTTCCTGCACTACAAAGTGAGATCAGCATGTGTACAGGAATAAATAATTCTTTGAAGACAATGCGTGAGTGAAATACACTTGAAGGTTTTTTCCCAGTTTGGAGCAAGCCTGCTCCATCATCAGAGCAGTAAAGCAATGATTTAAAAAAACACAAAAAACCCCAAACCAAAAAAACCCTGCCAAAACAAAAAACAAGAGAGAACACGGCCCTCTAAGCAATTACAGAAAATGAGAGAACTTCTAAAAGAGAATACATATCTACTTACTCATACTGTGATTTTGGAATGAACAAAATCAATCACCATTTCTGCATAGTGTATTCCTGTTTATTTCATCATGCAATCTCATTTCTTATTTTTGAATTATTTTTCTGGCCTGTGGTTTGTATGTTTTATTGCTACATTGTAGATTTAGGAGAACAATATTTGTTCTATTACCTGGAAAAAGTTTCGAGTGTCTATTTTGGGGCTCATTTTACCAGTTGTGTGAGGACAAATCAAGTGTTTTACTGAACAGACTCCAGCAGTGCACAGATACTTTCCATATTCAGAGGTGCCCTGGAGCTGTGTTTAACTTTAAACAGTTATCTAGGTCCCATAGAAAAATGATGTGCTGAAGTGGAGTGTTTGATTCTGCCTTGTAAACAAAGGTGTCTAGTGCCATCTGAGATGACCTGAGAGATTTAAATGTGGCTGACATATCTGACAAAGAGCCTACAGGAGATATGTGCCACTCTGGACTCAGAGATGGACATCAGGAAGGATATCCTAAAGCAATTCAAATGGATGTCGACTTCTTGTCAACAAAGTCGGCAAGGACACATGAACTGAACCCATTGTGTCAATACCTTGTGCACTGAAATTACACCACTTATAGAGAGGTTAGGCTCTGAGCACTTTCATATATATATAAAGGGTGTGAAATGTGGAAATGTATGCTTCTGGAAGAGAACCTATTTATGTGAAATATACAGAGTGACAGAATATGACGGTGTGAAGAGTAATTTAGAAAGAGACGATAATTCCATACATCTGAAGTGTTTCAGAGTTTGAAAGATTTGGGTTTAAAGGAAATTAACCACCAGTAGACAAAGAAAAAATAATCCCCAAAGCAGTTTTAAGAACTCAGTGAAAAGTGACATAGAGAAGATGTTAAAATGACTCTAAACTGCTGCTATTACCATCCTGATGGAATGAAAAATATGAAACTAAATTTGTCTCCCCAGGACAGACTGATACAGTAGCCCTGATGAAAGAGTGTCAAACTTTCTTTAGTACAGTTTCCTTAGAAACAAATTTGGCTGTGAATTTTTGAGTACCAGTGCCTCATAGCTGCTCCTTTTCTTCAGCTGCTGTAGGGGTCATGGAGAAAAGACCTTTAGGCTTGCAGAACATTTGGCTGCTGGAAATATTATGGTACTCTTACTTAACTACATCAGTAAAAAGGAAAACTAGTCAATGAAGAACAAGAGTGCTTTTGTTTTGTTTTGTCCTTCTTTTTCCCATGAGGTTGGCAAGGTTGGCCTTTTTGTTAAAAAAAAAAATTACACTCAAACTAGGCCCAAAAAATAGTGGATTTTGAAAAAGATTCTGGACAAAATGTATTTGTCCTCTTACATAAGTCTAAATGTTATAGTTTATGTGAAATAGTTTTTCTAGTTTATTTGTGAGTTTCTCTCAGAAATAGTGATTGTTCACGTTTTACATAGGAAATGGTACTACACAACCTTGCAGTATTTACTGATAATCATAAAAAATGAAACACAAAACCACTTGAAATTTGATGGTATTCTATGTCAGTGTCATATATTGTCCAAAGCACACTGTAAAATATTCAATGTTTCTTACGTTTTTCAAAGACCAAGTTTAAAGAAGAAATGAACTTCAAAACTGGAGTGGAATAGAAAGTGATATTTTGAATGCTATCTATCATAACAACAGCAGAGAAGCCAGAATTAATTCTCTAAGCTTCAAAATAATTTGTTAAACTTCTACCAGTTCAAACTGGTGAAGGATAAATGTGGAAAAAGTGTCCTGAGATAATGTACTTCAAATGACATATCCGTATGAAAGGATAAATATAAAAAAAGGATTTTTAAAACTGAGAAATCAATGAATTCTTTTGCAGTGACTTTAAAGCTATATCCTTCAGAATTGCTTTGCACAGTTTTAAAGTGTTTGGAGACATAGACTGTTTAGAAATACATCAGTTTCCAAAGAAAATCTTGATTCTGAAATGAAAGCACTTGCAAAAGACATGCATAACTTTAAAAGGTATCAATGAAACACAAGAAATCTATAGACAGGTTTTCCTTATTGTGTGTAAAAAATTGAGACATAAAATCAAAGTAAATTAAGTGCTTTTGTAATATTTTTGATACTCAAATTTAAAGAAAAAAATAGTATTTTACCTATTGCAATGCATTGTTTAGACAGTTGTCATTCTAAGTGCATCATTCAAATAGGCACTGAGGGTAATACACTGAGACCATTCCTAGCCAGGAAAGAGATTCAGTAATATTTTTCAGTAGAAAATAAATGTTTATTCTCTAGTTCTGGCCAGATCCCAATTTACATTTTCCTTTTGTATTCTACAGTTGCAAACTTTTGACCTTGCTAAGGAAGAAATATTTCTCCATTTCTTTTTGTGCAAACTAGTTTATTGGGCAATGGCAGATCAGATGCCCCATTTCGTCTAACAAATACTAGGATTTCATTACTAGACAGAAATACGTGATATGCTTTGGGATACTTGGAAAGGAAATTACTACTTAGCTACTAAATGTTATTAAATTGTTCCTGGTTTTAATTGTGTATATTTTAATTCCCCTAAATATTCCAGAATGCATGCACATAAGCTAGATTTCCTCTTATTTGTACATGTTATCATTATTTCAAAAGCAGCTTTAAAAACATGTGCAAAAATCTGTTTTCTGTTTCTGACCAGCCAATGTTTTGTATAGTTCATAATAATTTGCAAATTTGATGCCCTGCATTTAAAAATGCTGTGTAGCTGAACCTAAAACATCTGTACAAGGCTATAAACAACTTCTGTTGCATAAATGCAGACACATTGCAGAAACATTCTGCACAATGCAGAAACTTCTTAAACAAGAAAAGAAGGTATAGGAGAAACTGTTCCATGCAAGAGCACCCTTCAAGGACAGAAGTGTGGTGGTGTGGGATAGGGAAGTGCTCACCTTACTGCACCTTCCAAAGCTCGGCTCCTCAGGGCACAAATACATCTTGTCTGTCTCTCCCACTCCAGCCCACTGGGAGATCCATCCCAGCTGCCCGTTTCTGATGCAGGATGCCATAGGATGCTGCTTTCCAGATCCACCACAAACCTGCCCAGCCTCCCTCCAGGGTGGTTCCATGGCCCCTGACAGCGTAGAGTGGAGGGCAAACCCAAGAAAGAAAGTTGCCATGGCACATTGCATTCTTCTGCCACTCCTGCTCTGTCATTGGTGTCTTACATTGCATAAACGTGTGTAAACTACACCTGTGTGTACATCCAACTTGTCTAAAATCAGAGACGTGAAATCTAGAAACCACAGATGGCTTCAAATATCACTACCTTAAATGTATTTCCAAAGAAATCAGGAGCAACAACTACTCCTGTAAATAACCTTAGCAATTCAATAACTATAATGTGAATTTTGACATATAATTAAAACAAAAAAACAAAGAGCTGAAATACAGGATTTTTAGAATTTGAAAAAATTTCTATACTGTAAATTCACCTGCTTGTACACATGCAGAATGACACTTAAGATCTGACCCACACTTAGGGTCCCTGCTACATTCAATGATTATGGTTGCAGAAATTTTAAGCATTTATGTAGAAAGCAAAGAGAAAATGAGGTAAAGTTCTTACGAATAAAGTAAAAAAAAACCCCAAACTAGGGAGATGTATGTTATTTTCCTGTCTTGTGATTCTCTTCTGAACAAAGTTCTGTCTGAGAATATTTGCAATACTTTAACATAGAGAAACAACTTGAAACCATATTTTCAGATTTTCTGGGTTCTTTCACTGCATTTTAAACTAATTGAACTTGTGCTTTGATTGCATCTTAATGTATTAAAATGTTTAGGGAGCTAAAAAACAAGTTGATTCTTTTGCATGCTTGACAAACAAAGCTAACAAAACAATTTTTTTCTTAATTTTGGTTTACATCTCACTTATAAACGTAAGAAAGGGATAAACTAGTGCCATCTAATTTCAAGGGTCTTTGTGGAAATGCATTTGTGTGTCTAGGAAGTGTTTTGATGTTATAACAGTAGTTTTTGAAAAGATTTTACTAAAAACACTACAAATTAATGACTGTTACATGAAATGCAGTATTGAATAATACAGGGTAAAAAAGATTTAGTTTAAAAAGTCTTTAAAAAGTGGACAAAAAGATACAAAAAAATTAGCATATGCAATGGGAAAAAAAATAATTACATTTAACTTACACACAGGTGGAAAACTTAAGCCCGTTAAGAATTTGCCTGGTTTTCATCTGTTTACACCTCAAATTCAACTTTAACATTCTTACAAAGTAGAACGAAGTAATTTAACTTAGTCTGTACCAACAAAGAAAGTAAATAAAGGTTTTTAAAAGCCTTAATGGAATTAAATTAAAATATAGTTCCATTTAAAATCGTTATTTACTGAAATATTTTTCATAGCTTCTAAAGTCAGTCATCTAGCAATATTAAAAAGAAAACTTGACTGTCCCTTACAAGGTACCAATTTGAATTTCAAAATCATAGGATTAGTTCGTGATCGCTTAAAGTTAGAACATTATTTCAGTTACCAGCAATCAACTGTTTAAAAATAGTGTCCCTAAATCATAGATCTATATTTTTTCTGGGCCATTTTCCCTTTAAAAATTGACTTGACATTTAAAACATCAGCTTTTTCACAGTGTGCATCCCATCTGCAATTATGCTGCAGCCCACTCAGCTCTGTCCTTGCAATAGCAATAAACCTATTAAAAAAACACCTGCAGATGGACAAAATGGACAGCTATCCAGCACACACACAAAAAAGAGAAAAAGAAACAACAGAAGAAAAAAAGATTACTTAAATAACTGGGCATCTATCATTTAAAGATTATTTAAATAATTCCTACAGACAGTCATTACACTGTAGGGTGTGGACTATAGTATTTGCACAAGAAAGGCATATTACATATTTAAGTATCTTCCCTCTTTGGGTAATTATAGGCACCAACAGTAATCAACTTCTCTTTCATACAAGAATGCTAACACACTTGCAGCAGTCATTTAATATTATCGCATATGCTTTATTTGTAACATGGAAGAGCAAATTAGTGAGAGTGCTTGTGTCCTTTATCATAACTGGATAACACCTTATGTTAGGGAATGAGGATAAAACGCCTGGCTTACCTTGCTTGTAAATTTTATTTGGATGGTGGCCATTTCAAAGGCTCTAAAATGCTTCATGGATCATGGTAGATGTGTTTGATCAACCTGTTTACACACAAATTTTATACTCATTCAGTTTCTAGTATGACTCTTAATTTACAGAGGCATACAGAGGGAATGAGAGCAAGTAAACCTGCAGTATGTTCTGGGACTCTGTGTCTACACAAGTTGTGGTACCTGGGCCAGCTCATTTAAAGGTTTTTTTAATTCTTCTATTCTGCAGAGCCACCAGTTGTGTAACTTACGAAGACATAATCTCCACTTTATCTTCTTGCTTCTGTATTGATTATAAATATCATCAGGCAATTTATGAATTCATATAAAAACTGAAAAAACATGAACGAACCTGAAAATGTAGTTCCAAGGAAATTTACATATATACAAGTCTTTTCATGACCAATGAAAACTGTCAACTTTTGTTTAATTGATTCTGTGCTTTCTATTTGCATTCACCTACACTGAAGAAACTTTGATATTTTCAATTGCTGTGGGGATTATAACATACTTCTTTTGCATATGCTCATGTATTTATTATTATACAACAATAATAACAACAAGAATAATAACCAAAAGAATAGCAACAAGAATAACAATAATAGTAATGGAGTACAATCATGCTGAAGCCTTTACCTCAAAGGAGATATTTAGCATGTCTTTCATCCAGTCACCAAATGAAAATTTTCATAAAATCTGTAGAATTTTAGGCTGAAATGTGTTTGGAATTCACATACATATTCAAAACCTGAAAGATAGAACCTGAGAGACAACATGTGGTGCATAGAAAATAAGAAACTAGTCTAAACTGAAAAGAGACTATACATCAATTTTGTTTTCTACTCAAAAGTTTTAAAATCTTTGATTTTAAATAATACCTGACTTTATTAACATCTCGAAGAAAACTTTCATTGCAAGCTAAAACATTAAAGAAGAACATCCCTAAAGTGCTGCTGAATAAGCATGAATTTTCTTGCTCTAAGTTGCTTGTCTAATTCAGAAGGTGGTGGCAGACAGCCGAACTTCCTTCCTAGATGTTAAGACTATACCATAAAGTATCCTTAATGTAGTTTTCAACATTTCTGTTTATCTCCCTGGGGATAAAAGAACCCACTGTTTTGAAGTGTCAGATTTTATACTGTGTTGCAGTGAGTTATTTTTATTTATCTTCCATTCTATATTTTTCTGAGGCATATATAAAAGTAATCTTCAAAGAGTTATTCCTACTATTTCAGCTTTTTTCATATTTAAGTTCTGTTTTGAAGAACCATCCAGAAAAGAACATATATCACTTATGTCCTGGTAATTATACTCTGACTACACGTGTCCTTTGTTCATAATTTTTTTTGCCTTTGGAAGACAAAAGGAATCTGCCATTCTAAATCAGATTTTAAACGGTACTGCATGCTACTTGAGAGCAGAAGATACTGCATTTTACAACAGCTTCTTTCCTATGCTGTGTAGATAAGAAATATCTGAGTTGTTTCCAGTTTAATTGCCTGCAAATGTTTGAGGATACTGAGATGGCCTAAGGCCAAGTCTCTCCCATGCTTAGGCTCTCCCCAATCCAGCAACAGATGTAGAGGTGCCAGCAGTCAGGAAAGGAATTGCAATGTCCTGAATGCATGCCATAAAACCTGGTGATGCACATAGTATGCAAGTGTTTTCAGGAAATATATGACTGGCATAATGCTCTTTTGTGATCCCCTATCATTAAAAGTGACAGATATGTTGCACACAGGTAGGCAATTCTAATGTAATGTCCATGAGGAGTTGCTCTTTGGCAAGAGAATCCTCTAGGGACCTCTAGCCCAAACCATCCCTAGTCATTTATTTCACTTCCTGAGGGAAAGAGAAAGAAAGAAGGAAAGAAAGAAGGAAAGAAGGAAAGAAGGAAAGAAAGAAAGAAAGAAAGAAAGAAAGAAAGAAAGAAAGAAAGAAAGAAAGAAAGAAAGAAAAAAAGAAAGAAAGAAAGAAAGAAAGAAAGAAAGAAAGAAAGAAAGAAAGAAAGAAAGAAAGAAAGAAAGGAAAGGAAAGAAAGAAAGAAAGAAAGAAAGGAAAGGAAAGAAAGAAAGGAAAGAAAGAAAGAAAGAAAGAAAGAAAGAAAGAAAATAATATCAATGAAAAGTCCTTCCCGCTCAACTTTAATAAACCAAAAATCATGATTTCTTAAAATTCAAATTTCATTGAGAGCCATGAGGCTGAATTTCCATCAGAAAGTCATTAAAGTAGGAATTGTCTAAATATAAATATATAGTAGAACTCTTAGTTGCTTATAGAGCTGAGACCTTCAAATCTCTAGGATATATTTAATTTGAAGAAGAACTACTGAAAACAAAGATAATTCTTCTCAGCAATATTCATAGATATATGAACATTGGGATATTCATATAGGACTCCTAAAGGGGTTTGCAGCAGGAAATTGTAGTCTTTCTCTAGAAGTCAAGGTAGAAAATCAGTGTCTGATTCATCAGTGACTTTATTTGAACTTTGAATTGGCAGCATGGGTATGGCCCTTGAATAAGTAGATTTCTTCACTCATTTATAGGCATGTATTTAAGTGTATAAATAGCAGGAATAGAAGCACTGATCTTGGCCTCGGCTCCATAAAGCTGCTTTGGGGAAAAAAGTAGGACAGAGAAATTTTGGGAAATATTGTTAAAATATAGAAGGAATAAAAGGTGGGAAAATACAGATTTTTCTGTGGCAATTGTTAGGAACTATGATGGAGCTATTACAAGCTAGGATATAATACTATCTCTCCTTATTTAGCCTTCTTACATACCTACATTTTAAAAATTTCATTTTACTGTCTCTTAAGTGTGCACAGATAGCCAAAAGCAGAAGTATTTTAAGCATTTTGTTTTTATATTTTATAAACAGTGTAATTAGAAAAAGATGTTACTAGAGGACTTTATGTAAAATCTGAAATTACAATCACATCCTTCATCCTGAACTTGATGAAGTACACTAGCACTCACTGCAGAGAAGACTGAGAAGCTGAACTCTGTTTTGTAATAATAAAATATTAAACTGTCCCCCTGCAGCTCTTCCAGATATTGGTGGTAATGATTATCAAGCTTTTCTGGGTTAATAAAATTTTCCTTCATGAAAATGGCTTATATCTCCTTTGACTTTCTAGCATTCTTATTTTTATGCATTTTGCTAGGTCCATAATTTTTGAAAATTCTTCCCTCATTTGCTATTTTAATCTATGCTATTCCCTACTGTGTCATTGTACTTCTCTCTACTCCTGTGCCATGCTGTCCTCAGGCTAACATGAATAGCATTATGTACATCTCTGAGGTTAGATGCAAATCTAGACTAACATCTTCTTGTGAACATGGCCTGTAACATCTCTCTTATGTCTGTTCAAAATGTTCAGATATGGAAAACTGAGATAAACTTAATGCCAGTTGCTGTACTACAAGGAATAATACATATTCTCATGCCAAAAGGTACAGGACATGCTTATCTATATGTTTGTCTGACACTTGCATCCAACAGGGAGTAAGGCTCCCCTGATGAGGAAACTGGGGTCCAGATGCACAGACATTTAGGGACCAAGCCCCAGGTGGTGCTTGGAGGATGGGATGGAGAACACAGCACTCCTTGTTGTAGCAAAAGCATTGAGAACCAGTCATTTCAAACACACTGAAACCACACAGATGGAAAGTCAAATCCTGCTCTTAGTTAAGTAGCGTTGAACTACTTGCATCTGAAGTTTCTATCAAAGGTAATAGTTCACAGATTCATGTGGACTGAAATGTCCTAACACACCCCTCTCAGCAAAGCATGCCATTCAGTCACTGTAGGGAGGGGCATGGCAGGGATTCCCAGGGAAGGCTGTACCCCAAGGAAGTGAGAATGGCAGCAAGGCAGCTGGAGTTGCTGGTTCACCTGCAAGGAGTTAGCATGTTGAACAAGGAAAATCAGGATCAGACTTAAGTCTGGAAAGAGGTATCAGGGCCGGTCTGAGGCCAGTAATAATTCAGCAAGTTTATTGTGATGACTCAAGGTCACATCAGCAAGTCATGTCCAGGCCTGGGTCAGGGAGGTAAAGTACCAGGTTCAGGTGTAAATATTCCAGCTGTGGTGCAGCTCAGGATCAAGCTGCAGAGCCACTGACTAAACAAGGCTCCTATGGAAAAAAATCATTAAGACCCTTGTTTCTATCTCACTTCCCAAAATCTCTTAGTCAGGAAGCTGACATTGGCTTTGGCTGGCTGGAGTCCTTAATTTATCTTAACTAAACTCATGAAACTGGAGATGCATTCTGGATTCTGTCAGGAAGTTTTAACCTCTGTTGAGTCAGTGGATTGTTTAGTAAATCATGGGATATCTTATCAAGTCTAGACAGTGTCATTTGTATATCTGAAGAAGACAGATACATATCTTAGTTAGCAAGTGCAGCCAGAGTAACTCCTGGATAAAAGTGAATAAAATCAGCTTTGGGACAAGACATTAAAGCTGCCTGAACTCCCCAGAAGAACTGAAGGGAGAACAGGTTAACTGAGTTAACAGGTTTGTCCATGATGAATATCTGAGGGTAGTCCCTGAGGGCCCAGTCCTGAAATGTGTTCTGTGAAAGGAAGGACATTCTTTCTCATGGATGAGTGCTTTTATCAGAGTCTCAGAATAGAAATGCAGCATGAAGCATGAAATCGTGGCTGCCATCTTGTAAGATGCAGGTGGCAAATCAGCTGTTTGAGAGACATATTCTTATGAGGTAATCTTGACATGATCAAATTAAATGTGATTTTTTCCATTTGTTTATTCATCTGTGTCTTTATAAGATTTGTTACTTTATTGTCTATTCTAGCTGGTATGAATAAATTGTGCCTTTTTACAATTGTCTTAACCAGGAGGTCATTTAATATTCTTCCCCTTAGGATATGGGGAATAACTTGGAACATAGCAGCAAACAAACAAGGACTCAAAGAGCCCCCATAGGTTTTTCACTGTATCAAAAGCTAGGAGTGATCACCAGTGCTAGCTGTATGTATAGGGAGAAAAAGAGTTATATTTTTTTATCGGGTTTTTTAAATCATTAACGAGATTTGGGGGTTCATCTATGACTTCATGGGTGAAATCATGGATGGCTTTGCACATTTGCAAAGCACTTTTTAATTTTTCCTTTAAAAAAGGAAAAAGGAAAAGAAAAAGGAAAAGATAAAGAGAAAGAGATTTTTTTCCAGAAATAATTTCCTTATTGTAAGGTATAGGTCTTTCTTGCACTGCGTTTTTCATCTTTTCTATTCATTCATTATTGCAATATTTCCAGAGAAAAATTAAGTGCACAGTCTCCTATATTTTTCTGAAAATCTAGGGATCACAGACAAAGATCTGGTTCATCTTTCTTTAAAAGCAGACCTGCTTCTTAACCTGCAACTACTGCATCTCAACAAAAGCAATCCATTTAAAATATTTCAGTGGCATGCATGAATGTATGGGACAAAAGGAGACTGTGGTTCTTAAAAACATATTTTGAATCCTTTAGAGCATAGGAAGTGTATAATCTCAGTCCAAAAAGTGTTCTAACTCAGTTCAAAATAATTAAGAAAATGCTGAATGCAGGACGAGTTTGGATTCATATATTAAGGGTAAATATTAACTGAGTTTCATGGTAAATCCTTCATTTTCCTTTCCCCCAGGAAAAATCACATATGAAAAATATGGCAAAGTAAAAGAGTTATGTTTAAGAAACCCTATTCGGAGATTCTCTATTCAGAGCCCAACCTGCAGTAAATCAGTAATGGCATCACTTTTTTAATATTTCTCCCTCTTTGTGACATGCATCTATCCAGTTAGAAACCTGAAACAGCACAATTTGAGTTCTGTGCTCAATTATGAATAACCAGTGTGATTTCAGTACATGAGGTAAACTATTCACAACCAGTTTGTGTGGTTTGAGACAATGCAAACAAAGAAAAAGAATCAAATGTATATTCTCAGCTCTAGAAAGAATTTCAGTGTTTCTGGATATGTTACAAGTACCATGTAAAATTTTTACTAGGATTTCTTTACTTTAATTTACAGTAATATAAGCATGAAAATGCAAATTTAAAAAATTGTGGCTTGTACAAGGTTAAATTGTGATGGACATTGAGGAAGAGCAAGCTTGAAAAAATAATATACTGGGATATACTCTTCTCTTGGGTTGACTAGCACAGACAGAACTGTGTCTAGTGTCATCCTCCTTGGCATCAGGGCCTCTTCTAGGCTGGTACTGAGACACTGACGCACTGTGGCACACAGCCACATACTTGGCTCTTAGTCTTGTATGTGATTGTTTACACTTGATAATGCATTCTATAGAGTGCTGTTTTCAGTTTGTATTGCGAATTGAAACCTTCATTGCATGAATGTTTATGCCTACATAACCAGCTCCTGCAAATGTATAAGCCATTTGAATTTTTAAGCCACTTTGACAATTATATTTCATCCAGCTGGTTAAATTTGAAGTGTTTGCCTGGACTAGACATCATATATGTTGTGGTCAAGACATTTTAATTATTGGCTTCCTCCATCAATTTAAATGAAAAAGTAGTTTTAAGCAAGAAAATAATATTAAGGTGCCTTTAATGAATTTTAATTACTCTTTAAACAAACAGTAGTGGTGAAATTCATTAAATTTTCATTTCAGAATCACAGTTTTGAATATGTGCAAACAACACTAAGTCTCAAGCACATACTAAGGTTATTTTAAACTTGGAAGGTCATAGACAAGTGGATAACTCCCATTAAAATATTCAAAACTATTAACAGGTAATATAATGTTCAGTGTTTAATTTTGTATCTTCAAAACATAGTATACACCTAGATGAAAACAAAAAGGCAAAGACTTGCCAAAAAAGAAAGAAAATATTTTTCTAGTGATGTCACTGGAAAACACTTGTTTAATGGATCTGTCCACATATATAGGATTTAAGAAGAATGTGTTCAGAAGGGCAGACAGTTGTATGTACACTAGGTTATTTTTAGCTCAGTCTTTTTCCTAATACCGTCCAAGGAAGTGGGGTATATTTTCATTTCAGGTGCATCAGTATATATCCAGGTATACCATTTTGCTCCCTGCTTCTATGCCCAATTTACACCGGTATTACTGTAAGTCTTGGAGTGTGATTCCCATCTTACATAAAGTGTCAAGCACAAAATTTGTAAAACAAAATTGCAAAGCAATGAAGAAAGCCAAGCCAAGCTCAGAAATATGTGTTAAATGAACTCAGTAATCAAACTGTGAGACATATTTAACATATGTTGAATTAATTTATTCTGAATTCTTTTTCCCTATTCTGAGAGACGTTTTTTTTCCATCAGCTCTGGTGCAGTTGATTTACTATAGATTTATACAGAAAAATGCATGGTGAGATTTTTCTTGTTCTCTGTGCTATATTTACAATTTTTGCAGAAACGTATTATCATATACATGCCAGAAAAAAATTCTAAGAAAATGTAATATGACATATTATGGTGGGATGTATTCACTCATACATCTCGAGCTTTGTGAGGTCATTAATCTTAACTTCAATCATAAATGGCTTGAGGCCTAATTTTATTTCTGTACTGAGCTGTAATATGGTGATTCATAAATTTTTGATTTTTTGATTTGGAGCAGTTATCTTTCAATATCTTCATAGGCCTCACAGAATTTGGAAATGTAGAAAGCCCTTCTCTCGATGACTAGATCTCTATACCTAACTTTTGTCTAGTCCACCTGCGACCCTATCTGTAGCATCTAAGTATTAAACTAATCTGGACATTCAAGTCACAAAGAATAGTTTTGTGGGCTTTGTAGAACACAGCAGTAAATTGAGGTCTTTGTCCCAAAATGTATGCTGTTTCTAACCTCTAAAATACTTTTAATAGTAACCTACTGTCACAGCCAAAACATAGCCCACAATAAAGCTGTTGTAATGTGAAACAACAGTCCTTAACTTAGCCTTTGCTAATTTGGCAATAAACCTATTCTTTTTCTCCTGAGACTAAATGTAATTGTACTGTCAATACTAACTATAGTATTAGTGGCTCATGGTGGAGCAAATTTTGAGGCACTCCTTACCAGTTTTGTGATCTGGCTATTGCAAAATGATGAACTGACACTTTTCATGTGGTTGTGTGTGGGGACATCTGTTCTTAAACCACTTCTGCCTCCATTCGTAGTAGTCATTCCCTGGCAAAAACCCACTCAGAGGCTGCCCACACTTCCCATTCTGGCTTCAGACATTTAGCAGGATGAAGACATCGTCTTCTGAACAATCCATAATTTTAAATGCAAACCTCACTTTAACCTCAACCACTGTGATTCATCCTAATCTAATATTAATACTAATGTTTCCACTGAAAGCCTCTCCATACAGGTCTGCCAAAACTGTGGAAGAAACCAAAGACAATGATACCTTCGGTTCCAGGGGCCTTGAGTCATTAGTATGTATTCAAACTAGGATGTAAACTAGAGCCATAGTTCAGTGTTTTGGGGGTACAATTTGAACTCCAAAAAATGTGCAGAAAATCCAGTGCATTATGGCCTTCCCCTTTATTCCCAACTCTGCCAGCCTTAACTACATACTGAATTAGGAATAATTTTTCATGTTTGCAGGTTAACTCCCACTCTCTCTTTCTTTTATAGTGATGGACACTGTTGATGGTGCAGAATGCAGAGGCAATGACATCCCCTTCCACACTGTCTTCAAGGTGTGCTAGGTGGCTTGGCAGATGATGATGTAATGTCTTCCCTACCATTTGGGTATGCAAGCATTCAACAAAACTGCAGCTGGCATGCTATTGCAGCTGTTTCAGGTGTCTGTAAGCCCTTGCTTCAAGAGCAGCTTTGGAACAGCAGAACCTAGACCTCAAATTCCAGTCTACTGGTATGACAATATATCAACTTCAGTACTTCCATTTCTCAGAGAATAGAAGGTACCCCATATAGGTTCTTGGTATTTTTCATCTGCATTTGTGAGAAAAATTTAAAAATTTGAACTTTAAATTTTGAATGTTGGGTTTCAATTCCCACATTAGAAAGTGAGGTGTTTGAAAACTACAATAGAACACAAGGAGAGTCTGAGCTAATTTTCATCTCTAATTCTTTTTATTCAAATGTGTAACATTTGAAGAACATGAGGACACCTCATTGAAAATTTTTCTTTATTCGTTATTTCAAAAAAAAATTCGAAATACTGGGATTTAAAAAAAAAATAAAAATATAAGGAATCCAGTGTGTATTTTTTTGAAATCTGAACTTTCTTAGACTTTATAGATCTTATTTTGCAAAGCATAGAGACTCAGGCCATGAGCTGTCTGGCATGCAATGATTCTCCTAATGAAATCTACTTTAGAAAAAAAAACCCCTCCGTTTAACCTTTTTATGATAAAATAGGATATCAATTGCCCACACAGATTGCCTTTTTCCTGGTTTTCTTACTATGAAGATATTTTTTGGCTAATTTGTTCAATTTTTTTTAATTAAAAAAAATTAAACATGTAATTGACATAAATTAAGCTCAGAGAAACACTTAAGGTCATGGTTTGATAATCCTTACCAAGTTCATAGTGCTTTGCTCAATGGTTTATTAGAGGAAGTTGTCTTTATTAGGATGAAATGTAGTGTATATGTTAGAAAGACACCAGAATATAGACATAAAGGAAGCAAAGCTTCTGGGAAGAGACAATAGGTTTTATATAACCAGCAGATAAACTTGAAAAAAATCAGACAAGCTTGGATTTACTGCCTCTTTAGCAAGGCTTCAAAGAAGAAAACAGTCTTTGAGCAAAATGATTGCAATGTCATTGCTTCCTTAGATTAAAGAAAATGTCGTCCTCTCAGAACTTGATTGGCTTCAGTTTTGAGCTATTGCTTTTGCTAGCTAAACAAAATAACCAGCTACTTGCAAAGATTCTTTTTGTCAATCCTTGTAGGCTCCAATGAAGTAATTTCATAACATCCCTTTGAAAAGCTATATAAATGAACATATTGGACTTTCTTTTTTACTGAAGTGCTATTATTGAAAGTTTACAGATAGTAAATCTGACTTCTTGGGTTTGTGGCTAATGCATAACTTTTTCCTTTATTAAAAAAAATAAAAAGAAATAAAAGAAGATTTCTTTTATTCCTGAGCACATTCTGCAGGTCGTGTATTTTGAGAAAGATATTACAAGAGAAGATTTTAAATCCTTTTCTCCAAATAGAGTACATAGTCAGCTGTGGTCAGTCTCAGAGAGCCTCTGTTACAACATAACAGCACTTGGGGAGATAGATATTTGGAAGAGACATTAAGAGGCATAAGCCGCCCACACACTGTTTTGTGACAGACCTTATAAAAAGGGAGTTCAATGTTGACTTTGGTGAGGCTAATATTCAGTTTCAAGATAAGAATAAGTAAAATTGAAATGAAAATTCTGAGTGGCATTTTGAAAGATCTGTTTGACATCCTGTGTCTTGTTTATTTTTTCTGATGAGAAAGAACATTATCTTGTAACAGGGAACAATTTCTAAATGTCAGTGATTTTTCTTCTCTTTGGGAACACAGACAATGTCAAACTAGGTTTACAAAAAATTGCAGTAAATCAGTGTCAGATATATATTTGGCATAGCTAAACTCAGAAATTGAGTTTCCTATTGTACCCTCAGCAAGCAGAATAATAAGCAGACCCACACGCACTAACAAGGAAAGCAATCTGCAATTCCTGAAAGTGAAAGTGAAAGAACTTAGGAAGAGCAAGACCAGGCAGCTGAAAGCAGGCTGTAAGGTGAATACTGTAAGTGAAATAGAACAGCTGAAGTAGTCCCAGTAAATAATTCTGGTACTCTTTGGTACTGTGTACTTTCAAAATCAGAACTGTTCTGTTGGGCCTCTGCATTGCCCATTGCTAGGCATTGGACTTGTCTATGTTAGAAAAAAGCCCAGAATACCACTGTACTCACACTTATTTCTTAATTCTCTTTCCTGTTATATCCCATTAAGATTGCTTTCTTGTAATTCTACTTCTGAAATGGAGCAAACAAAAAATTTAAAAAACACTTTTTCTTCCAAGGTCAGCAGACCAGTAATGAACCCTTGGACCAAATAGGTACCTGGGTCAATGTGTAATTAGAAATGATATTGAAAAATAACCCTGATAGATTTCCTCTATAGGGAAGCTCTTACTTTGAAGTGCAGTGCTTACCTTTACCGAAACTCGAAGAAGAAGTAAAAAAACAAAGCTATGGGGAAAACAGATTAAAAAAAGCAAAAGTTGAGTCCAAATCAAAGCCTCCTGTGCTATTTTTTTGGTAGGTATCTATCCAGTTAGTTCAGATAAAAAACTTAGGAATTTTATTTATTTTAGGATGAGTAACTGACCCAAACACAAAAAGAGAACAGAGCAATCAAGGTCAACATCTGAACAGATAAACTTCAAATGTGAAAGCTAAAAAGGCTTAACAAAGGAGAAACCTGCTTTAAAAACATTACCTACATTTGCAAAACAATTCAAACAACTATAGTCATGAATTAAAATTTCAGTGCATCAACAATGTCAATTTGCTTCAAACTGAATTTTTACTGAAGATCAGTAATTTCATAATAAATATTTTGATGGTCATTGTGCCTACATTTTTCATAATATTTTTAATTTCTTTCTTTTCTGTTTGAAATTGGTGTTCACAAAGTGGCAGCTGAAGTATAGTCTCATTAACAATAGCATGTTAAAATTTACAGGGTTGGTCATGGTTAATTACTACTCTTCATTAAACACAACACATCAAGAAACTGTGGAGGGCTTCTGAAGAATGTATATCCCATCACTGCTATTCAGTGACCTAAATCAACCTTAATCCAAAGTCTGCTGTGATGGAGTTTCTGGTCTTCTGCATCTGAGCAATTAGCACAGAAAGAAAAGGCACATGTGCAAAGCTTCATGCACACAGACACAACAAAAGTGTTCTCACAGCACTCGTGGTGTGAAGGACCCATAGTGAGCCCGCAAGAGCTGTGCATAGCTGAGCTGAGCAGAAAAGCTCCTCAGGGAAAGAAGAGGTAGGTCTGGGTGGAAGAATGAAACTGGTGGGCATGACATATTAATGAGCTGTGTTAGAGCCATCTGAGGTTTGGGGAAGATAATTGCAACTTGAGAATAAAGTAATCTTTTTTTTCTGTTCAGGACAATGTTCTTTGGAGCTGTCCAAGAACACTTAGTAAAGCAAAGAAGTCAAGGAAGAATCCTGGAGATGAGCTTTTTCAGTCCAACAGCTCACTGACACCAACTAGCTGTTTTATCCTTAAACAAACAGAATACCAGATCAGTTTCCAAAAGGAATTTTGACTTGCAAAACCACAATTATTTTTACATTATTTCACTGCTGGTCATTTAGTTCTTGCCAGATAAGAAACAAGCCTGCCGCTTTCACTTCTTGCATTCCAAGCAGCAAGATGCAAGAAAACTATGGGATTCTTTCTGCTTTAGAGATCAAGAAGAAGCTCTGTTTTTCTGTTTTTTTGCTTTAATTTCGCAGCCAAGTGACTTCTAATGGTTTGAGTTACTAAATGGCTATTGCCCCTATTATTGGCGCCCTTTCATGATTGTGACTAATTTTGCATCTCTACCCTGTTTTGCTGTCCTCCTTTTCTTGTCTGCCTTTAAATAAAAGAATTTAACCTTACTAGGGTGAACAGGTTCTGTCAGCTAATAACATGAGCAATTAAAGAAGCATTCAATGACAAAGGAATGACCTGTAGTCTCAAGGATGGGTGGGAAGTGTTGCACCTTTATAACTCTACTTCTACTGATAATTAACATTTTGTACCTTAGGTGGTTTTCTGAGCAGGTTACGTATGTAGCAATATCATGGGATTATATTATTTTTGACAACTATTTTTATTTCTCTCCCTCTGCCTTCATTTGTATCTCTATGCACACACACACACACACACATACATATATGTATAACATTGAGTTTAATTCTGTTTCCTATTATGAAGCATATAAAAACTGATACAATCATAATGGATTTGACAAACTACTGGGAATCCTTTCACAGGATTCAGCACACCACGGGAATGCAAAATGAAGCTTTTTTGCAAGCTGTCCTGTCTCTGGAACTACAAGAGAAGGTGACAATATAGGTCCAGCACCTGTAATACTTATAAGACAGTACAACCAAAATGAAGAATCAGATGGAAAGCAGCTTTGCTACCTATTTGTAAAAACTGAAAACAGTTTTTTCTTCTTGGTTACCTACAGATTTATTATGTACATGCTACTATTTCTGTCAAAAATAACAAAGCCTCTATTTACAAGAAGATGGTAATATAAGAGGAAAAATTTCCCCACTGTTTCCTACAAGTCAGCCTCATAGATTTTTCAGATAACTAATGGCAAAAGTGTCCAAAATATATGCATATATCTATCCCATATATGTATGGGTTGGGGAGCTGGGGAGAGATGGAGAGAGACTTCCACATCACTGAGTAAAGCACAGCTACATTAAAAGTGTAGGGGTAAGAAAAAGTAATCTATTTTTTCTGTGACTCATTTGCAAAAGTTCCCATTCAAGAACATGAATAGCAGTGAACAGTTCAGCATATTTGTATATCGAGTGCATCACAGAGGAAATGTATAAATTTAAGGACTATTATACTTGCACATCATGAGATCTGCTTCTCTGTTTCTGGAAAGAGTTGGCAGTAAAGACTGTCTTGCTCCTGTGTGTATGAGCCAACACATCGAATACCCAAATTTCCCCACAGTATTAAGCTGTTACAGCAGTGGCAGGAAGGACAAGTGTTTGGGAGAGATCTGCTGTTTAATCCTACAGGGTTTAGAAGGCCACTTTTTGCAATGACAAAAACTGATTTAATGAAGCTGTTATAATTCTAAATCTTGATTTTACTAGACACTTTTTTTATTAACTTATGAACTTCGAATGTGAAACTCTTGCAGTACAAGGCAGAGAGCATTACTTTGATGTTCACTCTCAGATATATAACATTCCAATACAATAAAATTTCTGGGGTAAAAATGTGGCAATAAGTTGATTTACGGTGTTTTTATCAATAGAAATAAGAGAAATATAAAAAGATTGAGGGAGGGAGATGTGTATTGTTTGTTTGTTAGACTCACTAAATTTTATACAGAAGAATGAAAAGTAAATTTGATTTAATAAAAGGATTTATAGATTGTAATGATGAACAGCAATATGGCAGCCACTATCATATTTCCTCTAGGTCTACAGTCCATAATTCTGACTCATAGTTCTCCTAAATAGGGATAAAAGAAATCAGATACCTCAGAACAGGAGACAAAGCAACAAGAAAGGTAACAGAATCAATAAACTAGTGAAAAAGAAATACAGTGGGGAAAAGCAGGTATTTTCCCTGTACCAGTGTCCATCTTTTAGCTATGATAGATAAATATGTTTCCTTGGTGTTTTGTTTGTGGAGTTTTTTTGTTTGGTTGGTTTTGGTTTTGTTTTTTTTTTTAAGCAGAGAAACTTTCACTTACTGTTTAAATACACGACAAAAGATGGTCTTTATTTGACCTCTCTCAATTAATTGAAAAGTAGTGAGAGTGGCCAGTCATGAGACAGGAAAAGTAACTATGTGCTCCTGCTTTAAAAGAAATATTTTATGTCCACTAAAATTTCGGGAAGAATCACTGAATTTGATTAAGGTTTTGGGCTGGTTTGTTTTTTTGTTTCTTTTTGTGAGCATGAGTGAGTCCTTATCTGTCTCTTGTTAATATTATCCCACCTTGCAGAAGACTAATAGCAACTTGTCTATATAATTTTCTGATTTAGATGGTCACTCAGAGGAAGAAAGGTATTACTCCTAAGCTTATTTTTGTATTTTGCATCACACGATCAGTGCAAACATCTTTGGCATAGGTATCATAATACTGCTCTTAATATCAGTCATGTCTTTTTGCAAAATTTGAGAGTTATACTCTAATATTAAATACAATAGGTTCATTGAATATATTAAAAATAATTTGATTTTATAGAAATCACAACATGGTCAAACAACAGCCCAAACATAACAGAAAGGCTGCATCTAGTCTCTCCTTATAAAAGAGATGTAGTAAATTGATTAAATCCAGTAAAAACTTTGATAAACAACTGCCATCCTAAATTGTCTGTGAGAAAGGATCGCAAGTTTAGGCATCTTCTCAGTTTTAATGTCCTGAATGTTTTATTAAATGCCTCTCCAGTAATTTTGGATGAGAGCAGTCATAGTGTCAGTCTCTAACATGGAAGTCACATCACTGGTGAAATCACGCTGAGATGTTGGATCCGAGAAGGCAAATAGGTACTGGGATGAGGACTCTGCTGAGACCTGTACAGCACTGGCTAGCACTTCAAACCAGATAATTCTTCTGCCAGCAGAAGAGGAAATACAGATGCTAAAATTTAAATGGTTTTCTAAGGTTGCTCTTCCAGATGTGGAAGAAACTTATGTTCCTAATTCTCCATATAAGAAGCCATAGGTGTAATTCTGATTCTTTTGATCCTCCTATATCAGGGTTTTAGAAATAAGAGGAATGATTTTTTAAAGCAAAATTTCCCATTTGCTACCCCTCTGTTTGCACTGCAGAGCATTTTGAGAGCGCATAAGATGAATTCCCTTCAAATGAAACTCAACTGCACTTCCAAGGAGAGCACCCAGTGAGCCTGCAACTGCTAATACATAAGATTTGACTAGAGCTAGTCTAAAATAAACCTTCTGAGATACATTTATTATAGGTGCCATGTCCTCAATTTCAGTTGGTTTTGTCCTTGAATTTCAACTAGGTGCTAAGCTAGAAATAACTAGCTAGAATAGTTATTTCTAATAGCTAGAAATAATCTCAGATCAGATTCTTTCGTTTTCTGCAGCAGTTCCAGCACATAATAAATACATTTTGGTATGGTAAAGTGAGCATATATCTCATGAAGGTCTAGGAAAACTCTCAGGTCTCTTACTCTGGGCCTCCCCCAGAGTATGAGTGCTTTTCACCATTAGTTGTCTTGGTTTAGAGTGATCCAGCATGTTTTGGAGTTTTTCTTACTTTAATACTTGCTTTCTTTAAGCATCTGAAAGATAAATAATTTTTTTCAATAAATTAAACAACAACAATAAATAGCTACTTTATATTTTTCCATAGATTTTGCCAAATAACCTGAGTTCCTAAATTTGGCATAAATTTTATCTGCACGCTTCTGGTAAAAAAGAACAGATTGGAATATTGGGGTTTTTGAGTTATGCAAGCATGCGTTGATCTAGAATTTGTATCGCTGGCACAGGCTGAGGTATTTCTTATTCCCTTATCACTGAAATTGGTAATCTCTAGCACTGCCTAGACATGATCTAGCTGGACTTGTTTTGAGCAGGACTTTGCACTAAGGCAACCTAGCCTCCAGGTTTCCTTCCTAACTTATGCTATGATGCTATGATTTTGTGGCATAGCAATACTCATCTCAGTTGTACCTGAGATGTAGAGGAACAACTCCATTTATTGCATAGCATTCCTACTAATATTTTTACTTGTCTATCTTCTTCTTAATGCAATTGAAATAATGGATATCTCATCGTCAAACCAGAGCTGAACATATCATGATCACTTGCATGAAGCAAAGAGCACTTTCTGAAGGAACAGTCTGGAAAGAAGCTGAAGTATAATGATGTGACTTGCTGAAACAATTTTAGGCAGGGATTTTTACATTTGTTGATGTAAAAAGAACAATATAAAATAACATATAAGCACAGGTGGCTTTTTCAGTGAAGTCATAATGATCCTATACTGGAAATTGTCTCTTTAGCACAGATTTAAAGTGTACTGAAATTGTTTCATAAGTCAGAAATAAAATAAAATAAAGGTAGCCTTTCTGAGAGTTACTAATGAGATAATGTGGATGTATTAAACAGATCCATGTTGACTGCACTGACATTTTGGACCAGTTTAAAACGACCTCTAATTGTAAAAATACACAATTATGCCCTCAATAGTAAACTGCATTTTCTTTTTTTTTTTTTTTAAATCTGATATCATTCACACAGGAAAACTAATAAAGCACATTTTCAATAAATGTGTTAAAATAATTACATATGCCTTTCCTTAATTAACACTGTTGGAGCTCTACAACAACTTTCCTGCTCACCTTGCTGAAGAACACAGCTTCCAGAAAAAAATTTAAATGAGCATAAAAATACAGTTAGAAGAGATAAAGTGTGAAGGTAAATACATACTTGCTCTCTAACAGGTTCCTGGTGACATGGGTAGCATCAGTCTTTGTTGCTTCCGACACTGGGTGCACAGCTGGATAGTGATGACCAAAGCTGGGCACTGCAAGAACCAAAGAACAATGGAGCAATATCATACATCAGTTTGTCTGTTCTGAAAGACATGGAATGAATTTAATTGAAGAAAACAAGATTTGTAAGTACACAGGTACCCTCTGATCTTAGTGACTACCTTAGAAGACCAGACATGAGTACTTACTTGCCTCATTAGTATGATATTACTATAAAAAATATTCCTATGCTTGAAATCCACAAACCCTTGCACGTTTATACCAATTCATGATTACTATGTCCCTAACAAAGCACAAAACATACAATAATTAAATAATTTGGTTAGTAATGTTATTTTTAGGTCCACCACATAACTGCTTAACTATTTAAAAACCTTTCCTACAAGCTACCATGTTCCTGTGACAACAATTGGTGTCCAACAATAATAAGCTTCTTGTTTATTCCTTGGTAGGACATCAACTAGAAAAGGTCAGTCAATATGAAAGAGGAATGAGGCTGTTTTCTTTTTTTGACTACCCCTTTAAGAGTGAAGTGAGCACTGTTGGAAGAGTAAAGCCATGAGTTTGGAGCTAGGCTAACACAGTTGGTGATATCAAAAGCTGTATATTAGATGTTCCTCCATATGTACTTTATGTTTTACTTCATTTGTTGTTCCCTTTAATCGCCTATAAAAGTTATCTCACCTGAAAGATATTTGCTGTTAATCTGGGAGAAATCAGAACTGAACTTATTTAGAGAAGTGATATCATCCTCTGAAGCTTGACAGCGTGACAGGGCAGGTGGAAACCCACTGTGTTTGCACAACAAGAATCTAAAATAGGAGACTTCATTTTCTTTGAGTATGTTTCCCTTAGGGGGTCTTCAGAAAAGCAGGATATATACTTTCTTTTGTTTTAAGAAAAAAAGATTGCTGACACTGGAATCTGCTTGCTGGTTTTATCAAGGAAGATGCAGGAAAATGTAACTTCAGAGATCAGTAAATTTATAATATCTGCCATCTGAGCCTTATCTCTAGTGTGAAAAACAGCATTCAGTTAATGTTCTAAAATAAAATGACATAAAGTTCATAAAAAGTTCAAGAAAATAGCCATCCTATACATGTTTATATACTCTCTTTCAGCCCTAAATAAACAGAGCTCAGAGACATACCAGGAACAGATTAACAGTGAAAAACAATTCCCTGTGACTGCATCCATTCACTTTAAGGATTTCTAATTTGCTAAATATTTCTCTGCAATTTTCTGTCCAGCTCCATTATGTGTAGTTGGGCTTTTTATTTGCATTCCTTCCTCATCATAGTTTACTCACATGGAATAATGCTTTTAATTATTTTCGTTTGTATAACTGAAATATAGTCCTTGGAATGGGGAAGATTTCAGTTATTTAAGTAGTTATTGTAAAAGCTAATAGAAGCTGGTAAAAAGCCACATCTCTTTTACCATAGCTGACACACTACATTGATCTAGCAGGAAATCTGTCTGTTACTGAGACAGATGGGGGAGCTCTGGGACTCAGTTTAACGTGGTTGAAACTCCTGCGGATGCTGATATCATACACTGACAGTAGCTGAAGTCTGAACAGCAGAGTTTACATGCCTGAAATAAATTGTTTTGATTAGAACCTTTAGGAAAGAAATTCATAAGGTACAGTTTTATTGACTACTTGCCAAACAACACAGACCTGTGCTCTGTAAGCTTGTTTTGTTCTTGTAAGTCAAGCACCAACTGGGCTCTTATTTTCTAAGGTTATGGACTTACAGCATAATACATTATAATTTACTCTGAATTATTACAGAGAGAAGAATCAGAAACAGAATGCACATTCACTTCTAACTGTAGTTGACCTTAGGCAAATTATTTTTTTAAGTAGTCTCTGCATGTTTTTATCTTCCATGAGAATCTGAGAAATTTGCTACTGATAGAAATGTTTCCAGAAGAAAAAGGCACATATAAACCAAATTTGTGGGAGTCATGAAGAAAATAATAAAATTATAACTTCTAATTATTATCAAAATTATGCTATTTTATCATAGAATCGGGGTGGGGGGGTTAGGAGACATATCAGGTTCTGTTTTATTGACAGTCAGAGATCACTCTGTTTGTGGCATAATGCTATTGTGATCACCTAAACAAAACTGAAACAAATGTTGTTCAAGGCACAGCTTTTCTTTCCCTAAGCAAGATCTATACAATATTATTGTCACTAATGTCATTATTTGTTGTGCTGCTTTTTTGGAAATTAGTATCTATAGGTATTTTTGTGTTCATTTATCATTGTCTGTTCTGGTCTAATGCATTTAAATGCATAGTCTGGTTGCTAAAACAGAGCACATGAAATTTTGCATTACTTTGTACCACTCCAGTGACAGAGTTCTGGCTGGTCATTGCCAATTTTATTTTTTAAATCAACATCTTCTACTGAAGATTGTTTTTATTTCAGATGTCTTTTTTTTTTTAAAGCATAGTAATTTGAATAATACTAAAAAACAAAATAAAACAAAAATATCCCACAAGAAACAGTCATTAGCTGTATCTGTAAGCAACAAGGTAGCTTTATGAATTTTCAAATCTGATACAGCATCAAGATTTTGCCTTGTGCCCAGCTACTTCAGCAGATTGATTAATATTTTTGTTGACAGTAGAGGCTAGATAGCTTTTAAACCTTCCAAAAAATGAACATTACCAGAGCTGTTTTATGTTTTGTTTCCCACTTAGCTGAGAGAACTATTTTCATAGGAGAACCTGAGAATAACAAATACTAGATTTCAGAATATCCCTTTTCTCAGCTGTGAAGTACATTGCTTGACACAATGCATTACTGACACATGACACTACATGACAAAAGTAACAAATTGACACTGTGGTTCAGAGTGGGCTCAATCCAGCCATGATGGAGGCTCAAAAACCCTCTGCACCATGTCCCCTGAACACCCCATTCCTCAGGCGGCTGTGTGAATGGGAAAGCTTCCTGTCCCCCATAACATCTACATATTAGTAACAATATCTAGACAAAATGTTCAAAAGAAGTTAAGTACATGGCTGAGGCTTCAGTGCTCGTTCATTCAATAGGATTCTGTCTCAACAAAACATGTTTTGTAAATTATTGTTCTTTAAAAATAAGACAGCCTCAGGCAGCGCCATTATTAAGCCAGCTTTGTGTCTTAAGCAATCATATTGCTAAGAAAAAGAAGGCAGTCTATTCAGGCTTCTGTTCTGAATCATCCCTGAAATAGATTTTCTCCGTTGACTGTGTGCAGGAATCTTAGTGAATAATCTATATTTAGTTTGATTGAATATTTCACCTCAAACCCTCAGCCATATCAACTCATATTCTTTTGTTTACCTAATTTGATGAACTCTGAACAGACTTGTCAGAAGTGAAATCTTGGTGTTATGATAGTACTATGAAAGGGTTGTCTCAAAAGAAAAAAAAAGCCCCAAATTTTACAGTTTATTAGGAGTAAAATAGAAAATAAATAGAAAGTCTCTTTATGTCTCTGTGTAAATGTGATTATTGTTCAAAGCCTAAAAAAAGGTAATAAAAAACTTGAAAAAACTGATAGAAGATTGATAAAACTAATAACATGGGACAACTGTCTTTAAAGGAGGGGGAAACCCACAACACTAAACAAAGACCCATGCTCCTAATGTTATAATAGAGATAGTAGGGAGCAAAAGGACAGATTTCTGTTATTTTCTGAATGCCGAGGAACAAGTCCATGGCACTAGCCTTTCACAGTCTCTTCTGGAATGAGAGAACATCAAAGAGTTACCTAACAGACAGAGCGGTGGGCTAAATGAATCCTTGATCTGGGCTACTGCAGTGATTATGTTATGGTTTTGATCTACTGACAAACCAATCTATATAAAAAATGAGCCATAATATTTCTTTTGCTTCTGTTCTGTGTGGGATTGTGTTTTATGATCCAGTGCAATTGCCCTTTTACAGGAAGATATAATAATAGAAAAGAGACACAGAGGGTTTTCTCAGAAAGGCTATTTTAATTTTCTCATTTATACAAAAGCAAATCAAACTGAAACATGAAAATATGAATTGTTCATTTTACTTGGCAAATGTAATGCTCAGTGTCTTGTGTGAATTGAACACATTGCTGAGAACATAGTGCAATTTATTAAAAGAGCTATTGTTATGTTTAAACGCATGGATTACCAGGGAACACGTCTTCTGCTAATGCCAAACTGAGTTAGTTCCCTTCCTTCCCTGCTGAAGCTGACAGCACAAGAGTTAGTTGGCTCCTTCCAGTCGTCTTGGGTCCTAGTTGACCATTCCCAATCTCTTTGTTAATTTAAAACCAGAAGGCTTGGAAAGTGATTATCTTACTAAAAGCACAGGCTTAAAGATACTGGTTAGTCTATATTCTGGAACAAAAGTATTGTTTCAAAGGATCCCATTTCTTTTGTAAATCTGGGGCTTGACATACTATAGAATCTATATGAGTATGCCTGAACTGACATCACTGGAAAACTAATTGCAATGTATTTAACTCTCTGTGAATAATTTTTGCAGTTCTATACAATAAACAAATGAAGAAACTATAGTATGGGATAGTTACGTTTTACAAACTTTTTTCACATTGTAGTGTTTCTTTGGAATATGTCATCTTGCCAAAAGGTAAAAGGACCATATGATGATCTAGAAGGCAGCATATGCAAATAAATATGGTAGCAAGTAAAGCATATGTTTAATCTTCCCACTTCATCAATGTAGAGCTCAAGAGTTTTTGTCCGCACAAGCCAACAAATCTTATGGCTTAAACTGTGTTTCTGCTACTCCTTTTTTCTTCGTTCCATAGTTACATATCTCTCAAAAAGCTGTACTGAATTATTTCTTTTTAAATAACTTTTAGAAAACTCCTACTGAGGGTGAAACTAGACATACACAGGCAAGATCAAAATTGAGAAGTATTGCCTAAGAACGCACTGAATTTGTTCACCAAGTTTTACACATCATACGTGATCTATTTATACTGAAATGAGACAAAATAGTTCACAGTTTTGACAAGGTACAGGAAAGAGGCATCAATCATCCCAAAGGACAACACAGTGGAGCATTTAAAAGTTGTATTTTATAGATACAAGGAGACAGAAAATCTTCTATGCTTCTAATTATTTGTTCTGGTATTTAATTAGGCATACCATCAAATCTGTGTGCTTTATTTCTTATATGAATATAGTTAAGTTTGACTTCAATACATAATCTTTTTGCATGCCTTCCCCCTCGAGATTACACAGCCCTGTAATGGTATGCATTTTTTTCCTGTGTAGCTGGTTACACAGTGCAACAAAATCAGTTTGCAGTTGTTTTTCTAAGAGCAACACACTAAGAGGTGTTTGGGGTTTTTTATTTGCCCATGTTAGAGCATTTTCTACATATTTTGAGTTACTACTTCCTTTTGTTTAAATAGATTGTAATTTTCAGTCAAAAAAAAGTGGCTATTCCAAGATTCATGCTACCTATGCCATGTATGTTTAATTTGGGTGTATGCCACTGGGTATCTTCTCAGGGATCATTTTTATTTGCATTTTTTGAGGAATACTTTTCTAGAAGCAAGTGTTGTGTTGTTTTTCTTCTATTATTTTTTTCCAGAGTTTACCATTTCCATGAATGCCCAATATTTTTTTGGGGATGGAGAAAGCATCAGCCTCTGGATAGAATTCTTCTCTAACCTTTATTTAGATATCACTTGCATTTGCTCGCCTTCTGTTTCATCTTCTTAAGGCAAGACCTCAAAGCTGGTGTCTGCAAAAAGTGTGGCACTGGGAGATGCATCTTTAGGGTGCTGGGTGTACAATATTTACACTATTTGTGGCTGCTTTCTTTCCAGTATTTCTGTGGTTCAAAGGCTCATTAGGTTTTGCAGTACATCAGGTACACTCCTAGGGTTTGCCTTCTGGTTTAGGGTCATTGAAAGGAAATCAGTGTGAAGGCCATGAGATCTCTTGTATAATGTTAAGTAGAGCATAGTGCATAACATTGGGGTGCTAAGGAAACTTGCTTTGAAACTAAACTCATGATGTGAAATAAAATACAAATGTAGATTCCTTAGAATTCCTTAGAATTTCTGGATCACTCTTCCAAACAAAATTGTACCTGAAACCACTCTTTTTTCATTAGCATTTAGACTTTTTTTTTATTAGTACTTAACCTTTTGTCTATTTTTTGGGTTTATTTTTAATAGTTATATTGATAATTTAATTTTGGAAAAAATCAAAAATTATACATTATTTTAAAATCAAAAGTTGAAATATTTCAATGTTCATCTCTTCATTACCATTCTTTAATTCTCAACTTCACCAGTTAAGTTTAAATAGAACAAATATTATGAATCTTTTCTTTGCAAACAAAATAATTTTATCTAAATTGAGAAAGAAAATTACACATAAAATTATTATTTAGGCAACCATCCTTAACCATTTTCATTTTTCCTTTTTCCTCATTCACTACTACTTCAATATAAACTCATTGCATAGACCTAAAGGAGGGAACAAACCCAGATTTATACTGAAGTCTGAGTCAAGTTGTAACATAATCCTCAAATTTACCCTACTTAGGATAAGAAGTCACAGAATAAACAAATGAATCAGGAAGAACAGAGCAAGGAGAAATCACCAGTGAGCAGATAAAGCGAATTTGTTAACATTGGCAAATTCTATGATAAACTATTGTTATTTTTCATAGTTGTTGTAATGCAACAATTTATTTTTAATTTTTTTTACTATATCCTGTGAGGGTAGTAATGTTTTGGTTTATATAAAGTGTTGTTTTAATCAATGTTAATTAAAATATGATACTAGTAAAGTGTCTAATATTTCTCTAGTGATCCCATTCATCTGCTCTCTGAGGGCATAGAGAGATATCAGATTTTTAATTGTTTAATGTGTTTTTTATGAAGAGTTGAATGCTTTTATAAAAAATTCTTTTCATGCTTTTTTATAGCACAGTCTGACAAATAAGCAGTTTGAATTCAAGAAATCTCTTTCTACAACGAATGTTTGCTACTCAGAGTAATAGCCATAACACTAGAAGTAATTCTCAGGGCAATCCTTTGGAAAAAAAAAATCTTATGGTGGTTCAAATAATTATAGTCTTCACGAAGAAAGCCAATGAAAGAAATTTAATTTAGCCTACACTTTTTATCTGAAATATGGCAGACTAGAAGAATAGGGTGAAAATAAGTAAAAAATCCACCTAAGAAATTAGTTTTAAAACTAGATTCTTGACTTCTTCACATTGAGTTGGAATCGTATGTGAACCATGAATCTACTAACATACTTTATGGACATACAGTTTTAAAAAGTAGCAGCACATTCATATCACAGAATCAGAGAATCACATATTAATTTATGTTGGAAAAGACCTCTGAGATCATTGAGTCCACCCAATATATTATAGAATGATTTAACAGATGAAATTAATGTACTGATGAATCAGTTCTCTGCCAATATTGTCCTCACCACTGGATGACTCAGGTCCACTCTAATTTCAGGATGCAGTGGATGTGGCTGAAGGGAGTTGATTAAAAATTTTCATTTATCAGTTTAATGGTTGAACTGAAGTGTTAGAGTGAAAAAAAACCAAAGAAACAAATCCAAAATTTGCAGAAAATAGCATGGAGTTTTTCTTTAAAATTGAGAAATGAGAAATTAAAATGTTGACAATAACTGGAAGAGTATTTTTTTCACCTTTGTTTCCTTTGAATGGAAAGAACACAAATGGATCATAATTGACCCTGATCTGATTGCAGATAGAAGAGGCACCTCATCTGCCCAGGACTGGAAGGTTGTGTAAGTGGCAACCATATACCTCAGTGCCATGCCATGTGAGCCATAGTTATGGCTCAGTTCATGCTTGTGAACACAATTCATGACTACGCATTTCATTCTAGAACAGAAGTTATTATGTGTGCATCTTTTGAAGTGTTGGGTTTTCCTAAGAACAAAATCACTTTTTTTCTCAAGGTGCTCAGACAGTTTGGCATGGTCTCCAGTTGCAGTAAGAAACTAGTCCAGTATTGGAAGCAGTTAAAGTTGGATAAGAATGGAAAGCAGATGCATTTTCTTTCTTGGCTGGTTAGTTTAAAAACAAAACATACACAAAAAAAAAAATGAGGTGCTTTTTCTGGTCTAATGGGGCTCAGTTACCATCTGTGACCAAAAAAAAAACCTGAGTAGAATATTGAATCTAATTATATTGTTTAGGAATCAATCAATTTAAACAATTTAAACAATCCCTTTTATTTTTAAAATTGCCTCATAATCTAAATTTTAGTTGCATCAAAAAATAGGGAAAAAAAAAAAAGAACCCGCAACAAACAACCTCCACAAAATCCCCACCAGAAAAAAGCTTGTGGAATATATCTTTCAACAGCATTTCTCAATTATCTTTCAATTCCATGTGAATGCTAAGCTCATTTTTAGTGTCAAAATAAGGCCTAGCATTATCTAAACACTTTGAGCAAACCATTAATATAAATAAATAGATAATACCTTTATTTCATCAGTCATCAAGTATCTTTATCTCACAGTGAATATATTTCTTAATTAAATACCTCTACTATTAAACATTCTTCCTTCCAGATGGATTCCGTTAACCCAATCTATAAAGTGGATGCACATTGACCTTTTTTGGATATAGTAATAGTACTCATTTTAGTAAGCATTTTCTGGCTTGTTCTTTAGAAATTACCTGAATCTCCTTTTCTTTCAGAATTTACAGTTCCTGCCTGGAATTTTATTAGATCATAAACCTGAATTTGATGTAATGAAAAACAGGAGTACTGAAAAATATTGTGTCAGGTTTTATCTACCTGGCTGTATTGCAGTGCATTAAGTGAAGATTTGACCTGCCTTTTTCCCTCTGAAGAGCTGCCTTTTGATGTTGCAAATTGTGTGTCTGTTCTTTCTGCAAAACAAATGAGATGGTTCCTTATGCAATCCACCAAAAATAATTATTTTCTCATAGAATAATGGGAAGAATAGGACAGTAAAACAGCTACCCAGGTTCAGGAAATATCCAAATTGGGGGTTTAATTTTGCCTTCAGACATTTGATCACAATCCCTATTATAACAGTTGAAAATTAATTTATTAGTCTGAGGGCAGCATTGGCCCTGTATGATTAATATGTCCTGACAAATTAAATTAGGTGTAGAATTATTCAATTTGTTTCCTTTTTTCTAGTAATCAGTTACTGAATAAATCACACATCATCAGTGTTTTCCACCCAGTCTTTCTCCATAAAACTGGATTTGGTAATTTCTTAACAAGATATTTATTATTTTCCCTGCATATATATCATATTATTGATAATACAGAAGAGGAAAGTTTTGTTCAAAGCATCAAACTATTCAAATAAGTTATAATAACCCAAATGGATGCCAAAGACCCATAAAGAAGTGGGTGGTGGGGCCTCAGGGAGGCATTGTCTCTTCAGGAGGTGAGGAACATACTGTCATTCGTATACTCTTTTTAGATGAAGCTTCAGTCTAAGAGGAGTTTCTGCCACCCTTAAAATAGAGCAACAATAACTATGTGAGACTGTGCCATAGCCTGGCCTAATTATTAAGGTCTTGTAGATTTTCCAACTGACTTCACAACTTGCAGAATTACAGTATTTTTTTTTCTGAGTAGTACTAGACTGAAACTCATGTGACACAAAATGAAGCTGAAGTGCCTTTCTTAGGTTCTCAAACAAGTCTGTGCTTTGAGAGAAACCAGTCACCTTCTCCCGGTAACACAAGGAGGGGCTGAGTCCAGCATACAGGAATCATGTAAGGAATTTAGGCATATCCAGTATTTCCAGCATGGAACAATGGCAATTCATAGGAATAATCCTAAAGGAACATAGGCAGATTGAGCTAAGAGGGCTCCTCGATCAAGTTGTCTGCTGCCATAGGTGTTCATCCCACACCTTGTAACTTGCAGTTAACAGGGAATTTGGTGTCTTTCCCACCTTGGAAAGCTGCTGCAGAACCTGGAGCTTGAATGGCCAGATTAGCCTCTTTTCAAAAGCAAGCCTCAAAGTTGGTGATATTTCTTTACCACTTCTTTCCTCTGGTCATATTTAATTACACCCTTCTGCAACATGAAGTCTTGGAAGCATACACAGCATTCAGTTTATGATCTCTTCACAACTTTACTCAGTCTTTTAGTAAACTATATGTTGTTGTACTGACCTTTAGTTATAGCAGAGTGGCAGGTCATAGCAATGCTATGAGCAAGTGTTACAGCCACTGAGTCCTTTCCAACTAACAAGTTCTTGATTATTGATGTTTTGGGTTTTGTATGATCTCTGATGTGCAAATCCAAATACGTGATACCATATTTTATGTTATCGGATTTTATGTGATAAATAAGAGGTCTGAGAAAGCACTAATCTACAGCTCCTGGTAGAACTGTAGACTGATGGACTGGAGTCAATGAGTCCAAAAGGCTGTCTTCTATTCAAAGGACTAAACATTTACCCACAAATTTTATGTCACCATCTTGTCTCACTTGTAGATGGTAGGAAAGAAATTGCAGTCTATTCCTTTAAAATAAAAGGTGTACAGAAGGAAGTGGATGTGAAAAATCACATGAGTTTAAAGATTACTGTTTTATAACACTCCATTCTTTCCAAAGAAAGCCATTTTCCAAAATGGAAAATGCAGAAATGCACTTTAAATGTTTTAAGCTATGTTAAAATGTGGTGTTCACTTTCAACATGAATAAATATAAGCATTTTGTACGTATTTTATGATGTATATATTTTGGAAGTAGGACAGATATTTGCTCTTTTAGCAGTGTATATTCTGTATATCATCACAGGTTAAGATTTGCCAGCCAATTCACTCATTCATAAATATGTCAGTCATTACCTTTTTAAAAAAGAAATCATATAAGAGAAAACATCTATAAACTCTCACTTCATTTTCGCTGATCTGATAGCTTTTTCTCTGGAATTACAAAATGCTAAATGGCTCATGAGGGTGAACCATAGCAAATAGAATCCTGATGTTCACTTTCTTATTATGCAACAAGACTGTGAAAACGTCCCAATAGGTGTAAGAGGAAAATGGAATGAGGTGATAAATAATTTATAACTAGAGAAAACTAATCAGAACTCCTCAATTCACATTGTCCCCATACAGGTGCTCAATTACTTCCTCGAAGGGGCCAAGAGACCAATAACCTGACATCTGGGATATAAATGAATTTTATTATTAAGGAAGATATTAAAACTTATATTAGTACACTAAAGTAGCTAATCTAAATTCTGTACAGAATTTCTACCAACCTTTCCTGTGCCCTTCTTGACAGGGCTGCTCGCACAGTGGTGAGTTTTCCTAGAGCAATCTGCTGATCTTATGCAAAATCAGTGATTTCACCTTTACCTTAGTTAGTTCTCATGCAGTCTCTGTGAGGTTTGTAATACTTTTTTTATTTTCTGTGGGCTTATCCTGGTCTCTTAAAGAACAGTTTTTTCTTTATATATAAATCATATATATACATTAAGAAAAACTAACAGAAAAGTATCTAAGTCTTTGAAACAAGACCATCTTAAGAGTTCATTATTTCAACTAAAACTGCCTATGCAAGAATAATCATGCAAAATTTACAATGTGAGCAGTGTGCATTGAACATCTGTATATCAGATGCAGAGTTGACTTATTTGTAAGTAGACTAAGCATGATTAAGGATGAGAAAGAAATATTTGATTAGATACAGCAAGGCCGATTAGAATACTTTCTTTAAACCTTCATTAAAAAAGTAACTGTTATTCTCATGTTTTGTTAAGTAATTTTTTAACCCCCAACCTGCCTTTGGAAACAACAATAGGTATACAATGTGCCAATGTTCTTCAAGATAGTTTTTCTCATCAAAAAGCAGAGTTTCCTAACTGAATTGTGGCTGGCCAATTTCAGGGCTCTCCAACCTTTCTTGCCCATCTGCATTTTGCTTCAATTTCTTTGGTGTTGCATGTTTGCAGTCAACAAGCAGGAGAAATGCTGGAGGTTTATCTTACTGGGGTGTATGACAGAGTCGAAGACTGGGCTAAAGTAGCATGTTGGTAACAGATATTGTGTTCTTGGGTAATAAGGTTTTGAAAGCAGAGGTGAGAGGTGTTTATGAATAAAAACACCAACAAATAGTTGTCTTCTTACATACCCAAGCATGAACATGTAATTTACTCTTGCATAGGTATAAAGCTCAAACTGCCTGTGTGATTCCCAAGATTTTGAAAATAAAATAAACTTAAGATGATAAATCAAGCGTACCAATAAGCATTCTCTTTAGACACAGCTACTGAAGCAGGTAATATTTGCTGAATGTGGTCTGTATTCTGTGACCCTCTCACTGTTTTCCCTAATGTATTACTATTTACTAAGTTGCACTTCAAATATTGCAATCTTTTCCCAAAATACTGCTCTCATGTGAGTTGCACAAAAAGGATATGATAAAGAACCAAATTGCTGTTACTGAATTCACACACTGAAATGCAGTGGATTGCTAAATATCTTGCAAATTTTGCTCCCACCTCAATATATTCTACCATTTCTTCCTAATCCTTGTTCAGCTTTATCCAGGTTACCTCTGTAACTTGTAACATTTCAATGACTTGGTTTATTTCTTCCCATCATTTCTGCCTGACCTTTAAGCAGTCCTTGATTTGATTTCAGATATTCTACTTCATATCCAAAATACTCAATTAATGTATTATTTTAGTCCTGATAAGAATGACTTTCTACTCAAAAGTTACATGTGAAAAAGAGAAAATATATCTTAGTATCTTAGTTTCATAAGATAAAATTTTCTTTATTTTTGAATAGACTACACAACATTTTTTTATTACCTACTGATGGCCAAACCCACTCTGCTTTAAACATTATTGATTTCCAGTAAAATGTAATTTGGGTGTAGCATACTAATGTATGGGTCTTGGATTCTTGGACAAGGACAAAATAATGCAAAACCTTAGCACTTCCAGAGATATGAACTTTCACCATTAAGAATTTGTATCTACTACGAGTACAGGTATAAGGTGGTTTTGTATCCCATCCCAATGCAGTCCCACCTGTTTTTTCTTACCAACATTGTGAAATTTACTCAACTCATCCAAATACTTTAACCCTGAGACTATTAGCCTGATAAAAATCACTCATTTCTGCCATGGCTACAAAGCATATAAAATTTTTAAAAAGGGAAAAAATATAGAACAATCCAAAAATTTAATGTAGAAAATGTATATTTTACAAATAAATTCAAAACTTCAATTTCTTTCTCTCCTCCAGTTTTTAAATATGCCTGTATTCCTTTCCTGGACAAATGAAAAAAAATAAGCACTTGCATCAACACTGTTCCATGGCATTGATGCTAACAGTCAGCCTTTATCAAACTATATGTTATTAAAATAAAATGCAAATTTCAGTGGTTTTTTTAGATACAGATGGGGGAACAAAATTTCTCTGTCTATACCAATATATCTCTATATATTTTACCTTTCCATAGCTCTTAAGATGCAAAAATTGTCAGGCACTGATTTGTGTTCTGGAAATAGCTATGAAGAGCAGCATAACAAAACATTATAGTAGTAGATCTCAAAGCCTATTTTGAAGAAACTAAAGGAATTCATACATTGGGCTGTGAACTTAATTTTTACCCTAGCATAACCACTAAATGTTCCAGCTTTGCTCTATCTAAAATTAAATATGTTTCAAATCTTCCTGCCTTCAAATACTTACAGTCTTTCTTCACACAAAGAAACTTTAGCTATGCTACAGCATTTACCTTGTCACACTGCTGACAAGGTTTCATGATGCACATGAAACAAATCAAAACACTGATATTTGGTTATGTTGGATTTTGTTTTTATATTGCTTTTATTGTGCTAGTCTCACTCTCTACTGCACATTTTCTGTGCACAATTCCCAAGGGAGAGGGAGCTGACTGTGAGAACACTGATAGCCATGTTTTTTTGTTCTGGGTTTCGGTGTTTTCCTTGCTTTGTTTATTTATTTAGCTTGTTTTAACCCATAGATTGTGTAGTCTTTTTTTCACTAGTCTATAAGCATTCGTATTTTTGAGATAATTTTGACATTATATTCTAAAGGCTTGGATTTCTCAAACTATTATTTACTTTATTAAACCTTTCTGAAGTGGCAGGAAACTTCATGGTAAGAATCTCAAATGAGTAAAACTCATAGTTTTGCTACTTTGATGACCAAATTAACTCCAGCTGAAATCAGAATGTTCTCTTAAATGGAATGCATAAACTCTTGCAAATTCAGGCTGTGTGAGCACCAGTGACTTTAACATGCCCCAAAGCAGCTGGAGATTCCCTAGTATCTCTCCACAAGTTGGAATAATCACACAGTGCTCAATTTTAGAATCTGTTTTGGTCATTAGACCTTGAATTTAAGGTCTTCATAAGACCATCAGGAGCAGCTGCAGGTACGCTGCATGACTCAGAAATACATGTCAAATGAATTATCTAAAGTATCAGTGAAGAAACACCATTTCACATCAGCCTCAAAAGCACATTATAGGGGTAAAAGTTCTACTTATATTTTGATCAAAGACTTGAACTAAATAAAATCATTATCTCTGTTCATCTTTCAAGCAGCAATAGCTTACAACAGCCCTTTCCTGCTTCCCATCAAAATGTAGCAAAAGACACCCCTTACCCCATAAGCTTGTGTAGAGAACTACATCAATTACATAATAAGTTAATTCTTCAGCCAAATCATAATTATCCACGGCTAATCTTTCTCTTGCATACTGTCAGTAACAATGATGAACATGCTTAAATATGCAGGTGATCTGTTTTTCAGTGAACAAAACATCACAAACTCAGGTCCTATTCTCCTCCTTGTTTCTTTAAGATGAATAAGTAAAGTCTTCACTTTTGTTGGAATTGTTATTCCTACCAATCTGGGAATAGAGTAAACAATATATAAGTACACTTATTTGCAGAATTAAAGCTGTTTTTTAGAAAGAGAAGAGTTAGAGACCTTTCTTTGTTTAATGGAAGATCACACTTGGCAGAACTCTGCAAAATATGGAGAAAGAACCTCAGGGAGCTTAAGTTGTGTCAATATGCAGTGAATCACTGCTGTAACTCATTTAAACTCTAATATGCTGTGTATCACTGAGGGAACAGAGTCCTAAATTCTCAGAAGATGTGAGTATTCTGCACATATTTTGAGACATGGCATTATCCTTTTGGACAGGTTGTAACTGCCAAATACTCTGAGGCTCTATGCATTAATGTTCTATCTCAGCACTTTCTGCATAAAATCTATTACACCAATAATTGCATGAAGTGGTAAAAATATTGCTTACTTTTTTTAAAGACACTGTTTAGCAGTATGAAGCTATGGAAGGGGGATATAAATGGATCATTTAATATGAAAAATTTTAGTTATTCACATGGATTTGGGTAATTTTATTTTGATACTATAAAGGTAGTATGAGCCTTTTATTGGAACTATACTGAACAAATCCAGTATCTTCTTTCTTTTCTAAAACTAGGAGATTCACTGAATCATAGCAAGAGCAAAAGAACTATAGGCTATTTGTACATCTTCATGCTTGTGTCCATGTCATCAACAAACAGGAGGTTTAAGTCCTTGAGTGTTGCGGTGCATGATTAAGGTTTTTCAAAATTATATTTATGTTTTGTTTATTTGTTTTTTTTGGTTACCCCCCCTCCACCCCCCCCCCCCCCCCCATTCCCTGTGGTGTCGCCCTGGAGGGAGAGTGTTGTCAATCACCCTGATGGACCTGAGAGAAGATGTTCTCCCATTTGACCAGGTGCTGAAGCACCCACCTTTCCCATTGTTGTGTAAAGCACCCCTGTTCTGAGTCACCCCCTTCCTTTCCCCCCATTGGCTCGAAGTTCTCCCCTGCCCAGGCTGCGCCCTGGATACTTAAGGAAAGAACCAAGGCCCAAAACTCACTCTGGCACGTGGAGTTCACTGGAATAAAACTTCCTCAACCCACACCTAGGGTCTGCTCTTTCTTCCAAGCCTCAGACCACGCTACAGCTTGAGACTGAAACTCACCAAACTTTCGTTTTATGCTCGTCCAAGAACTATTGCTGGCCGGTAAGCAGCACAGAAACCAGCACACTTGAGTTTGCTGTCTTCTTACTGTATAAGGAGTAAGGGATAATACTTGGATTCAGACCACAGAACAGCCTCTAACATGATGTATTTTTCATCCAAATGAAACAACAGAAGAAAGGAGACATAAATTTCCTTTATCATCCTGAGATGGTAGCTTCCACTTCCTACAACACAGATGATTTCTGAATGCCTGCAAGTTCGTAAGTACCTGGGAATGCATTAATGGATATTATTCACATATTTCCACTGAAACTGTGTTAAATAAAGTAAATAATGCCACATAATCAATTCAACGTGAAATATAGAAACAAAATCTAAGAGGTTTTGTGATCAGCAATTTTACTAAGCTTATTTTCAGAAATACATTTCTTGGATTACAATAAATAACCCTTATGCTTTGTTTTCCAAACTTATTCTAAGAAATATATTTATTGAAACACAATGGCCCTGATACTTGTTGGTACTAAATGGTTACTCTTCAAGATTTTGCCCATCACTACCTAAGCATGAATGAATACTGAGAGCTTTGATTTATGGATAGATATGTTCAGTATTGTTTTAGTTAAAAAGAATATTATTTAACACAACAATGTATTTTTGATGACTTTGCAACTTCTGTAGAGTACTCGGCCTCAAAATCTCTCCTAGTCACAGTTCTTCATTTGGGAATAGAACAAATAGGAGAACTTCCAGTTCAATGACAGGGATGGGAATGAAGGAAGGAAAGGGAAGATTCTCAACTTAGGTAATTTAATTTTAGCTTCTAAACATTTGCATATACAGTTATCAACAACTTTAATGAGAACTGAGTATTTATATTCCTGTTACAAGTTTGAAAATTTTAAACTGAAGTTCCCCTTTAATCATATTACCCCTGCTTGATACTTTGTCCAATGAGATCAAGGTTCTTTAAATATCGAAATGCCGAGATATCAAGTACAGATATAAAGGAAACACATATGGCATAAAGTAGGAACTGGGCATATGGAAACCCTAATTAAGCCCCAAGGGAAAAATTAACAGCTGGAGAAACAGAAATAGGATCAGTTCTGTTCCCTGGGAAATTTGGGTTCAGATCCAATTGGATAAAGTAAAGATTGTATCTGGCCTCCTATTTTCCTTAAGACACTCCTCAAAAATGCATCAGTAGATAAAAATTGGTTACCTCATCTTTATTTCTATGAAACAAGTATGAATTTTTTTCATGATTTCGAGTAAAACTATTTTACTGATTCAATCAGAATGTCTGGGCAGTCAAATGATGACTGAAACATCCAGTTTTGGTGCTGGTGGATGACAGTGAGAAAGGCCCATATTGAACCAAAATAAAGCCACAAATGTAGCCATTGCAAAAGAAAATGAAAGGTAGTGTTCTAATGACTATTCAAAATTTCAGAAACTTACATAATTATTTCATCTACACATTTTCACAAATCCTCTTTTAATATTTTTTTACTTTTGTAAGGAACACACTGTTTTAGTATTAAATTAAAAATATTTGAGACTTTTTCAGACTTTTTGCTGTATAAAAGTGTAGTAAATTTGCCATCAACCTGCAGAAGTGCTCAATTATCAAGATCCTTATCAATATTTTTAATATTCCTCCTCTTCTAATTTGTTGCTTCTTCCAATTGCTTCTCATGTTTACAAAAAATGTATTTAATTTCTCATATCTATGTTATTGAGAGACTGTAAGTATTATACACAGATGTATAACTAACTCTATTTCTTATATTTAAAACATATGCTAGCAGCTTTAGGGAGTCAATTATTCTTTCACTTTTTTAAAGTTTTAATGTAGTTGAATTTTGATATCGAAGAGATGGACAGAGAAGAACTCTCTGGAGTTCAACAAAGGCAAGTGCAAAGGATCTTGCACCAGGGGAAAAGTAACCCCAGCACCAGTACAGGCTGGGCACTGACCTGCTGGGGAGCAGCTCTGCAGAGAAGGACCTGGGGCTCCTGGTGGACACCAAGTGTCCATGAGCCAGCAGTGCCCTTGGGGCCAAGGGGGCCAATGGTACCCTGGGGTGCATTAGGGAGAGCACTGACAGCAGATTGAGGGAGGTGATCCTGCCCCTCTACTCAGCCCTAGTGAAGCTCATCTGGAGTGCTGTGTCCACTTCTGGGCTCCTCAGTACAAGAGAGACATGGAGCTCCTGGAGCAGGACCAGAGGAGGGTGAAAAAGGTGACAAAGGGACTGGAGCATCTCTGTTATGAGCACAGGCTGAGGGAGCTGGGCCTGTTCAGCCTTGAGAAGACAAAACTGGGAGGGGAGCTCATCAATGTCTGCCAGTATCTGAAGGGAGGGTGTCAGGAGGATGGAGCCAGGCTCTGCTCCATGCTGCCAAACAAAAGGACAAGAGACAATGGGTGCAAACTGATGCACAGAAAGCTTCACCTGAATATGAGAAAGAAATTCTTTATTGTTCAGGTGTCCCTGCACTGGAACAGGTCACCCAGGAAAGTTTTGGAGTCTCCTTCACCAGAGATATTCAAGAACCATCTGGACAAAATCCTTTGCCATGTGCTCTAGAACGACCCTGCCTGAGCAGCGAGATTGGACCAGATGACCCACTGTGATCCCTTCCAGCTTGGCTCATTCTGTGATTTTGTGATTCTGTGTCACAAGGTGTTATACTTACATAATTTAACAAAAATTCTCGACATCCATTTTCTGCAGTATTCCTTAAGGGGCACTAGCAAACCCATATGTACCTAAGCATAAACCCCAACCCACTGATTTTCAGTTGTTTCATTTGATTATTAATTCAAATTACCAACAAAATGTACTGAAGAATGCATTTAGTGCAGGTAGCTAAGTGTGATGTTACAGTGCATGTTGCAGGTTGAGCTTCAGGGTGGTGTGAGCCAGAGGCAAGAGGCTGTGAACTGGCACCAATCTTTGCATAGTAAATAGAGTGAGAATTTGTGGCACCAACCTGCTGGCCAGACACTCAGACGCGCAGGAGGCAATTGCCACAGGCTCTCAGGCACTTATACAGCCAGTGTATAAAAGCTCGGTGTTTCCTTTGCTAGGGGTTCCTCCCCAGGAACATCAGCTTGAGATGTTATTCTGTTGCTGCACCATGATAAAATTACTTAAAGGAACCAAAGCCCTGAGAGTCTGGTGTGACAAACCCAGGAAAACCTGGTCTGACTGCGATAAGGTGGTGAGGCAGGTAGGCAAGTGGGTCCTTCAGGTCACTGAAGTAATCCAGAGCTGTAGTCCCAGGAGTTAAAACCTCAGGTGGTGGGACTGTGATTGCCAGAGTGACTCCTGAATGGTCAGACAGGAAGTTTTCCCTAACAAATATTCAAAAGACATGAACAATAAATTATATAATTTATTACATATATTTATATAATAAATAATAAAAATTATCTTAATTAGGTATTTCTCAATTCTTCAATTATCCTTAGAAAAAATTGACCTCCTGAAACTATTTTAAAGCAAAGTAAACATTCCTTTATTTGTTCAATTTACAAAGTGTTCTTTCCTCCTTTGAAGGGCTTGGATTCTTGTACTCTATTCTTACTTTTGAAAATATCCTCCTTCAGTATATGCATATGATTCGTTGTTTCACTTTACTGCAACACTCCTAGTAACTTTTCTATTTGAGTAAAAATTTTCTGCAGTGACCATCTGAATTTGCTGCCTTTGTGCTTTCAGATTTTCTTGGTTTAATTTTTTTACTTTCAAGGAGATGTTTCTTGTCAAGATATGAAAAAAAGGTGGAAACAACTGACTGAATTATTCCAGTATAATAATGATAACTTTAAAATAACAGGACAAAAGCAATGATATTGTATATTCAGAGCAATTAAAAAAATAATTTCCAAGTAGCCAAATAGACAGCTGTTGCCTGTTCCTGCATGTTTTGAAAAAAATAAATGCTGAAAATAAAGTGTTTTCTCTCTGATCCTTCTTCTTGCAAGATATACTGAAAGAAAAATTCTTTCCCAAACAAACATGCAGAAAGCATGTTTACAGAATGTGTTATATCCATAAAAATTTTTTTTGACCCTTACTTTTTTCTTTCAGTGTGAGTACCTTGGTAGAAATCTATCTCACACTGATTCCTAGAAATCTAATGTAGGCTCTAGAATGTAAATCAAGTAAAACTGATGTGCTGTGGAAGGCCTGAGGCCAGATCAAATTAATAGCACAGCTGGATCTTTTACAAGTTCTGAGAAAACTGGATGACACATTGCATATGCACCAGATCTTGATTCCCCCCTGGTAGGGCATGAGCAAACTCTGCAGCTGGATGACATCCAAGCTCAGCAGTGTACTGAGGGGAGCCTAGTGGGCACAGACAGAGGCAAGAATTTTTGGATTGGAAAGCAAGGGAGAGTACAGCTAAGAAGTTGAAAGACAAATTCAAATGATTGCTAAAGGATAGTGTCACAGGGAAGTGACATCACTCCACTCTCAGCTTTCTCTGCTAAGAGCACACAAACATATTTTCTACTTCTCTTTTCTTTTTTTTTAATGCTTTGTTAGAACACAGTTAATGACTATTTTGAATATTCAGAATAAGTCACTGCTGAAACATTTGAAAAAAGGGATGGCAGTTTGGTTTGAGCCTTTAGCTTGAAATATGCAGACTGTAAATCAGGTAAGCAATCTTCTAGGATATAAAAAAATGCATTATGTGGTGATGTTAAGAAATTCCTTCATACAGGGTAGAGGCTCAAGAAGTCTCTACAGACTTGGCATTCTACAGGGGATTTTTCCCATGACAAAATGATTTTTCTGTAAGCATTTCATCTCTGAATTTCTGAATGCTCTCTGTTCTTTACTCATTGAAAATATGAAATTATCTCATAAAGCACTATTAATATATTTTTTAGTTCTTTGGTATTTTCTGTTTTATATTTTAGTAGAAATATTGGATCAAGTCTAGAGATTTTCAAATAGACATTTTCATAATTATTTTCTTTCCATAAGAAGGTCAACTGTGTACGTACTTTTCTATATGAAAACATCTATTTGTAGTATATCAATGTGATACTGATTCCTAAATGTTGTAGATATGTCATGGATAAATAACACCACAAAATAATATAATTTAAAAAAATTAACTGATTGAAGACAATATTGTCATCAATATACTAATTATTATTTAGTATAAACTTAGCACACCCTTATCCATGTCCAGAAAAGTAAGTACTCAAAAAATACTCATAATACTCAAATTAAGTACTCACATACTTTCAACATCTCTCAATACAAATCAGACTGAGGAGAAATAAAAGAGGGGGATTTTTTACTTTTGTTTTCTTTTCAAGAAACAAAAGAAATATTCTGTATTGCTGCTTGTTTTGATTCTTGTATTGAATTTTTGATGATACTTACACTTTTTCAAGTTTCCTGAACATTAACGAAGAAACAAGTGGACTGGAAACTAGCTATATTATAAACATGATGCTCTTAGACTAAAGCTAATTTAACAGAAAACTAACAATCTCATCTCTATCACTGTCAGTCTAATATTAATTGGCACCGCAATGTTTCTGAGGCAAGTATTGACTTCATTTAAAATCCAGGGAACCTAGAGATAATAATCAGTGTCTAAAACTTATAACACAGAATATACTTAGAACAGAATAATAAATAATCCTAAAAAGAGAGCAATACAAGAAAGCCTTCAGCTTTTCAGTATCTTTGAAAGTTTCTAACTACCCCTGGAAACTCACTAGACCCTTTTATACACTTTCAGGCTCCCACTGTTTTTTTCTCAAAGCCTCTTGTATAATATTCCTTTCTACTTTCTTTCCTTATAGCCAGAGAGTTCATCTTTGCCTACATTTTTGAATGCTGAAACAAATCTGACTTGTGAAATAAAACTGAGGACTAATTAGACTAGATCTATATGATCTGACTTTATTACAGAGGTTATTGCTGAGACAAAAAACTTGATCAGAATGAGCCTCAGGGTGAAGTATCTATTATATTATATGGAATAAAGGCTGTAGCACCACTTAACAGCTCTCTTGACTTTTCTCTGTCTTAGCTACATTTAGGTATGTTGATACATTTAGGTATGTAGAACAATGTCTAGGATTTTCTGTATAAAAGCTAAGTTTATTATAGCTCAACATCTTCAACTTAAATTAAGGTTCCAGAAGAAAAATCTAAGAGAAAGAAAGGGAGTTTCAGTATGCTAAAATAATTCAGTCCTGGAAGTTGTTACAGAGGGTAGTGAATGTTATATTTCATTGGCAATAAAATGTAAGCAAGCGTGTTAAATTGTGGATTGGCACTACATGTTTGCATTGTAAAGTGTGTGCTGGTGATTTTGATGTACAAAATCAGACAGACTTAAGATCAGATGAAATGAAATTATATGTAAGTTTCTCTAAAGTCCATCAAATTGCTAATTCACCTTAGAAGATACATGTATCACCTGTATTTTTTCTTTTAATGCTCACTTCCAGTAGGACTTTTATTCCAGTTATTAGTTACTTACTGAGGGACAATTTCAATAGACTTAATCAAGGCATATAATTTACACTCATATTTAAATTCTAATGACCTAAGATTCTTAAAGATATTGACTCACTTTCTCAAAGATAAAGATATATAGGTCAAGCACCATTTGAAACTCTTTACAATATTACAATATGTAAGACAGTGCCATGAGGCTAACAGATACTAAAGACTTCTAGGGGACCCACTGCTCTCAGCAGCTGGAGGACTGGTAATATGCCCTTGCTACTGACACCCATCTCAAAAGACATGAGCGAGCCATCAGTTACCCATCTTAAAGTGACTGAATCAAGCCTACAGTGTGTGCATCATTTTATAATTGCAGAAATGAGAAAAGTACCTTTGAAGATCAAGAGTAGATTTTTCTTCTTGATTTAAGTGCCATATCTTAGGTAAAAAATTTTCCTTCTGTAAATACTAAGAGACACATATCCACTGACTGTTCCAGAATGCAGAAAATCAGTAGACAGAAATTAAATGTTTAAGTAATACGGGGTGGATCTCAACTTGTGCATCTAGTAGTTCTACCATTTTTCATTTTCAGTTGTGTCATTATCATCTCCAAATGCAAAACAATTGGATGCACTTTTTTTTCTCTCAATAACTGTTTTCCTCAAATAAAGAAATATTTTATTAAGTTTTACTTTTCCTTTGAGCAGGACATTTCTGCAGTCTCTTTGATGTTGTGTCTGTGGGACAATCTGTGAAGAAAATGTCAACAACAATAAAGTAACAAGAAATTTTCCCCCAAATGTGCTAAGTCTTCAAAGCTGAAAGGGGGGGTAGCTTCTTTAATAGAGTTCAGAAAATAACGTGACATGTAAGCAATTAGCATCTGGGGACTAGCCCCTGGAAAGAGTCTCAGAAACATCTGTTTGAATGATAAATTAAACTCTTCTAAAAATTACAGTTTTGGTGTAGTGTATCACGAATCTTTATTTATTTCCCCACATACCTGCTTTATAAATGAGCTATTGAGGATACTGAATTGCCTTGTTTCTTTTGTGCATATATATATATATACACACACATATATATGCACATATATAGAGAGAGATGCACTAATGCAATTTTTCTGCATTTACTGCTTTCTATTCTTTTGCAGTGTGCACTTTTCATTTTGAGTGCAATCTGTCCATCTCTAATAAATTCAAACAAATGCATTTTTTTCCAGTGCAGTCGCTTGTGGACTGATGTTCTCTGTGTAGATAATGAGTGAGTAACTTGATATGCCTTGCTAAGAAATACAGTATATTTACTAACTCTGTATGCCTGCTTTTTTTAAGACTTGGTTTCAAAGACTTGTGATTTTTGAAGATGACAACATATTACATAAAGAGTATTTTGCTTCAAGTTACACAACTATATATTATGCACCATAATTTGATGAAATACTGTGAATCTGCAATTCAGAAAAGAAAGCATTCGAAGTAGTTTGTTTTGGCTTAAGAATACTTGTAGTGTTTCTGTTCTTTTTTCAGCAGTATGATGTATAGACACGTATCCTAGCTCTAAATTAATGAGATCAAATTCCAAAGTGCAAGGAACACAAAAATCCATATGGGTTGATTAATCCTTCCAGAAGAGTTTTTCTTTAGTTATTTTTAATATCTAATTTGTACTAAGAAATGGGACAGCTTCATAGAATCATCAATTTATAGAATCATAGAATGGTTTGGGTTTGAAGGGATTTTGAAGGTCATTTAGTTTCAACCCCTCTGCCATGGGCAGGGACAGATTTCACTACACTGGATTGCTTAGAGTGCCATCCAGCCTGGTCTTGAGCATTTCCAGGAATGAGGCATCCACAGTTTCTCTGGATAACCTGTTCCAGTGCACTGTCATAGTGAAAAAAGTGAACCTAAGATTAGCTGATGTGAGTTTATTTCACCTAAATAATCTTTTAACACATGAAGTAAAATAATTAAGAGTATCTCTAAAAAATTTGACATATTGTTGCAATCCAGTTTTTCTGTAGCCATATGGGGCCAATTTTTCACAGCCATTTAATAGTCCAGTAATGCAGCAAAACTAAAAAATCCCATTTAAAAACTTAATTCTCAGTAGAATCTAGGAAGGAGTAAGTGTATATACATGAGTTAAGACTGTAAAGTCCTTGTGCTTCTGGGCCCAAATAATGGCGAGGTTGTTGAGGTTGTTAGTTATTTATACACTGTTAAAATCCACTAGAGGCCTATCTGCAGCAGAATAAAGACCTTTGAAAACTACACTTTTAGGAGACCAAGTTAATGCACATATCCCTTGGAATAAGAGTTATGCCTTGAATAAAGGTAAGATGCAATTCACCTAAATTAGTCCTCAAAGTTAGACACCTAAACCAAGCTTATCATTCATGCCAACCTTTTCTTTAAAGTGAGGAAACAAAAAGAGATGACTCCTGAGAGGGATTCATCCATTCTTAAGACCAAAATTTAAGGAATGCAAGATAAATTGTCCTCTAGAGAAGCCTATCTCCTTCCTTTCCAACACATAAAGGAGTTAAGTCAAGAACTTAAATGAGACTACATGCTTAACTTCTGGACAGTGAAAGATTAGGTGAATCCTACACTTTTTTCTGTATGACACATCTTCAGAATTGTTTATTCCTTTACTTGCTGTTCCTTTCCCACAGGGTCTGCACTGGTATAGCCACTGTTGTATAAACAGCAGTTCTCTAAGGTACTGTAATTTGTTACTGGGATCTTCAAAATATTTTACATTATGTTCAACTTACTGAATTAAAAATTATGCAAGGCAATTTTGCCTCTTTTTTCACCTACCTCCTGTCAATGTCTATGGACTTGCATCATATTTTTCCAGAATTATATAACAGTCAGAGAAAGAAACTGAGATTTGTTTTTTTTTCTCAGTAATAAAAAAGGAATTTATATCTATAAGCCCCTGTAGACAGAAGAAAGGACCAATATAGAAAAATGTCACAATGTTACTGTCAAAACTCCTTAAGACTTTAGTCTTAAAATTTTGCTGGCAAAATTATATCAGAGAAAATGCCAGTCCTTCAACTACAAAATTAGAGACAATGATTGTAGGCCAAGGGCCTGTTCCTGTTCCTCCATATCCCAACATAGGAGCAATGGGATTCCATGAAGTAAACACTATTTTTCAGTGATAATAGACACTGCCAATCCCAGAGCCCACCCCTTACCCTGGGGATTAGTGAATTTAACATCTGGAAATACTGAAATCCGTCCTTTTTTGTCTCTAGCAAACTCAGTGGTAGCTATGAGTCTTAAATTAAGATTTTTGTTCAAGAAGAGACAGTTCTTGCACTGATAGTGATGGAATTTCTGTTCTATAGATTGGACGTGAAATTTGGTTTTGGACTATACACAGAGTAAAAATACAAAAAAAATCCACAAAAGTGCACAAAAATTCAATAGTTATTATTTACTATCCTTATTTTTTGTAACAGGGATACCAAACACCCCAAGTATACTCAAATGGCCAGAAGCAAATATTTTAATTTTATGTAGTTGCCAGTGTTAACAATGTAATTGCAAAGATTTTCTTGCATTCAATTGCTTCAGATTTTCACAGTTAATTTTGCTGCCTGCAACCAAGCATTATATTTACTCTTAAATAACAATAAGTTTATTGATTTTCATGGGATAGGGGGAAAACAGGTCTGAATCCAAACTGCTAGTAGCTAAAGAAAGGGCAGTAGACTGTAAAACTGACATCTGATCAAGTAAGCGTGATCAATGCGTATCTGTCGCTGACAGATGATTTTGTTACATGCAATTCTGAATCATCAGTTATACCTACTCCAAAACACAGAAGACTGTGGCAAGTTCTCTCAACCAGAGTCTTTGTTCAAAACGTGTTCTAGCTTGTAATTCTCATAATGTAATTCCACAGATATTAATGTAACTGAGAAAGTAAACATACAGGATACGTGGATCTACAAAAACCCCAATGTAAAATAAACATGATTAACATAGAGTAATGAATTTGACAATTCCAAAAAGTTAAGTTTCTTCTTGTTTCCATTTGTGACATGTAATTAAATGTTATCTTTATTGACTCAAAGCCAACAAAGGGAAAACCCAGATCAGTTAGTTCTGTCTGTAATGTTTAGTCAACAATATTTCCTGCCTCATTTTGAGCTTGAGGAATCCTGAAGCAAACAGCCTTTTGATTAGTCAACCCCTATGCTACTTTACAGTTTTATTATTCTTTCATTTCAGCAGGGAAAAAGTTTTTACAAGGTCTGGGATATTATCAAAGGCATTCCAGGTGTTGAAAACAAATTCCCTGGCAGATAGCTTTGTGCTGAGACTAGTTCTAGTCCTCATTTTCAGCTATTTCAGGTGAAAACTGTCAGAACTACCTCATTAAAATAAAACAGTGTAAGAGTTTTCCTAACATAATAAAATAAAAAAATCAAACTTGTGTATGGTTTCCCTTGTAATGCGAAAGTAATTCTTAACCAAAAGATGCTGTTTTAGAATTGCTGTGTCAACACCACGGACATCTCTGCTACACTTGCAATACGTGAAGGATTACTATATAAGGCAAGAATAAAATATTTCTCTCCAAGTGCCACCTTCTTTTTCTGAAATGGATGGTATCTGATAAATCTGTAGTGTTGTTATATATATGCATGTTAATTTTAATGATACACATAAGACCCTGCCAGTTAATATGAATGCATGACACATGGATGGGAATTGCAAAACTAGTGTGGTGCTCCTAGATCCCCTGCTTTGTGGGGGCAATGAGCATTAGAAGAAAAGGCAAGAGTAGAGCTGAAGACAGACCAGATAACTGGGATGCTACCAGGGCTGAAGGACCCTCTTTGATAACCTTGAGGATGGTGGATAAGTGTAAGGTGGAAAGAACCAAGGAGAGTGGTTGAACTCAACAGAACTCTGTTTGATAATATAGGCTGCTGACATGGTTGATATGAATTAAAAAGGGGGATTGAGGACAAGTGAATTTGTTGTTATCATGTCAAATAAGAGATAAATTTTTAGAGAATAAAATATAGCTTTGGCTGCTTCTTGCCTGAACTGATCTCTTCTGCCATTCTAGCCAATGACCACTACTCTTTTGCTCTAGGGGGCAGAAGCAGATCTACTGGAATGGCTTTTGCAAAGCAACATTTGCAAAGACTCTGTAAAAGAAAAATCACATTACTGAGTAAAAAATACATATTACTTTCATAAGTAATTCCATTCACATTTTGCACATAGGTGGTACTTTACACACATATGTATTTTCTCCCATGGAAAAAGACAAGCTAATAATTTACCTGTGTGTGCTTCACCTCAGGAAAATTGTTTTGATAACCATGTCTCCTTTGATTTTTATGAAAATAATAATTTCTTTGGGGATTTGGGTAAGGGAGAACCATATCATTCAGTGGATTGGGAATTCATTTATTAGGCAGGATCTCTCAGATAGAGAGCAACTTCTAGTCTAGAGTTTCTGTCTTACACATCACACACCACTTACAGTCCCTTTCCCTCTGGTCTGGATCAGATGGCTGCAGGATCCAGGCTCACATGACACTCATGCTGGATGTGCCCTTGTCCTTCTTCTGACTGTGGGCTCTGCTCCTGTGCAGAAAGGTTTCATCTTGGTCTCAAGCCTTTGATATTTCTTCTGAGGTCCACACAGGGTGTGCTGATCTCACCTCCTATGGAGTAATTGTCTTCTCTATAACATTGCAAAGTGGATCATCAGCACAAGCTGCTAATGGCCTTGTTAATCAGGCAGCCTGAGGCAAATCGCTTCGGCTTTCTCTATATCCAGGGCTGATTAGCAGTTATCACTCTTATCTCCATGGTTTCTGTCATTCACCTTCCCTGGCCCCAAATGTGTCACGAAAGGGTGAAATCACCAATAGGCACATAAAAACATTCTTTTTTCTGGGTTGCAGCATAAGGAAGACATATTCAAATTGCTTAGTGTAAGAAGGTTTTCAAAAGTCTTTCTGAATGTAGAGTGGAGAAGGAACTGTTCAGTCTTTCCCTCATTTCATCCCTATACATACCTCTGCATAATGCAGTGCATTTACTTGGCTCATGCTCCAGAGCACAGAATTCTCATTGTGATTTAGCCTATGGCAAAAATCAACTGGTATTTTTGTTCAACTAATCTGCTGATTTGGTGAAGTAAAGGTTCCAGCCTTTGCAACTCACCATTGCATTAAGTATATATTCCATATTAAAATATATCCATTTACATTTTTGAGATGTATTAAACTAGTAAGACTTGGATTCTGAGATATTTTAGACTAAAATATGATCTTTGAGCCTTGACTCTTTCCAGATCTTGTGTTCACATCCTTCAAATAGGAGTCTTCTTCCAGGTCCTAAGAAAGAGAAAAACCCTAGATTAAAAAAACCCAAAACATGAAAATTTCTCCCTGCTTAATAAGACTGGAAAGCTCTGACATTTCTGAGGCAGATTTAGGTATGATATGAATACTCATCTTCTCCACTGCCTGGAAATATTAACTTGCTGCTGCTGAGGAAAGGCCAAAGTATATGACCTGATAGCTCCTGATGAGTGTCTAGGCACCATTTATCCTTTTGTCCAGTACTGGCAGGAACAAAAGGTGTGGTTCTTCATGTCTCTTCTGCCAATAACAAGAGGAACTGAGGTCTTTTGGAGGAGTTAAGCACCATAACATTTTAGGGAAACACCATATATACCTTTCTTTATTTATAGGATAGTATTTACTTCTGAAAGCAGTGCAGAAATGAAAACTGATGAAAAAATATCATCAAGGAAGTAATACAAAAGCATTGAAAAAACTTTAATTTGTATTCCAAATTAATTCTTCCTCCCAATTTCTTTTACTGGCCTTATAAATGCTAATAGCAAATGAACAGACATGGTATGTGTGGGACCATTTATTTCAGCACTATTGCTAACTGAAAGTTATAGCAAAATGATGGAATAATAGTCTGTGATCACAACAGTAATCACAGAATTGTCATTATATTCCTCCACCCTCTGGTCTCCTTTGAACCCTTTCCTTGCTAAATCCTGAAGTGGCAGGTTCAAGATATTTTTGGGCAGGTGTGCACTGTTGTCCTGTGTCTCATGTACATACTTGTACTGAATGCAAGGCATCAGAAACAGAGAAAGTTGTCAGGGCAGACTAATGAAACTGATTAACTACTGTGACCAGTTGTATTGGGTAAATATAAATACAGAGTGGAGGAAGAGATATTGAGAAGGTTTCCAAATGCCTCCTTATGCTTATAGGACAGGACAAGCTGTACAATTGCAGTGGAAGGCAGGGAAGAAGCAACGTTCCTCTTTCTCTGTTTTGCTGTTCTTCCACACATTTGAATTCCCATAATAAAATGTGGCATCCTTTTAGGTGGAAAAGATTTGTGTCACCTGGCTTCTTCTGTGCCCTCTAAAAATTGCTCTTTTTCTCCTATTACCGTCAGCTTTCCCAGTCAGAAGAATTAGTATAATTATCTCAGTTCACACCTCAGTTCACAGTGAAGACACTCCAGTTTAATGGTCTGAGACACAGACAAACCCAGACACAGTTAAAATTATTTTTCTCATAGTCTCTTTTCTAAAGTCACTGTTCCATGAAAACAATATTAGAATAAAAATTTCAGCTCTTACCCACTCAGTTTGCATGTTAAACCAAATTTTTTATTATCACTATTATTATTTTTTTTCTTTTTTCTGCCCATTATCTGATTGTCTCATTGTGCTGCTGACCTCTCTCCCTCAGCCAAACTCTCAGATTATCATCTTCTTAGAGGCTGAAAAGCAATACCTCTGGGCTAAATTCTGTTCTGCTATGCAGATATGCCTGTGTTAGTTTAAAGTCACTTAATTGATTTTCTGGTTAGAGAGGCATTGGAAGTGGCTAAATAAGAGGCCAAGTCTCTCATAGCCTTTGGCTCCAGATGCTGGTTATTACTGATAAATCATTTCATAAGCTGCTTTCCTTTTTAGATATTTTGCTTGTAATGCGAATCTTGCTTTTAGAAAACTGTAATCAAGTAAGTGCTCTTGCTGTCTAATAGAAAACAGAGATAGCTGCACAGCACAGTTAGTGTAATCTCTTTCACAGTATGTCCTCTTTTAATCTTTTATTTGATTCAAAGAAACTGCCAGGTCAGAACATACAATTGCTTTCTCTGAAGGAAGAGATTGCTAAAGGTTTCTAAGGATGACTTAAAAAGCTCTGTTTATTACTCTATCCACACATCGTTTTTATTTCTTCCCTCCTATGTTAAGCAGAGTGAATCTAAGAAGAAATTTGAGACAATGAGACTCAGTGAGTCTCTGAATTTTCTGAGACAGTGGCTGGTGGGAAGGATAAGTTCCATATGAAAAAAGAAACTAATTTTCTATTGTGCACTTGCTCATCTGAAAGTGACAGCACTTACGCCTTTGCTCATATAACAGAAAATTTTTGAAAACTCCAAAGCTGTTTCAATCAATTTTGAATTCTGGAGTATGAGAGGATTCAAAGCTATTTTCCTCTTAACCTTTCAGCCATAAACAGCTGGAAAGCAGAGCCCAGTTAACCTAAGCTATATGTTGTGCTAGCCCATAAAAAGTGGAGACATTTTCATTGTATCCTATATTTGCCCAAACATTAGGCAGCATTGATTGTTTTTAAGTTAAACATTTATTCTTAAGTATGACAACAACAGCTGAAGCCACTAGTGGCTAGAACTCTGAATTCCAGAAAGCTTCAGGGTACATTTCAATATGTTTGCATGGACAAAATTTGCATAAGAAGCTGTGATAATTTGTTAATATTTACCTATTCACATATTTCTCCATATTATTTGGAAACACAAATTATGTCACAAATTTTTACTGATGGAGGGATAAACTTCACTTGTAAGATAGAAATGGCAACACATTTATTAATATAAATTAGTGATTTAACAAAGTTTGATGGCAAGTGAAACAGTGGTTTAACAGGATTCTACGGCAAAGTATACTAAATTATTTACTGCACAGAGGACTGGGTCAAACAAAACTGTCAGGGAGACCTGTTGAGTCATGAGGTTCAGAAAGGGCCACCTTGTGTTCTAAACACTTGTTTGTCCTCTGCAAAGGGGAATTTAGGTGTGTTTGGATTCAGACTTGGTTCTAGAGCTTGATCAATTGTTTATATCTAAAGGATTCTATGTGGACAATAAATTCTTTATATCACTTAGCTAACACTTCAAAATTTATCATGAGAATTTAATGAGAATCTCTTGTGGGAAGGAATGTGTCAGCCCCAAGGAATAATCTTTAGAGGCACCAGTGCTCAAGGGGACATCCTGGTCTGCAGCCCGCTGCTGTGCAGGAGAGCTCAATGGGCCCTGGACTGTCCATTATCTATGGACCAAGATAATTGCTTCATGGTCACATTTGCATACCAACTACAGAGTTAAGTTTCTTCCTAGTTTGGCTTGACTGGGCTCTTGACCAGCACCATGTTTAGGGGAGGCACATTGCTCAGATTAACTCTTTGCCATTGTGTTTTTATCTGTATCCCCTGAATGCACTATGAGTTGGTTGCAGCCATCATGAGCAGACCATGATGACTGCCACTGCTGAATACCACTTGAATAAAGTCATGTGAAAGAAAGGTCAGGCTGGGGGGCTGAGCACACCATCACACAAACAGGCAGAGATGTATTAGTATAGATATGTGGACAAATTAATAAAAGTGATAAGAGAAAACTTAAGTATGTTTAAAATTTCCACGTAAAAAGCAGTTAAATTCAATATTACATTTGGCAAGGTAATGCTTGCCTTTTATGATGACCTTTAATAGACAAGCATATTGATGACTCCTGTTTTCTGCATTTGTTATGCTGACTAGAAAACATGTAGAAATCCAAAAGGCACTACTTAGATTGGTTTTAGACTTGTCTTACCATTCCACATAACTCGAGAATTTTAAGTGTCATCAGGTAGCTCTAGCTGAACATGTAACAATACAGAACAAGAAAATTACAGAAGAAAAGTTATTTAACTTTAATTGAGTTTTTAAAAGATTATAGATATACAATCTATATATTGTAGCTGTCTGGAACCTACTAAATTCTCAAATATTCTAATTCTCTTAAGAAAATATTTATTTAAAAAACCAGACCAACAAAAAGTCATAATCTTTCCTGGCTTTAATAATGAAAAACTACTTTGCCATCTTCAATCAATGTAGAATAAGGTCCTCGTTCATCTAAATGTACGTTAAACACGGGCCAAAGTTGTTTTTCTTAGACGTAAAGTGGCTATGAGCTTTGGTATTCACCTCAAAATCATTTGTGCTAAAATGCACAAATTTATTGAGCTTCAATCAATGGAATTGACTTTTTTTTTTTTTGTTTTGTTTTTTCTTTTCATGGCAATTTAATATAGTCAATATTGATACCAATATAACTGATGTCAGTATAATGGAAAAGTGAGAGCTTGGCTGATTTGCAATAACTGGGCTCAGATCTTCAGGCTGGGAATATTACACAATTCTATGGAGGTCAGAATTGAGAAAGTCTTTTTAGCTGCCTTTCCTGGTCAAGCTGATTTGATTATTAGAATGAATTAATTCCCCTCATTTCCATGAAGTAAGAACAAATGTCTGTGGAGTTGCTGTTGTGTTCTAGCTTGTTAAGTGTTGACTTTAGTTTGTCATTCATTTGAACTTCAGGAGTTCAAAAACTCCAAGACAACCATTTAAATACTGGAAGAACAACTTAGTGTGATTAATATTTCAATTATTCTTTTTAATCTGAAAACAAAGTCCTTGTCTCTTCACATTCTGTGTAGACTTCAGCACTTTGGGATGCAACACACCAGGCCTTTGGACTTATGTATATGCAGATTGATTATGTTCTCCCTGCTTTGTTCCCCTCCACTGAGGATACACCTTACTCCAGACTTTCCTCCTGAACTTGCACCCAGCTTTTCCACATCCTTTGTCACAAGGACCCTGGCCCTATTCAGCATTGGTTCCTCATTTACATCAGCTTCCCTTTTTTTGTTTGTACAGTTGTAGAATTCTTCCTTGTGTCCCTTCACATCCCTTGTCATATTCAGTCCTAGGTGGACCTTTGATTTCCTAACCCATCCCTGCACAATCAGACTACAGCTTTTATATTGTTCCTGGATCACCTGCTACTGCTTGCTCCTCTTGTACATTCCCTTTCAATGTCCATGTTCAGTTAGAAATCCTTGTTCATGCTGGTCCCTGCTGCTCTTGCTTTATTTCCTACTTCCTGGAATGGACTATTCTGAGTTTTTAGGAGGTGAACCTGGGGTATCAATCAGCTCTCCTGGATCCCTACAAGTATATCTCTGAATAGCCTGAAAACTTCTCTTTTAAAATCTAGGGATCCTTTACATTCCTCAAATATGTCCCTGTGGGAGAAGGGAATACAGGTGACCCTCATAAGTAACGGCTGTGTTAATTAACTAATGCACCCTTGCCCCTGATGAGTTACAGCTATAACCACTAAGGATGAGTGAGTTAAAAGAGGGGGTTAGCTGGTAGGGGGAGGATGATCATGGAGGAGGAACCTTGAGGAGCATGCAGGACAAAATCATGAAGAAGGATCTTGGGGAGAGAGAATTGTTGCTGTGAGGTCAGTCTGGGTGTGCAGTTAGAGCCTGTTGTTGGAATCTGCAGTTCATAGTCTAGCCAGCTAAAAGCCTGCAGTCAGAGTCTGCAAACTAATACATGCAGTCACAGTTTAGCAGGAAATAACCAGCAGTCAGAGGCTGCAAGGGAAACCTACAGTAGGAGCTTGCTGCAGGCAGAGTCAGCAAATAGTTGGAGTAAAGATGACTGAGCCATGAAGAGGAATAAACCAGGACCCTTTTTATGCTGTGATGAACAAGAAGTCTGTGCCTTGGCTCACTTTTACTCTCTCTAATAAGAGGGCTGCTGCAACAAGACCAATTATTGTGAGATTCCTCTACTCAAATTAAAGTGCAAACATGACCATATGCCAAAGACTATGTACAAATTTTATTTAACAGTAAAATTCAAGGTAGAGAGATAGAAAGGGGGGCAGGGGGGAAGAGAGCGAGAGACATACATATTAAGCAGAAGATAGTCCACCCATGCATCCACCAACATCCCGTTTGTCCTTCTTCACCCTGGACTTCTTGATGGTGGGGGCCCCAAAGTTGTTCAAAATGTTTCACTATCTATACATGCTATCAAACGAGTTAATGCTCTTTGGCTGCACAGTTCTCTTATTCTATTGGTTAAATTATTCCCTCACTTCTAATGTGAATTAATTCCACCCTCCTCTTTCTCTACTTTTGATTTAGTGGGTTTCTTTGAGTCAATGGAATGTGCACAATCCTCCCTTGCTGGAATTACCTTTTACTTCACCAGAACTGATATCAGCACAGTTGCTGAGTTGGCTTTCTTTGTGAGTCCTTTGTGTCTGTTATCAGTGCCTCCCCAGCTTTCTTTACCTCCCCCTAGGTCTGAGATAACACCCGGATAATAGTACCACCTTTATCTTATCTTAAATTCCCATCAGACAACTCACAGTCCAAATTCCAGGAATACACAGAAGCATATTCAGAGGGGAGGGGAAGGAAGGGGGGACATGAGTGGCCACAGATGCAATCTGACCCATAACTTGGGGAGCTTTGTTTGACCAGCAGTGCTTGTATGGGCAGTAGTCCCTCTGCACAGTTTTCCACAAAAGAGTGGGAATTTTTGCCTGGACACATTACCCAGGATGTGGCTCCATTACTCACCCTAGCCTCCCCAGGCCTGGAACCACCCCCACCCTACTGCTCCTCTCTGTGCTTATTTCATGGCAAAGTCTTGTGGTCTTATAAGTATTTGAGACAGGCAACTGTGAAGTTGTAACTGTCCAAATTGAAAACCCCCAAAAGATGTGTGTTACCAATTAGCGTGGTAGTGTAGGAGTAGAACTGTATTGTGAAATGGTTGGTGTTGAGGACCTAACAATAACCAACTACTAATTTTGTGGGGTTTACTTCAGTCTACTGCTATGCTTCAGCAGGTGGAATGAGTCTCCCAGTGACATATGCTCCAATGTAATCAAATTTCTGCAGTCAGAATGTAAAACATAGGGTAAATTTGAAAGAGGATAAAATTGAAAGATTCTCTTCAAAACACTCTCCCAAACGGAAATAAGACATGAACAGGGATCCCGTAAAGTCCCTAATCATAGAGATTCCTAAGTTTCTTTAATATCTAAAACTTCATTAGTAAATGATTATATTTCTTGTCATCACCTCACAAATATTGAAGGCTGTTTAATTCTAGCAGGTTGAAAAAAACCCTTTAAGGCTTCAATATACCTATTTTTTTCTGAACACATGTATTTAACTAGACCATACAAACCACAGCAAGGTGGAAATCCATTTTTCTTAAGTCAGTTCTGTATTTCAGCTGTTGGAGAACTTACCTGAGTTTCAAGGGACTTAGTAATATTGCTTTTGTCCAATAACAAGCAGACAGGATATTTCCAAGTTATCAAAACTAGATTTCTTGCACATTTTCAAGTGCAGAGAATTGAAATAGCTATGTTGTGTGTTGGAGTATAATGAATCTAGTTGTCCATCTTGTTCTCAGGACTTTCAGAGGTGAATTTTCAATAGACGAATTTGAGAGAACCTCACAGAGTACATTCAATACACAAGAGCTATAATAATCTGTCAGCATCAGGATGGATCAAATTGAATCAAGGCTCCTATACCTGCAGTGGATAAGGCAACAAAACCAAGAGAGCTAATGCCTTTCATATTCCAAATACCTTCCCATGTTGAACACCTGTTGATGAAACAGACTCAATGAAACTGGAGAAATGGCTTTATTTCTTTGGTGAAAATTCACCATTGAGATTCCTACCTCAAAAAAGGGGCTTTCATAGTTTAGAAAGATGAATACTTTTCCTCTCAGTGTTTTTTTTTTTTCACCAGTAACTATATGTTTTGGGAACTGGGTTTTTAGAGGACTCTATAGTTACATGTTAACATTCTGTTTTCATTAAAGTGCCTAGACCAATTTTGGTAATTTGCTGTAGCAGATGATTATTTTACCCAGGAACATAACATTTGTCTGGAAATGTAACTGTCTTAATTATCTAGTTCAGCTCCCAAATTCTATTTTTCCTTTCACGGATGTATAAGGGTGTCACAATACCCACAAAAAGTTCAGCATTTATTAATCAGGAAGCAAATATCTAATTTAGATATAATTTATTATTGTTATCATAGGTTGAACAGTCAGAAAGTTATTAAAAAGCTCTTCAGAGTCCAAAAAAGGAGATGTTCAAATCACTTAATTGCTTGTAATTTTTTATTTTAAATTATTCAGAATCTACTGTCACAAATATTGGTTTTGACCTAATACAGAATTCTATAGAAAAATGAAGTACTTGTGTTACAATTCTACTATGTAATTTGTATTCTTTTGTTCTAACAATTCACAGAGCTAAGTAGGGAAGTTGCACCCAAGAGATACTTTGCTTAAGTCAAATGCCAGTAAAAATGACCAGTCTACAAACAACTGTATGTGATTACAGAACCATGATTTCATAATGACTTCTGGCAACATGGATTTAATAATAGTAATGTCCTTATATTAAAACACCTGCCTGATCTTCAGTACTTTTAAATGTCGAAGTGTTACAATTTCTGCAAATGGAGTGGGAATTAAAATTTAAATTACAAAGCTTTTAAAGCATGCCATGCCTAACAAAAGCAGCAATCATGTCCTACAGCAGTTTATCCACCACCATCACATAAAATAATCCCCAATCCCACTGCAGAATGTGAAGTTTTCCTACATGGAATTTGTCCTTTGTATTTGGTAGCAACAGGTCAGTGGAAGTAAAATAACAATCCTTTATCTCATTTTTAAGCCTGTGAGCATAAGTGAACAGAGGAAAAATGCCACCAGCAAAGGTTATCATGAGTGACCATTGCCCAGAGCTGACCAGAAGCAAAATCTGTGGACTAGAAATTTCCCTGGCTGCTAACATAGAATTTTTTATATGGTATATCCTGGAGATGGATTTGTGAACATAACCATTAGAGGAATCAGAAAGGAAAATATTTGAGATCAAAGTGATGAAATCATGGGTGTGGATTTTTGAGCAATATAGTACCACTCTTTGTTTTCCCTGTACTCAAGAGGAATAATTTTTTAAATGCAAGATTATATCCCTGTAACTGATTTTTGATACTAAATATTTTATTCATACAAAAATATTCTAGAAATGTGTAAATATTGACCGTAAAATGTTCAATATGGGGCTAGGCCTGAAGCAGTATTGATTATCTTAAGTTATTATTCTAATATTAAATGGCAAATGAACTCAAGATTTAAGATTACAGGTACTGTAGAGCATGTGGAAAATAACTGAGGTCAAGAGGAGATTAAAGGTAACCATAATAAAGCTGCTCTCAGTTCAGAAACAGTTAATCACAAAGAGAATACAGTTCCTAAGATTCATATCAGATAATATGCTATTACATTGCTGATAAAAATAAAATAGTAGAGTTAAAGCACTTTTGAAAAAAAGACTATCCATTAAATAAAAATATTAGATACTCTGTAAAAACTGTCATAATAAGCAGGTCATAAATTTCTGGCAAATTATTAAAGTTTATTCACATCTTCACCTGTGGGACTGAGACAGGAATCCAGATATTTGACAGACAAACTTTCCTATTTGGATAAGGATCTCACCTGTTTTGTGCAGTGCTTTCAGCTGAAATAGTTTAGCACTTGATAGGTCCACGTGAGCAGCAGGAAAGGCAGGTCCTGATATACCTTTGCAACCCTTAAAAATTTACACTACTCAATCGTTTTCATTAGTTTTCTCTCAGTACTTCTGTTATACCATACATTCACATAAAAAGAAATCCTGTATTTTTGGTCTACTTTATGAAGCCTTTAATAAAAATTCTGTGATTTTCCCTCATTCTTTAAAGAAGTCCACTTCTTTGTTAAAGAAATTGGAAATTAAATTGTGTTAGTCTTATTGTCATATTTATTTTTATGCTGTTCTTAAATGGGTTTCATTCCAAGGAACAAAATGTGCTAAGACTAGTCAGTGATTACACAGTCCTGTACCTATCTATAACCTCTGTAGATATATTTGGATCTCAGCTAAAAAAGTCAAAATCTTCCTTTTGTTTTATGTGTGACTGATTTAAAATCTTTGCCTAAATATTTTGTGAGCTATAATGTTGTAATTATTGCATTTACAAAGCCCAGTCAAGAACAGAATTTCATTGAGCCTGTAGGAAAGACCTATGAATACTCTTATTGCATTTTCTAATATTCTATATTTTTGGACCAAAGAAACAAAAAGAGCTGGAGGGTCAGATAATGTAGTTTCAATATTGTCTATTTACAAGCTGTCCAACAGTTATCATTTTGTGGCTGAGACTTTTCTTTCAGCTGAGAATTCATTAATCCTAACTTGCACTTAATATGTGGGCACTGTAATGGGAATTGCTGAGACTTGAGACTGTAAAAAGCACTGAACAGTAACAAATTGTGTGTCCACTCTGTAGTTGTCACCATGATTTGTGAAATGCAAAACCTGTACTAATTTTTAGCTAGGTAACTTGAGCCCTCAGAACATCAAAGTCCAGTGAAGGCCAGGGACTCAAACATTACATTTGATAGGTTTGCTTAGCTGCTAACTCAAATCTGTCTAGACCTCACTGTAATGACAACATCTGTATTGCAGACACCAGTGATGAAAGTTCATACATATCCTTCTTGCTGTCCAAGAAAATTTTGAGACTTATCTATGTGAATCCAAGCTGTCTGGAAAAGCATGGGCTCAACTGTGTGTAGAGCACAGTATGCATGCAGAAAAATCCCAGATGGTAATTTAGTGATGAAGGAACAAGCCACAGGTCTGCTGAGAAGAGTGGAATTGATAATTTGTTTCTCTTGAATGAAGTAGGAGGTTTTGTGGTTAAGATAGAGATTGAAAATACATCAGTTTGTATCCCAGAAACCATTGTTTTTTTCAAAATCACCAACATTTGAATAATTCTATTAAAGTTCTCATGGTAGAATATAAAACATGCTTTTGTTTGTGGCTTGGGCTAAAGGCTTTATCTTCCTGCTTTGGCTCTCACTGCCTATGATACAATGCAAATGAAAAGTACTACAGAAAGTCAGGCCATACAGGGACAAGCTGACTATTCCAGATTAATTATTTAGGTATAAAAATTGAAAGAAAGAAACAAAGTTCTCCCAGTAAAGTACAGATGAAGGTGAACAGACTAGAATTTTACTGTAATACAGAAAATGCTATATTTTACTAAATACTCACAACATTGATAATGTTTTCAGTTATTGCTCTAAAAAGTTTACTATTTTACATTTTTTTCATCTTGGGTACTGTGACTTCATTTTCTGCTGTTGTTATGCTTCAGAGTCTACAGAGAAATTGAATTCCATGAAAAAAATACAATTACAAAGTAAACACTGTGCTAGAATTTATTCATCTTTGACATTTCTATTTCATATCTTGCTCAACAAATTTATTGACTCATTTCTTGGCACTCCCAGTAAATAAAGTTTTATTAGACATTGAAACTCATTCAAAGAGGTAAGAGAAAAATGAACTACATAACTGGAAGAGTGGGTTTACTGGATGACAGTCAGGTATGGTTTTAATCTGATTTACCCATCTATCCTTCCAGAGAAAAAATAATCTTGTAAGTGGATGAAATGTAAACCTGGCACCTTATTTATTATAGACTTCTCTGGCACACAACCCAAAAGTTAAGGTTAAACTGAGACATCAGGTCCTTCCTTATACATTTTCACAATATCCAGAGAAACAATTGTTATAACACTTTTTTTCTGAATAAACAAGACTTTCAAACAAAACCCTAGAGCTTTGACAGCTTTGTGATACATAATTTTTTGTTGAATATTTTTTCACTCAGATGGCATAAATATCAATTTTTGGTCAAACTCTTGAAAGTAAAATTATATATTAATTCATTAACATGAATTACATAGTTGTTCTCAATCACTTATTCAAAGACTGGGCTGGTAGAAAATAAAAAAATCAAATACCCAATCTCTCCCACTTAAACTAAAATAGAAACGGTAACAAAGTGTATGAAACTAAATGTAAAATATTCTTTAAATTAACAGCAGTCTGTAATGCACAGCACATGAAGCTTAAATATGCATTGTGTCACTAGAGCTGGATAAGAGTTATTCCTGGTGAATTCCTAAATTCTGGTTCACAGATTTCTGCTGCCTGTTTCTACTCCCTTATTATAATACAGAAAATGCATCATGTGTTAGGCTCTGAAATGGAAAGTTCCTTGGTGGGTTTTTTTATATAAATACTGATATAACCATAATAAAATTGGGTGGAATGACATCTCCTTCCCTCTTTCCTATGTCGCATCTCCAAGATCCTCCACTCACTTCACAGAACTAGCTGCTGGAAAGGACATAGATTCCACAGTGTGCTTTTTTCCATCACCAAAAAGGTCCTGAAAGGAGCAGAACAGGTCAGAGATTTTTCACGTTCATCTTAAAATGCTGGTTTTTGTTTTGATATTTCACTTTGAAGAAACAAATTTGTTTCTATTATTGACTGCGAAGTCAGTATAGCAGGTTTAATACAAAAGTTTGTTAATTTTAATTGTCTCTACACTGCAGGAAAAAGAGGACTTGAAGTTTCACAAGGCTTTTATTTCATCACTCGTGGTTCTCTGAAAATTCTTAACTCTACACTCTGCTTAAAGAAAAGAAGAGATCTTCTGTTTGCAGGTTGTGTATTAGAATATATAAATAAAATATTTTCTCACTTAAAGATGTATAGAAATATTGCATTTCTAAAAAAATGTAATAGTAAGAAGATGTGTAGGCATATGAGCATGCATAAAAATATATCTCTACACATATATATACACACTCATAAATAGACAGATTTGCACAACATCTATCACATATTTTGTATGCCAGGTATTATATGTAGCTTTGCTTGTTACGAGTAAAAAGAGTAAAAGCTTTGCTTGTTACGAGTAAAAAGCCATAAAAGAGGAAAAAAGGCTTAAAAAGTTTGATTCCAGTGGATTTTCCACAGAGATTTATTGACTAAAGACTGCTAGAGATCATAATGGTAACTGAATAAACAAACTATTTTAGAAACTGTAAAATTATATACTTTTACATCATCTTGCCATAAATGTTCATTTGTTCCCTTACCATCCTCTGCAAACTATTCCAGTACTAGTTGCAATGATTATATTTTGTTTAGGATTAAAGTTGTTAAATTGTGCTCAGGGGACTTCATTTCAGTAATGCCTGCCACAACATTGCTCTGAGAGCTCATGGTGAAGCAGCCTTAGAAGGTGACCTCCAAATATTTTATAAGTTACTGCTATTTACGGACAAGAATTGTTAGCTGATAGCATAACCTGTAGATCTTGTTGCAAAGTGTATTAGTCTGTACCTGCATTTAGTTGGATTCTGACAATCTGAGCGATTTAGATTAAAATCCAACAGTAAAGTGCCCTCCCTTTTTTTAGTATCCCATTAATCTTTGTGTCATATGCAAATTTAATCAGTTAAGATTTTATTTCATCATCTAGATTATTTCTAAGAATGTACTGAATAGTGTTGGACCAGGAATCTCTCTCAGGAGACCTTCCTTGGACAGCCCTGCTCATTGATATCTGCCAATAAGACCTTTTTCAATTCATCTAATGTGTTTCCTCTTGATTAAAAATCTTGCATTATAGAAAATTAAAAATGCCATGTGACAGAATTGCAAAAGCCTTAGAGAAGTCTAAAATTGCTGTCTCAACACAGTTGCCAGTTTTGTTTGACAAAATATACTTTTCCATGATACTTGAGCAGTATTCATGATACTTTTTGGTTTATGTTCTTCAGTGAAAGAGACCTGAAAAGAGGTATTATTTTGTAAAAACAGGGTGAAGTACCTTCTGTTGCTTCAGTCACTTCATTTCTTTAAAATATTTTTCACTGTGTCTTGTTTGTCTCTGAATACTCCCATGTGCTGGGGCAACATGATTACAACCACAGGTAATGAAACGGTTTTCTTTCAAATTCCAAAATATTGTTCATACAATACACATGCATCTGCATGCACGTACAGACACATGCACTATATAAGTAACAATCCATGTCTGTAATTCTCATTTTTCCTCAGACTCTGCCAAGATGAATTTGAGCATTTCAGTTTGTTTCAAGAAGAAAAGCATTAATATCCCGTGGCTCAAAATGTATTTTTTTTACTTGGTATATAGTCCATTCATTACAATGGAACAATGAGTGCAAACACAAAAATCACTTTAGCTCTCTGTGATTATTGTTCTGCCATATTGGGGAAACATATATAGGACAATCTGTAGGGTTTTATTCAAAATCTTACTTTCTGCCTTGACCTGCAATATTTGTACATTTTTTTTTCTGTATCAAGGAACAGAAGCAAAGTTCAATATGTAATTCATCTTGTCCATTCTTTATCTTAGGAGAAAACTGGCCTTTGACATGCCAATTCATTATATTTAGCATTTAATTTACTTGTAGGTTATGTAGTATGATAACATGTGATGTCTCTGGTCCAATGTGTCCTTATCTTTTGATCTTAACTGGAGTTTCACTTCTCTTTAAAAGGAAGATGCAGGTACAGCTTTCACCACAATCAATTGTTTGTGTACTGCTTTGGATCTTGAAATAAGGATGTGTTATAATATAGAGCTCATAAGAGACTTAAAAATCTCTGTAGCTTTTATTAAAGTGCATTTTTTAATTATGTTAAAGAGAAAACTAAATTTATTATTTGAACTGTTGTTTCTCCACATGAAAGTTAGAAAAGTCTGATATAGACAGTTTCTACAGAAGTTAAGACTTTTCCGTTTTAAACCTACAGACTTTTTGCAAATATACATAGTAAAAACTCTGCAGATATCATTCTCATCAAGATGTAAACTCTTTACAAATAATTAAAGCTTAAAATAAGATATATTGAGAGACGAAAAGGTCAGATTAATAAAAAAAAGCTAAGTAGTATCTTAAAGGGAAGGACAGATATATGATAATAAATAAAAACAGAGGCTAAAAAATTGGTTTTCACAAAAGTAATGAAAAGCCTAATTAAATTAAGATGGTCACTTCTGATTATCAGGAAAAACTTATCTCCTAGTTGCAGCAATGCTGTGGTAATTTTTTGTTTTCTCCTTTAATTTTAATAAGCTGGTAGAACTTTGAAAAATAAATATTAAATCTGGAAGCAATCTGGAAACCTGTGCCTGCAATATTAATGGAGACATACAGGAAAGCAAGGCATAGAGCTAAAAAATAAAATAGAGATCTGTCTCATTTGTTTTTCTTTCCCCTCATTCATATACTTACACTTGTTTAAATTAACCTCTTCAAAGGATAAATTAAGAACAGGGTCTCAAAGGAAAGAATGTTTTTCTCTTTGTACATAGCAAAAATACTGTATGTACCGTGAAGCAAAGGGCAAGATTCAACTTTTTAATCTTACAGAATTATAACACAAGAAAAGTTAAACTTTTTTTCATAAAAGAGGAGGAACACATTTGCCTCTTGGTTTGAACTGACTGATTGCTTTTAGTCTGACTGGTAGGTATTATGTATCTCAGTGTGTAGTGCAAGACCTTAAGATGGGCAGAGGATCCTTCCTTCTATACACATGGCATTTTCCAGAATATATCAAGCCTGGATTAATATGTCCATTTTATGCATACCAATGTTTGTACTTGGTGGCGGATCAGAAAGACAGGGTCTGCTTCTGCTTGAGGGATAGTCTGTGTTGAACTTAGGAAATCTAACACTTCTACCACACTCTAGATGGGCATCACTTAGTGCTTCACTGGAAGTGGCTTATAAACCAGGAACTGGCTCAGCTCACTTCTTTTCTTTCAAAGTGACATTAGCTTGTTTTAAATGAAGTCTAGCTGTTGGTGAGGGACAACCATTCAGAGATTATTTTGAATAATTTTATGGTAGTACCGAATGAATTAAACATTCTTGAAAAAACAAGCATAGAGAAAGTGTACAAATTAGAAGTGAAGCTTGCTGACTATTGCAAATGCAGCCTTTTTAGTAGTCACACACCAGACTTTATGGGCTAATTATCAGAGACCCCAGACTCTACGGGCTATGCAAAAACTTTGCTCTTACTGCCTGATGGCATCATTATGAATTAGAAAGAGCTTGCAGTGATAAAGGATCAAACTGCTGCTCTATCTAGGCTACTACAGGTCTAGTAACTGCTTGGTTTTGTATTAACATTAATTGTGTCGGTACAAATGAAGATGAGCAATGTTGTTATTGCAGCTATTTATTGCAGGCTATAAACACCTGACTTTTGAAGAAGTGTCACTTCAGAGAGCTGTGGTGCCATGACATTTTCCTTTGGCAAGTTTTTCACCTTCCCATCATGCACTTCTGAAGCTGCTGTTTGAGGTATTAAAAGTACTGTTGCTGGCCTTTCTTTCCCATGAGAGCAAGTCCATGAAAACTACTGCAGGAAACACTGTCAAGATTGAAAATCCTGAGAAGATCTGAGTTCTGGCCTTAACAAGCTTGGACAACCTGGCATAATATTCATTCCCAATCATTCAGCCAAGAGCAGGGTATCTCAGCTTCCTCCAGCATTGCTGTAGCCCCAGAAACCATATCCAGAAGCAGTAAAAGCACTGTATAAGTTACTTATAGTAAGATTTTGAAAGACAGACACCAAACAGTTCTGGAGGCTGCTGTCATTGCTGTGAGACTCTAAGTATTTTTCAGAATCTGGACTTGGTTTGCATTCTGCTCCCTATGAAACACTTCTCATCTTAGTTTTACAAGGTACAATAATGGATGCTGTAACCGAACCACTCAAGTAGAAGTATTAACGATGTATTCAATTTGCTGTGATAAAAAAACTGTATTAGATTAGTATTAGATATCATTAGATATTCTAGGGAAGATTAATTTCACAATAGCAAATCACCACCATCATCACAGGGTACCATTTCATCAGCTGGTAGAGGCTGCTTGCTTGTGTTTTTCATTTTAATGAATGTCTTTTGGCGTAGCACAGAGGTTCTGCTATCTTAGAGCACAACAGTGAGCAGCCAAAACTGTAAACACAGATTTATTTATCCTGGAAAATTATGCAAGAACCTACTCAGATCTGCCAAGAACTGAACAACAGTAAAATGTATGTTTTAGACTATGAATATAGGGATTTTCTATTTGGGTAATAACTTTGTATGGGAATCAACAGGAATCTGAATGCACTCTGATATGCCTTCTAGCACTTCCACAATTTTCCTCAGAGAAGAAAGCAACTGAAAAAACATCTTTTGGTTCATTATAGGAAGAACAGTTCTGTAACCCTTCTATTTCCCACATCAGCAGATACACATATTTCATGGATTTAGAATAATTTACTGCATTTATTCCGAGTCATATGAAGTAAGTATTTTTTTTAAAATAACATACACCATCTGAGAATATTTAAGAAAAGGAGACGTTTTAGAATGGTTTCATTTTCTATTTAGAAATATTCAGTAGCATTTTCCTTGCAGAAAAGAAAGTTTTAAAATTTGAAATATTGTAAATTGCCCACTATTACTCTGATATAATCTGGCATTCACTAAAAGACAATCAAACAATTTTGAGATGCAGGAAAGCTGGGTCTCTAGTCTTCAGCAAGAACTCTGGAGTTTCCATTCACTTCTTAGTTTTTGAGTCACCAAACCTGCCTTTTTCTATTCATAATTTTTAGTGTAGGCGGCAGGATTTTTTTTTTTTATTCTAAGAGGAAAGATATTATATTAAAATATTTTTAATTTATATAAATTAATTCAAAACTTTTTTGCAAGAAAAGAAGGACATAGACTTGCAGTTATGGTGATGTTGTGGCGACATCAGGGCATCCTTGTTTCCACCTTGCACCGACAACCTCCTGCCTTGCCTCAGAACATTATTTCTAACTTTCACTCAACAAAGAGGCAACAACAACTTACATTTACTCCTCACACATCCTTCTCCTGAGATTTTCTTCATTATTACTGTCTTTAAAGATTCAGTTTTATGGAATTGCTCTAAGCACAGAATCTATATGAACTCCAGCTTGCAGAAGAAACCCTAATGAAATTCCAAGGCTGTTTCTATAGGAAAATTTTGCAAAAAATAATTCCTCTTTCTCCAAATTAGAATGGGCATGGTATTTAACTTGAAAAGTAAAGTGAGGGTGGGATAAAGAAAGAAAAAGTGTGGCCAAAAGCCTTTTACAATGTATTCTGCTTCATAACTGCAAGTGAATACCTGCAGTTGTATCTTAAGGCTTTCTAATCCATTTCAGTGGATTATCAGTTGCCCAGCTGATGTTTTTATGGCTTCAATGTAATTGATTCTCAGGTCGTCTAAAATTTGTGTCTTTGGAAGCCTACCTCTAGATTTAGGTATTGAATTTTAGGTTTTACCTGCAAGGATTCTGCCCAGTTTCTAGCTGATTTCTCAGAATCTGCAAGGGTTCTAGCTCTGGGGGGTATTTACTTAAACAGTATTTCAGTAGCTTATTCCTGATCTTTTCCAGGGTTTTTAGTTTTTAGGCTGTCGTGGTTTAACCCTAGTAGGCAGCTAAACACCACACAGCCTCTTGCTCAGTATTCTCCAGTGGGATATGGGAACAATCAGAAGAGTAAAAGTAAAAAAAGAAACCTCATGGGCAGAGATAAAGACAGTTTAATAAGTAAAGCAAAACTGAATGCATGGAAAGTAAAACAAAGAATTAATTCACCACTACCCATGGCAAGGGAGGTGCTCTTCCCCCTCCAGGAGAGCAGGGTTCCATCAGGCCTAACAGTGACTTGGTAAGACAAAGCATATCACTCCAAACATCCCCATTTCCTCCTTCTCCCCCCAGGTGTACATTCTGAGCATGATGCCACAGGGTATGGAGTATCCCTTGGGTCAGCTGGGGTCAGCTGTGCTGGCTGTGTCCCCTCCCAACTTCTTGTGCACTCTAGCCTCCTGGCTGGTGGGGTGGGGCTGGGAGCAGAGAAGTTTTAGTTATTGCTGAGAAGTGTTGCTCAGCAGTTACTAAACCAGCCCTGTGTAATCAGCAGGTTTCCATCAGCACTGAGCTCTGCCCATTCTCTGCAGCCACATCCGTCACAAACACACAGCACAGCCCATACAAGATACTATAGAGAAACATAACTATCCCAGCCAAAGCTGTAGATTATTTGTGCCACCAAGACAGCTCATGCCATAAAGGTTAATGAGCTAGCAACTCTTAGCTTCTGCTGGTAATTCAATTCTGGAGTTTGAAGACAAATTTTTAAAACTTCTGTCTCACGAGTTTCTTCAGTCTTTTCAGCTTAGATTGTCTCATGTGGAGTAGGGCTCCTCTGGAAAGTATACTCATCAGATGAACAAGAGATATTATCTCCTCCACTATTTTCACTGTCTGCCTTCTGCTCTGGGCTTGGCCTTGGGCTCCTTCATTCTAATGTATCCATTGAGAGAGCTTTTTGCCAGTCCCATGAAATGTGTGATTCACTACTTACCTGCATCACCTTGATTCAAAATGTACTCTTCCCTCTATAAGGGATTGTGGGTGGTTAGATTTTTGCAAAGGTAGAGTATTTTACCTCTGAACATTTTTAAAGTACAGTAGTGAATATTTTTAGAGCTGGAAGAATTTCTGCTTTAAATTTCTCTGACATTTTTTGATAAAATTGTAATTGGAAAGAGTAGAAAAAGAAATGCCTCACTTAAAATGTAGACTGTATCCTGATGCAAGCACTCTTCAGGAGTTCCCAGCCATCAACCAGAAATCATCCCCTGTTATGAGACAGATCTTCCAAATTGTCACACAGGAACAAGCAATAAAAATGTTTTGTAAATATGAGACAAAATGGCTGCAGTATATGATTTTTAAACCAGTGAAATAATTTGTTTGCATTTCTCAAAAAAACCAAATATCCATATGTGGAATTACCACAGACTGACATTTGCACACAAAGGAAAAATAAATCATCCTTTTATTTCTCAAAGGCTACTCTCTTCCAATAATGAAACTTAGAGAAATCACAATATTAACAGGACAATCATCAATTCTGTTCTAGCTGCTTTGAGACACTTCAGCAGAAAAAGCAAAAGCAATGCTTAATATTGTTCACTTTCTGGCCCTTGCATACAGGCACTTTTGGGAGAAGTGGAGAATGACCTTAGGCTCTGGTGCTTCTCAGCTGGCAGAATAACTTCTTGGGCAGCTGGGCTGCTGTAAATTGCAGTATGGATTAGATTGCCCCTGGCTGGTTCTAAAGTCAGGGGAATAAAAGTATGGCTTTGTTTCCATTTTCTCAGCTGTGCCAGCTGAGGAGCCAGCCTTGAAAGTTCACCACTTGCTCAAGGCATATAAGGGAGTCACAGACAGAGCTGATAGTCATGTGTGCCTGAAGGACTGGAGGCTGTCAGCTGGCCTGTGAACCAGCACATACACTGGTGTCCTCCCATGTATTTGTGCACTGCTTTATACAATGGATGTCTGACACTTTCTGGTGCCTTTAGGTACCCTTGTACTGCAAATAAATAATGCCATACTATATATTTAGGAGCTAGAGAGAATATTCCTCAGTATTCAAGCAATAAACTCTCTTATTTTACAAATATTGACTATTGTTAGAGTAATTGACATTCACATGAAGAGGATTTCTGTGCAACTGAAGAGAGAATGATTTTGTTAAAAAAATAGAAAATTATAATATTTAAAAATGTTTGAAATTATCTTGTTTTCTAAGAATGAAACTTTTAAATGGTCATATGATAGTGTTTTTAAATGCTTTTTAAGAACTGCAAACTGATTAATTTTTTTCTGATTGATTTTCAACAAAAAGAAGATTTTTTTAAGCTAAACCCTGGGATGTTTAGTTTGATAGATTTCATCTCAAAAATGAGCTGCCCCACAAATTCAGCTATTCACACCTCATTTCTGTAACCATTCAAATCCAGCAGTGGAATCCCTCATGTGACCTGGCATGCTCTGTGAACCCTGCTACATGATGAGCCTTACCTTGGCTGTCTCAGGTCAACAGTGAAATCTACCATATATCATGGATATATCTCAGTAGTCTTTTACCTTCGATTGTTTTGTATACATGTTCCCATGGAAAAGAGTATTAAATATCTTTCTATTTAGAATTTACACTGTATAGATTCCTTGAAAGTATATAAAAGCAAATTACTATAAAGTATAGAAAATAATACCAATGTCCCATGATGCATCTATTATAGAAGAAGTAAAATATCATAAGAGGTAAATATCAATGTATGTCTTCCTATACCCTTAGGAATTTAGTCCCACAAAGAAACAGCTCAAACCTTTTTCAAGTTTTAAGAGGGCTTCTCTAAATATTTAGAGTTGGGAAAGCCACTTCTTTGCTACCTCAGGCTGATAAAAGAGTAACTTTCCTTTAGTCTTTTTAAAACATGAAAGGGGCAAGATCCCTAACATCAGAAGCCTCCTCCCTTTTGTCTAAGAATGGTTCTTTCAAATCTTCAAACAAGAAAATACTTTCCTCCGTAGTTCCTGATTTTCCACCAGATACAGTGCTTCTAATCCCACTGGGCTCTGTGTGTGTGTGTGTGTGTGTGTGTGTGTGTGCTGGCGTGCCTGTGCCTGTGTGTATGTTAGAGCAAAAAGTAATCCTTTTACTTTCAAGGACTATGGAGATTGCAAGGAGGGATATCTTATTTATATGCTGTTACTTTAGCCAGTCCACCTGCTGCCAATACTAAAGAATTAACAATAATAAAATGTTATCAGATATTATATTAGAACAAGAAAAGCCAAATAAACCATAAAAAAGGTTCATAAAATTCTGTTAATTTGCCAACCATTAATGAACCCATACTCCATTTTCTTGAGTGTTTTTAAGTACTTTGGGAAAATGTCTGATTATAATTATTTAATGTATAATGTCTGCTGTACACTAAAGGAGTTGGTACAACTAGAGAAGGGAGCGGTCAGATCTCATAATCTTTGCAGTACCAAACCTGTCGCTTCCTACCTTAACAGTAGTCTACAGATTCTGAAGTGCAAATGTGAAAATGTGAAAAGTGAAATGCAAAGTGAGTATGCACAGATACAGTGATTGAAGGAGGGAAAAAAATCCTGGTTCTGTGCCCTGCCCCAGACTGCACATCCTCAAAACTCAAGCTGAGGGGAAGCATGCTAAGGATCTCTGTGCAATCTAACAGTACAGAAAACAGATGGGGTTGATACTCAAACACTTGAACCCCATTACTTCAAGTCATAAAATCTTAGATTAGATCTTAAATCAGACTTTGGTTGTAATTAGTTTCTCAGGCCTTGCAATGGTCCTGCAAACTTTCTCCTTCTATGTCCAGAGAAGTGTTTTGTTTACATAATTAAAATGAGTTACTTTCATACACTTTTTAAGCATGTTGAAAAATACCTTACATACACTCAAAAGAAACAGTCCTGTGGTGACATAGGGTGATTAACTTCCCTTACATGCACTTATTGAACTTTTCAAAGTGCTCGACACTAAAAGCTACTTATACATAATTTATGTCATACTTGCTGCCTGAACTCTGTTCTTATACTTCATGCCTGCCATTCTCATGAGCATAATAGCAATAATCCATCATGTATATGTATAGCATTCTGACACTGTTTGCAGGTTGATAAGGATAAAGATACAATGAAAAGATAGATGATGGTTGCACCAGAGCCCCAGGGTTATTAGAATTTAGGAGGGAAAAATTTATTCTTTCATATTTATATTAACTCTTGGGTACAGTGTTTTATACAGCACTGCTGTACTATAGTGGTAAATGTTAACTGTCTACATTTCCTTATAGGACATGGTTAATTAATGCAAAGTCCAAATGACTTGTATTCTTATTAGGGCAATATTGCAACTGTCATTAATACATTTATTTTTCTTGGAACCACTGGAGGCATGCAAATTTATGGAGCTGGACTTTATACACGTACTTCAATTCTCAGTAACATCATATAAAGGTTTGTATTTAAAGATCACCATCTCAAAAGGGTTTATTGGAACTTAGCTGATCATGTGGAGTAAATTCCATATTTGCAGGGTAGAAAACTGCAAATTCCTTTCCTATCAACATATTGTTGGGGGCCAAGAGGTGTGATACTTCTCAGTGAGTCTTCCCAAAAACTGATCTGTACAACATGCCTTCTTAAGGCAGCATCTGGATGGTTTAAACTCTAGCTTGTTTAATGTATGTCTATCTGACACTTTTCACAAACAAAAAGAAAACCCATGTATTAAAATAATTAAACAGTAAAAGAGTTTGAACAGAAAAGTTAAAGAGCTGACTAGCTTTGTGGGACATGAGAACTGACCTTGATGTTTATAGTGTTCAAAAGAAAAAAATGATCATCTGAAAATTACATGGAGTAAAACATGACTGAAAGTAATAGTAAAGGGTTTTTATCATCTGCATTAAGTTCTTTAGGGCTCTAAGTGATTATTTTTGAATATGGTCCGGATGTGTTACTAAGTAGCACTGCTTTCAGAGATTAGCTCTGAATAAAGTTAAATAGCTGTGAATAATTTTCCATTAATAAATTAAAAAAAGTTTTGTGAAATATAGTAGCTTCATGCAGAGACACTGACAAACTATGAGTCAGTTTCCCACTGAGAGGCAACCTAATTAGACAGGTGGAGAGTTGCACTAACATGGCTATGCTGTTGTATTGGTTTTGCATGGCAAGGTTTGGTAGTGGGGGGTCTACAGAGCTGGCTGCTGTGAGATGCTGCCAGAAGCTCCCCCACATTCAGCAGAGCTAATGCCAGACAGCTCAAAAATGGACCCACTGCTGACCAAGGCCTCTGGGATAACACACCAAAGGAGAGGAAAAACTGCAGTGGAACAGCAGTGAAAAGAGAGACATGAGGAAGATGTGACAGTAAGAACTCTGCAGACACTCGGGTCAGTGAAAAAGGGGGAGGAGGTGCTCCAGACTCTAGAGCAGAGATTCCCCTGCAGCCCATGGTGAAGACCATGGTGAGGCAGCTGTGATGCTGCAGCCCATGGGGGTCTAGCGGAGCAGAGATCCACCTGCAGCCCATGGATGCCCAAAGGAGGCTGTGACCCTCTGGGAAGCCCACACTAGACCAGGATCTTGGCAGGACCTGTGGACTCTTGGAGAAATGAGCCCACATTGGAGGGGGTTTGCTGACAGGACTTGTGACCCCTTGGGGGACTCATGTCAGAGCAGCCAGTTCCTGAAGTACAGTACTCCATGGAAGGGACCCACACTGGAGCAGTTCATGAACAACTGCAGCCTGTGGGAAGGATTCAAGCAGAAGTTGGTGAAGGACTCTGTTTTGTGTGAAGGACTGGAGCAGGGGAAAAGTATGAGGAATCCTCCCTCTGTTGAGGACGGAGTGGCAGAGACAGCATATGTAGAACTGACCACGACCCTCATTCCCTGAGCACTTCTGGTTGAGGGGGAGGTAGAGAAATCAGGAGCGAAGTTGAGATTAGGAAGAAGGGCGGGGTGGGGGGAAGATGCTTTAAACATTTGGGTTTATTTCTCATTACTCTGGTTTTGACTGGCAATAAACTAATTTACCTGAGTTGAGTCTCATTTTCCCGTGACAGTAACTGATGAGTGATCTCTCCTTGTCCTTATCTTGACCTACAAGCCTTTTTTATATTTTCTCTTCCCTATCCATTTGAGGAGAGCAGTAATAGAGTGGCTTTAGTGGGCACCTGACATCCAACCATGATCAACCCTCCACAGCTCCCTTCAATTTTGGGGTGTGATTGGGACCCTATGCATGGCACTTCTCTGCTCCAAGGGCTGTTGTGATTTAACCCCTGCTGGCAACTAAACTGGTCTCAGGGGCTTTGTCACTCCCCTGCAATGGAATGGGGAAGAGAGTTGTAAAAGTGAGAAAATTCACAGGCAGAGGCAATAGGTAAAGCAAAAGCTGTGCAGGCAAGGAAAACAATAAAAGGAATTCACTGCTTTCCATGGGCAGGCAGGTGTTCAGGCATTTCCAGGAGAACCTGGTCTTATCACATGGAAGGGTGAGTTGGAAAGACAAAAACCACCACTCTGAATGTCACCACCTCCCTTTCTTCTTTCCCCAGCTTTATATGTTGAGCATATGAGGTGTAGAATATCCCTTGGGTCAGTTTGGATCTGCTGTCCCAATTGTGTCCCCTTTAACTTTTTGTGCATTCCCAGCCTTGCTGCTGGTGTGGAGTTAGAAGCAGAAAAGGCTCTGTGCAAGCAGCAGTAGTGAAAATATCCCTGTATCGTCAACAGTGTTTTTTGCACAAAAGCCAAAACATAGCCCCATACAAACTACTGTGAAGAAAATAACTTGATCCCAGCCAAATCCAAGCCCTAGAAAAACATTTGCATTTTTAGGATAAAATTCCTTCTCCATGTAACAACTGGTGACAATTCCTATTGTCTGTAACAGGACTCAGTCTAATCTGTTTCAGAGTCTGTTCCTATATGTGGGTAAGTATTACGGTGCTCTAACAATAAAGAAGAAATTGTGTATGAACAAAATTAGAAAAGCCTAGGAAGAAATACACACCACATGAAACTTGGGTAAAAAGAAATATGAGAAAGTTCCTCAAATTCATTAAAAAAAGAAAAGATAAAAGAAATATAAGTTCTATTATTTAAAAGAAATGAGGACCAAATAACAGATGACACAATGAAGTGCAAAATCTTCACTATATTTTTTCTTCATTCTCCACTAAAGAGGTTAATTGTGACCAGAAGCTTAAAACAATTAACATTAGCAACTAAGTGCTAGAACTATAAGCCAGAATTGGTTAACAGACAGAAAAGTTCTTAGATCACCACAACTTAACAACATTTTTCTCTAAAGTATTTATGATCTGAAATCTCTGAACCATTAGCAGTCACCTTTGAGATTAAGAACAGATAAAGGCTGAGGGGACATCTAATGGAAATATACAACTAGTAAAGTAAAAAGAAAAAGAGTATTATGTATCATCCCTAGCTTACACTTAGAATGTTAAGGCAATAAATTATTAATCAATGATTCTTCTCTCTGAGCACCTAGAAAATCTGAAGCTGATTAAAAGTAACCATGGGAGAGTTACTGAATTCACAACACAGCTGCAAATCACAGCAGGCCAATCTGATACCATTCCATGGCAGCACAATTAACTGAGTCACAGGGAAGTATTTGCATACTTTTTCTTTGCTGACATGTGACAATTCCATATGACACTGTCAGAAGTATGGTAATATGTTCTCAGTGGAAATTACAGTAAAATTAGTTGAATTAGCAGAAACATCTTGGCATCTGTTCACTGACAGTCTGAAAGAAATATCTGGAGTGAAGAATTATGCAATATTTTTAATACAATTGAAGGACTAGTATTTGTGGATAACACAAAGCAGGATTGTTATAGAAATTCTGGAAGGTAGAATTATATTCAACACCATTTTGATAAACTGGAGAAATAGTACAAAGCAATAAAACTGGATATAACAAAGACATGCAAACTGCCTAGGAAGGAAAATGTAAAATGCAGAATGGCTTGCTAGGCAGATATACTGCAGAAAAAGGGCACAGGATTACAATAGGTTGCAAATGGAACATTAGCCAATATTGCAAAACCAGCAGAAAAAGGATGATTTAAAATATGTAAGTCCTGAGACATACAGAGTAACTATTTCACTCTAGTCAGCATTTGTGAAGCCTTAAGAGGATTACTGAATGTGGTTTTAAGTCTCAAGGAAGGGATGGGATGAGATAGAAGCAACAAAAGGTTAATAGACATGGAAAATATGACCACTCTCAAAGAACGAATGAAAAATATTAAAAGCCTTTCCTATTTAGTCTTGAAAAGAGAACCTTGGTGTCATAGGTTAACAGTCTTCCAATACACAAATTGTTGCAAGGAGAACAATCATTTGTTGTCAATGATCGTGTCACCAAACACAAAACAAAAAAAATTGCTTGTAGCAGGAGGAATTTGTATTATATATCTGGGACACCTTTATATTACCGTTAAGAACACCTTACCTGTTGTTTCTTGTTACAGTTGTGGACTGTGTGTCTACCTGTCCAGTCTACCTGGACTTTAATAAAGACTTTGACTGTAGTATGGCGCCTGTGGGGCTGCTTACTGGCTAAGCAGCAGTTCCCAGACCAACTAAAACAGTTTGTGGGTTCCTCAGTCTCTTGGCTGTGTGTGGTTTCAGTCTTGGAATAATGGAGCAGGCTCTGGCGTGGGTCTAGGAAGGTGCTTATTCCAGCGCAGTGCACGCGCCAGAACACAGCTGTGGGCCCTTGTCCTCTCCTTTTCCAGGGCGCAGCCTGGGAGGGGCACACTCTGGGCCAGTGAGGGAAGGAAGGGCGTGGTTTAGGACAGGGTGATACCAGGTGATATTTGGGAACAGGGGGAAAAGATTTCGGAAGGAATCTACCAACACAGGAAATGAAACAAAATACAGATACAACTTTGAAAACCTCAATCATGCACTGCAACATTTGACATTGTTTCCCACAGCATTTTCCTGGAGAAATTGGCTGCCCGTGGCTTGGATGAGTGCATTGTTCACTGAGTAAAAAACTGGCTGGATGGCTGGGCCCAAAGAGTGGGGGTGACTGGAGTTACATCCAGATGTAAGGACATCCTCAGGACCCAGTACTGGGACCAGTCCTGCTTAATATCTCTGTCGATGCATCGCTATCAATGATCTGAATAAGGGGATCAAGTGAACCCTCAGGCGATTTGCAGATGACACCAGTTTATTTGGGAGTGTTGATCTGCATGAGGGTAAGAAGGCTCTGCAGAGGGATCTCAGCACACGAGGTAAACTAAGACCAGTTTGATGAGTTTAAGCTGAAGTGCTGGATCCTGCACCTGGTTCAGAACAACTGCAGGCAATGCTATAGCCCTGGGAGAGAGTGGCTGGAAAGCTGTATGGGGGTGCTGGTGACAGCAGCTGAACATGAGCCAGTGTGTGCCCATGTGGCCAAGAAAGCCAGTGGCATCCTGGCCTGTGTCAGATGTAGTGTGGCCAGCAGGGCTACTACTACTAGGGCAGGGATCATCCACCTGTACCTGGCACTGGTGAAGCCACACCTCGAGTGCATGTCCAGTTCTGGGTCACTCCCTTCAGGAACTGAGGAGCTGGAGTGTGTCCAAAGAAGGGCAGTGGGGCTGTGAACAGCCTTCATAACTACTCTTGCCAGGTTTGGCTGAGGAGGCTGGGATTGTTTAACCTGGGGAATAGGAAGCTTTTCACTCCCTACAACTGCCTGAAAGGAGGTTATGGACAGGTGGGGATCAGCCTCTTCTCCCAGTTAATGAGCTACTGGGCAAGAGGAAATGGCCTCAAAGTCATGCCAGTGATGGTTTAGATTGGATATTAAGAAAAAAATTCATCACAGAAAAGTTTGTGAAGCACTGGAACAGGCTACACAGGGAAGAGATTGAGTCACCATTCCTGGAGGTGTTTAAAAGAACTGTAGATGTGGTGCTTGCAGATGTGCCTTAGTAGTGAACTTTGAAGTGGTAGGTTAAAGATTGGACTCAATTATCCTAGAAGTCTTTTCCAGCTTAAATTATTTTATAACTATGAAATTACACTTACTTTCGAGATGCCTTAAAAAAATTTACAGCCTAGATATTAGAAAATTTAGGAGTTACTCTAGTTGGTTATTTAGTGTAACAATGTGTATAATAAGAGAATAATATTTTCCATATACTATAGCAAAAAAAAAAAAAGGTTTCAGTAAAAGAGTTTAGTAAACTTTTATTTATCATTGTGATGAATTACAGGCACAGTCTTACAGCACAGCAAATGTAGAAGTAATCATTACTTCAGCATATCTTCTCTAATATATTTATTTATATTTCAGCATAAAAGGTTTTTTCTGGGTGACCTGGATTTTGAGGTTTCTTTAGAAAATTTCAAATTATCTGTACTTATAACTTCTTTTCAGTCTCCAAACGTATTAAAGGTCACTGAGATAGGAATTGACTTTTACTAACTTGTGTGCAAATGTGCAAAAAAATCTTGATCAAAACATTTAGTCACTAAATAATTAAAGATTATCAGAATGGATAAAATCTTGGAAAAACTTATCTGAAGGTCAGTGTAACCCTGATTTGGTTGAAAGGATTCATCAATGCCTTTAAAGGTGTTTTTGCTGCACTAATAAAATAAAAATTTATCTAATTATGGGAAGGCAAAATGAATTGGGTTTTGGTTTGGTGACTTAATCATGAGGAGAAGATGAGCTCTTGATGCATGGGATAGTCCAAGATGAAAAAAAAAAGTTCAATTTTGAGCAGTTAAAAATGTATTTCTTAATTTGTATAGAATATAATGACATATATATCAAATAATTCCTAATAATGACACTAGAATATGCAACATTCTTTACGTTCAACTGTAGTTGGCTGTGCTTTTCATTCCATCCCTGGTATTTGTGGGATATTTACAGTCAGACATAATTTCATTATCATTCTAACTTCTCTCAATTAGTCATTGTCGAACTGGTCACCTGACATTGACCTGTAATGTGACACTTCCACCAGGATGAGATCTGTTCTGCCTTAATTGAGAATGTCAAGTTCCTTTCAGTGAACAGAGACCACCCTACACTTTTTAGTGAATTCACAGCTTGTTTCTGAGTTAAATCAAAATAAAAAATAATTCATTAAACTGCCTCACTCTTTGGGGAGTCCCTTAGGAATGCCTGTCATCTTAACAGGATCTAGCATTATATCAGACCAAGAGATTTCCCAAGAGCAGCCAAGAGTGGCCAAGTAGTACCAATATAGGATTTGCTTTTTATGATTATTGCTTGAACTCAATCTGGACAGCACATACCCAATGAGTATAAAATACATTCATCTACAACCCCTCACTTTTCAACAACATATTTCAAAAATATAATTGAAATAAAGGAAATGTCATAATAGGATGCCCCTCTTTTCCCTGCTTTAGTAAACACAAAAGAAACAAAAATAAAGATACATTCAAAGTTAATTTAAAGTAGGTTTTTCCAATATTAGCTTCAGAATTCACTTCTTAACATGTAGCCTTCTAAAAACATTCTGAGGGGAATAAATATTGTATTTTACCTCTTTTGATGGCGGAAATTATATGGGTGGATTTACCATTAACTGGATGCAACTTATGTTATGGACTAGGGTCCAAATAATGACATTATTCAGGCCCTATTCACATATGTAATAGGAAATATGGAGAGAATATATAATGTAGTACTATTAATCTGAGTGATTATTCACAGAAGAAATCATATATTTATTAAAATAAAGTTTTCCTTTATAATAGAAGTGAGGAACAGGAATTTCAAGCCTTCTTACTTAATCAATTAAATAAGTCAGAAAGAGATTTGACTGTACAGTTCTCTGTGAATACAATATTTCCAAATTAAATTAATTGCTCTGCAGAAACATGACAAAAGCCATTAAATGTAAGTGCTGATCGTGGCCAGTGTACCTTCCTGTAGCCTTCTTCAAGCATCTGGCTTATAGTGTTAAATGACTGAACAGATTTAAAGTTTGTTAAAATTGCCTTCTCCTTTTTTATGAAATAGTGTATAAACAGTGTATGAATTTTTTTTAAAGTCATAGGTGAAAGAGACCACTATACAATATCCTTTCATAACAATCATTACTAATCAATATATCTTGAATTTCTAGTGAATATTGTCAAAAACAAGTTATTCAATTCTATATTGTAAATTCAATCAATTGAAATGATAATAATTTAAAAAATTGTTAAAAATTAAATAGGTTGAGTAAGGAGTTCATTCTGTGAAATCTATTTGTAGTCACAGAATCATTTAGGTTGGAAAACACCTCTGGGATCATCAGGTCCAACCTTTGACTAATCACCACCTTGTCAACTAGACTATGACACTGAGTGCCATATCCAGTCCTATCTTGAACACCTTCAGGGATGGTGACTCCTCCAGCTCCCTGGTCAACCTGTTCCAATATTTAACAGCCCTTTCTGTGATGAAATTCCTCCTGATGTCCAGCCTAAACTTCCCCTGGTGGAACCTGAGGCTGTGTCCTCCTGTCCTGTCTCTGGTTGCCTGGGAGAAGAGACCAACCTCCACTTTGCTACGACCTCTTTTCACATAGGTGTAAAGAGCAGTAGGGTCACTCCATGGTCATTCAATGCAAAAAAGGAAGAAAAAGATAATGCCTATCCAACTTCCTCATGTTTTAAAAAGTCATTTTACAGTCTTTAAAAGTTTTTACTTGGATAGCACTTTGCACAATAATAGATACTGAAAGATAGTAAAATTAAAAATACAAATTTTGGAAAGATTATATGTAGCTTTTAATTCATGATCCCAAGTTGATTTTAGAAAAAAAAATCAGTTTAAAGACACAGTGGATTCATAAACTTTGGAATTATTTGCAGCTGGTCTTGGACACCATGGATAATGTATTTTGTTTAGTATCATGTTTCTTTTGAAAAATCTCTTAGAATGGAAATGATACATTATACTTTCCAGTAAGGATTTCTGTCTCATGTACACAGAAACATTTTCCAGTGGTGTTCTATGGTATATTGAGTACTACAATTACTTAGGGATTTGAAAAGAAATGTGTCACAAAGCAATACAGAAATATAGTTTACAGTGCAGAACACAAAACAAGACCAAAAATAATAATGAGTATTAAAATATGTTTTTTAAGTTCCAAAAAATGTTTCTGTTTATAAGACATTATTTAATTATTAAATAATGAATGATAATTTTCTCCTACACAATAAAATAGGAATGTATACATAATAGAAAACTCAGTGGAAGCATGAAAGCACTGACAAACCAGCACTTGTGTTGGTCTCTGGGAGGGAGGGACTCATATATGCAGATTGTCCACACAGTCTCTGGCTACTCAGGAAGGCTCAGGAGAAGTGTTTCTAAGGGAGGGCAGTTCTAGAAGGATCTCACAGACCTTTCTGGCAATTATTCTAGGGCCGGTGGATGTTTCTGTACCCTGGTTCAACCTAAAGTTCAGTCAGTCAGGGTAGCTGCCTGGCGCAGTAAAGCATTGTCAGGACACTAATTCAGATGCTGAAGTCAATGCAAATTAAATACCAATGCTGACTGACATAGAGGGACCCTCAAGGAGGCACTTGCACTGCTTTGGGACTGCTGCTGCTGTCTCTGCCAGGCTTTGGTGTTCACTGGTGTCATGTGGGACTCTGAGCACAGACTGTTCAGAGGGAAATTCTTTTGAATCTATGAAAATGTCACCTGTTTTCATCTCTTTCTTCAACATTAAAACTCAGTTTATGGGGATAGAGAATACTTGAAATAACAAAACAGTTATCAAGGCATATATGACTTGACTTCTAAAAAAATTATGAAATAAATTTTAAAAACTGGTGGAAAAAAATAATGTATTTCATGCTTATTAGCTGAATAAGATATGCCATTTTCCCTGTATCCTCTCTAGTCTCAGAATTATTTTATTTTTTTAACATCAATATACATTTTAAACTCAGAAAAAAGTGTTTCAGATGTTACTTTGATAAACTGTAATTATAATATAATCGTATGGGATTTTCAAAAACAATCACACTGACGAGTCAGCAAGGTCAAAATTGTTTTTGATTTTGCTTATGGCAAAGCCTGATAATCATTTCATCATTCACAAAGTATTTTGAAACCAATTTTCTGAGAAATTCAAAACAATAAGGCTTGAAATTTTCTTTTATGTATACTTTTCTGCTGGATTTTTAATTCTTTTATTGTGATTACTAATCATTATTTATTGATATCTATATACTGCTAATGCTGTCTTTGAGATATCTCATTTAGTTTCAAGCAAGCTACTGCAATCTGTTTGTTTAGCATCCCATGCTGAAAATATGCAACGAGAACTGCATGTGTTATTTTGTGTTAAATTAGAGTTCAGGCAATAGGTATTTTTAATCACCAAGTTTATATGTTATGAAATAGCAAAAAATAGTCTTAATTCCTTTCCTGATTATTTGAGACATTGGAGTGCAGCTGTGAGTATTGTGTCCATGTAGTAAAAACACATAAAAATGCTACCTTTAAAATGCTATCATGATTTTTTTGAAGCACTTATATGTTGGAAGACTACCAAATGTTGAAGTCTGCACCTCTTGTATTAGAGCTAGCTTTGTCACATCACCACAGCTTGGAATGTATTTAGCATGAAGGGAGGCTGACAAAAGGCTCTTCTTCAGGGATTTTTGAGGCTCTATTTCATACTGTATGAGTTATAATTACACTTCTTGAGAGCAGGAAGATGCTTTGTCAAAATCTTCAGAATGTGTGAGATATCGTTTCAAGACCTATTTATAGCTCTGGAAAAATAGACAGAGAAATTGAAAATATACTCAGGTTCTGTTTGCTGTACACTACCCTGAGACAATTCTTTTTATCATAATATCTATAGTTTTGCAGGCTTTCTATTGTCTCTCCCTCTCTTTAGAGAAGTCTATGAATCACAATGCTTTGCAGCTCAAATAAAATTTGCACTAAGTATATTTTAAAATTAGGTACCCCCAAATTTGTTTTAAGGCCCTTCTTCATGCCCTGGTAATAGCCAGAACACGGAAAAATTAAAAGGAAACAATGTAGCCATACTGCAGTCAGTGAGCATTCATGCTAGAATTACCTCTAAATTCAAGCTTTTGCACTTACATGGCAGAATAAGACATGGAAGGCTGTAGTTTGATAAACACTCCTTTCAGCACCTGTGCTGTCTCTGATCACTTCTGATGCTCCTTATCCTCACTTCTCTTTGTTAAAAGTAACTTATTTTTACTCTGGATCAATTTCTCAGTCTCACAGTCCAGACCTGCAAACAGCTGTGCTAGTTTAACTGAGAAAGTGGCATAAGGACTACACTGATAGCTGAGAACTCCTTATGACAAACTAATGCTGAAAAAAGTGTTCTTCAAAATACAGGAAAAGACATGCATTAAATAAAATTACTTTTTCTGTTCTGTGTACGTGTGAAGAAGTCAAAAGGAAAATCTGTTTAGAATGACTATTCAATGATTTTTCTATTGTGCAGTACTAACTTTTTTGCAGTCCTGATACATGTAGTACACCTTTTAAATTTTTTTAAAAATCATAAATATATTAATCATATTTTGTTTTTTTAGGTGCAAAACCTCATCAGTTAAGAAAAACTTCTGTTTTAACCCCAGCTACTTGTCCTATTCAGGAAAACCATGCTTTCTTAAACTGTCTTTTTTATGTTTAAATAAATAGGTAGAAACTAGCTTAATTCAATTTTCAAAATTTGTGTATGTGTGTTTTCTGAGTGCTTATTATTTTTTTTTCTTTTTGAATTCCTATGGCATGATTTAACATGATCCTTAATAACCTCAATAAACCTTTAATAGATTTTCTTACATATAAAAGGACTTCATTGTTAATTATTGGTTACAGAACATACACAGAAACTGGAGAATAGATTTACTAGGAGCCTCTGTTCTTAGAAGAAAAATGTGACCTGAAAAATCCTTTTACTAATGGCTAAACCCAACAGATTCCAGAAGTAAATTCTTGACTACATTTTGGGTTACACTGCATTATTTGATTTTTGTCAAGATATGCTAGTAGTGCAGCATAGTATATGTGCAAAATATAAAATCTTTATAATATGTGCTCTTACTTCAGGCCCTGAAGAAAATACATAATGAAACCTCCTGCAGACTGCCATGTGTCAGATGAAGCATGTGTTTGGGAAAAGCCAACACAGATGCACCAAGGGTGAGTTACACTTGACAAACCTGATTGCTTTCTATGACAAAGTAACTTTCATGGCTGATCTGGAACAAGCACTGGACATTGTCTACATGGATTTCTTTAAGACCTTCAATGTGTTGCATCAATGTGAGCGTCACCAGCAGAGACGCTCAGCATTTGTCAGGTCACATCTGGTGTACTGTGTTCAGTTTTGGTCCCCACTGTACAGTAAAGGATGCGCACAGAGTGGAGAGGGTCCAGAGAAGGGCCACAGGAATATTCAGAGAACTGGGAAGCCTGACACGTGAGGAAAGGCTGAGAGAGCTGGGTTTATTCAGTCTTGAAAAATGGAGGCTTAGGGGAGATCTTGTTCCAGTACATAAAGGGTGGCTAGAGAGAAAATGGAGATTCCTTTTTGCAGTGTCACGTGGAAAAGATGAGAAGTAATGGGTAGGAGTTGTGCCTAGGGAAATTCTTACAGGACACAAGAGAAAAAATTTACACAGTAGGAACAATCAGCCATTGTAAAAATCATCCAAGGGGAGAGGTAAATTTCCCAACACTGGACTAGCATTTCGCAGGACATGAGGCTGGACTCTCTTGTCTAGACCATGCTTTTGTCAAGAGAGGGTGGAGCAGATGAACCTAGAGGTTCCTTCCAACCTGGTGGTCCATGATTCTATGATCCTATGCAAAAAAAGATAGATGCAGTTATTTTTTTAAAGTCTAATCCAAGTACTTCTAAGATTTTAATTTTAAGATCTTATCCTTTCCAAAGAAAAACAGATAAAAGTGTTATTGATTCTCTTAATTATAATTTAGTCACTGAATGCTTTACAGGGGAAATACAATAACAAATATAGTTTTACACAAAGGAGTATGCAGATTGTGAGGGTACTATCTCAAATATCTTTTTTTAATCTCAATAACAGAAGCTATGTATTTATTTTTTGCTTAAGAGGTTCTTTAACATTTCCAATCAATGTTGGATACATCTCTTTTTCAGTTGTTTTTTTTCCTCCAGTAGGCTCCTTCTCCATCCCCTTGGTATCTTGATATTTTGAAAATATGATCAGACAAAACCTAGATCTACTTTTCTATATACTAGTGCCTTATTGATTTGTCATTCTCTCACAAGTTAGGGTTTTGTTTGCTTGTTTCTTTTTTGATATAAAATTCATTTTATATCAAAATATCAGAAAATGAACACATTTAATTTTGAGCCTCAGCATACATGCAACTTAAGAAATAAAATCCTAGAGTTCCACTGAAAGAAAAATCAACATCAATAGGACCAGGGCCACAGGAAGAGTTCTAAAATAACATTGTTTTTTACAGGCATTTGCTATTTACCTACTTCCTTTTCTTTTCTAACTTGGGGAAATTTTCTGACAACCACTTTTAATTTAAGTAAATATAAATTTTCATTGTTAAGTGGGCAGAATTAAGGCAAATTCCCTTGTTAAAGGACACTTATTTTCCTCTATATTGTTTTACTTACCACTTCAAGAGATTACGTACATCCACCTCAAGTACTTAAAAAACAGGCTTCATGATGGCTCTGGAATAAAACTGCTCATATATTTATTCCAATGTCAGGATTGAAAGTCATTATTCCACTGCTGAGCTTGTTATCTCTTTTCCTTCCAGGAAACTATTTGATTTTAAGTATTATTTTCAATGGTCAGTATCGTATGTGGTTGTATTTGGTCTAGCTGAGGTTAATTTTTCCCATGGCAGCCCTCAAAGTGCTGTGCAATGCATTGATAGCTGGAAAGGTGTTGATAATGCAGCCGTGTTTTGGGCACTGCTGGACAGGGCTGGCACAGCAGCAGAACATTTCCCCCTCCATCAAGGGGCTGGGAATGGGCAAGGTCTCGGGAGGGGACACAACCAGGCCAGCTGCCCCAAATTGACCAAAGGGATATTCCATACCAGGTGACATCAGTTCAGATATAAATCTAAGAAAAGGAAGAGGAAAAGGGAGCATTTCTTATTTACAATGTTTGCCTTCTAGAGCACCTGCTCCGTGTGCTGAAGCCTTGCTTCCCAGGAAGTGGCAGAACATCACTTGCAGATGGGAAGGAGAGAATAAATTTTTTATTTCTCTTTGCTTGAGCACGCACAACCTTTCACCTTTGCTTTAGCAAACTGCCTTATTTCAACCTCTGAATGGTTTTCCGTTTTATTTTCTCACTCTGTCCAGATAAGAAGTGGGGAGTAACAAAACACCTTGGTAGGCAGCTGGCATCCAGCCAAGATGAACCCATCACAGTGCTATTCCTTTTAGCACCTTGTCAAGATATGTTTACCCCCTCAGCTCCAATCTTAGCCACTTTTGTTTTCATTTTATTTTCTGACTTAATTTTTTCTGTGTATGACAACCATTTGTTCCCGTCTTAGTTACAACGTATGTATTTTTAAATACCAAATTAAGAAATACTTAGATAACATTCCATGTAGATGATCTACTGTACTATTAATGCATAGCTCATAATTTGAAAGAAAGTTACTTTAAAGAAACAAAGAAGTGTATTGAGGGCAAGAATGATGAGTCTGGGTTTGGAGTTAAACTGAAGTTTCTCCAGTGGATCACTTCTTAGGCGACAATCACAAATATGGTAACATACTTGAGTTGCTGCAGAAAAGTCTTGAACCCATTGAGGGGCCTGCCTTGGTCTGTCTCCTTTATGCATAAACAGGTCAGTCAACAAAAAATTTTGACATATCTTCACTTCAGACCTTGGTATGTTGAAGAAAAACAGTCCCAGTGAAAATTTCCTTCCTTCTAGGAGTCTGTAGTTTGCTCTCATTGCAAAGGATTGAAACCTCCAAATTAGGAGCAGAGTGTACAGCTGTGGATAATGTTTTCACTAGCTCTTTATGAATCTGTTCATTCATATATACAAGGGCCAGTATAATTCACCGTTCAACTATTTTTAAAGGTCACTTACTAGATTCTTCTCGGCAATGACTTTGAATTTGCTGTGGGGTTTTGCTGGACTCCATCTCTTTCAAGAGCAGTTTTTCAAACTATATATAAAGAAGACTTAAAAAGTTTATTAGTGATATATTTATATTCTTGCCAAAAATAGTAACTATTCCATGTTGCTTGTTTTTGTTTTCTAGTTAGTCAAATATTTTACTAGCTGGAGGCTATAATATCTGTCATTTATTGTAAGAAATGGGGTGGAGCAGAGTTCTTCCAGTCACAGCTGATGACAGATAATTATACACCAGAAAATAGAACACCCTGGGGAAAAAAAAATAATTCAGATCATGCTCAAGTGAAATTGTTTAAGGCTATTTTGGATGGCATGGGTATTTATGAGCTCTATTAATAATAAATGAACTAATGTTGTAGTTCTACAATTTGCAGGCAACCTCATCTGACCGTTGAGAAGATGCTGGCTTTCTGGCATAGTGAAAGTGCATAAATATTCATATCTTAAGAAAATAAAGCCTCCTATCACTCTATAATGGTTAAAAGTACATAAAATGTAATGAAAACATGAAAAGTATTGGGTACTGAAATTTGTGATAGCTAGGTTTCTTCATTTATAGTTTAAAACCACATTAGATATTCTTTCAGTAGCAGAAGCTATTAACCCTTCAACCAGTTACTTTGCCAAGAGTATTAATTACTTGTTGAATTGCAGTGCCGTAGACATATGCAGATGCACAGAAATTTTGTAAACCTTTGCGGATAACTTTTTGATATACTTTTTATACCTGTCCAGAAGATAAATGAATGCTGCCTTATTCCAGGTAAGTTAAAAAAAAAAGGAAATAAGTCCCATTTAAAAGAGCCAGTAAATGCCTTCTAAGCACTTTTCTGTATGAAAATGTTAGTAGTTCCAAAGTTAATATCCCTTGGGAAGTTATTCTTGCTTTGAAACACAGTTAATTCTACAAAAATTGTACCTTACCTAACAGGAAAGTATTTCCTTCGTGCTCTCTATTTCTTGTGATCATCATTAAAATTACTGTGGAGCAGGAAAACTTGGATTTGCCTATATTTATTAAAATCTGAGGACATGCAGATTTACCGTGCTGGTAAAGTTGGGGATCAACACTTGTAGCATAATGCATAATTAGGAAAACAAGAAGCACCCTCTCATTTGGGAGTCAGGATAGTTCTATTCCTTCCACTTGGTTTTACAGCAGACAAAGTTCATTCTTGCTGAGGGATTTCTATGCCAGCATGTGATGCAGATGCATCCTTGGAGTCCTAAACATCCTGGGAACTGGATCAAGAGTAGAGAGAAGACAGAAAATGTTAGAAAACTTTTGCAACCCTGTAAGTCACATACCCTTATTTCCCTGGTGAGTCCAGCAATACTGTGCAAGTTTTTTTTATTCTTTTTCCTATATTTAAGATGTCGGTTATATTAAACATGGAAAGAATATTTTCATCTCTGAATTTGATAACCTGGAATGGTAAAGGAGTAATAAAACAAATAAATGAGAGAAATTAGTTGTTCTTTTCTCCTGTCAATGAATTTAGAAATTCTCTTCAGTCACCTAAATATGTCTCTGTATCATCACACAATTTTGCATGAATATTTACATATCTGTATGTATTGATATATATCTAACTGTTAGATAATTGAAGGATCCCCTAGCAGGACAGGACAGACATAAAAGAATAAGGATATGAACCATTTTGTAACCCTGATTCCAAAATGTAAAGCAGTACCAGGGTTACAGCTACAGTTCATAGTCTAAAGTAGCAGCTACAAAGCAGATCTGGCTTTTCCCACCGATTGATACAACTCTGTATATCAAGCCACTTCATGAGCTACTCTTCTACCAAAAGATACAGCTTGGAGAATGATAGCCTGATAGAATTAGAATATTAGAAGAATTAAACACAAAAATTGCACAGGATCTAGGAAAGGATATTTTATTGCAAATTACCACAATGCATATGAAATGCGAAAAAACTCAACTGTGCTGTAGGCCTGCAATGGGATTTTGCAGGTTATACCCAAGCTAACAGAATTAGGCTTTTGATAATTCAAGAACAGTGTAGAAATCCACACCTGGGAGCAAATTATAAGAAGGGGGCCATTATTTATTTTCCAACACATAACAAACAATAGTCTCTTTTAGTATTGTCTTGATACTGAATAGACTCTCTGATCTTGTTTTGTGTGGTGTTCTTTAAACCTCTCTTGTGTTATATGCATGGACATATATGTGCATCCACATATAGACACATACAAAGACTATTTCAAAATTTTTGTTTAGTACCAGTAAAAATTCCTAACATTAAGTGGTTCTAATTAGTCTATAACTCTTGCTGCCTAAGTACTCTTATAAAGCTGCTGTAATAGAACTGTATGATCCCTAAAATTCTAGACATCCATCTCATTTCTAACAAGGCATTAATAGGGTCAAAGATTCACCCTCATTCACTGAGCAACATTAAACATGAATAATTGGAGATACTTCTGCTATTTTTTAACAGCTAAGGGAATCTCTATACCAATAATTTATTTAAACCATTAGCAGTAAGATGGCAATATTGAGTCCATTAATAATTTCCATTTTATGAATTTCTGTTTTACTTTTCTGAATCAGAAGTATAAACCCATCGTAATTATAACAATTTCTAGAAACCTGAGGGACTTTTCTACTTTCTGTTAATTATGATAAAGCATGGGTACCATTGCAGTTGACCAGTACACGTTGGAGAGGGCAAGGCATACTTTTCTTTGAGATATTCCTAACAGGAAGAACAAGAAAACCGTAAAATCTGTAGGTAAGGGTTGGTAACACCAAGTTCTACTAAATGCACCATTCTTCATTGAAAATGTGTTGAGGTCATTCTCAGGGCTAAATGCAGATGTCCTTGTCCATGAAGAACTGAGCCTTATACTGCTGAAGCTGATGATCCAAATATTCTTAATCTGGCAATCTCACTCCTACATCTCCCTGAGGACAAAAGAATTTCCTTCACTTGTGCAAGATGCTTTTTCTTGGGGCAGGATACCCTTGCACACAAAAAGGAATTATAGTATGCCCGAGTCTTCTGTCATCTTTATTAATACATAATGAAATATTTTGCTGATTTAAAAATGTTACATGCTATACTAAACTCTCTCTCTCTATATATATATTACTATAGTGTGTTTCCCCCCATCATACCTTATCACCAAATACTCTCATTTTGTTTCAAATCACTGCTTACTGTAGCAAATAATGTACTCAAGATTAAATATAGGCAGTATAGCTGTCATCTAGATAGATAATATCTACATGTTATACGAGACCAATATCTTAGAAAGACATATGTTTAAAAGCAGAAATCTGAGATATTTGAAATCCTTCCTGTTTTCCAGATGTCCCTTATCTCTATAAAATGTTCCTGTTCTTTAATCACTTATTGTCTAAAAGTATGACAAAAACCTCATTATTTGAAGTCAGGTTCTGAATATAAAGCAGGTTTTTTTCAGTATTAGGAAAGTCAAGCATTTGGAGCAACCAGACAGGTTCTGAAATACCCATCCTTGAGTGTTTTCCAGACCCATCTGGATAGGCTGGTCTGATCTACCAGCTGAGACTGGTTTGAGCAGGAGGTTGGATTAGAAAACTCATCAGGTTCCTCCCAGACTTAATTGTCCTATTAACCTATGCTGCTAATTCAAGTAAATATTGAATGTTAGGTGTATTAAACTTTTCACTTATTGACTCTTACTTAATCCTAAACTCTCCCCACAGTTTTGTTCAGCCATACATATAAAAACAGGACGGATAAAGTCTATCAGTGGCAGGTACTGTGGAACTTGGCACCAGTGTACAATCTTAGGGAACAGAAAGTTTGTTCTTCCTTTCTTAGTGCCTAGACATTTTGCATCCTAGGTACTGCAAGTGAAACCTTGTGTTTTCTATCATGCTCCATCTCACCATATCCACGTGGTTATAGACAGTTGCAAGTTTAATCTTATTTTGGTCTGCTTTGGTTTATACTTTAAAAGAGACTTTACCATGACACTTTTACTTCATGGCCTAAGGATAAAATGGGGATGGACAATCAGGCATAATTTTACTTGCAGAACATTGGGGTGTTCTGTTCAGTATGTTTTATATGAAATGGAAAGTTACCTGGGAAAAAATGGTATGAATTTTCCCATCTTTATCCTTAGTCTCTATGATTAATTAGTTGTGGAAACTCAAGATCAGATTTAAGTTGAAATTTCAAGATTGAAGGTTTTCTTCTCATGCTGCCTGTCTCACTGCTAACTTCACATTTTTGTTTCCATTCTATTCTCCTATTTGCAATTTCTGGTCTGTACTGGACTGTATTTCACTTGAGCTGGTCAGTTTCTTTCTGTCACATCTCCAGAAAAATAACAACAATCTATAATTGCTATTCAGCAATATCCTGGAGCTTCAAATTAAAAGGAAGTCCACCTTTATATCAGAACAAAGGATGTTCTACATAAGCAAAGATATATGTGTTATTAATCATCTTTATGTTGCGTATTAACATTGGGTTTGAAAATTTTTAGCAGAGGAGATTTTGATACAGAAGGCTAAGGAACTATCTTTTAAAAAAAGGCCTCTCCCAACCAATTTCTAAATAACTGTTCTAAAGTGTGATGTTTTGTGATGTTTTTAAAAAAAGTCTGGTAATTATTTAAAATTGACAAACAATATATTATTTTCTGCTTTAATTCTCAGATATAAATGGGCTGTTTTATATGACATTAAAGCTGAAACAAAAATGGAAAACCACAAAGAAAATCAATCTGAAGTAATCACTTGCAATGGAAAAACATATACCAAAACAGATGAAGTTTATTGATGTTTGGAACAAATGAAAGTAGAACCTTATAATGAAAAGAACCAGACTACCTTAAAAATAATTGGTATTACCATCATCTAGCGAAATTTCTGTTCAGATATATTTGGAAAAATTAATGCTTGCCATTACTAAAGGCCAGTGTGGTTCAGAAACTAAGACAAAATAGACACCCATTCTCTTTGCCTTTTAATATTATTGTATTGCAATTGTACAATTATTTATGTCCTGGTATTGAAATCCTAGCTATGTCCTACAGTAACCATCTCTGGAGTATTCTGTGCACACACAGTATAGTAATTTTGCTTTCAGTGGCTTTCAGTCACTGTCAGCTATGGATCATTAAGTGTTGAGCATAGCATGCCGTAAGAACAGATCCACTCTCTAGATCTAGTTCTGGATGAGAGCTATTTGTATGCATCGATGAAATATTGTGGGATTTGAGATGATGGGTAACAAGCAAAGTAGTTTCAGCTTCACTGTATGTAAGAAAAATTCAAGAACATATGTAAACACTGGCCCCTTTTCTAGATCTCAGTTTGTAATTTCTTGGTGAAGAGCTTTGGCTTCTGTGCACAATGAGTTCATTGTGATCAAAAGGTATGTCACCCAAAGCATATAGAAATCCAAAAGTTATGATCTGTCCATAGCTGAAAACTTTGTATATTTTTATAGAACCACTGCCATTGAACTGAAGCCATTTTCATGATTTATTGGAAAATAAATATGACTCACACTCCCATTCAGTGCACTCCTGCATCTAATTGAAAAGACTATCAGGTTGTAAACCAGGAGGAATATTTGCCCATGCACAAACTTCAAGCTCTCCGGTCATGAGCATGAATCTTTTGTGCTCAGGAAACTTGTACCATCTACGGTTTATTCATGTCCTGGTGGGGATCTTATACAAATTCATAACTGAATATGGCTTAGCCTGACATAAAAAATTTGGATTATAATTTCTGTTGTCCTTCCTCTGTAGTTTGACATCTCTCTAAAACAAGAAGAGAAACTAGAGTTCTGTCTGAACACTAGGAACTATGTCTCACTGATCCTAAACATTCAGATGCTTTCTAACTAAGTGGTGTCCACCAGTTTTCATTTGTTACTATCTCTTTCCCATGGGTTAACTTCCTTTATACGGAATGCCAGCTTCTTCATTCCTTAATTATCCCTGTCTCTCTGACCTACTGCAGCAGAGAGAAAGCCCTTGCCTGAACAAAGTAGTTAGAACAGAGCTCTTGTCTTTTCGCTCTGCAACCTAACACCAGTTTATTTATATATGTGCCTGTGGGAAGATGGTTGGGTATCTACAATGAGCGGATATCAACTGAGGGAGCATTTAAACTTTTGCAGTACTTATTTGAATTAAGCTGGACCCTAGCTTCTATATTTTTCAGTTTTCCTATTGCTTTCCAACCCCTGGCATTTTTAGCATAATTCTTGGTCTGTTTTCCAGTCTGTAAATGTCAGTTTGCGATATTTCAGTTGTGGTGGTGTATATACGCAAATGAAATGACTCTATAAAGGCATAGGAGAAAAAAGATCTTTCTAATGGTAGAGCTCTGTACTATACCTCTCTTGTCTGATAAAACCAAAATTAATTTTTCAAGAGATTTAAGAAATGGTACACATTTTCTTCTTCAAATATTAACTGTAAAATTCAGACTAACAGAAATCAAAAATACTTTCAAACTATTCCATCTCACTGTAGTAGAATAAGAGCTGAGTAAATTCTACCAGTCTCCCAATAGGTTCTTCAGCTGCAACTTAACACGTCTTGATTAGGTAGTGGCTCAGACTATCTCCCTAGAAGGAAATAATTTTTCCATCTATCTTTTTTCTGAGCTTTCAGCTTCTGTTGCATAAGCATGAACTCCATATACTGTTCTCTATAAAACAGTCCCTTTAGAATGCAAATGCCTCCCAAAATAATTCTGCCACACTGAATCTGGTTCCCCTGAGCCCCACGCTGTAAAAAAAATTATTTGTCATTTATATTAAATGGATATGAAAAATACATTGAAAAAACCCCAAACTAAACAGCTGTATTTTTGAATGCTATTAACTCATTAACTGCCACAACTAACACTATAAAAGTGTCTGCAAAAAATGTATTACACAACTTGTCAATTCAATTTCAGTCATCCTTTGTGTTCAGTATTAACCTAAACTAATTAGAGTAAATAATGATGCTGGAATCTCTGGATATCATCTGCTAAAATCCCAAAATATAATTCAGATAGTTTAGGCCCTTGACCAGTCAGACCATGTCACATCTATTTCTGGTAAAACTGAAAAAAACAAAGCAGGAAATTCTCTGTAGTCTGGTATGATTGTGATATTACAGCCCTGTTGTTCTTTCTAAACACTTCAGCAGCTTTCATTTAAAAATTAACTCAATTAGGTAATTAATGTAACAAACTAATTTTAATTCTGTAGCTTTTTAACTATATAATTAATTGCTAAGGATGAATAATACCCATATTTACTCTCAGTTTCTGAAGGCTCCTATATATGATATTATTAACATTCCAATAGAATTTCTAAGACATATATTATCATAGAACCCTGGAAGCTGCAGCATATTTCTGAGTTTTCAGTTAAAACTCAGAATTACAAAGCCAGTGAGAACTTAAGGTTTTCCAGCTGCAGTTCACAGTTCTTATTTAAACAAAATATAAAGCTTGCAAAATTTCTTCTGCTTTAAAGCAGTAAAGAAATTAAGGACCAAAGTTTTATGATTGCTAACAAAGACTGCGGAGCCGTGGCAATTTACATTAGCCAGACATTTGGCTTCTGAGAGTGAAGAGTCAAGTGACTGTAATGGTATTAAATGTTACCTAAAGTCCACAAAAGGAGTTTGGTGTCAGTGTCTTAAACAGTATAAATGAGTGAACAGATAGCAAGAAAGCAGATGAAATCAAGACCACCTCGTCTTCCCAATGCAGCATGGAAAGAAGCATCTTCCTAGTCACCAGTCAGCACAACTCGTGTGTTCTGGAAACTTCCCTCATGAATTCCAAGCAGGGAAACAAAACACATTGAGAAACTTTCTGACTGATGTCACAGATTTTATAATCAGGGAGAAAATAACCAGTGTCTAATAGAAATACGAAGTTAGGCAAGGCAATGGGAACATTGAGTAGTGTGTGTGAAAACCCCAGATGTATTTGAAACTTGATAGAATGTTAAGGAAAAATGATTTCTGGTGGTTACTTGTGTGGTTAATTGCTATAATCTGTATGACTTTCAGCTTCTGGTTAAATGTGTCTCTCAGCTATTTTTGAGTGGTTAGATAGGTGATACAGCCAACGTACTTTTCATCTCAATTTAGTTAGAATTTTACAATCTTATCTTTCAAATTGTCAAGGAAATGTGTCAAATTGTTAAAGGAATATTTCTACTCTCCAGCCTTAAATCAAGGTACACTTCTTTCTGCTGACTTGCAGTACTTCAACTCATTCATTCCTACTTACAGACAATCCACATTAATAGTAATAATTTAAAACTGTCACTCAGCAAGTCCCAAGCATCTTCCTTTTTCAAAGAATTGCAGAATCGTGGAAGGGCAGAGGCATTAGGAGACCTGCATCATCTACCTTAACCCCTCTGCACAAAGTTGTGCTGGAGTAGATTGATTGGAGCCATATTCTCCTAGGTTCTTAATATCTCCATGGATGGAGACTCCAAAACCTCTCTTGGCAACCTGTCCAAGTACTTAAACACTCTCAGGATTATTTTTTATTTGTTTAATGTTTAAATGAAATTCCTGTGTTTCAGTTGATATCTATTGCCTCTCGTTCCTTCACTGGGCACCACTGAGAAGAGTCTGCTTCTATCTTCTTTGCCCTCTCTCATCAAGTATTTATACACACTTATAAGATTCCTTCTGGAGTCTTCTCTAGTCTGGAGTCCCAGCTTTCTCATCCTCTCCTTATGTGACACATTCTCCTATCCCTTAATCATCTTTCTGGTTCTACACTGGATTCACTGCTTGAGTCCAAGTCTTCCTTGCAGAGCTGGACACAGTGCTCCAGATGGGAGCTTGCCAGGGATGAATAGAGAGATGAGATCACCTGTTTCAATCTGCTATCTTTCCAGTTGCTAATACTTAGAACTCTTACATGTATATACACTCCTTATAAATCAGTTCCTTTCTTCCAGGTTCATTGCTGTCTACTGAGTATGTTAAAATTAGACGTTTTGCACATTTTCTCATTAATATTACTGAATAGGTAAAGGGATGAAATTGAACAAGAGCCCTTGCAATTCTGAGAACTAAAATAGCCTCTTAAAGTCCAGTGCCCTGTAACAGTATAGTCAATGCTGACAAAAGAAATGAGGCAAATTTTTACTTAGTAAATGAAATGAAAATTGCAATCCTTCTAATCTGCAAAGCCTATGTAGTCTAAAGCTGACTTTCCTCACAGCTTTTCTAAACTGACAAGAAGAAAATTCCCTGGTTTTGCTTGCAGTGCAACACTATTTTTCACACTGCTAAGCTGTAGCCAACATACTATCAAAACTTCAAGAGGAAGTCAGTGTGCCAGGTCTTTCTTCTCAGTTTAATATCCCTGACAGTAGAGTGAATATCGATGACAGCACTAAATGTCTTCTGGCAGGGCTTTGCTAAATCTGAAAGTAAAAAAATTGAAAAAATATATAACCACTCAGTAAAAGCATGCATGAATCTTTAAAGTCAGTATCTCCTTATGTGCAAATTGAAACATGAAATAATTAAAAACTCTGTAATTTTGAAAAATTTAACTCTTTCTAGAATGACTAGTGATGAAGCAACTGTGAATAAAATATACAGTGGTGGAAAGGGGCAAAGAAGAAGGTGATATACCAATTTTATCACAGTTCTGAATTTTTAGTAGATACTTTTTATAGTATTTAAGGCATAGTGAATAGAATGACAGTAAGAAAGTGGCAGGTATTGCTCTAATAACTCCCTTAACAGCTTTCTGAGGAGCACATTGAAAAACACATTAAATTTTGAACAAGACGGTTAAAACTCCTCCTGCTTTAAAATGTGTGAGATTTTTTATATATGGGTTTTAATAAACAAAGTAGAATACTAAATATGAGCAAGTCATATCCCCTGGTTACCCTATCTTGTGTAGAGGTAATTATTTTTCCAGTACTGGCAATCTGGACAGGATTATAAAGATAGGCAATATGACTGCTAGTGCCCTGGTGGGCCACAATGCTGTGCATAGAAAAAACCCCCACTCTCTATGACCATCCATTTAGTGTTTTGTCTCTTTTTGTTCCTCTGAGACTCTGAGTAACTTCAGAAATAAATTGTGGCCCAGACCTGAGAAATCTATGTTTTGCTTTTGTATCAAAGCTCAGCGGATGGTTACCTTTGTACTGTTGAAAACCACTTAAGCAATAGTTAAAAAGCAGTATTGGAAGATGCCCCCTGCATGCATTAATTTTTGAATCAGAAAATATAGTGACTCTTGAGTACAAATGCTGTCAATTGTATTTAAAATATATTTAAATTTAAATTACTCATCTCAACTATTTATTCAAAGCTCATTTTCACAGAACAGGTGAAGATATAGTTACCAGACGCTAGGCAAAGCCAGAATAAGAAGAACAGTTTACAGGCAAAGAGAAAGATCTTTTCAGTCTCAAAGTTGCTACTGTTGATTGGGGCTGTTGCTGGTGATACAGATTTATGATCAAGGCACAGGTTATTCACAGTGTTATTGTAAAATAACCCTGCAGTTTTCCCATTATTTATCATATCGTTTATGCAAGATACCAGGTGGTATTTTAAAGTAGCTGGGGAAATGATATTACTGCTCACTGCAGCCTTCTGACAGTGACAAGGATTTATGACGTCACCTGAAGATGAGAGGTTATGGAGTAAAAATAAGGCCTTTGGTCTCGTATCTGCTCCTGGCATCCCACTACCACTTTACATGTTTTGACATCTTACATTAAAGTACAAAATAAAATGGCCTTGCATGGCACGGACACCATTTTGCTATAAGACCAGTTATATTTTACCCATGGGAAATTTTTTATTAGAAACTCATTGGCATGATCCTTCATGATTTCTTAAGGGATTAATGACTATTGGCATATCCATTTTTAAATGCCTAACCCAGCACCCCTTTCAGAAAGAAAACACTTTTTAAAATGAGGAACATTTTAGGTGTTATTCTTTAACAGTCTGGTAGAGCTATGAATCTTTCTTATTAATAAAAATTTTCAAGGCTGTTTAAAATGTTACCTAGAAATAAAAGGGGAGTCAGTAAGAACCTAGGTATAAATTATATTAGAAGGATCTCTGTCAAATGATAAAGCAGCTGCAGATAAAAGCGAAATTCTTCTGTGTTTATAGGAATTCAAGCTGATGGAGTTCAGAAAAACTGAATACTTAAATTTTCAGGAATTTCATAAGTAGTCCACAGAAGTAAATATTACTAAAATAATATTTATAAAATAATAACAACCTAGTATTTTCGACTAGGAGGGCAATCTTTTTCTAAAAAGACGAGAGTGAAGTTAATAGTGTTTAGGTCACATTTCTTATCTGACTACCTACAGCAGACTCACAAATAGAGCTGTTTCTTCATCTAAACTTCAGATGTAGACAATGTCTTTATGTACTAAACCTTGTATATGTACCTTTGGATCACTCACAATAAGTAAGTCAACTACAGTTAGATAAATTAGATGATAAATTAAGGCTCAGTCCTTCTGAAAATCAAAACATTAAGTAAGAAACTATGACCTACTCTGATTTTTTCTTTCTTCTAGTACTTTTTCTTGACTGTCTTACACAGTAATGAAAATGATATAAGTTTGCCTGCTCTGTGTTCACAGAAACTCACAAGATGGCACTTGCATTCCCATCAAATTTTCTTCCTTCTACCAGTTCCTCTCCTCTAGCTGCCCCCACAAATAGAAGAGCAAATGAATCTTCTTGATGTAAAGAGTTTTTACTTTTAATTTTCAGGAAAGGACAAAGCAAGAAAGAATGGAAGAATAAAATGGGAAATATCACAAACAAACCAGCTTGAATCACAGAGATGAAAGAATAGTTTGATAGTGTGATCAGTCTCATCTGTGAGTGTTTCTCTCCTCATTGGCATCTTGATGCTTGTGGTTTTAAGTTTCATTGTGAAACTCACATCTTTCACTCCCATGGCACTTTTCTTTTGTGTTGTTCTAAGTGCAGAACTTTATGTATGACATATACTTAGGTTCCTAAGAGTTAATTTGCAGGTTTAGTATTCGGTGATTTTGACGTTGTCCTAGGGTGACTATGATGCCTGTATCCCCACATCCACATCGTCTGTTCTGTGTTCTGTACCTTTAAGACTGGTTCTGAGAGTGAGCAGGGAAAGAAGAAGCGCGCAGTTTGTTTTGAGAAACAAACTCACTCCTCTGAATCTGCTCTTGTCCTTGGGACTGTGTGGTTTTTTTTTTCCTTCATCGGATGCATGGAGGGCAGCCAGAGAGAGTTTTTTTTCCCTTTGTTAGTCTAGCTAGCTGAGGCAAAGAAGCTTTCCTGGACTGTTTTTTTTTTTTTTTTTTTTTTTTTTCTTTGGGACTGTTTAAATCTGCTCTGGACTGAAAAACCCAGAGGAGCACTGGGATCTTGCACCCGTGGCCCACCGGGCCGGGACTCGGCATTTTCCAGTACTGAAGCGACTGGGACTGATAAACAGACTGCTGGCACAGACTCTCAGTTTTGCCATCTCTCTTCGAAGCAGCGAGAGGTTTTATTGTTTCATATTATTATTATTGTTATTATTATTATTGTTATTCATTCTTTATGCTTGTGGGCATTTTGTTTGTTAAATAAATAGGGTTTTTTCCACTCTTCTTTGAGGGAGTTCTTTCCCCGGACCTGCTGGGGGGAGAGGCTGTTTGGATTTGCTTTTCAGAGGAACCCCATTCGGAGATTTCCTCCCAAATTTGCCCTAAACCAGGACAGACGTTAAGAGGGTTCTGGTTACTTTGAACATGAACTATAGAATTTGTTGGTGTTATATTCTATGAAAAGAGACTTTGCAGAGGTGCTAATTCTCTTCAACATGTATCTGGGATGACTAAATTAGTAAGCAGTCCTAGCTCTTTACCTTGACCATATGACAAATTTTATTTTTCCAAACATAAAGAATCTATCCTGAATAGATATTTGAATCTATCCTGAGTGGGATACTTGTTCAGTCCTGACATGTTTACAATCTAGAATATTAATATAAGCTACTTATAAAAAATTAAGAAGCTGACATAAATCTGCTGGTGGACTAAGAAGGACCAATGCTACTTTAATATTCTGTCTGCACAGTGTGATGACCCAGGAGTGAACACACATTCTGCTGAGCCATGTCTGTTGCCAGGGTAGTGCTTTGTCAGAGGGAGATGGGCTCAGGGCAGTATTCACTTGTGCTAATATGCTTAGTCCATTTCTAAGTATATCAGTGCCCCTCTATTCAGACACATTCCACATAGCTTCGTTAACAGATATGGAGGGTTTATGGCTAAATTAGAGGACAAATCCCCAAATATTGAAATACTCACAGTCATGACCTAGAAAATGCTGAAAAAAATTAAAATGCACTTAATAAATAAAACAATTTAAAATAAGCCTCTTTACATTACTTTTTTGTACACTAGAAGTTATTTGAATATATTTCTTTATCATGCATTAAATTGTATAAAGAACATAAACTTTGCTCCAGAAATAAAAGTTTTTGCTTTTCTTTAGGAATATATATTAAACTCAGTCTGCTTTTCTTCAGTTATTCAGATAGTTAAGGTTATAATAGACATTATGATTTTATGGAAATGATTGATACTATAATCTGAAGAAAATCTATTAAGTGTAGAAAATATAGGGAGCAGCTACAGAAATGTCATTTCCCACTGAATAATCCTCCTGAAGAAAAGCAAAATTAATCTGATACCTTTATTTTAATGGCTCAGAGTGGATCAAAGAGCTGAGATCTGTGAACTGGGAGATTACCAGTAGTACTGTAAAAGTATAGAATCCTCTATAACAAACCAGACATTTGAATTCCTAGTTATTTTACTTTCACTATATGCTCTAAAGTGTAGGTTTAACAGTGTTATGGTAATTCTATTTTATTGCCTCAATTTATTTTTTAATACAGCCATTATTCCACAATCCAGTTCATCCATAACACCTTGGTCTCGATCCAAGCTATACAGACCTCATTCATTAGCTAAAGTGAACAAACCAGATTAATTTGTTGTTTCAGCTAATATTTCTTATAAATCAAAAGATTTCTTATTTCTTTGAATCTGAGAAATAATGTCCATTCCATCCAGCTGATCACTATCACCAGCTTAACTGGCCTAACTGTGTAAGAGGAGTGAAACTGTTTAGCTCTCAACAGGCTGAGAAGAGGATTTTGACTAAAGATATTTTAATTAAATCACTTCCATTGACTGATTAAGAGAGAGGAAAAATCCTACTTTCATTTTCTTATAACTTTATTGCTTCTACAGTTCTAATAGAAATAAAAGCAATCTAAATCTTATTGTTAGTAGTAAAATGCATAGATATACTTCACAATTAGATCAAGGTGAATATTGGTGAACTGCTAACTGATTAAAATGCTAGCTGAAGAATGTTGCTGAAATGTTTCCAAACTCACAAGGTAATGTTTTCAGTTATAGAAATGTTTGTCTAGAATTGTTCCTCTGGAGTAAAGACAAATGTCATATTTGCAAGAATAAAAAACTTCCATTTTCAAACAAAATTCCACTACTAACTATACAAGTACATTAACCTTTAATTACAGAACAAAGATTATATTAAAGACATGAATAGAGTATGGCAGGTGATTATTGATGGTGTTTAATCTAATATGTGCACTGCAAAACACAGATATCGGTAAAAATTAATAAAGACATTCTCTTTTTATTTCATACAGTGAAAATCTGGTAATAACTTAATTATTACTATGTTCTTGCCAATACAAATGTACTTAATCATTATTGATTCTACCTGAAATATATGTTTAAAATCAGAATGATCTAACAATTTTAGTTAAAGCAAAATTCTGTTTAATCAAAAAATATTGACTTTTTTAAAAAAATCAGGTCTGTATATATTTTAAATCAATCTGTTAAATACTTTTTCACCTCAAACACTAATATCAGTAGATAGCATGTCATTTCTTCATGCATTTTATGTCAGAGAAATTGAATTTTCTTCCACTTTTTTCATTTGTTCTTCTCTCCACATAATGCAATCCTTAGTTTCTATACCTCTATTTTAATGCAGTAAACAGAATTCTTATTTAATGAATCAGCACTGCCAAACTTCATAGAGTTTAATGCCCAAAAACTCTTGGAGTAATACTGAGAACTGCCACTTCCAAACAGGTGATTTGCTAAGCGTAGTGAAAAAAGGAATTTGTGATGTGGATTTATGGACTGCTGAGACTTATTTGCAGCTTTCTCTTTTTTGGGTTGAAATATATTCATAATAGCATCAATGCCAGTTTTAGCTGAATAATTTCCTATCTATGCTATCTCTACTACTAAGAGGAAATGATCAGAGGGTTTGAGCACCTCTTGTGTGCAGACTGGCTGAGAAAGTTGGGGCTGTTCAACCTGGAGAAGAGAAGGTGTCAGGGAGATCTAACAGCAACCTTCCAGTACCTAAAGAGGGCATCCAAGGAAGCTGAAGAGGGACTTCTTCAAGATCATAGAGACATAGGATCATAGAGACAAGGGACATATCTCTTTAACTTAAAGAGATATATTTGGATTAGACATTAGGAAGAAATTCTTTGCCATGAGGGTGGTGAGATACTGAAACAGGTAGCCCAGGAAAGCAGTGGGTATTATTTGGTGTGTTCAAGGCCAGGTAGGATGGCACTTTGGGCAACCTGGTTTAGTAGAAAGAATCCCTGCCTATGGCAGGGGGCTTGGACAGGATGGTCCATCCAACCCAAATCATTATATGGTTCTATTTTTAATTTAGTACATTACTTGATACTTTTTTCATTACTATTAATTTATATACCGTGAAAGCCATCTACCACCTTTTAAAGCTGTATTATAAGATTCTTCTGCATCACCTTTCCCTTTTCAAAGCATTTAACCAAAAGAAAGATACTGCATGAATACAATTCTACATAAATGGGATTTTGATTGATTTACTCTGTGTTATTTTCTCTCTAGGTCATGTTACCCTGTGACCTGAACAATTTTTTAACCTTAGACTTAACTGCTCAGATGATTTAACCCAGAATATCTCCATGTAGTTGCTATTTGTTCTTGTTAGCATGGTTCTCAAAACACAGTTATGCTATTTTTCAGTCCCTTGTATCTAAAACTGCCTGTGGCAGGGTGATAATGGGTATGATGCCTTGATGTTTTATTCACAGTTCAGTGTCATTTAGTACACAACCTGGTTTGTTGCTGCTACGCTCTATGAGACTTTCCTCAAGTTCTCTGTGTGACTTCCTTCAACTCTGTCAGCCCATCCTGCAGTGCCTTCACCTAAGTGGTGGTAGTATGTCTTCCCAGTGCTCTCACCACACTTTTTAGACTATCCCTGACTTAAATAGGCTTAGCTGCTTTCCTCTTTCCTGTATATTGATTCAAACCACTCCTAGCTTTATTCCTACCTTACTAGTAGAGTTCCCTCCTTGGTCTATTGCTTTCTGACAGCTAGTCCATGCCAGTTTGGTCTAGAACTCCCATGGAAAAAGCCTTTTGCATTCTCAAAGACTTTTTGCTAACTATTTGCTGACTCAACAGATCAAATAAGCTTGAGTGAAACTAGTAGATTTATAAATCTTGTGTGAACCTTTTAACTTTTGCAGCAGCCTCACTGCTAACCTATTAAGCTGGATCAGGAAGGGTTAGTAATGGCCAAAACCGCAGCTAAAAATAGAATACTTTAATTCTGGAGTTATAATAACCATTCACAAAAAAAAAAAAAAAAAGTAGAAAAAAAAAAGAAAAAAGTTAGAGGAGAATCTTGTAAGGTGATGTTGCCTCAAAGCAGAAACAATTGAAAAGTCAGAACAGCTTGTTCAGGGCATTGGCCAGTTGAGTTCTGAACATCTCTAAAGATAAATATTCCTTAATGTCTCTGGACAACCTGGTTCAGTATTTTATCCCTTCACTGTGATCTTTTTCCATCTAATACCTACTCAGATTTTTCTTTTTTCAATTGTTGTCTATTTCTTGAAAAATCAATTTCTGTGTACTTCTGACAAGCAGCTGATTCTATCTTCCCTGTAACCTCCCACTAGGTAACCAAAGAGACCAAGAAGATCCCCTCTTAACCTTTTTTGCTTAAGCCAGCTCCCCTAGCACCTTCTTACTCTTTATGTAGCCCAGTTTCTTCTATCATCTTGCTTACCTTCTGAAGGATTGTCTCCAGGATGTGATTTTTTTAGCTGAAGAACCAAAGAAACAAATGCTGTGCTCCAGGCATGGCCTCCCAAGTTGCACAGTAGAGAAGAACAACCACTTCTCTTGAAGATCTGTCTGCCCTCTTGTTACTAGAGCCCCATATGGCCTCACCCTCCATTGCCGCAAGGTTGCACTGCCAACTTGAAATCTATTGAAAATAAGCTCTACACTCCAATACTAACTGGGAATAGGTGAGAGCTCTGGTTTCTTAAGTGACTTATGCTGTTCAAGCAGAGAAGAGGTACTTTAGACATCTAGGGATCTAATTCACAGCTCTACTAGGTTCCTTGATGCTTAATGTGTGCAGGATCATGGGAGAGGAGGTAGGATGAATAATACAGAAATGCCAGTCTAGGGTAAGTTAGTGTCAGCTTTTGAATAATTTTTAACAGAAGTTACATAACTAATCTGTTTTCACTTCTTCACATATGAAGAAAACCTGTAACATTACTTGTCTTATTTCACATCTCAGACACTTTTTGCGGTAATGTAGACACATTTTTGTGGTAATGATATGGCTGTGAACCAAGTATTTGCATGGGGTTCATTGGTACCATGCAGACAAAGCTTGTTGCCTTTAAGGAAAAAGTGACAATTGTGCTGCTTTCCCAATTATGCAGTATCTCACTTGCCATCCTGACAAAAATTGCAGTTGTAGCAAATTATGTTGCATTTTTTAGCTCACGGATAGCTTGTCTAATTGGACTAGCTTGTTGGAAATTCCATGAAGAGAAAAGCACAACAAACACTCAAATATTATGACTCTTGTTGTATCATTACTTAATTAGGTCAATATAATTGTATTAGAAATCAAATATGGTCTTCGGTTCCTCCAGTAAAAAAGTGACCCTAACTGTGAAAGGAAGCATTAGATAAGCAGAATTTTTTATAATTTTTAATCCTTCTTTTCCAGGTCATTTGAAACACCTCTTTCTTGAAATGTCACTATAAATTACATGTAATATCTTTCCTGTCCCTTACCTTCTTGGTGCTCTCAACAAAACCAAACATAAAATCTCAGACAAATACTGGGAAGAGAGGAGAGACTTCCTCATCAGAATCGTAGAATAGCCTGGGTCAGGAGAGGGACCTTAAAGATCATTTACTTCCAACCCCCCTGCCATGATCAGGGACACCTTGCATTAGACCAGGGTGCCCAAAGCCCATCCATCCTGGCCTTGAACAAACACTGCCAGGGATGGAACAGTGGGATGGACTGCCAGGGAGGCTGTGCAGTCTCCATCCATGGAGGTTTACAGGAGTGACTGCACAATGACCTGAGTGACCTGGTCTGACCCTCTTTTGAGTCTGAGGCTGGACTGGATAACTTCCTGAGGTATCTTCCAACCCGCATTACTCTACGAAACTACAGACAAACTTAGAATGGTAAAATATAAGTTGAAGTAAAGATGGGGATTAATGAAGCCTGTTTCCCAACTCTTGAATTCAGTTGGACTGTATATCAAGCCGATACCCATTAATTTTATACACCAAATAAAAGTAAGTTGGAAAATTGAAAAGTTTCAAGCAATCTAAGTTTGGGGATATTTGTTTGGAAATTTTGATTCAGTTTATAGCTGTATATATCTAGGGACTATTTTGGAATTATTTTCTAGTGTTATCCCATCAGCCCACCAAGTTAAAAAATGCATTATCTTCTAAAACAGCAACAAAGGGAAACACTTGAAAAACCTTAGAAATTTATGAGTCAATGTCTATTAACTTGGAAAGATAGTAGTCTGAACATCCTAAGCGTATGGGACTTTTTAATTCAGTATAACCTAACAATAGATTAATTGAAAGATGATTCCTTCCTCTTGTACATGGCCAAGGACAGCAACTAATTAAAACTCATTTGTTATAAAAGATTTATAGTTATGGAAATTAAACTGACTACATCAAGATTTTTAAAGAGATTGAATTTTCCTTTGTATAAGGGGATTAATAATATAAGAAATTGAATTCACTATAAAATGCAGTGTTTTGAATATGTGCAACATTATTGAAATAGAAGTGTTTTAATGAGGTGAATTAAATTTGACTCTAATAGCAGGAACAAATGTGGTATGCATTTTTCCTAATGATACAATTTTTGAGTTCTTATAATGCTTCACTGTGCAATACACATAAATCTAGCTAATTCTTTCCATAAAAAAATCCCTTTTCAGGAAATATCCTAATACTTTATTAGGACTACATTTTTATATATCACAAATGCATTTATGTTCTCGGTTCTCTCACTGATTCAGAAACTGCAATTGTTAAATTAGTATCCTTTCCTTGACAGTGAGATGTGCAAGTGTCCAGCTGCAGGTTTGGTTAACCTGATTATGGTTATTTTTGAACTTATTTGTAACATTAGAGAAGTTGATTAAGATTCTAATGGAATGCATATTAAGGAAATTTTGTTCCCCAAAGCATTCAGCAACCAGGACAGACAAATTGCATCCCCGAAGAACTAAACAGTATCTTAGTGGCACAGCTTAGATTAAAATTCTGTATGCAGTGATTTTTCTCTTAAATAACTTAATTTAAATATACCTTTCATATATTTAGTTGTAAATCAGCTGCAAATGCTAATAGTACCAACACCAAAACAACTCACTTTAAAGAATAAAAATAAGTGTGTTTAATAGATTCTGTTGCTAACAATGTTTATTCAGAAGCATATGTACCTTATAGACTAGCTTTGTCTTTCACATGGGTGCTTTGTGATTATACTGACATTTTCTCTTTCACCACTGTTAGGCTGCCCACAGTGTCACTACATGCAGTTCAGTGATAATCATTAGTTTTACACAGCTTTAGGTACCTCAGGATTATATTCCTAAAGCAACACTCACTTCATTAAAAGTATTACTGCATATGTGAATTGTAACATAGAAATGAAAAGAGAAAGGCTGCCTCAGGAAGTTAATTTTTTTTTCTTCTGCTATTAAGACTTACCACAAATCTTGATAGGAAGCAAGAATGGAATATAAAGTACAAACTGACTCCTTATAAATATAAAGCACGCTTGAAGCATAATCATATACTAGAATACTACCCTCAATACCAAATAATAGGAGTACAGAATATTTCTAATTAAAACCTACTGTAGCTAAAAAAATTATCAGTATATTTTCATGTATTTTAAGCAGATCCAGAGTTTTTCAAACACCAGAAATACACAATAGAGATATAGCAAAAATTAAGTAAAATCACTTCTTAATTGCCTATTTTCATCACATATGAACATCATCCTATGTTAATTTTTGCACCTTAAAATAATTATGCTGAAATTGCCATCTTCATTCGTTATTAATTCTACTGAAAATAAAAGGTTCTGGTTACTACAGGACAGAATGGCAAAACACATTTAGCTACAATCCCACTATGCTAGAAAGAAAAAATTCAGCACCACAGTAGCTAAAAAATGAGATTTCCTCTGAGTTCACATACCCTCCAAGCTAAAATGTGGTTTGATGTCTCCTGGTCAACTCATGTACTGGGGATTAAATTAATTAAGAGTTGCCCTAGTCTATTAAGGCTCCCTGTGGACTAATTATTAAAATGCCTTGGACCATTACAAACCTACAGCAAAAGAAACTCACAAAAAGGGTTGCTTATATTATGAGAACTCCAGTACCCAGTAGGTCATCTTTTGCACTAAAGAGATTCTACAATAGAAGGAGATTGCCTTTCCCTTTACTTTTCTGCCATGTAAGGAATAGAAAAATGTACCAGTAGGAAATCTGCATATTCATTAGTGTTTCTTTCTTATATATTCATATGCGTATGCTTTTATCAGTTGTCAAATTTGTTGTAGATGGAAAAATCTGCTTTCTAATTTCTGATTTATGTTTTCTTTTTCTAGATTGAGTTACCATATATACAATTCTTAGGGATTTTAAAAACTGTAATTATGAAATTTTTAAAAATGTATAAAATCACTAAAGAGGATTTCTTACAGAATTGCTGAAGCTGTCTACAGGGTCACTACTTAGAAACAGGAGGACATTTTCCCATGTATTATAACTTCCCAATTTTTTTCTGACTTGCCTTTTAAGAAATCAGAAAAACACAAGGGCTCTGTGCAAGTGATTCTATTATCTCAACCCATTTTCACAGCTCTGTAGCTCTGCTTATTTCACGTTATCAAAACCATGGTGCAGAGAGAGCAATAAGACCAATGAAGTGATAGAAATGATCACATGGACTATAGCCTTAAAATCTATTTTTTTTTACTTTTAATTTCCTCTTAATTCTTAACTAAACTGAAAATCTCCCTAGCATAGATGCATTACATCTCTGACAACTGATTTTCCCTGAAGGGGCTTATTGTATCTGCCTGTTAACCACCTGAGCTCATCAGATATCTCAGGAGAAGCATCCAGGGCAATTTTGTGTGTTTTTCCAAGTCCATTTTTGGATTTTACCTAAAATTACTAGCCATACATATGTCTTCTGAGGCCACTCATCATGAAAGAAAGTTGAGGGAGCAATTACATGGTCTTAGACAGAATATTCATCTTCAAGAGTAGTACAAGAACAGAGAAATGTAAGGTCATATGCAAGAGGTAAAAAACAGTGTTCAGTATTACTGAGTTATTCTTGTGCTTTGCTGTTGTACTGTGTGATTGAACACTTCTGTTTACTTGATAAATATGGACCATATTTATCAGACAAAAAACTGTTGTCTCTCTCACATATATGTGATAAACAAGAGTAACTATTTGATTGCAGACACACAGAAAGAGACTTCTGTATTTAAAATACTAATTGTTCTTCTGATCTTTCTAAAATATCATCTTATATTTTAATTATTAATAGTTTTTGTTAATAATGAATTATGTATTAAAAGATACTTTTACACTTTTAAATAGACTTTTTTTGCAAAAATAACCCTAATACCTTTGTTTATGGATTTGCATAGGTTTGCAGTGGAGAAGTATTTTGCAGTAGTTCATTAATCAATGGTGGAGACAAAAGCTGCAATAGTATAGCTGAATGATAAGGCTAATTTTAGTACATATTTAGTCTATATGCAAAGGTGCTTCTTATGAAAATATTTCCTTCAGGTTTAGAACTGTTGAAAGACTGCCCTAATGAAATTCATGTAATTGATCTGTGGAGTTTTATACATGCAGATCAAAAGCTGACCAATCCAGTTAAAAACATGGCTACTTGATCAAATCACACAAAGCCACAACTCTAAAGAGAGGAAAAACTAATTCAATAGGAGAAACAGAGGAAAGCAACAAAAAGGAGAGTACTTGCCTACTGCTCATGATAGCAGTCTATTTCAGTATTTAAACTGGTATGAAATTCCTGGTTTTAAAACTTTCCCTTTTCGGAATAAGCTGTACCTCTCAATCCAGTGATCTAATTGGTTACCATAGGAACAGCTGAAGACTTTGGGGTTTTGAAAGTTGAACCTCTAATACTTTTTATATATGCCTCCAGGTCTAGCCAGATCCTGTAAAGTGATATTTAGGATTTTTAGACCTCCTCTGAAACTCTGTCTATAGGGTTTAAATCTACCTATATGCCTAGTAATTAATATATAAAGAGATGTGACAGAAAAACCTAGCTATTACAGAGGAAAGCAATCTAGTTAAATAAAAGATTGTAGTGAATCATCAAAGCAAATGAACCCAAAAAGAATGCCCTAGGATAGATTCAGAAGAACCAGAGACCTCCTAAGCATAATAATTGGAGATTCTTCTGTTTTCTTAATTTCTACTAATTTTTCTATAATTTTTAGAATCTTTTAGTTCTATTTTAGTGGCACAATATTTATAGTTGGATAACTATGCATAATCTGTTGTATTCACTGGCAGCTGTTGCAATTTTTTGCATTTAGCAATTTTGAAATCTTGAGAGAAACATCATGTAAAGATCAGAAAAACACAAACGGGCATTCCTCTTCCAAGAAATACTCCAAGCTTTAGGAAACTGTTGGATTTAGGATTAATGGATTTTTCACCCTGCTAAGGTGAGACTGCTAAGCAGTATTTTCTGGCATAATTTGAGAGAAGAAGCATCAGCCTTTGCAAACACCAGACCAATACTTCAATATTTCTCAGCTGGTATAATCCACTATCTTGGTTAACACCGATGACATGACCCCATCATCATTTCTGCACTACTTCAACTACCCTTCCTTTCTTTAACATTTTATAACCTTCTATGCAGGTATTTTCTCTCCTGAATCCTTCTGCACCAAATAATGCCATTTTAACAATCCCAACTCTGTCATCTTACCTTTCTTATATCTCCACAGACTTTCTCACCCTGTGTGTGAATCAAGGGTGGGTACCTGTGTCTTATCCAAGTTGATACTTAGAGTCTTGGATCCCCAGCCACTAAAAGAGGGACAAAGGAGAGCCTTAAAATGGGCAGTTGCAGCACTCCTTTGCAAATTTTTTATTAAGTTGGTGATGGAATGCATAAGTAAGGAAACAAAGGAGAAGTCAGTTCCCTTGGAGTAAGCAGATCAGTGTCCACTGCTATCTGCAGAAGTGCTTGTTCTCTTAGGACACCACCTATTGTTAACAAAAGGGTGCAGTTCTCAAGAGGAAGATGGGACAGAGTGTTATGAGAAAGTAAGAAGGCTGAAAATCAGCAAGGATAAAAAAGAAAGGAGGACCAATCTTTATTTTTGTAGTTCTTTGAATGTTATATGTAGATTTTAGGAATCTAAAATATTAAAGAAATAAACAAATAAAACAAACTTATAAAACAAAGCGCTGATGACTTATGTCAACAGATCCTGTGACAGACTAACACCATAGTTTTGTGTGACTGCTTATCTATTATTCTGTTTATTCTTATTAAAAACTGATTCTTTGTGTGTTTATGTTCTGTATATAAGTTCAGGAAAAAACTAGCTAGATGTGTTTGAAAGGATGTGAAATACTAAAATATTCTTTTTTAACTGTTTTATTAAAATATTCAATATGTGAAAAATAAAACCATATGTCAGGAGGTATAAGCTATGATTAGTTTGCCAAAACTAAAAGAATGCTTGATTTTTAAACTCAAGATTGAGTATTCTGTTTCCCACATTGCCCTGTGGTTCTGTTTCTTTGTTATACGGTGGCTTACACAGTCAGCACAAATAGCATTTCACATCCATGATCAAATCTTCACAAGGAGCACCTTCTTGCCTCACGAAAAACCAAAATCTTGTCTTGGACATATTCCTCATCTCAGTTTGAATTTCTAATTGTTAAAATTATTTCAGAGGGACCTTCAAGCAATGTAACCATTCTAAAGAGACAGTAGGGCTTCACAGAGAAATTCCTGAATGCTAATGTTAACTTTTACTCTGAGAAGAGAATTACTCAGGTTTAACATTGCTCATTTTCTTCTTAGATAGGTCTTTAAACTTTTATATGTTGTTTCCACAGTCTATTAAAATCTTATTAATCTCAACCTATAGAGAAATTATAACATTTTGAGGTTTAGCTCATCTACAACAGAATTGTTCTTCAGTTTGAAGACCCACAATTTGAGATAGTGTGTGGGTGATAGGTGTACGCTACTCTTCTTCTGGACACATAAGCATACAAGAAAAAGTAAAGGCACTTCTCAGGGCAATAATGGATCCATTTTTCATGGATCAAAGCAGCAGCTTTTAAAGCAGCTTTTGCTCTTTAACTCCTGCTATAGACTCCTACCTACTGCTGCTACTTCTCCGATCAGCTAATACAGTGAGAATCTCATTGAAAAAAAATTCTTTCATGATATTTTCTCACAAAGTGACTCTTGATACAATTTCTGATAGAGGACAGGATCACTGGGGCCTGTATAATATTAGCACAGTGAACATCTTTAGGAGTAACTTTGCAAGCCTTTTCATTGCTTTTCTCTTCTATTCTGACAGCTCTCAGCAGTACCATCTAGAAATTTTTGAAAATATAAGCAAAAAAAATTGCAAGCAAAGGCACCAAAGAAATAGTTTTTTGTATCATTTTAGCTAATACAAGGTCAGTTAAAGCAACTTCCCTTAAAGAGAGATTGAGCACTTAAGTCCAATAATGAAATCATGACATGGTATCCATGAGAGGAACTGAACCTTTTCTATATGGTTGACATTTTTACTTTATTTACATCAGTAAATCCACTAGTTTTGTCCTTTAATAAATCCTTTCTAGTGAAATACTTAGATACCAACTGTGAGTTGATTATAACTAAATAAATTGCAAAGTAGTTGTGTCCTTGTTTACTGAAAATTTTATTCTAATTAGAGTTCACTATCCATTACCTCTGTCTCTCAGTTCCTTCTCTTTGTTCTTAAATGAGATCCACAGGATAGAAAATGGGTAATTTTCTAAAAAAGATATGGGTGATTTTTTACATTATTTATATTTTGCTGAACACAGATCTGATTTATGTCTGAATGCATGCTAATACAACTAGGTGCTAATAAACCCCTCATCCTTCTTACTGCAACTGAATTTGGAACTTCTCTGAAGAAACATCTCCTGAGGATGGTCTTTTGCCCAGATCTGATCCTCATTCCTATTCAGTCACTCAGCAATCCTCCAGCATTAAAGATAATGAGGAAGGGAAAAAAAACAACATTCTTTAGGAAAACTCCTTTCTTCTTTTTCTTGACACAAGAGTGTAGGAAAAAAGATTGGATTTATCCTTTTTAGGGATTGTTTCAAAAGGTGTCTAAAGCCCATCTTTGAAATTTGAAAGAAAGTTTGGAATAGGAACTTCGACACAACTTTTGAAGGGGAGTAAAAATCTTTTTGTTACAAATAAAGTTCTACATTTTTCTCTAAAAACTGTCAGAAAGTCAATGGATTAAACACCACTCCTGACAGAAAGAAGATGGGCAATGATAATTATCATTGAGTTTGTAATTGACTTAATTCATTGATTTTGTTGGCATAGGCTGGGGAAATAGACAGCTGAGAAAGAGGTGAAAATAATAAAAAGATAAACACTTATTAGCATTTTATCAGTGATCTGAATTCAATATATTTCTCACACATATAAAGATTTTACTATATAAAAATATGTATATTGCTTATACATATCTATATGCAGAACCATCAGTTGAGGTCAAATTCTGACAAGTGTGTCTAAAGCAGTGGCTGGTGAGACCTTTCTCTCACATAACTGAATGTTAAGTGTATAGTCCTAGCTACACACCTGGAATCTCGCTCTAGACAGTAAAAACACAGAGGCAGCTCTGGAAGCTGAGTCACTCACCTTAAACTGTCTTCATATGGAACTAAGTGCTAAGTGTTTATCTCTCTCCTCTGTTGAAGACACCTTAATGATTAGCCTACTTTATTATCCAAATTCTTTTTGGTTACCTTTAAGTAAGGTAAATCTTATTGTCAGTATAAATGCATGAATTGTGCATTCACTGCATGTATCTGAGGTAGATATACTTTTATCTTCCAGAAATACCCCTATCTCTCCATTAATGTTGAAATATCTGCCGTGGTTTGCTTAGAGTTAACTTTCAGTTCAACTAGGTAATTATTACCATTGATAACAAACTACAAACAAACATCAACAAAAATCTGATTTTGCAGCTGACATTGCCTCTTTGACTAACTTTACTATTGTATTCACATTAAAATAACAATTTTAATTAAATATGTAAGTCCTAGTGTTTAATGGCCCATGAAAGTCCATTTCCTGCTAGTATTTTTTAATAAATAATTTTCCTAAAATAATTTTTATCAGATTTTCTCTTCCTGCTGTTTTTTACAGTGATACCTGGGGTTTTGTTTGCATGATTGGTTGGTTTTAATAATTAGAATTAGGGTAGAATCAAGCCATTTTGAAAGACAAAGGCAACTCTGAATGTAGAAGGTCATATGGCATCTCTTTTCATATCTAGACAGTACCTGCTGTCTATAAATGGGTTAGAGATGCTGGTAAATCACTTTCACAATAGTTGTGTTGTTATTAGTTGAAAGCTGAGTAAAATCTTTTGTCTATGGTGGGTTTACTCAAATTAATTGAGTGCAGGATTACAAGTACAGACTTTATTCATGTCAAAATACATTATGCTTTGATTCAAATGGAGCCTAACTCTCCATAAGAGACTTTGATCTTGACATGAGACAAATTATTCTTTTCGCTGTAAAGTAAATTCCATTCTAAAGCACCATGAAATCTAAAATAAACAAGCAAACAAACAAAGAAAAATTCCAAATTCTTTTCCTATTGCTATGACTAAGCAATAAAAGCTAGGGTTGTGTTTTGTCTATGGAAAAACCTTCTTTCTGATCATAGCCTTCTGATCATCACATCATGCTTAACCATAGGCTAGTCCCCATGTGCAAAATTAGGTAATGAGAAATGATTGATACATCAATGGCATTACCAGTAAATCAATATCTTAGCACTGACATATAAACAACAACGTGTTTTGTCTGTGGCACAGAAGAAATAAAACATACAGTTTTTTATTTCTAAAGAAATAGCTTTATCTCTTAAGGAGCAAGTCCTGAGAAAACATTCAGTGCACAATGGTTATTGAATCAGATTATATTTTTATACTTAAAATTAAAACAATTCCCAAGCTAAAATATTTCCTCTTTTGTAATTAATTATTATACCAGTAAAAAATCCTGTTTACTTACATCTTCTGGATTACCTATTGCATCATATCTTTTTTCCTAAATGCAGACTTCAGCAGTTCTTTCTCAAGGTATATTAGAAAGAAGAATATATTAGAAAAACATATGATAGATATATCTACAGATATATTTTTAAAATCACAGATAAGAAACTGCATTTCAGAAGTACTTTCTATACAAAGGGTTACCACACCTTAAAGAGTTACTTGGTAAGGAATAGCCAAGTAATTTTTTTCCCTTTTTAATGTTCATGCTAATTTTAGTTTAACAAGAGCATAACATAATAAGTGTGATGATGGAACATCTTTCTGTGTGACAAATTTATTCTGTTTGCATCCATCACCTGCTGACTCTCCCATCTCATTTATGGTGCTATTATTGGCAATAGGATTTTATGTTCCTGATCTCAGTGTCATTTTTTAATCAGATTTGCTCTTTATGAACCACTCCATACTTGTAGTTAAGATTTTACTACCCCATTTCCAAAATTTAGAAAACAATATTATCTTGGGTCTCCTAATGAAGAACTGAACGTTGCAGATTCAGGTTGCAATCTAAACCTAAACCTTCACTTCTATGGTGCCTCCTGTGCAGATTTCTCTTGAAAGACAATCAGTGGTAAATGAGACTCTGATAACAGGCTTTCCCTTATATTGAAGGAGCTGAAAAATGCATTACTAAAACTTATAAAAATACTTTAAAATATATTTTAAGTATAGGTTTTGGTTTCTAGCCATTAAAGAGAATTCTAAATTTTGTGTTACTTATGTGTGAAATCTGAATTTATTAGTAAATTATTTGTGATTTTTTTGGTAAAAAAAAAATCATATATTTTAAAATTTTATCCTCTCTTTCTCAGGAGGACATAAAAAAGATACAACTTTATTGTTTTAAATTTATTTATTAAATTTCAATATTACACAACTTATATAAAATGATAGAAATCAAAATATTCTGAGATGAGAGATGCTGGATGAAGATTAGTGCACAGAATAAATCTGCGATGCAGACACCATGTTGGATACATCAGAAGAAAGAATACTTGCAATGTGGTCTAAGTAATCCATAGATTTATTCTTCATATGGGATCTAGAAAGGAATAACTTCTCTTCGAATCATCATATAAGACCTTAACTTTTCTCTTTTTTTAATCAGCTTTAACTTCAATTAATGCCTGAACAAAAGGTATTAGTTGGTAGGGTCTGTAATTTAGAGTGGAAGCATACATAGAAATGTTCATACCACAGTTTTGGTTTGCTTTACTGCTTTTCTTCAATATTTTGTTTTCTTGCTGATCACTTTCCTTCCTATCCCCCCAGAACTAGGAAGTGAATGAAAAATCACAAGAATCTCTCAGTCTCCATAGGTAATTAAAAACAAAATGCCAAATGAATTTTATAGTAAAATACACATGCTTAGGGTCTGAGTTGTAAAAACCTACCAAAGTCTTTGTGCAGTTGTTTAACTTGTGTAATATGAAAGAACTTCAAAACCTTTTGAACTAAATTTTCCAAGTTATGAATATTGTAAAATAAAAAGATTTTTTATATTTTTCCTTCTTTTTTTTAACATTAATTGACTGATTGATTGATATCTAGTTTGAAGATTGTTTTATAGAGCACATAAGTACTTAACTGCAAGTTTATGAGTTCCCAAGAGAAAACAAATCGCAGAATGGAGCAGTACAGAGCCAAACAGTTTCTGAAGAAATATAAACCAATCCCTACTCTGCCCTTAATATCTCTACTGAGAGCCATTCTTTATATGCTGCTTAGCTTGCCTCTTCACTGCAGCTACATTATATTTCTGTTTAGTTAGTGCACGATATTTTATTTTCTTAATACAGAAACTAATGAACAGCAGAGGATGATAAACCTGAACACGTGCCAAAGAGAGCCTCAGGAGAAATAAAAGAAGTAACATATCAATAAAAACCTCAGTTAAACATCATAACCCTGTCCCCAGAGTAACAAGTCCAAATTCAGAATGCATACACAGACTGACAAGAGCACTGCGTCTATTTTATAACCAGATGTAAAGGGTCATTCAACCCCAAATCCTCAAATGTTCCTCTGTTTAGTTTTTAAAAATATCACCAAGGTATTATTTCTAGGACTCTGGCTTCAATGACAGAAAAGTTAGTTGTTTCTTTTTTGAGGCAGCTTCTACACATTCCCACCAATGCGACCCATGACTGAAAGTGCATATCTACTACCATGATTAGTATGTCTGGAGGCGCAACTTACTAAGGATATACAGAAGTTAATTAATCACTGAAACTGTAGACAAATCTTGAGTTTCCTCAGTAGCAAATGTGGGTTTTAATTAGTATTTTATTGCATTACTTGTAAAGGAAAGAGAATGAAAGTACTAAATAATGCAAATTTAATATACCATAGAGCATATATGGTATTGCTACAGTTCAGTGAAGACTATTAACAGTTCATGAATTTTTAAATATTTTTTCTGAGTTTGTTAAACTGTCAGTTACAAAGTATGATGTATTAGCTCCATAAATTCGACTGATCATGGTAGGAGTTCAAACTCCTTTCCTGAATTTTGAAACCTACATAAGACAATAATCAGTCTGAAAATTAATATTATTTTCATATGCAGCATCTCAAAGGTACTTCTGAATACGTGCTACTTCTTTCACAATTGATAGCTCCAAAGGAGGGATGTCACAATTCCCAAACAGAAATATACATAAATATATTTATGTTTTCCCCAAAAGATACAGAAGTTCTTGTAACAAATGGTACTAATAAACTCTGCAACTCTTGCATCACTTGCAAGCTGTGGTAAAGACTAGACCTCTTTGATGGAATTTAAAATCATGATCTGGCAGAAAATTACGACATCTTCTAAAAAGCAATCCTGTGATTTCCATGAGAGCAGGAGCAGAAAACATTTAATGTCATCCTAATTTGGATGTCACCGAAATACAAAAAGATGCAGTAGTGGTGGAGTGGCAGTAGGCAATTATAAATAATCCATATAATTAAAAAATAATTTATTGGAAACAAACTTTGATATGTTGCAACTGAAATGTTACAGCTAACAGATGGCTGTGACAAAGATTTAAGCTGTTGCCTTTTAGATGAGCTATAGACCAGAAACGCTAAGGTATGAAAAGTGTGATAATCTCTCCCTGAAGTAACAAATTTATTTACCAGTATTTCCAAGTTGTTCACATCAAACAAGGATGTCAACCTGGCAATATTTATTAGGTAATAAGAAATATTTCATTGACAAATTGAAAAAAAAATTCATTGGTAAAGAAGAGCACAGTATAGGTACACCTTCCAATCAGACAGCAAATGTTTGAAGGTGAAAGCAAGGAAACTCTAATTTAATTTTGGATGATTTTTGTGTAATTGTTGAACTTTCAGTTAGTGTCATATAAATAATTGTAGTCTAGCTAAATACCTTTGGACAAACCATAGACAAATAATCACAGTAATTTAGCAATTTAACACTAAATGTCATCTGTACGGTCACAAAAATCAGAGAATACCATTTAAAAATTCATAGGCTGCACCTCAGCAGGATGGACTGTTTCTGTAATTTCTCATTCCTTTTCTGTTAATATACTCTAATATCTAGGTTAAACTTTGTGGAAAAATTCTTTTCTCTTTTAAAGTACATAAAATTTTGAACTATAAAAAAGGAATCTAAAATGGCTACAATTTCAAGACATTTTAAATATTCTATTTATTTAAAGTAACTAATAAAATATACACAACTGTTCCTCTTCTCCTGAGCATCAGTCATTAGATACACTCCAAGCCCATTATCATTTTACATTGTTCTATATCTGTTTGGATTTTCCTTTTAATGCCTAGATATATTATGATATACATTCAGTATTTCAGGAACAAGCCCACTTTGACTGGAGTTACATCAGGATGCTCAGCTGAGACAGTGCTTGGACACTGAGGCTACAGATTAATGCTTAGAAGTGTAGCATAGGAAAATGTCAGAAAAAATGTTCAAACTAGTATTTATGGAGACTTCGAGAAAGATGAGATATTATTTACTTCATTTTTACATGTGTTCCTACTGTTTTGGGGTTTTTCTCCTAATAATCTGGTTAACCAGTCTATTGCAAAAAACCAGTAGAGTTCCATCATTTTCAGGTTAGGATCTTTTCCATTTGACTTTATTTAAGTCTTTTGAGAATTGTATGTGACACAGATATTTTAAGAACTATATTGATGTGAGAGTGAAAAACCACATAGATAAAATTCCATAAAAAATATTTCTATGATGCCAGTGTTGAATTGCATACAGCACTTTGTTGTGTTTGTACTCTACAGGTCACAGATACAAATTAATATTCTGAAGTTAAAAGAAGTATTTTGAGTACAAACATCTTATATGCAGCTAATGGTATATGTCACACACAGAGAGAATTAAATTGATAACTGGAATTTGTCTGGTTTCATTTGTTTGAAAACTCATTTTCAGTATGTGGTACTTAGCAATCTGCCTGATTCCACTGAATCTATTCGTTACACATGGTTTATTTTCTAATGGTGTCTATTCAATCAGAATCTGTATCTCTGAAATGCTTTACATTCCTCAAGACAAATGAGAGTTAGGACCTGTAAAACATATTTCTTTACTCACTTAGTCAAAGCTGTCTTCATTTAGTTGGATACAATTTTGTGAAGGTTTCTTTCCTCTCTCTCTTTCCATCACAGCCTCTCCCCTTAAGCAGTGAAAGTCCATCAGCCTTATTCTTTTCTACAACATATCTCTGCTTTCCATTACTGTATGTGTTCTTAATGATTTTCTTTTTACAGTGTAGCATGTTCAAGATCTTCCTGCTGCTTGTTAAGTGAGAAACATATTTGTGTAATAACTGGTAAGGTCAACTATTGCCAGGGTTGGCCTGAGATAAAAAGGAAGTCGGAGTATAGAGAGAACGCAGATCAAGCTAATATGGTTAACAGCTACGTTCTGCTTTATTTTAGCTAAGATGGCTACATTTATACAGTTCCATATAGTTTATACATCACAGCAGCTCTCTATTGGCACACAGCAGAGAGAAGTATGAAAACACACTTTATTATACTAACTCTTAAGGTGGCTATCATGTGCCTACTAACAAGTCTATTCAGTGACCTTCACAACCCTATTATCTTTCCCTGACACCTTAACTACTAATTTCTAACTGTGCCACACTTGGCTAAGAATATCTAGCTGCGTCACAGGCTTCAAGGCCTCACTCAGGCCCCTGTTAAGGCCTCAGCTCGGGTAGTTCAAGGCCTAGGTAGACATCATGTCCACCTTCCCTGAGGAATTCTGCAACAGTCAACTTAAGGAAGTAGAAAACAGAATACATTTATATTATGTTTGACTAGTATCAGAACTAATTACTCAGTGCAGTTCATCTCTATGTCCGTTTTGGTATTATGGGTTACACAGCACAGTAGAAGTACCAACCATTTTTCTAAGGTACATCTAAATGCATAAAAATATTATGCTTGTTAGTAGAGGATCTTAACAGTTCTATTTTTATCCATTACTATCCAATTTTTATATTTATTTCTAAGTGAATTAAAATGATTTTTTTTCTTAGCTAAAAAAAGAAGAAAAAAAATAGTTGTAAATTTTCTTCAAGATCCAGTTCTGATGTTTAATGCCAGATTAATCAAGAGCACTGTCTAAAAGAGAGTACATACACATAATTTTTTTCACGTACACTTCCATTGTTGTATCTAACTGAAAGCTGCAGAACAGCTTGTAAGGAAGATAATGAACCTGCCACTTTTTATGTTGATCACAGAATTGCATTTATGTTGGAAGGTCTCTCTTGAGATCATCTAGTTTGACCTTATACTCAAAGCAGTACTGATTTGAAAGTAAGATCAGGCTGTTTATGGTCATATCCATTTGAGTTTCGAAAATCTTTAGGATGAAATTTCTCCCGCCTCTTTGGACAACCTACATCACCATCACTCTGAAGTGCTTTTTCCTTCAATCAGGATTTCTGTTGTTGCAGCCTTTTACCATTATCCCTTACCCTTTTGCCATGCACTTAAGTGTCTGGTTCCAGCTTTTTGGACCACTTTAATTTGTTTGTCCTCCTTTAATTATCCTTGCAGGATAAATAAAATCAGCTGCTTCAGCTTCTTCCCACATTGCATGTGATCCAGACTCCTGACGAACTTAACAGTGCTCCACCGGACTGCAGTTTGTTTATGTGTTTTCTACTGGGAGCCACAAAACTGGACAGTGCTCCAGGTTTGACCTCACAAATGCTGAGTAGAAGGAAATAAGCATTTCACTTCAGTTGTTGTTTATGCTTGTTAACACAGCCCAGTAGGCAATTATCTTAAGCACGCATTGCTGATTTTTCAGTTTCTAGTCTACCAGGACTTATAGGTCCTTTTCTGAAGAGCTGTTTTGTAGCCAGTCTGCAGCCTGCATTAGTGCAGAGAGTTGTTCTGTCTCAGATGTAAGATTTTCACATCTGCTAAATCCATGAGGAACCTGTAGATTCATTCCTCCATCTTACTGGGGTTCTTCTACATGATAGCCTTGACTTTCCACATATGAATGATTCACCCCTACTGGTTGGGTTAAGTGGACATTCTGACCCATGAACCAAATGCTCAAGGCAGAAGTGAATACATATGGTAAAATTCTCTTTTTTTCTAGGTTTTACAGAATAGAATCTGCATCTATTATGGCTAGATTCGCTTTTTGTACATTTCCAATGCTTTAAGTGCACACTCTGTAATCACTGTTGAAGTCCTGGACATGTGTATAACTATCAGCTCTTTGGTTTGAGAAGACTTTCTAAATCCTAGAAGATGATCCTGCTAATAAAACAACTGTACTTTCCTTATCTAAGCAGAAGTGCTCCTTGCAACGCTGTCAGAGATAATGCCCAGTGAGGTAACATCTGTCACACTGAGCATGTAACATCCAAGTGACCACAATCTCTTCATCTATTAGTTTTTGGCACTGCAGCTTAATTCTCCTAGAAACAAAAAAAGTAACCAGCAAACATTCCTTTAGAATCTTGGATCAGATTCTATCTTACCTATGCATTTGTAGCTATTATTTTCTCGACATAATATTGCCATGAGTAGCTGGTCTTGGGAGTGTGATGGCCCTATCTATTCTTGCTTAGTATTATATCTTATGGAAAGGTATCTTATGAACCATAAATAAGTTATTTTCCTATTAAAAAAAATTCAACAAAGTTAACAAATATGCTGGACTATTTCAGAACCTTAGGGCTACCCTCAACATTCTGAAATTAAAAAATAGCTGACATGGAGCTTATGAATCAGAATTAAAATGAGGGCAGGGGCAGACAACATTATCGTGTAAGTCTGCTACTGGCCATCTGATCAGGGAGACCATGTGGATGAGGCCATCTATAAATAGATCAGAATACCCTCGTGTTCACAAGCCCTGGTCCTCATGAAGGACTTCAGGCACATTGGTATCTGTTGAAGGGACAACAAAGCAGAGCATAAGCACTTCAGGAGGTTCCTGGGATGCTGTGATGAAAACTTCTTTCTCTGAGTGATAGAGAAGCCAACAAGGAGAGGTGGTATGCCAGACCTGGCTCTCACCAGCTTGGAGAGACTGGTGGAGAATGTGAAGCTCAAGAATGGCTTTGGCTGTGGTCACTATGAAATGGTGGTGTTCAAGATCCTTGTGGCAGTGAGAGCACACAGCAAGCTCACTGTGGATTTCAGGAGAACAGAATTTGGGCTCCTGTGTTTGATAACGTACCATGGGATAGAGTCCTGGAGGGAACAGGGGACCAAGAAAACTGATTAATATTCAGAGATCACCTCCTAGAAAATCATGAGTGATGCATCCCATCAAAGAGAAGCTGGGCAGAAATGACAAGATGGCTGCATGGGTGAACACACAGCCTCTGGAGAAACGTAGCACAAAAAGGAAGCCTACAGAGATTGGAAACAAGTACAAGCAGCCTGGAGGAGTACAGAGAGATTTTCCAAGTAGACAGGAAAGTTAAAACCCTGGTAGAGTTAAATCTGGCCATGGAACATTTAGGGGAACAAGAAAAGCTTCTATAGGTGTCAGTGATAAAAGGAAGACTATAGAAAGTGCAGGCCCTCTCTGGAAGGAGATGAAAGTCCTGGCTATCCAGGGTATGAGGAAGACTCGGGTACAGAATTAATTTTTTGCTTCACTCTTCACTGGCAATTGGTCCAGCCACACCACCCAAGTCACAGAAGGCAAAGGCAGGGACTGGGAGAAAGAAGAATCACCCACTGTAAGAGAAAATCAGATTTGAGGCCATGAGCCTGAAAGTGTACAGGCTCATGAGACCTGACAAGCTGCATCTGTGGGTTTTGAGGGGACTGGTGGAAGAACTAGCTAACTTGTGAAACATGCACCTTTTACAACTATCATTCACTGTCTGAAGTTCATAACAATGTTTTTTTTTTAAATTAGTGATTACTATTACATCTGTAAGTATTTTCAAAGAGTATTTTTAGAATATTTTTATAAGAAAATGAAACAATATTTTGAAGATAATAAAATATGCTATTATTATTTTTTCAAATGCTCTATATGTTAAGGTGTTTTACAATTTAAATTCTAGACTGCTAGAATTATGAATAAATGTGTGAATGATCCTATTTATCCAAATCATGGGCAGAGCCTTCAATACATGAGAGTATTAAGTCAGTATTGTCCTAACCTAAGAGCAATATATTAAAATCTCATTTTACACTTTTTTTTTTTAGTGAGGTTAGAAAGTTCAGCACAACCCATCAAATCAAAGGGGAAAGTGATTTTTAAACTAATATATTAAAAAACTTCTCTATCACATACATATTGTGAAATATCAAATCACTTTGGGGCAAAACCACTGCATCTGATAGAACAGGGAGAGAGTCAAAAAGTCAAACCAGGCAGACATAAACAGCTAAGCTTAATTTAACACCATATGTGAGCTGAGAAATACTGACATGTCATGAAAAGAAAATGCCTGAGGAAGTCTCTGTGAATAGAAGTCACTTTACTTCCCACTAGTGACTCATCCACTAGAGTTTCGTAAGGTTTTCACTTCATTATCTCCACAGTGAAGGATTTTTTAAAAAATTGTTGGTCTTAATATACTAGGTACCTAGTATAGTAGAATTTCTAATTTATGAAGACTTGTAGTCAGAATTTTTCACTGAATGACTCATCTACCACCATAAAATGAACTCCAGTGAAATCCTCATCCTGCTTTTGTGTAGGTAAAGTGAAATCAAAATATATTTTATTCAAAATATGACTGAATTGTCATACTCAACTGGAAGTTTTCTATGCCTACTATTTTTTGCAACTCCCACATTAAAATGAGCAAAAATGGTCTTACAAGAATGTCTTGACTACTTACAGGCATGTGTAGTATTAGCTGCTTTTTAAGCCTCTCTTCCTTAAAATTCTTTCGAGGAAGACAGAGGTATGTGGCTAAGATACTTATGCTGTGATCATTTCTGATTTTTTACTTTAATTCTTCTAGTGTCCAGGGTCCTGACTTTTAAATATTTTTGTTTTAAAAATTGCTATTATTAATAGAGGAAAACATCAGGATAAAACATGCAAATTACCAAAGTCTCCTATTTTTTCATCCCTACTTGTCAAGCCTGATATCTCCACAAAATTACTAGAAAACAACTTCCAGAAAATACTTTGTGCAGCTTCACCTCTACAACGCTATTCACTGCAGAATTTCCTGATTGCTATTCTGCTTTTAATATATTATTTTTTGATCTTCCCCAAAGTGAAAAACTCTGGATCAATGGTGCAGTTCAAGCCATATATTATCTCAATTAAGAAGCACTTTTTCTTGAAGATATATTTTAAAAATATATATATTTATGTATTTCATATATATTATTTGTATATTTGATATATTTATATAGGAATATTTTAATTTAATATATCTGCAGTCTGGTATTTAAATTCTAGTCACTAGATTACTGTTATTTGTTTTACAGAAGTTGGATAACCATATGATTCAATACATACCCTATTCCAGGGTGATCTACAGTAAAGGGCTTTGCTTGGCAATGCTTAACCAAAGAAAGGGACATACAACTAGAATGTTCAAAGATGTACTGGAGAGCAAAAAATTAATTATCTATCTTAAAATAAAAATATTTTCAACATAAAAAACTTGGAGAAATCAATGAAAATATCCTTATAAAATGATGTTTTCATTAAGCATTATGAGTATCATGTAACTCATTCTATAGTGATATTTTAAAATGAAAATGTGGACTACTCTAGGGGATTAAACATTTGCATTCAACATGTCAACAAACAGAGTACTATCTGATAAGAAAAAAAATTGATTTTTATAAAGTTAAAATTTTGAGGAATAAGTAAACACTGTTATAGTGATTTATTGTCCTTTTATACACTTTTAACACTTTTATAGTGTTTTGTCCTTTTTTTATTCATTCCTTCATTACCAAAATAATCCTTACCACATCCTGACATACACATTTTGCTTTCCAACCACTTCTGACTATTTGTACATCATCTATTTGTTATTTTCCTCATATATAGCCAAACTTTATTTAGTTTTCAGTCCCTCACCTATTCAACACCAATTTTGCAGAAGATTCTACACAAAACTAAAATAACCCCACCAAACTTTATCATTTTTACATGCCAAATTTAAACATTCTTTCCTATTATATTTTGTAGAGGCTGGAAAATTATTAGTAAAGAAGTAAAACTTGTAGAGAAAAAAACCCAGGCAGGATGTTTCAGGTTCTAGTGTTATACAGCTACCACTAATCACATACCAGCAAAAATATCCAGCAGTCAATACTAGAGAAAATATATCTGAGCAATGGATAATGATATTTATTTATCTACTCATATTCTACTACATTTGTAGAAAACTAATTTCTGTTACCTGTTTGCTTCAATTTGCAGCAAACCTCAAAATATTGAACAACAAAATTTTAACCAACAAACATCCCTGATTCATCTTCTGCAACATGTAGAATGTGTATACAGAGAAACGAAATGTAACAGAGATCGTTTAAAGACCAATATTAGAGGTATTTTGTTTTTTTTCTTTCTTCTTTTTGTGTTCGTTTAATTTTTACAAAAATGGAGGCTCAATAGGAAAAAATCAAAATAACTTTGTTAAATTTCTTTTTCTTGTTTTTTATCAGATTGCATTACAGCATATAGGCTGGTTACCCAGTGATAGTGCAAAACAAATACTTGCTGTGGAAGCAGTCACAGAACAGAATTCTTCTCAGATTAATGCAAACTGACATATCAGCTTTCTTTCTTTGACTGATTTTTAGGCATTGGAATGTAGTAGATATAATTTTCTTTTTCATCCAGTATCTGAAATGATGCTACACATGAGAATATAAGTAAAGAAATAGCTACTGGCCAAATATCTTTAATATATAAACAAGATTAAAAAAGCAAAAAGACGTAGTGTGGAAAAAGGAACTTTCAGTCTTAGATGAGAGTACTGATTAAAATGCTAAAGGTTAGTCTTGGGATGAACCTTGGTTAATAAATTCATTAGTCATAATGAGACAATAGTGTGTAACAAATGAAAGCTGATAATGACAAAATTAAGTGCTATTATTAATACAGAATATCAAGAAATAACGGTATGACGTGGAGAACTAAAACAATAAAAATTACCTCAAATTCAATTAAAAATAAAATAAATACAAATTCAAAAGAGGGAAACCAACCTCAGGATTAATAACAATAATTTTCACTGTGATGTGTAACTTACCTGCTGGAAACAGAAGGGAAAATATAAGATTATTGTCTGATCATAGTTTCACCTTGCAGTTCTTGCAAAATGTACCTGTTTGGCAGGAAAGTGCAATTCTATGATGTAGGAGCTAAGTTTCAGAGTAGGGTTCCAGGATAGACAGGAAAAGATTTACATAATTTTTTCAAAGTTTTGGAGATCTTTTCTGTTATGATTTTTTGAAATGGTCTGCACAATTATTATTTAATTTACTAGGAAAATGAAGTTTTTAGGAACAGAAAGGTGATAAGAAATTATGAAAGATTGTTAGACATTCTGAAAAAATTTCCAGTATGAGGATGCACTAATAAATTACTGACTACTGACTGACTAACTAACTAAATAAATAGTTCCTCTTTAACTTCAGCACTTTATGAAAGTAATATTATGTGATAGTGGTATAAAAGGATGAAAGAGTCAAACCAAATAATCTGGAATATATTCCAGTTCTGTAGTGTGTGCCTGTAAATTTCATTAGGCTCTTTGAACTCCATTTTTGCTGTCTTCAACTCTGAATAAAAAAACCCCAAAAAACAATAAGGAAAGCTGTGGTTCTTTAAAAACATTTTGAAAACATGGCAATCAGTGAACACATGAAATATTGTTTTAGCAACTTCCATGATAACCCAGTTGACATCACATTAAATGACATCTATAAAACATACAATAATTTTTATGATGTATTTGTATCTTTTCTATAATGTACATATAAACAAATATACATGTACATATTAAATATATACACACACAAATAATGATATATCAATACAGGTGCAACTATAGATGCTTTTAACTTATCCTGCTGTTTCAATCAGCCTGATGGAAAGCTCTTTCAAAGCAGCAAAGAATCTTGATTCATCATGCGGTTGTTTCAGTGGGAAAAAATGGTGACCATGTGCTTCTCCAAATCTTATTCATAATCATGGTCATAAAGAAAAATTTTCTTTAATTAACTTCTCTTACTGTTAGATTTCTACTGAAAGAACTGTCCCATAAGAATAAAAATTATGTTTCACCACTGACTTCAATTGGAGGCAGAAGTCTACATACTTTATGCAGATACAATCTAGGTGTTTTATCATATGCTACATAGATTGTTCACAAGGGATTGTGTTCAAGAGGCTTTCCATAAATTCAATAATTTAATATTGCAATTTCAGCAATGTAGAGAAACAAGAATGTTCTTCTGCAGAGAGCAGAAGGAATACATTCTTGTAGGAAAACATATCAAGATCTAATTTGTGCCATGTTCCCTGGTGTTCTTGTAGTTGATAATCTGTAATATGATAATTTATGTCTTATTAATTTTGTTTTCAGATATTTATAAAACAAGTCAAAAGGTTTACTACAGGTTGAAATTTAAAAAAAAAACCCCACAGTTTCAAGAAAAAGCCTCAAGGAAGCAATTTAGATATAATAGAATATCTTTTTTGTTAAAAAAGATTACTCAGACAATTTTGCATGAACATAACCCTCCTCATGAATCTGATACATAAAACAAATGGAATATACAACTCCCTACATCTTTTCACTCCTTTTTGTTTTTTAGCCCATTTATCGGTATGTAAGTTTTAGTTGAATCTTTCAGATCATAATGCAAGTACCATTAACCTTAATAAAGAAAGTCATTACAAAATGCAGCTATGGAGTGGTCCACCAAAACAAAAGATCTTCTATTAAAAATAAGTGCAGATAATTAAAACTGCATTTTAAAGGAAATTACATGCCTAGAAGAAGATGTAAAATTTATGTAATTTGGAAAGTATTGGAAACAACAGTTCTGAATTAGAGATTGAGTATAGCAAACTAGAAATCTAAAGAATGAGATTTGCACAATGGAGTAGACTGAGCTTTTACAGAGCTTTCATAATGTCCAGAAGTACCTGAATCACCATCTTCAGAGTGGTTTCTCACAAAGTATGTCAACTCTTGAAGCTGAATGCACAATCCAGGTTTCCCTTCCCCATGAAGAAGTCCAACATAAGCTCTCTAAGGCTCTTTAATTCCTTCAAAGAAAAATACTCTGTCATCATGATCTTTTTAGATAAAAATTGGAAAAACTTCACAGAAGAGATTAAAAATGTTTCACTGCAGAATGTCCACACAATTTAAGTGCTGCTGTCACTGTTTATGGGGGGTATATCCAGTTCTGTTTAATTTCCAGGAATCAGTGCTATTGCTGCTGTATTGTATATAATTAGTACTACCACTACTAAAATATCATTCCAATTTCTTTTCCACACAGGTTGATTTATTGAAATGCACCCTAGATTGGAAAACAAAAAAAAAAAAAGACACAGTATGAGGGACTAAGAATAACTTAGGTGGGGCTGAGCTAAGGCTTAGCACCCAGAATAAGAATCCTTGGGTCCTCTATTAGATACTCAGATATTTTGAACCACCAGGTAGGTTTTGTTGAGCAAAATATTTACACAAAAAGCTAACTATCTTTGAAATTAATTCTCAATGAAATTAATATTTTTGAAGTTCTGAATCCCAAAGCTATCCATCAAGTCAAACAGCAAAATTTCTGAACAGTTTTGAAGGTATTAAAAGGACAAAATGGAGGTTAGACATTTGTATAAAAGTAGCCTTAGCCTTTCCCTTCAATAACAGAATCAAACAACACAGGCAAAATCCCTCTTTTCCATTTTTAACAGTAGGTATTTGTCACATGAAGATGAAGATTTCATATGAAGTCTGTGAATTAAAACAGTCCAGGAGACAGGAATGGGAGGGCAAAGACAGCAGTGAAATGCAAAATACCCTGTGAGATATATGTGAACTGCAAAATGCCCCTGCAGGAAGAACACTGCACTGGGACTTCAGAGCAACAAGATGATGTGAAAAGAGAAAGACTGAAATGTGATGGGCAGGGTTCTCTGTAGGCACTTCTTGTTGCCAAGGAGGCTTGCAATGTTCAGGGTTCCCTTGGGAACATTTTAGTCACTCATTTAACATAAGCTGTGGATTGTGTGATGACTAACAGTGTCAAAGCTCTGCTGTCAGGGGGTTTGTTCTCTCACCTATGCTATCATACCTCCTGCCTCTGCCAGTAGTCTGGCCCCCACAATCTAATAAAACACTAAACGGAAGAAAATACTTCTATTTTAAAGAGTACAATATTTTATAATCTGTTGGTGATTTCCAGTATTGATCATTGGTAAATTGAAATAATGTATACTCCTGAAGGTATTATTTTTAAAATAATTTACCTATTCATCAGTGAGTAGTTAAGGCATCAAAAATAAACAGATTACAAATATTTTTGTCTCATTTACAGTAGGACATAATAAAAAACTATGAAAAAAAGAGAATTACCTAAAATATCTAAAACAGGAGTTAGATTCTGTATAACAATATATGAATTAATTTTATTGCGATAAATTTTTAAAAAGACAGTTCAAAACTAAGATAGGAAGTAACTGATGTAAGCTGAAACTTTTGATTTTCAAAATGATGAGCAGTTGAATTAACTTGTATGTTAAAATTTTGTTTATTTTCTCACCTTTTATCTCTAAGTCAACTAATAACTTTTAACAATAACACAATATTGCAAAACACATAGAAGTACTGCAGGGTCTTAGAGCTACCAATCCCAAAGCATTTGGGGGAACAAAATACTATTAACAATTAAAATAAAGAAACAATTTCTGGGGGGGTTTTTTTGTTTTTTTTTTGGTTTTTTTTTTACATCAAAGGATATTTCTGTAGGTAGATATAGTTATAAATCATGTTAATAAAAGTTAAGTGTCTCACACTTAACTTTTCCTGTGCAATTATTTAGCTTCCCTGGTGTTATGAATTCCTAAACCAGTAAATATAATTTTATTACAGAATTAGAAAAAGAGACCTCTAGGGACGACCCCAAAAAGCCATGTGATTAATCCCTCTTCACTAAAGCAAGATTGCTTATATTCAGAATCAAACTTGAGACCATCCAACTAATCTTCCCTTAAAGTCCTATTTAAGGATATTTCTCTGCAATGTCATGTAGCCTGCTGCACTCTGGACAACACTACAATTAGACCATTTCCTCTTACTATCAAGCCGAAATAATTTTTTTTTCATTTCGCAAGCTGCTATCTCATTCTGCAAAGACATCTCCTTTGGAAGGACAACTTACATTATAACAACAAAGCCAAGTGCAAGACCCAGGACCTGGGTCAGGGTATCAATACAAGCCAGGGAATGAAAAAGCTGACAACAGCCCTGCCTTGAAGGACTTGAGGGTGCTGGTGGATGAGCTGGTGGACATGAGCTGGTAAGGTGTTGTTGAAGCTCAGAGAGCTAATTGTGTCCTGGGCTGCACCAAAACAAATGTGACCTGCAGGCCAAGGGAAATGATTCTGCCTCTCTGCTCCTCTCAGATGAGACCCCACCCACAGTGCTACTGTGCCTGTTTCTCAAGCCTGGCTAGCCTGGCACCAGTATCCCTCGAGTGAGTTCTTTTCACTCAGCTGCATCTGTGTGGCGATGGCTGGAGGATGAAAGGGGGGACTCCAGAACGGCTGGGTCACATGAGTTTATTGGTACTCTGGTGTGGAGTCCTCACCTCGAGTGTCAGTGTGTCCAGAGGCCTCGACTGACCCTCAAGTGGGACCTTTTAAACAGGGGTGTAACACAGAAGGAGGTACCAATAAGGTTTTACAGGGAGGTGGCTCATATCATAAACAAACATATAAAACAACCATACATTGAACATTAGAAGGTGACAATCAGGATCCTGCCCAATCACTCGATGCCTCTCTCAGAATCTTCCAGAAGTGGGGAGAGACCCCCAAAATGATGGACAAGAACAGGAGACTACCTGCCAAGTGATGGGCAGTTAACTGTCTCGGGGTGGGGAAAACTTAGGGAAAACACAGAACAATCACAGAACTGTCACTGGGGAGAAAACAGGGATAAACCAAAAGTGGGTAACAGAAAGGGTACAATGAACAAACCATTTTACAAAAGAACATTAACTTATGAATTAAACTTAAAATTGAAAAATGCACTGCCACACCACAGTACTGCACCCAGCTCTGGGGTCCCAAGCCCAGGAAGGACATCAATTTTTGAGGCAAGTCCAGAAGAGGGTCACCAAATTGATTAGAGACAGGGAGAGACCATGTTTCCTATGAGATCAAGCTGAGAAACTTGAGGTTGCTGAGCCTGGAGAGTTGAAGGATCCAGGGTGACCTACTTTAAGTCTTCCAGCACCTGAAGGAAGCCTGCAAGAAATCTGGAGTGGGACTGATTATAAGGGCATATAGGAATAGGACAAGAGGCAATGGCTTTAAACTGAGTAGTTTGAGATTATATATTAGAAAGAAATCCTTTACTGTGTGGTTGTTGAGACACTGAAGCAGTTAGCCCAGAGGAACTGGATGTCTCATCCCTGGAAGTGTTCAAGGCCAGGCTGGATGGGGCTTTGAGAAACTTGATATAATGGAAGATGTCCCGGATCTTGGAAGAGGGGTTGGGATTAGATAATCTTTAAGGTCCCTTCCAGGCCAAACTGTTCTATGATTCTATGATTTAGGAAGGTTATTCTTATGCTCCTATTTTTATCTCAATTTGTATTTCTTGTTCCTCCTTTCTTGCAGACAATCCCAGGCATGAGAGTACATGCCCATTTGCTTATTTAGAACACATGTGATATGCCCAACATAAATAACAATTCCTTTTTGGTCAATGCCAGTGACCAAATGCAAACAGAATTGTTGTCCTCTACATATGATACAAAATGAGCATCTTTTCAAGTCTAAGTGAATCTTGGAACGTAACTGCCTTTTTTTGCCTCAGCAATACATGAAAACTTGCCTAATTTGTGCTCCCACTGCAGTTGTACATTATTTTTAGCATTATTTTAGCTTAGACAATTTAATTTCATATTTGTACACATTTTATTTATGCTTCTTAATTGTGACACTTATACTTTGTTTTTATTTATGATTTCAGGTCAGTTTTCCATTTTCTCCAAATCATACTGAATTCTGATCTTCCAAAGCACTCATAACCCCTCCTTTCTAACACCATCTGTACATATTAATATGTATTAACATCTAAATCATGAACTAAAACATTAAATAAATTAGTCATAGAAAAAAGTGCCCCACTTTAAATTCTTCCATGTAGGCTTTCATCTGACTGTACACCGATTTTGTACCAATAAAATGTGAACCATACTAGAAGTTCAGATTACTTCAACATTTTTATAATGTGGGTTCTTTTAGTTACTCAGTTCATCAAACACTGAATATTTGAACTAAAGTATTCCTCAGTGTCTTCTTTCCATATTCTGGCCCACAGTTCTATTTCTGTGCTAAGATTAGTGTTGTAATGTGTTTGGACACAATTAAATTTGTAAAGACTGAAGCAAATTCTACTTAAACCTTCTTTGTTTAAATCATAATTTGTTCTCTTTCCCATAAGTAATTAACCTATATATTTTACTTTGTTCTATAATGCATTCATAAAAGATTCTTTTTATCTTTTCTTTCCGTTACAAAGAACTCATTTCGTCTCTTAGTTTTTCTAATTTCATCCCTTTTTTGTAGAGGTACATTACATAATGAAGGCTATACACTAAGGAACAATGAGTTATGAAGAGCCACATAGTGTAAATGTAATTAAAACCAAACTATTTAACCAGACTTTCCATTTGAGTAGGATGATGGAAGATGTGTCTGCAAGAACAAATAATAGATTCAAAGAGAATATAAAGAAAAAAATTATTTGTAGAAGAATGCACATTCAAGAAAATCTCTGTTATGTACAATAGCAAGCAGCATTGTGAAATCTTATTACTCCTCTGCTGTGAACAAGAATCTGCAAAATTTATGAGCAAATATCATCAAGTTCATTCTTCTTTTTCTCTTTGTAACTGATGAACACGCCCTACTGCTACATTCTTTTAAAGAACAGATGTCTGTGGCTAATGGAAAGCTTCCAAAGAGTAATAACATGTAGTGATGGTAACTGTTAAATTTCATAGGCAGACAGGGTCATGTTCAGTCCATGCTCCACATATGTGTGAAAAATTGTTAACACAGCACTTCTCACTAACCTCTATGTTAGTAAATAATGCTAAGATTGCATATATTTTCTTCTGCTCAGTGCTTTGCTAACTATGCTCGTTGTTCTTGGAGTGTCATCACACATGGAGCTCACATGTAAAGACGTGTAAAGACATATGTGACAATAGTTAAAGAATATATAATTAGTGATACTGCTATAGTGTATTAGATAATCCTTGAGGGGTATGATGCATTAACTAAGACTTCTTATCTTCCCTTTCTTCTTTAGCTAAACTTTAAAACAAACAGGTTACATCATAGAAAGTAATTCAGAAATTTCTTGAAATTAAATTGTTGAACAAGAAATTCATTCTTGCATGAAAATGTGTCTCTATATGTACATGCCTTTATTAACTGCTTGGGCTTTATTTTATATAGTTAATGGAATATCCTTAGGGTTATAGATACATTAAGCCATCCATATTACAGGCATCAATATATTCTTGAGTGAATGATTCCAAAACCATTCAAAATCAGACTTAATAGGGTGTAAAAATACTCACAGAGAGCTTTCTTTAATCAGCATGAAATCCTGAAAGAGAAAACAGACCAAACTAATGAAAAAAAAAATCTGTGAAATATGAATACAAAACACAGATCAAGTACTGAATTTCCTAATCCAGTGCAGAAAATTTCTACTGGGAGAGATAAGAGAAAAATTAAGGCTTTAAAATTAAACTCCTTCAGTTCTTTATACTTGATGAAAGGAAATGAGTATATTTTTAACCACGACTCTCAGTGAACCATGAATTTTTAAAATTATTTGACGACGCATCTTTCTTGGGATAACCTGTTGTTACACACCATTAAAAAAGAACATTGTGTTTCCTTGCATAATGCCCCATGCTGACATAACAGTGAACAATTTATCATTCTGATGAACCTTCACAATTGAGAATTTCAAGAAACCATGGTTCACTGAAAACTAGGATTTAAACAATCTTAATTTATTTTGTTAACCTTTGCAGTGCCATGTTTTTGTAGTGTTTAATATAGTTTAAACATGTTCCAAGAATTTCATTTTTCTTCTCAGAAAGTTATTCTTTAGTTAAGAATGCAACTAAAGAGATAGTATAATGTATAATTCATACTTTAACAGTTGTGGCTGCTTCGAAGAGGTACTCTGGAAACACTTTCCAGGTTATTTAGGTCTAAAAGCTATTCAATAGAATTGGTATTTTCATGATTGTCACAACATATTGTCATTTCCAGTCCATTCTGGGACAGTGCAGTGGAATGGTGTTGTCAAACCTGTAAGGGTACAACATATTGACTCCCGTGACACTCAAAGCCAGCTTGCAATAGACTAAGTTTGTAAGTTTTGCAAATATTGGCTCACAGACTCCTCAACATTCCCTACTCTCTGCATGGGAAAGTGCTCAGATGACATTAAAACCTCAATGTCTATGGCACTGAGCACTGTAAGACCAGCCCCTGCAGTGTATGCTTTAAATCTGATAAAGATGATATTCTAATTAAAAAGTTATCAGGAGGAAAGATTGTGGAAGACCTAAACATTATGTCGCTTAATATCTATCTAGATTTTTTTTTTTAATCCAAACTTACAGCATCTAATTTTCTTAGTTCTAGCCTGGAATTTGTTAGTCATATCTTTGTCTTGAAAACTTGCTAATGCTGATTGTCAGGCAGCCATAATGTTTTAGAATATAATAATTTCCCTATAAGTTCTTTTTAAAAGGGAAACTCAAACAGATGTGGGTCAGCTGGTAGTATGTAAGAAACTTAAAAGTAAAATCTTGCATCAGTCCAAAGAATCTTGCTCATCAGAAATGTTCGCATTGAGAAATATTAGAGATTCTATTAAATATTTAATTTAGGAACTAGAATCAGTAATGCCAGTTAACCCAACATTTTATTATATTTAATTTAGGACTAGAAATAGGGGGGGGGGGTTATTTTTTTTTTCTTCCTCCACATCCTACTGAGAAGGGGAGTGATAGTGGATTTTGATGTGCATCTGGTGGCCACCCAAGGTCAATTCACTACACTGCCTCAGACCAATCCTGATTCAAATGTATTTTATTTTATCTATATTGTCTGGTTTTATTTCATTACAGACCACATCATATTGATGTTTATACTAGTCTTTTATTTATAGACACAAAATATGCTTTAATATGGTTTTTCAGTCATGATGTTTTGCTAAATGCAATGTTCATGTTTCTGTTGACCTGCAATGATTAATTACTTACATTTGCTCCTTTTCTTTTTTTCTTTTTTTTTTTTTTTTTTGTACAGAATACTTTCAATTTAATAAATGCTTTTATAAGCTGTTCCTCTCTCAGTAGTCTGTCTCCTGGGCATAGTTTTTTACATGTCCCTATCTTACTCCAGCCGACATTAATATTAGTGCTTTCTCTATTTTATCCTTATACATTTTCCTTTCTGTAAGTAAAAGCCAATCCATACTGCTGATTCTCACTTTTTATTTAAATTAGTTATTTAAAATAAATTAATTATTCACTAGTTTTGGGAGCCCCAGGGTCATTTCTGGTTTTGTTCAGTGGCTATTAATATAAAATGCATGAACAGTCTTGACAGCAAGACTGACTCCAGATATTTTAGAACAGCAGGTAAGTAGATGCTGAAGAGCTCAGTGATATTTAGAAGTTGGAATAAGGAACTGAAATAGAGAATTTGTTACTGTTTTACACAAAAGAGTGGAATTAAGAAATATATGCCCTGTGCAAAATGTTATGAAGCATCTAATCCTTTAAAGTTTGTAGCTTTTTAATCTAAGCAAAACTGTTATTATCCTACTCTTCTACAAGATTTTTTGTTTACACTATCCAAGGTTATTGACTCATTAGGTCTGATAAATTACAAATGACAACAATTTGATTTACATTTATGACAGAATCACAGAATGACAGAATGGTTGCAGCTGGAAGTAGCCTCAGGGGATCGTCTAATCCAGCTCCCCAGTAAAGCAGGTACACCTGGAGCAGATTGTGTGGAATCACATCCAAGTTTGTTTTGGATATCTCCAGAGAAGAGCACTCCACAACCTCTATGGGCAGCCTGTTCCAGGGCTCTGTCACCCTCAATATAAAGGCACCTTTCCTCAAATTTATATGGAATTTCCTGTGCTTCTGTTTGTGCTTCTTGTCCCTTGTCCTGGCACTGGGCAGGAGTGTCATGAAAAGAGTCTGGCCCCACTTTCTTGATACTTGTCCTTAGGATATTTCTTAGTACTGATAAAATCCATTCAGCTGTCTCTTCTTCAAGCTAAACAAGCCCAGCTCTCTCAGCCTTTTTCCTGAGAGAGAAGCTACAGTCCCACAAATACACAGTCACTATTATAACTGTATATTGGCTACATAATATTTCTAGGCCATATAATAAAAAAATCAGTACTACATATTAGAAGAAGAAATATCTTGAACCTGTAAAATACACAAGTGGTCTACACATATACTCTCTGGATAATTAGACTCATTACTCAGGGAAAAGTAAGTATAACAAAAAAAAAATCACTATATTCTGAAATTAAAGAACTGACCATTTTATTATCATAAAGAGCTGGCAATACACAAGTTAATACCATAAAGAGAAAATACTACAGTACTTAACCTGTGGTGGGACCATCCTTGAATAATGGCAAATTTATCCACTATTTATCCATTTATCTATTCAGATTTTTGCCCTATTTTTGAGAGTAGCCTGTTATCTTCAATTTAACTACTCAATTTTTCAGCTAGATTTTATTTCTTTGTGCTGTCTGAACATTGCAATTATGCTATAACTAAAGAAAACTGGAAGATGAAAAGAGACACATTTGTCAAAATTTAGAAATTAATGTTTTGCATTGAAATCTATTTATTGAGAATGAAAGGGGAGGAAAATCAGTGTTAAAAAGGAGTTAAACACCGAAAACTCACTTACTAACTTTTCTCCTGAGAACTTCTATTTGCAGATAAATATTTGCCTGACTGTGACATGTGTATCTACTGTGCTACTGCAAAGTGGATACTCCATCAATTTTTTTCAACTTCAGTTAAAATCAATATGCAGCTAATCTGTTTTATGATTCACTTTTAAGGGTGGAATTTACAAAAAGTGAAATGAATATAGATAAAATATTGTTAACACTATGTAAAAACAGATTTTTAAAAAGAGAGACATGCACATTGCATTTGTCTCACAGTCACAGGGTCTTGAGTAATCATCCATTGAAGTCACTGACTTCAATAGGACTGGAGCACACAGCTTCCTTTCTTGGAGAATTTTATACATCAAGTCTTGTACATTGGTGTCACAGCACACAGGATAACACACATGAACAGTAATTTCAGGGCATCTGGAAACTTCTGCATCAGATGTGGCTTTGTGTCAAAGCAGAGTCCTGGCCCAAGCCAGTAACTGTCCTGAGAGAGAGCACACAATTTTTAAATTATCTCGAATATAAAATTAAAGCAAACAGAAAAATATGCAAGCCTGACAAATTGCTGTGTAACAAACAAAAGAACTCAGTAACTGCACATTTGCAGTAGTCTTTTAAAATAAGGCAGATATCCAGCCAATCTAATGACAGCCATGAAACACAAACAAAAATTTAAATGGAAAGTTTTTTAGGCTTTGCTGTAGATTTTTCTTGTCTTTTAATAGAAATTAAATTTCTCCTATGTTTTTTATTATGTATGTTATATTTAGCAAAATTAGTATAAATATAATTTATTTGCCTAGAGAGATCAGAAAAAGGAAATATGTCATTGCAACAAAGGATTAAAATTTGCTTTAAAGATCTTAAGTTTGTAAAGTTCTCAAAATACTTTTCATTATACTAGTAGGCATTCCATTAATCTTTTTGTTGCATATTCTTTTATTAACTACTGTGCTCTTTTATATATAACTTTTATCAGTGTTAAATGTAGGTAGCTGGGAGATACTAAGACTGACAAGAGTATCATATGCTTCTTTTTTAATTCACCTTTGAAAGGTTATATTTAGTCATCAGACTTTATATATTTTCCTCACATTTTGAAATTGTATGTATTTGACATTTTGTGTTCAAATTCACTGTCATAAGGATCTTCCAAACCACCTAATGAATTCTGGAAGTACAGCCTTAGATATCAGCCAAGATCCCTTGTTTGGAATGGAAAGAAATGTTGCATCACCTGTCTCTTACCTTATTACTTTCCTCTATCACACTGTTGCAATCTGATGTGACTTACTGCATCAAGCATATCAGCTAAGAAATTAAAACTTGCAAATTTTAGGCTGAAATATTAAAATCTACTGATTTAAAGCCCAAACCCAAGACTGTGTACATTTCCAGCAAATAATTAGACAGGTGAATGTCAAGGGTGATGCATCCCAGCAGTGCAGTCACTTAAGGACTGTGAAAATCTCCTGTAACATATAATACTCAATTTTGAATAAGTAAGTGAAAATAACAATTTTTAACATAAAAATCATCATTTATTTATGAGGTGTCATTAGTGAGAGCCACAATTATAAGATAGACAGAAAGAGGAGGTCCTAGTTTGTGGTTGCTTACTGCTTTAATATTAGTGACATGAATGCTTATTTTCAAAATTGTATCATTTCAAAGGTTGCAAATGTAAATAAAATACTGAATATACCTTTTCTTATTCACAGTTTAAAATATTAATTAATTATCAATTGACTTAAAAAGAAAATTCCAGGCTCTTCTGTATTTTGTAGGCATTCTGTTTCAGTCAACACATTCCTTAAGCAGGTGTGTGAATCTTCCTTTTTTATCATGTTGACTTTCTTCAAAGTTATGGTTAACTCTGTTCTTTTTAAGGAATATTGATAAGTGTTAAAGATAATTTGTACTGAACGAATATTGCTACACTATTGCTCTCTATCACCCAAGAGAAATTAATTTTTAAAAGTAGGCTCATAAAATAGTGGTTTAAGAACTTTTTGATATAATTTGGCAACTATGTATAATGCTTAATTTTAAACTACTTTACAGATAATATCTTATTAACATTACTCAAGAAAATCTAAAGTTGTCTTCAAAAGAAAAAGTAACAGCCTTTCTTTTGGTGGCTTTGTTAGAAATAAATAAGAAAAGAATATAAATTCTTCCATAGTAAATGTAAAAATATTCAAAAATATCCTTAAAAATGTACAAAAGAATAGTACTGAAAATATTGATTTTGCATGCCTGTGGTGAGAAAATTATTCTACTACAATAGAAATGAGTAAAAGGAGCTCAATTACCTTCTAATTCTAGAGATAAATTAATCCTGCTTGTATCATCACAGGCTTTCCACTCTTTCCACTCTTGGCAATGCAGTGGCAGAGGAAGCTTGAAGAGAAGCCCAGGGGACCTGTTCACCATGGCACTGCCCCAGAGCTGTAATGTGGGCTGCTGAGACACAGGAGGCAGATTTCCCCATTGTTACAAAAGTGCACTAATGTAGCCTTTCTTTTTTATTTCTTTAAGGAAATGAACTGAACCAGCCTTTCAGTTTCCATGGAATAACTCATCAACTAAATCCTAGAGGGCTTTGTACCTGGAGCTATAATCTCATGGGTCTTATTTGGAGCTACAGGTAGGGGCTTACCTTTGGTGCTTACCTTTGGTACTTACCTTTGTTTCTCCTTTCACTTTTTAGTTGGCTCAAAAAGAGATGCTGCCTACTTAACCATTCATAGAGGACTTTGAAAATACTTTGTCTGTGGCATCAAAATACTTTCCTCTGTCATATGACATCTCAGTATTTTGTCTTGGACATGAGGTACACTGTAATGTGAATTCCTTTTGAGAGAAAGGAAAACTTGGAGCAGGCTATCCTGAGCATCTCCTTGTTTTGATTTTGTCCCAAGCTACAAGGGGAAAGATAACAGCAGTCAGGCTCTCACTTTTGAGAAATGAGAGCATAGCTACATCTCCTCTTGACTGGAAATTCCCAAGCATGAGCATGTAAAAGCATTTTCATCCCTATGTATAAAATCACAAAGTACTTTACAAATAACTTGTATCTTGCAAAGTGAGTATTTTACTTATGAATTATCTTTTAAATTTGAACACAGAATAAGCCTTTTAAATATCGTTTTGAAAAGCCTCTATACTTCTTGTAGCACTATGTAGTAAGTTATGTCAAACACACTTTCAGGATATGTCTTAGTTAAAAGGTTGCGGCTTTCCTTAAAATGTGTTACACATTCAGTTATTCCCATACATCAGGCATCTGATTCAGGAATGAGATTTGTATTTACCTGCTATAAACTTGGAAGGTTTACTGTCAATATGTAGCAAGCTGCTGTCAGCTGGGGCTGAGGGACACCTTGGGGAGGAGAGGCTGGGGCTGCCCCATGCCAGACACAGCCAGCACCAGCCCTTTCCAGGGAACACACTCCAGGGGATGGCTGATGGCACCTCGGTGGAAACATGCCTAAGACAGGGCAGAAAATGCCAGACAGGCAGAAGCAGACAGAACAGAAAGGGTGAGAAGCAGCAGAGGGAACACCACAGCCAGAGAAGAAGGACATGCTCAGTGTGCCAGAGCGGGTATTCCCCTGTGGCCTGAGTTCAAGTGTGGTCTCCTACGTACCAGTCAGTCCACCTTGAAGTTCAGATACCCACACACAGAATAGTGAACTAAAACACAGAGAAAATAGGGGCTGGATCACATAGAAAATAGGAAGTTTAATAACCTTTAAAAAACTTGTAAGTTTAATATTACTGGCACTGTGCTTGGCCAAAAAAATATACTGTCAACATCCTGCTTAAATGTGATATTTTATTCCCCCCTCCCCACTTCTTTATTGCTCCTCCCTGACCCAAATTTCTCCCTCTTTTCCCCCACTTTTGGTTCTCGCTCTAAGCACCCCACAGTTGTTTTGTACATTTCCACATTCCTTTTAAAGCATCCCCTACCAAATTTTGGATAATCCACCAGGCCCCTGATATATCCCATAAAAAGTTTATTCATTCCCATGATCCCCATAGTAATTTAGCTTTCCCCTTCCTATCAGTTTCAAAGTTATGTTTGAGCTTCTTCATGGTGACACTTGAGCAACTGTGTCAGTAGCTCAGCCATTGGTGGCATGGGAGCTCTTATCTTTGTAATGCTCGCTGTTATCTCCTGACTCGTTATGTGTATTTACTTATTACTTTTCCTATCTCTTGTTTCTGTTTATTAGTGAGTAAATTACTCACCCAATACTCTCACTCAAACCAGATATCCCTACAACCCAGGGATTCACATACCCTTTCAGTTTCCTACATCTTTAAAGAGCTGACACAATGACTTAAATCTTATCAATATAAACCAGCTAGGACAAATAAAATGTTAGCACATATAAAATAAAACATAAAGTGAATGTAAAGATCTGTAATAATGAACTAAGAAACTGGTTAAATTCAAACTATATGGAGGCTGTTGTCTAGCATCATAGAGTATTTTTTGCCACTTCTTTATTTTGGTTTTGATTTGATTTAATCAGATTCAACATAGGCTTTTCTCTTCAGTACAGAAAAAATAATAAAAATGTGAGTTTTAGTCAGTTTATTCTGCTATGATTTTGATAGCAAAAGCAAGACTAATTATAAGCTTAACCAACATTACATGTCAGTCTAGAATAAAAATAATATTAGAATATTTTATCCATTAAAACAATAGTATGAGGAAGTAAAAGACAAAAGTATCACTGAGAACAAAACATTTCTTAACAGGTATAGGTTTTTTCTCATGTAGTGAATGCTAATATTCATGAAATGTAATACTTTGCATTTTTTAATACTTTCCATTATGAACAGAGACTTATATTTCATGACCTGCATGTTTGTTACCTCTAATACAATGTATATTGTGGTAGAAGTATAGACATAAAGTGATATTCATTGAACTTTCAAATTGTTTGTTTGTTCTTTTATTTATCTATTGGATAAAAACCGCACTGTATCTCATTATGTATTTCACACACTACATTAAACCTGCTTTCAGAACATGTGTGATGACGACATTAAAAGTTGAAAGTTGTTTTGTCTATGCAGGTCCAAATAAATCTCCCTTCTACTTAACTGGATCATAGTGCTAATTCTGTGGGGAGAAAGTCTTACCTCACATGACAAGTACTCAGAATGCCTTGGCTTTCTAATTAGCACACTTACACAATTTTGTCCTTGGTGTGCAATGGTTGCGACTACCATATTTACCACCATTAATATACTTGTAAAATTTAAAAAAGAAAATATGCAAATACTGGGAAAGGACAATAGTGGTAGAGGTTTTATTAAGACAGAGAGGATAGCTGGGAGCAGACACTATGCTTTGGTTTTTTGTCCCCCCAAAGAACATATTACAACTACTCAGCCTGAGGAAACTTCATGATGAAAACCAAATCCTGTCTCAGATAATTTACAGTCCTATTCATCTTCCCTAGCTGCTCCTGTGTCAGCAGGCTCAAACTCTTGCCAAGCCAACAAATACAGTCTCCAATGTTTTGAATTTTCTAGCATTGAGTTTGCAATGCAACTTGAATCTCCGTATCTGACTTGATTTATGTACAAGTCATTTCTATGAGCTCACAGCTGAGTGCATGTGCTCAGTGTGCTCAGCTCCATCAAGACTCACAAATATGTGTTAAAGCTGTGCTACATCTTCCACACTCAGGGGGCCATCCTCTTTGCAAACTCAAGAGAGGGAAAGAGATGAAGCTGGGGAGATGAGACAAAGGACTGAAGTGAACATACTCTGAGATAAGGTTAAACACATTGTTTCTAATCTACCTATAAAATCAGAACTTTGAGATAAACTAGGAAATTAAGAAATTCCACCAGGATACACCTCTAAATAGAAAATTCAAGCATATGGTCTTCCTAGCTTCTGGGTATTTAAATTTATTGCAGTGTGCCAACATGCACAGTATTCAGTTCCCAATAATTATGAAACAGACCATTAGCTGTTCTAAACTGTCATATCTCTTGGGACCCAGGGTGATATGTGAAATCATGATAACATAGCTATAGATGTAGAAAAGAAATTATAAAAAAATATAAAATTATTTTTAAATATTAATTTAGAAAGACCAATTAACGAGATGTATCTATACCATGTGGACAGGTAAAGATAAAATTTGGAAGAAATGCTCTGGTTAGAAAAAAGCATGAATTGCTTTCCAGATCAGTATCAATGAAAGAAGGGTGAGTCAGTGCCAAAGCATAACTTTTCATTAGTGTTCATGCCCAAAGTCTCTTTTCAGGGGCCATTCACTAAGCGAAATTAATAAAATTTTGGCACCCTTCCTGAATTTTAACCCCAAACAAACAAGTAAGTAGAAATTAAAAATGAACCTGTAAAACAATTGTATTAGAGCATTATCTCATATCTTTCCCATTAACAGCAGATTTTATATGGCTAAAAACTCTTGGAGAAATAAACAACTCTACTGGGCATCCAAGAATAAAGCTCGCCAGAAATTTTCTGTGGATTTTTTAGTTTTTACTTGTTATTATTTGAATAATAAATCTTTCTCAAAACATTTTAGACTTGATTAATTTCAAGCAACCCCACAGCAGAATTCCAGATGAAACCAAGGCAAACTTGGGTAAGGATGTTCTTAGGAAGTACAAAAGATTTTATAGTCAATGAGATTTTTTTTTCACAGAACAAATTATTCTGTGCTTTGCTTCTTCTTCTGACATTCATAAGCAAAGTTAGGCTTAGTATTCCTCAGAGAAGGTTTAGTTTTTCCTAACCTAGATAAGTGTATGTCTTATGTCTTTTTAGAACTAAGGAAGGGTGGACACACTGCACAGAGTCTGTCCTGGTCTACAAATCACTTTGTGGTCCATCACATGGCACATTGACCATGCTCCCTGCATGGGGGAATTAACAGAACAATCCTGAGAACAACCTGGAGATTTCATTTTCACTTACCACCAGGAAAATGCCAATGCAAATAATATCTTTTCATCACCTATCACCAGGTTAGTCAGTGGATGAAATAGCTGGGTATTGTGAACACTGTCTTGCTATCTATTTCTCTATTCTTATACAGAAAAAAATCTGCTGGTATCTGCTGGAAGAAGCAAAGCAATGGCAACAACACATAAAAGAATTTTTTTTGCTACAAGTAACAAAATACTGGAAATATGAGGTGAAAAAAGTGGGAACAATATAAATTGCTATAGAAAAAACAATGACCTTGATTTAGTCACCAACGATCATGACAGGAGTCTGCTAACTGTCAGAGTTGGATGCAGCTTGGAATACGGGCAGGAAGTAATTTAAAGGTCATCCGATAGGACAGCCAGCTGAGAAAAATCCCCTTCACTTTCTGTAAAAACTTGACAGTACGATAGTTTCTGATGAAAACAAGTTCATTGTTTTGGCATGAGCATCCAAACAAAAAGTCATAAGAGGTAGATACCATGTTTTAATAGTCAGCTTTGCACATCTACTCTCATGAAAAACACTAGGTCAAATTTATTAAAAGGTGTCTTTTCCTACGAGTTAGTGAAATTAAACCTTTTCCTTGGTGGAAAAGCATAAATAGAGAGAAAGAAGTAAATAGACCCTGCACTAAATGAGGAGGGTCCAGTTCTCAGGTATTCTTTTATTCTACTCAAAACCAAATTTCACTCTAAAAATAGTGACTGATGTTCAGAAAATATAGACTATATTATTATTACTCTTTAATTTATACTTGTAATATTATCTCTTAAATTCTTTGGAGCCTGTAAAGTTATTTCTTCAGGTATATCTATACCAGATAGAACCAGCAATGAAATGCGAGCTAAAAGAAATTGTGTTAAAAAAATTCAGTGTTTCTTAGAAAGAAAAAGAGTTGTGATGTGAAAAAAACCTACAGAATACAGTTTCCTCAATGAATGCTTCAAGAATAACATAGAAAAATATTGAATTTTGTGGGATACTGTATACACTTTTGAGTTCTGAAAAAATTCTGCTTCAAAGTACTTATTACTTTAAATGTGTGACTGTAGTGGCAGTTATGCTTGTAGCATAGGCTAAATATTGTCAATAATGTGACAAAAGCATTGAGATTATTTCACATACTATAAAACATGATTATAGTTTATTTCATTAGCTCATTTTGTTAATATAATTTGATAATTAAAATAAAAATAAAGTATTTAATTTCTAAAAAGAAGAATACTTAAATATTTAATTTATAAAAATGTTTATTTTTTTCTATTGGTACCTATAAGCATATGAAAAATATATGTGTTTCTTCGGTTGTATTCTGTCTCCTGGTAGATAAATGGGATTTTCTCAATTACTTGAAAGGACCTAAAATTACACCTTTATTCTCCATTACACAGTTTAAAACAAAAATGAGTTTAAAACAAAGCAAGTTAATAAACAGAATCAGGTATAGGGGAGCTACAGTTCAAAATAAAAATATCTCAGCAAAGAAGTACTTTATATACTTGTTTGTGTTCAGATATTTAGTTTTGTAACTTAGATTGACAGTTTGTAATCCATTAGTGTATATCTCAAAAAAAACTTTGCCAGGGTGTCACCCCACAGTTTGTGTATTGTATATTATGCTGACAGATGATAAATGATATTCATGACAATTGCTGCTATTGGCGTGGGTAAATCATATCGATTTTCACAGAAGCCGTACTCATTTTTAAATGTCTCCTTTGTTTAATTTTCTTGTTATGCATGAGCTTACTTGGGACTTAACTTTTCTTAGTTTAAAAATGGACATCATTAAATAAAAGTACCAGGTATTCTGTCATCAACCATGTTTCAGCATTACATTATGAAACACCGATTTGTGTATGAAAGATGCAAAACTTATAAAGTATGTATATTCAGGAGATTTTGGATCATGAGTAAATGACTTAGTGAAATCTACTTTGTAACACACCTGCCTAATCTATCATATATAATTGTGGAACAGCAATATAATTTCAAAATACTGGATCAGTGAAAACCTGTATATTTAACGTAATTAGAGTAAACTGGAATCAGGCCCGACATACTTCCGGTAAAAATGCCAGGGAGGACAGAACTAGCTCTTACCGGTCTTTCACAATAATTTTGCCTGAACAACTGAGTCCTAAAGTATGTTGTGATTAGCCAAGAAGTGAGTATCACCCTGGAAATGATAACCCAGGGGAAAATGTGCTAAGCGAATGGTAGGATAATTTTGCAAAACATATTAGCATTGCAAACACCACTATTTCAATGTTATTCAGCAGAAGTTTTATCTGCTATTTATTGTGCTTTTCTGGTTTTTGCTTTCATATATATTTTTTCCTTATAACCTTCTTCCAGAGCTCTTGGAAACATCTCAGAAACTAATGCAAAATCATTCCAGTCTGTGTTAGGTAACAAAATGAATATTGATGAGCTAGCTGTGAGATAAAATATACTATGGTAGAAATTCTGCTGCTGAGGACACCTCACCCTGATTACTACACTGATGTTACCTTGTTTGTTTATTTTTATTTTAATGGTCAATGTTTTAAGGGGTATGTAATAAAGAAGGGACTTTGAAAAGTTATGAAGAATACAAGTTAATGTAAACCATATAACCAGATATTTATATGAAGTTTTACTACAAGATGTGAAACTAGAATTTTTTTTACTTGTTCAACAAGTATGTATCAGTAGAACAGCTCAGAACTAGAAAAAATCTGGAGACTTCACAGACAATGACACAGAATCATCAAAGTTTTCAGTTGGATGTTTTCTGATTTTTATCTCTGTTATAAAAGAGTATTACTCTGTGGATTTCTTTTTCTGGAACTTTCACTTTACACTAGGCTGTCAACAATCAGGAAGTTGATTAAGTAGTAGTTAATAGATAACTAGTAGTCTAATACAACAGCTTATCTTAGCCTGACTGAACAATAAACTTTCCTTTTACATGTCCCAAAATTTATAGCATCAATCTTCACTCATAAGTGAACCAGCAAGAAAATCCATCTGAATATGAAAAATATCCACCCAGATGTTATCTAATTAAAATGACGCTTAAAACATGAGCTCATTATTTAATGTTCACCATGTCATGAAAATGATAAAATACAGAAGTGCTTAAAATAGGCTGTTTATTACACAACAATTTTGATGATCTTGTTTATGCAATAAACATTTTTTCTTTGTGCACAAGGTAACTGTCATTCCATAAATTAAAAAGTTGCTTCCTAGTCCTATCAGATGTCACCTTTTTTAAGGTTACATGAATAGAAAAATGTAGTTTGGTATTCAAGCAAACAATTCTGGACAGGTGTGGTGGTTTGACATTGGCTGGATACCATTACCTGGCTAATCTACTCTATCACTACCCTCCTCATCTGGACAAGGAAATATGACAAGGTCATGGGTAAAGGACAGGGAGAAATAACTCACTGATTATCAACGTGGGCAAAACACAGTAAACTTGGGGAAGTAATTTGAATTTATTACCAATCAAATAAGTCAGAATAGAGTAATGAGAAATGAAATCAAATCTTAGAACACCTTCCATCCACTCCTCCCTTCTGAACTTAACTCTCTTCCTCCTGTCCTCAGCAGCACAGGGGGATGGGGAATGATGGTTTTGGTTAGTTCATCACATGCTGCCACTCTCTCTCCTCATGGGGAGGACTCCAGACTCCTCAAACTCTTCTCCTGCTCCTGTAAGGGTTCCCTCCCATAGCAGACAATCCTTCAGGAACTACTGCAGTGTGCATTGTCTCCAAAGGCTGCAGGTCTTGATGAATTGCTCTAGCATGGTTGCCACCAGGCGCAGTCCTTCAGGAACAGGCCAGTGTGGCTCCCCCATGAGGTCACAAGTGCTGCCAGCAAACCTTCTCCACCAGGCCAGAGGTCCTGCTCCAGTGCAGGCTTCCCACTCAGTCAGAGTTGCCTTCAGGCATTTCCCTGGCTTGGCATTGGGTCCTCCAGGGGCTTCAAGTGGGCAAGTGGATGTCTGCTCCACGGTGGTCCTCCATGGGCTGCCAGGGCACAGCTGTCTCACCATGGGCTGCACCACGGGCTGCAGGGCAATCTCAGCTCCAGCACCTGGAACCTCCCCTGCCCCTCCTTCTTCACTGATCTCGTTGTCTTTAGAGATGCTTGTCTCACATATTCTCACTCCTCTATCCAGCTGCTGTTTTGCAGCAGGTTTTTTTGCTCTTCTTAAACATGTTATTGTCCAGACACTCTCACCATTGCTGATGGGTTGGCCTTGACCAGTGGTGGGTCCATCTTGGAGCTGGGTGACAATGGCTGTGTTGGACATGGGGGAAGCATCTGGCAGCTTACCCCTGTAGCCTCCACACTACCAAATTCTTGTCACACAAACACAGTATCATGGGAAATCTCTCATATTTGCCTTCCTGTCTGAACCATATTTTCTATAAATGTAGCTACATAATACAAGTACCTCCTAAAAAAATACTGACAAATTTAATTCAATCACCTTGTATTTTGTAAAACCCAGTCATCTACTTTACATCCTTCCAAAGCCATAAACATATCTGAGCTATTTTGTTACATATTAAATGTTAACTATTATTAGAGAGAAAAACTTTGTGAATATGAATGGTTAATATATTAGAAATATTGAAGATTTGCAAATAGTTGTATATCTATGACTGACCTATTTAGCAGCATTACAGTATTATGTCTTTAATACTCATCTGTAGTAGAACAGATATCATCAGCCTGACAATTTACTCTGCATAATGTGTCAGGTGACTACCTTGTTACACCTTCCTTGACAAAAAGGATATTTGCTAGGTCATGCTATCATTTGTTTTACATTCATTTTCAGACATCCCAAACATCAAGATCCATCATTCCATCTTATGAAGGTGTTTGGAAGTGTGTGAGGAGTTTTAATGTTCCCCAGATTCATTTAGCTCTGTAACAACCTAACAGATTCGTATGGGATCATTCATTATAATGAGAGAATCGAAGCATATGAAAGCATAGATAAGAGGATAGGTGAGCTGGGGTTGTTTAGCCTGGAGGAAAGGAGGCTCAGGGAAGATCTTGTCAGTCTCTACAACTGCCAGAAAGGAGACTGTTGACAAGTGGGAGTCGGATTCTTCTCCCAGGCAACCAGTGGCAGGACAAGAGGAAATGGCTTGAAGCTTCACCAGAAGAAATTCAGGTTGGACATCAGGAAGAATTTCTTCATTGAGTGGGTAGTTAAGCATTGGAACAGGCTGACCAGAGAAGTGGTGTAGTCACCATTCCTGGAAGTATTCAAGGAAGTATTCATTAACTGACTGGACCTGGCACTTGAGGGACCTTGAACTCAGTGACCTTGGAGGTCCTTTCCAACCTTAATGATTCTATAACTCTTTGATTTCACAAAGGATTTTTTTCCCTTATCTCTTTTTCTCCTTCAATTCAATCTGATAATATCAGGACATAAGATCAAAACTGTTAATATTTTTTATTACTGCTGTTAATAGTCTTGATCTGACACAGAATAAAGTGACATAACCTGTGCTGATATAAACTAATATTTCCTCAATTACTTCAACAGAGTTATGATAATTTAAAACAGTTGAAATATTTCCTTTTCATTTTAGCAGATCAGTGATGGTTCTTATGATAGTTTTATCTCTGAAATCAGTCCTTAAATATGCTAAGGCATATGCTTTCGGACACCATGAACATTCTTTGCTATTACTTATGAAAGCTTTTCAGCTTTCACCTTATTATGATTACTATTTTATTTTATTATTATTTGTGAACCATACAACACCACAGGATTAAGTTCTTAGCAGGTATCACTTCCTTTAGTGGGAACATTAACAGACAAAATCTACTTGTGCCCCCTTTGCCCCTGTTTTTAATGGTCTGTGATAGAATGCACACTAATGCCACTGTTTGTTCCTACTTTATTTTCTACTTTGTTTCCTAACACCTTAAACCAGGTTCCCCAGCTCCTAAAGACTTTTTTTTTTTTTTTGGGGATGAGTTAATAATTTTTGTCCTTTTTTGACATCATCATTTATACTCTTAATGCAGGAAGATATTGTTTCAGACCCTAATCTCTGTCTGAGTAATAGAGTGGCCTGAGATAACCTAGTAAAATCAGAATTACCTAGTATCCAGTCTCCACTCCATTGCACTGTAGAAATTATTTCATATTCAAACTTGTGGCACCCAAGTTTACTCAGCTTTGGCTATCCTACTATCACTGTATTTTTATGGCTTGTTCTATCATTCTATGCTCGTATTCAGGAATCCTTGCCTCACACTACTGCTAATTAATACGAAACCTAACAATGGGTAGGAATTTTTGAAAACTTTCTACTGCCTAAATCTGAAAGAAGCATATTATACAAATAAATTTGCAGCATAGTTGAATTTTTCAACTTTGTCCTTAAATTTATGTGGATAAATTTGTAAGTCTTATGATATTTTGAATTACTTGAAAATGCTCTTGTTTAAAATATACAAGCAGTGAAAATGTTTTTTGTTGGTTTTATTTAGTATATAATATCTTATTTTTATGTAGCAATGTGCAGCAATCTGTAAGAAGTGTTCAATGATGTCTTATTCAAGATATCAATTTGTGCCCAAGTAATTCTTTAAAACAATTTTCAAACTATTTTTGTCTTTCTGAAGTCTGTAACATTGAAACTTCCTTAGCGTGGAAGATCACTAAGACTACATTAATATATAAATTTATAAAATACATATGTACAACTTCCAGATCTATATTTCAAGCAAATATCTCCACATTTATAGTGCATATAATACACTCTAAATAATGTTTAAATATACATATATATGTTGTGTGTATACACATATACATATTAATTAAAGACCTTCTGCTACACTTCTGTGAACAGGACAAGTGCAGTTAGGCAAAGAATTTCTAAACTGTGTTCCCCATTAAATCATATTGACTGCAATTACTGACACTTCCAGCAACTTTCTATTGCCACATAGTTTGTTCTAGTGAGCCTTGGGGAGAGAACATTGTAGCATGTTTTATGAACAAACAACACTGTTTGACATAAGAGAGGTTTGGAAACTAATCACCAAATGACAAGTTTTCTATGCCAAAACTTTGGAATCAGTCAGGGTCTCAGAAATCAGCAAGATTTCCCTCTGGGTTGCGACAATCCATTCCTTCTGTCTCCCAGTTCCCATGACCTAATTGCTGAGAATATTACAAACTTGCTGCCAGGCAACTCTGAACACTGCTTTCTGCATTAAACAATAACAAATATATAGTCCTTAGGAGAGCTGTACAAAGAGAGGAATGAGAAGGTCACAAAATGGAGGGAAAAATAAAAGATTCAAAAAATATAGTTTGTCCTGCTACCAGAGATAAATTTTTCCAAGTCAGAGGTGAGTAGGTAGTGGATAAGACCTCAAGGATCTCAGTTTGAGAATGGGATTTGAGCACTGGTTGCCTTTCCTCGAGAAGAAAAAGAGAGTTTTATAATTTTCATTATTAGAACTGAAATATCAGTTAATATTCTGTATAATTGTGTTTCAAATTATTTCACAAAGAATGAAAGAAGCATGATGAAAAGAAAAACCCACACTGAGAAAATACTAACTCAAAAATAATTCTAGAATTAGACTGTGGTTTTACCTGAACAGAGAAATTTTAACATAAGCATGTAAAACTACTTATGTTTAAACCATATTGCAGAAATAAACAGAATTATAATTGACAGGGTAACATGATTGTGAAAAATACTAGAGAGATCTAGAATTTAAATGTGAACCTAGCCCAGCTGGCTTCCCATTTATTAAAATTACACATGCATTTCATTTTTTGGGTAAGTAAATTGTCAAATGTGACACAAATTGCCAGAAAATACTTTTATCCTTCATGGTCATGGAATTCTTGGGCATTTATGCTACATAATGTTATGTTTATGCTACATAATGCATCCTTAATGTGTTTTGGTTAAACACATTTTTATTGAGTAGACAGAATGAATATAACTCAAATTATCAGGTGATATAAAATTTTCAAGGTGCTCCATAGAAGAGTCACAGAATTTACCAAGAGTAATCCTTTACCTGCAGTAGTCCATTAAGGAAGTTCTTTGTAAGGTACGTGTTTAAGGCAATTTTACACAGTGATGGGTGGATACTGCCAGGGGTATAGTCTTGAAAATTAGTCAGTGCTTTTGGATGTTACATGATGGTTTCCCTTCTCTCTGAATATGTGGGAAGAAAATCACTTTTGAAATTTCACATTTGAAAAGCAGGGAAAAAGAAGGCAAGGAAAAAGACAAAAGAATGACTTCTGGAGTTTGCCATAATTTGCTTGTAAAATTATATATTAATGATGTCACAGATGCATATACACAGTCAAGCAGTGAAAGGAATTTATTGACCATTGCTACCTATCTATTTACAAAATGAATTCCAGCCATCACTCCCTTAATGTGATACACAATGAGGCACGAAAGAGAAGTTATACATCTCAAGAGCCACCACATTTAATGAAATCTCTATGAATGTTATGATATTCATGTTTTCCTTAATTTCTTCACATTGTTATTTTCTCATGCATATATAAAAATAATCCAGTCCAGTTCCTATAACATTCAACAATTATACTAAAATAGCACTTCTGAAGTCTTTAACCTTGATTTGCCCTGCAACAAGATTTAACACCTGGATCATACGTGATTTTTCTTACTGAATATTAGTAATCAATTTGAACTATATGATATTTTTCAGCAGTGCAGCTCTACAGGACTGCCACCACAACACTTTACCTAATTCTGTCCATCCCAATGATTCCACTTCTCCTTTTTGGTTAAATCTAGCCTCCGCTCATTCCCAAAATCCTGACTTTTTTTTTTATTTCTAAAATCTTTTGACTAAATTGCATCATCCTCCTGTTTTGCATTCATTCTTTCTTCTTTTGTGTACCCATGCCTCTCTAGCACTAATTCTTCACTCTGTTCACTATTTCTAATGTCCTAAGTTCATTTTATCCCCTTTCATCCTAGTCTATCAATGACCTTATCATTATGACAGCTTTGACCTTAATGTGACAAGCTCTTGGTTGTTCTAACTTTTTTGGTTCTTTTTTTTGATTGGTGTGGTTTTTTTTGTGGGTTTGCATAATTTTTTTTTCCTTTTGCGAACTCTCCCTGTTTCATTTATCATTTATGCCACCATCTTTGTCTTATCTCAGATTTTTCATATCATATCCTTTCCAGTCAAAAAAGATTTTTGGATGCATGAGGGCAACAGCTGCTTGTGAAATTCTTGGAATAAATCTTATTTCTGGAGGACACATTTCATGTTCTGTAGATTGTATCTTCTGTCTAGAGTCTTCCTTCTGAAGAAAATTTCAGATGGTCCACAGAGACAGGATGATTAGTATATCAGTAGCGATTCTAATTTAGCAGATTATAGGACTGTAAATGATGTTTTATCTAAATTTAAAATGCGTTGATCTGGTTTTCAAAAGCCAAGTGTTAAATGTTACTTGATAAGCAACTTGAATGTGTTTATGATGTTTTTTAGAGTCCCTTTATTCCTACATTGTCTAGTTTCAGGCAAATAACTAGACATGATTATAAATGAGGCATACCTTTGTGACAAGTAATATAGAAAAATAGGATGGCTATACTAGTTTAGCTCAAAGGTACATCTAATCCAACCTTTTCCCTGATAACAACCAAAAACCACAGAGAAGAAAGCAAAAGACTATAAAAATATGCACCAATATTTCCCTTGGATACTTTCTTAGTCACACTGGATCGTATATTTCTGAGCCGGAAGTGCTGTATGCATATTTAAACACTTTCTCTTATCCATCACCATCTGAAGCTAAAAACTTTTTAATCCACACATGATTCTTAATACAAGTTCTATTATTCAACGTGCTCTACAACAAATGACTGCTTTTTACTTATTTTTGTATGCCTGTGAATTATAAAGAGGAATGTACTGATATCAAAAAAATCCAGTGTTTTTTCCATAGTGTTGCTTATAGAAATGAGTACACTCTTGTTTTTAGGTGGGTTTGGATCCAATAACTGGATCTAAAGATTTGCCATTATTGTTTCAATACAGTGAAACAATAGGTCCTAAATAGGTCCTAAGAGAAAGGTTTTATGGAGCTTTCATGGGTCAGTGACATATTTATTAAAAGTAAATATTCAAAAATTTAAAAGATCAGACAAATACCCTTCATAATATCAATGATAAACAATGTTAATGATTCATACAAGTCCTAGATATAGCACAAAAATACTTCAAGACAAGTGGAATTTCCCTATTTCCAATCTATCATAGACATATTACTGCATAATTAATCTTTATTTAATAAAGTTAATAATTAATTTATTTTCTTCCACTGTGGTCCTGTTTTCAACAAGAGCAAACATTTCAAAAAAAGGAACATAGTCAAATATGTAATAGCAAATTACATGTGTTGCTTACTGTGTAAGTTGTTACATTCACTTTTATAGCTTTTGGGTTTAGGTGGTGTCATGGTACTAAGACATGTCTTAGAAAACCAGAAGTATTAAAACTATTACCTTGACACCAGCTTCCCAGAAGGTAAATGACAGGCTAAATGATTATAGGTAGAATTGGAAAGTATGAGCAAGACTGCTAATTTTAAATGTATCTTTTTAGTTAAAAAGCAGTATGAAAACTCCGTATTGCCATTGGTAATAAGAGGTTTTAGTAACTTTTCAGAACCTCAGGCTGGGCTGTGAGGCTTGCCATTTCTGGACTCTTATCTCAACTTGCTTGGAGCTTTGTTTTAATCAGTTAAGCTGAAAGAGCAATTATCTCATGACCAAGTAGCTATTAATTCATTTTCGTTTACTTTGGCTTTAAATGAGTCTGTGTAACAACTTTGTTAATAAATTCTATGTAGACAGGAACATCACTTAGTTATTCTGTGGAGAATGTGTGATCCATGGCCCTATAATAATCATGAAGCATCTAAGAATATAGGACTGCGGTGACAGCAGAGGCCTTTAGAGTATGTGCACAATATCATACTAGATTTATTAAGTATATCAACAGCTCCTCTGTTAATAATATAAACTTAGAAGCTGAGCAAAACAGATTTTCAGTGGTAACTGAAAGAAGCAAGTGTATCCAATATATGCACTGGACACCATTTGCCAAAGTCATACGTAACACAAAGTTACAGAAGAGTAAAGAAAGAGCAAAGGATGAAGCCTGTTCAAAAACAGACAAAAATGGCCCCAAGTAGACCCTAGAGTGAGGACAAAACCCATCAATTTCAAGAAAGTGTTTTTCCTGAAAAAGAGGAGGAAGACAATCCCTTAATTAACATCTCATTCCTTGGATCACGAGAGAATGCCAACAACTTATCACGACACCTCAGAACCCATGCTGAAAGAATTGGCTTGGAGTCTCTGAGAATACTGGGAATGGCCATGCATCCTTTCTCTGGTGGATTTGGCTGCTGAGACTCCTGGCCAACTTAGAGATGGTGCAGTGGTGTCTTTGAAAGAACAATCTAGCAGAGGAGTCAGTGGAGGCTCCCAGACAAACAGCAGGGAGACTCTGGCTAGTCTTCTGTCTAAGGCAACAGCTTTCATTTGAGGCCAGTCCTGGGCCCTTAACAGCTTGACTGGGCCACTTATCTCATTTATCCAGACAGGGACCCTGAGCTCTGGGCTGAAGTCCTGGCCTGACCTCATCCTTGCCTTGGCACCAACAACCTGGAGCAGTCACTGGGCCATATCTGACACTGGCCATTGTCTCTGAACCTGGCAAATGAGGAACAAATTAAGCTTTCATAGGGTTTGGTGGGGTTTTTTTTTTTGTTGTTGTTTGGTTTGGTTTTTTTTGTTTGTTTGTTTGTTTTTGGTTTTTTTTTTCCCTTAAGATATAACAGCTGCTAACTGTAGCTTTGCTAATGAGGTTTCTTTTCTACTAATTAGAAAATTTGGACTGTAAGTATGTGTACCAATGTAAATGAATTAACAGTAATAGCCATTTGTGTCTTGTTCACATGATTAAATTGATGAATTAATTTTCTTTTTCATTTATAGAGCATTTTCTCTTTCTGCCTAGAACTGTCCTAGAATTACCAGACTCCTATTTCATTCAAGAACCAGCTGTTCAGAGGTTTTCAGGGGTAACTTTTGTGGACATGAGACTGCTTCTCATCAAGTGTCTCTGATACTAAAAAAACATATTTACATTGTAATACAATAATAATGTCTCAAACTTTTAAATACACATAGTTCCACTTGATTTACCTAAGCCACTGTCTTTCTTCTACAGTCTTATTCCTGATTTTTTCATGTCTAAAACAAAAAACTTGAGTATTAATTTTAGAAGAAAGTCATATCCTAAATTACTTTTTGTTTTTCCTTTTAGTTGCAAAGAAGATCGTGATTTAGACGCCTTAAATTAGCTTTGCCAATGCTTACTCTTTTCAACTTTTTAAGTGGTGTCTTTCACAATACTTCTGGAGAAACTCTCACACAAGAATTATTTGCCATGGTTTCTAAATCTCAAAACAATGCTCATTGTGCCAGATTTGTCCTATTACTTCATACATTGCTTGACTGGACTACTGTTACCTTGATTATGTACTCATAAAAGCTCGAGTAAAACAAAGGTATATTCAACCATTCATAATACAATTATGAATAATACAATTAAAATAATCACGTCATTTGTTACGGCATGACACACTTCCCCCTCATGGCCTACTTGTTCACAGTCATACTGAAATATACACACAGACACAGCTAATCCTCAGCTATAAATTTTCAGGTGATTTTAAGATAAATGTATGGTAAGAAAGAAACTCAGCTAAAATGACAATTTTCATCTAGAGCAATCTCTTTAAATACATACTTTGACTTTATCAGTTTTACATTCATTGTTGTTTTTCCTTAGTTGATATGACAAATTATCAGTCCCCTTAGTAAGTCACTTGGCCTTCTTACTCAAGTGGATCCCATTTCTTCCAATCAATCCTTAATCCCCAAGATATGTATGCATCATAGTAATAAAAACAATTACAAGTATTTTTCATTTCAGAAAGATTTTAAAATTGCAGAACTTGTATCTAGAAATAAGTTATTAAATACTTAAAATTTAAAGCATGTAATCGTTTTTTAATAATTTTACTGTTTTTTGATTTTAATAGAAATGCAAAGAGAATATTTTGTTGTTGTTGTTCAGAGGACAGCCCTCTAGAAATACAGTTTTCCTTGCTAAAATTATGTGGGGAAAGCACAACCAAGATATTCATTATGAGTACATCTCCCCCTGCTGCAAATCAAACTGTAAGATCATTTTTCTGTAGATGTCAGTTAAACTTAATGAACTGCATAAATTAATAAGGAAATGTAGTAGTGAAATTAACTAGCATCATACATTTAGAAATATATTGTTTCAATTGCAAACTAAATATATTTTTCCTGTTCTTTGCTTTATTGCAAATAAATGTATTTAGAAATAAATATTTTATAACAAAAGAATTTCCAGTCTACTTATTAAAAATATTATTGCATAGTTTTGCACAAAACACTGTCTTATCATTCCAGTTCCCTGCCAGATATGAGTAGAGAAAACAGGGTGAGGAAAGCACAAAAGCAAAGAAGGATGGCATTAAAAAACTTCCTACAACTCCTGTTCCAACCTTTCCTGGGTGGGCAATGGATTTTCATACAAAGCATTCCAAGAAGAAACTATCTAGGGTAAGAGATATACAGCATACTCCCAGCATTGCACTTGTGCTACTTTGGCATGTAAAATGTTAGCATGAAAAATGACATTTTTTCCAGATTACCAAAATGTATGAATAAGCAAAGGTAAGCTGTGAAGTGATATCTCTCTAGTGAAATCAGTGCCATTTGAGTTCAACAATTTTTGATTGATATCATCAGATATTTTTATTAATGTCAGCCTTAATGATCTCACAGTTTGGGCTATTCTCATAACTCTAATTCCAGCTCTGAATTATCTACCCAACTTTTAATGTTAACTGAGAGATCATTTTGTATAGTATTCACTGTCTATGAGCTCTAAGAATGGTCATAAGAGCAGTGTCTAAAGATGCTATTTAAAATCCATTTGGCAAGGTGGTGAAGAGCAAAGAGAAAAGGTAACACCTTTTCTGAGGGCTCAGATGGGTGGACACCTGAGAGGGATGTCAGCTCACTCTGAAATGGTTGCTGGAACTCTTACAGATTCACTGCCTTTCACGGGTATAACAACTTTGTACAATCTAACTGATGTTAACATAAGTTATCTGTTGCGAAGTCTTCAGTGCTTGTGTTATCTGCATAAAATATCCATGGGTTTACTTTGATTATGAAGTGGAAAAACAAACAAGAAGAAACCAGAAAAGACTCTAAAACAATACCTTTTCTCCTTCGGTCAGACTTAGCTCCAATATTTCGTGAGGGCATCCTCTGAAAGACCATTGTTGCCACCTTCTTTCTTGGTGATGTGTGTACTATGGCAATATCAATGAGAGCACTAGAAACATTGTATTACATGTTATGCATCAAATAAATACAAGCTAGAGAAACTGGAAATCTCTTGTAGTGCTGGGTCTACTTTTAGTATAAACTATATATATGAATATAACACATAAACATACAAAGTATATATATTACATTGAATTATACATATATTATTATATATATATTATATTGAATATCTATTGAAGTCATTATGAATTTTCTCTAAACGTTCTCATACTTAGCAATGGAATTTGGGTGGGACTACTTCACTACACAGAATGAAAAAATGTCAAGTCCTTGATTGTTTAAGGGCTCTATGCTAGAAAAGAGCTATAAAACTAAAAAGAACTTTACTCACAATACTGAGCATCATGTGGTGAAATGTTTGTATTCAGCACAAAGCCTTGGCTGAACCATGTAGTCTGAAGCAGAGATCTTCAGGTAAAAACAAAAAGGCACATAAAAGAAAGATGTCTTGTCTTGCATTCATATTGTGTAATCAGGGAAAAGGAAAAAAAAACCCAAACAAAAAAAAACCCTCAAACCAGTTAAAATCTAGCCCCCTTTGACTTGGAAAAAGGAAACAAAAAGATTTTAGCTAAAGTGCATGAAGAGAGTTTTCATATCTCTATTTCCATGGTCCAGGAGATCCAAAGAGATTTAGAGCTCCCAGGTAAACTTAAGACCTTTAGATACAATTGTCTGCAGTGAAAATCATATTCTCTCATGATTTCTTTTTCTTGTAGAAGCATTTAGAAGCTTATGTAGCAATGAGTTGCACTGTGATTGTTACTATCCAAGTATATAGAAAGCAGAATCCTCAATTAAAAAAATAAATATAAACACAGATGGGTCAGACAAATGAAAAATTTATTACGTTCATTATGCAAATTAGGAGATTAGTCAGAGAGGATAAAAAAGGAGCCCAAGAGCTCAAAGGATATGCATAATAGAACTAAAAGATAATTCAGTATTTTCTTAATATCAGTTACTACTAATTCACAAAACATTTGGAAGATAATGATTAAGGTACATATTTGGAACACTGGTTTATGGTTGTGTGTTTATGTTACTGAAATGTGAAGAACTTCTATAATATGCCATAGATTACATAAGACTGCTTTATATCAATGTGTTATTGTTTGATTTTGAGTCTTTACCCTCTTTGCATAACAAAATTATAAGACTGCAACCTTTTGATTACCCTGAAAATTTACAGCTTCTAGCAAGATATATCTTTATCTATTTCATTAAGACTAATTAATTATTTAATTACTTTCAGCTGGAAATATTTTCAAGAAAAAGTTATGAATCTGTGAATAGACAGGTAAAATTTCATTTTCTCATGAAATATAGAAGAAATGTTTTTCTTTCAGGGTTTCCTAGTCTGGAATACTAGTCCATGGATATTTTACCTGTCAAATATTAAAAACATGCTTTAGTTTGCCTCCTATTGCAAGTTCAGGCAATGATGATAGTAAGTATTGCTTTGTTTTTGCCAATGTTGACAGATTGAGCAGCATGTATTTTTCCTTACATGGGAAAGTACAAATAAAGGTAATTTTTAATCACATAATTGTGCTGCTATTTGCTTCCGTCTATTTATAAAATGATTACATTATATAAATCATTGTTCATGTCGTGGTCTTAGGTTCAGAAAGAAGAAAATAAACATGAAAATCACAGAAACCTCTTCCGACTTCTTTTTAGGAAGACTAGGTTTTGTTTTATTTGGTCATATGTAAAAAATATGTAGTTGGGTAGACTTACTGATTATGTTGTGTAGCAACGCGAGTTTCAGGTTTTTGAATTTGTATTGTATTTGTTATAAGTCTGTACTTGGTATATCCCTTTCACCACCCCCCCCATTCCTACCCCTGTGGTTCCTCCTGATGTAACCCCTCCCCCTTCCATTCCCCATTGGGTCGGTGTTTCTCCGCCCAGCCCCCGAGCTGGGGAAAGGGGACACACCACCTCCACTCTCTCCTCACCCTCTCCATGCTACCAGCATGGTGAGAAGGGCCTCCGGCAAGGCCCCTTCCACATGGCTGCACTGAATAAACATCCTTATTAACCCAAGAGAGAGCACGATTCCTTCTTCCAAGCCTGACCCACGCAGTAGCTGCTGAGCTGACGAACCCACACGAAATGTTTCTGTGGTCTGGAGGGATTCACTGCTAGCCGGTAGCAGAGAGAGAAACCACAACAATGTTGGATTTATAGTAAATGTGTTCACCTCCAGCTCTCCTCTAATGAGCAAGAAACTCAACTTTCTACTACACTCCAGAGTCTGGCCAGTACTGCCTAACTAGGAAAAAAACAACTGCTATACTTCAGCAACAGTTTTCCATAATGCAATGTAAGAGTCATTACTTACTGTTTTATTAGTGGGTGACCTTTTGGAATGTTCAGAATTTATAGTGTATTCTCCAACATAACATATTTTTATATTTTTATTTCATTTTAAAAACTATGCCATTTTAAAAGTCTCAGTGAAATCTCAAGGCAAGATAGGAAAGTAAAAGTAAACGTAGTTCCTGAAGTTTAAAGGGTAAAGATCCATTAAAAAAAAAAAAAAAAAGTAATCTATCCAATAAATGGGGCTGTATTCTCAACCTTTCCAAAATGGTGGCAAAATGCCTAATACTTGCCATTTCAAAGAAAATGGCTCAATTCCATTAAGAAGGAAATATCCTAATTCACAAATATACACAGTGGGTAATGTGTTAATAACACCATTATCAGCTGATAACATGGTGCAGTTAATGTAGCTCAGCATGAGTTGATTTTATCACAAACCATTGTTTCCTTTTAAAACAGCATGAGATCTTGGGAAAAATCTCTCAGCATCTCACTATGGAGACTTAATAAACATTAGTCACCACCGTGCAGAAACAGGGAAGAAAAAAAGTTACTTTATATTTCTTCTGTTTCACACTGTTCCATTCAACCTTGCTTAATTAATTAGTTCCTTTAAGCAATGTATCTGGTCCTGAACTCTCTGGCTCTTACATTATTATGATGGACAGTTTTCTTGTAAAAAATTCTGAAAACTCTCCTCAGCAAGTATCAGAACACTTTAAGTGATACAAGGTTGTATTTCACAAATATGAAACTACCAAATAAGACCATCTGATTTGCATTTTAGTACTAAGATGTCAGTAAGAATGGATGAGAAGAGGAAATCCTTTTGGTGGAGCTGCATCTCTGAATCCAGAGTGTCTTTATCCTATATTTGCATATCCAAATCACACCTGGATTGGATGTACAAATAACCACCTTTGGTTGTTGTTCCAGGTCTCCTTGAGCCCTAGTTAAGTTCATATACTTGAAATGAATGTGTATTTTAAGACAAAAAGAAATCTTTCTTGCTAAATAAATCCATAAAAGCTGTTTCGTGACAGCTTGAATACAATGAATTTTCATTATATGTCAATGTCGCTGAGAGCTGGAAAGCAAATGCAACTTCTAGTTGCATGTTAAAGATGAATAAGTGACCTACAGTACAAATAAAGTTTGTTCCATAATCTACTAGGCAATTGATTCCACTGGAAAATAGGGCTATGTTTGTGTAGATACTAGTTGTGGTCTAGATACAGGTTTTCATCATATAAATCATGAGACGCATAATGCTATGCCTTCATAAACTTAATGGTTAACACAGAAGTATAAAATGAGGCATGTACTCATAGTTCGTAAGTGAACTTTATCAGAAATTTAAGTTTATAATAAGATTTAATTCTACATACCATATTCCTTATTAGATGCAAGAGACCATGAAAAGATTTTGAAATTAATCTAGTGATTTATATCTATGCTAGCCGAATCTTCATTCTATTCCTTTATCTTCCTACATCCATCTTCCTCTAGATTATTTCCCACCTTATGAAAGTGGTAGCTATTTTTACATTTGATCTGAATAGTAAGGAAGGATTTTCCTAAGTAGTTGATACCTCTTTGTCTTTTTTTAATTACTGGAAATTCTTTATTTTGTAAACAGCCATTTACCTTGCATTATTCTGCAGGGGAAAATAAAAGTAGATACTGTACTTATTTGAAAACTAATTCATAAAAGAGTGGTGAAAACTTTTCGGCCTTTGAGGTATGATAAGAACAATTAATTGTCCTAAGATGAATCCACTCACTCCTGAAAGGAGGTAAAGTTCAAGATATTTCAGTAGTTTCTATATAGGGTTAATTGCTTTAAGAAAGGATTGAAAGCAGCATGTTCCTCTATCTCAACAGGATTTTCTAATGGGGTAAAATGGCAAGATCGTTAGAGAATATTTATTAGCTTTAGATGAGAAGTTATTTCATTTATGCATTGTGACCATATGGGAACTCATAACAGTTCTAAGGATGTCTGTTCATCTGTATACATGTAAAGTAAGATGACGGATATGGAAAACAAATGGACCTTAAAAAAGACACTGAAATGCCTAAAGTAAAATTTAGGTAGATTTTTTTTTTTATTCAGAGTTGAGGGAAACTAATGCGTCTTTACCTCACTAATTTGGCTTCTAACAGATTGAAATTCTAAGATTTATCAAAACAAAATGGTGCTCAAAAGAAACGTTTTTTTCCACAGGGCTAAACTGTGCATTTCAGCAGCAAACCCATGCACTTCATTTGGGTTCGCAAACTACATATCAAATATTTTATGCCAACTTCATGGATAATTTTTTAATTAACATTCAGTCAGAGCTTATCCTGCCTAAACTATGGATATTAACAGTACCTGTATTACTAAAAGAATTTAGCTTGCCAATCTAACTGGCACTGACTTGTTAAATAAAATTACTTTTCACAATTAGCAGTTTTTGTAAGCCACAGCAATTGTCACTGTAGCTGCTTTCACACAGGGTGGAGGTGTTCATGGTGCACATATTCACCCCGAGTCAGTTGTACCTATGTGCCATCTCAGTAGGTCAAATATTAGCCAACCCTGCAGAAATCCTGTGGGTGGATTGACAGAACCCTTGAGCCTATATTTGCATATCCTGGTGTGTCATAAGGAAAGTTGCCTGTTTGGGGCTGTGATGTGTGTACAAGCATGATTTATCTTGGTTAAGACAGAGAAGAGGAATCTGAGCTGTATGACACTACACAGCTGTTTCTGAATGTTCTGGCTAAAAGCATAATCATATATTTCTAGAAAACCTGGCAGTAATTTTACTGAACTTAGGAATGTGAGGAGCTTGATCCCCCATCTCTTTCGAAAGTGCCAAATTCACATTTAATGATTGAATTTTTAATGTGGTTTTTTTTCTGTAGTTACAAACTGCACATTATCTTCAAGAGGGTTTTTTGTTTTGTTTTCAGCATAAAAACCATTCAAACAAAGGAATTCCTTGATGTGAATCTTTCCTTTCTTCTACCCCAACTTAAAATGGTGAAAATAAAGCAGAAAAGAAAACCAAACTTTCTGAATGGTGAAAGCAGTACCTATGACTTCATGTATTTTTTCACCTAGCCAGCTGTTATGCCAAAGTCTTTTCCCTCCCCTTCCACATAACTTTCTATGTTTCAGCAATAGTCATCCTAGGCAAGAAATAGCTGCATCAATGCTAGTCTGCAGTCAAATTCAAGATACTCACATGATGGGAATATGTCTGCCTTTGGACAGGCAGGTGATCCTAAAAGAAGTATGAAAACAGATTTCTGCCCTCTCCCTTTCAGGGGTGCTGATCTTGGGTCTGTATTGGTAAATGGTCATTTCCTAGCAGCTTTTGTTATAATTTTATTTGGTATTAGCTGAAATTAACCAATTGGTTCAGAAAGTTATTAAAAACAGACAGGTTAAATAAAATTCTTTAGTAAACAGGCTAAGAAAATGGCTTCTGCTTTGTACTGGACGTCACGCTCCTGTGAAGCTGGAAATGATGTTCACAGGCGATATGCATAAAAATAAAAATTTTTGAGTATATGGGAAAACTATGAAAGATGTTAAAGCATATTGGCAGCAGCAGGTGACATAATAATAAAGATTAAAGCCATATCTGATTTTACAAAAAAAGTGAATTGTGAAATATTTTTCACTGCTGTCATTATTGTTGTTTTGAAATGCTAATATATCATGATTCGTTATGGCAGTCTTTAGAGTTAGGATTTTATTCAACTGGAAAAAATAAGATGTTTGTATTACTACAGTAGGTTTAATCATTTACAGTTGCTATATGGCTGTATTAGTTTAATATTTAATACAAGTTTTGGGAAAAATAAAAGCTCTAGACAGACTAAATTGCATTTGCCATCAGTGAAAAGAGTAACTTACAAAAAGTATAACTTAAGATGATCTGCAAGTTAAAAATTGCTCTACTTCTCCGTCAGATTATAAACTTTGTTCTCATCTCAGGCACTGCAGGAGAACAGTTTCCTGTGCAGAGGGATAGGGGAGGAGAAGAATGTTCTCCATCAGGAAAAGCCCAATGAAAAATGGGAATGGGATCATGTTACATATACATGAGATTTCTCAGTCCATTGTGCTGTGTATGTTATACGTCACTTTCCTCATTAAGACTACTCTGCCATTTCACTTGTATATCTGTTTTCAGCACCAGCAAACTAACCTTCAGTAGTAAATTCTGGGAATGATGCTATCACTAGTTTTATGCTTCCACTTCAGAAATAAATGTACATTTATGGGACAAGCAGTTTTCCAAGATGAGACAGTGGACAGCATCTAACAGCATTCTTCTCATGCAGAAACACATATTTCAGGACCAAGAATAATAAAGTCACTTTTGAACCTCCATTTATAAGTTGCTCTTGCTAGTAGTAAGATCTATAGCAAAAAAGTTTGTATATGAACTACAGTTTTTTTCCTGATTCTCAGAGTTTCGATCATAATCTGTTTCTTTAGTTTGAGCAGAAAGAACGTGGTTTCGTTCCCATTTTTGGGTTCTTCTTATAATCTTTCACAGAACAGTTATGTACCATAAACTGGAATTTTGCCCAAAATTTATAAAAGACATTTTCCAGATAAATAAATATAAAAATATAAACCATAATATACAACTTCAGCCAAGAAGCATTTGATCTTCTTACTTGCTTTGCTAAGTGTGAGGATATCCCTCATGATGTGTTGAACACAAATCAGTAAGGCTGTTACCTAAGCAATTGCTCTTTGAATGTGTTGTAACTGTGGCTTTGTTTTCTATCCTGTCGATAAATCAGGATGGAGATACAATGTTAGCCTTTTAAAATTAATTAATATGAGCCATAGATGTGCCCTAGAGGGATTGTTATTTTCCTTAATTATTTCAAAAATAGCTTTTCTTTTTTTTGACTATGGTTAAATTAGCACTCAGAACCTTTTAACTTAGAATCGATTATCCACAGAGCTAGAGCCTTAAATGAAGTGAAATTAATAATTTTTGGAAGAAAAGCAACAAAAATCTATATGGGCTAAGAAATACCAAGTATGAAAGACTCTTTATTTTGTTTTTTTTTCAACTACTTTCTGTTGGATGTTTAGAAAATGTCAAAACTGTGGAGAAAATACTATCACAAGTCTAAGGATTATCTGGAGTAAGTTCTACATCATTACAGTTCTATAAGATGAATGTGAAAGTTATACATTTAGGGATTTCTTCTGTCTGCAGTTGTATCAATGGAGGATGCACGTCAATTGCCCAGGAACGTCCTTAGAGGATTAGGATTAACTGATTGAATAGAATAATACTTCAATTGAAACCTCTTTTCTCTACTACAGTTTATTAAATAAATGCTACATGCAAAAATAAAATTGCCACATAAAGGAGAAACAGTATCATGACCCATTGATTATGCAACACCAAGTTTTCTAAGTTTTCTAACACTGGATTTCTAAGATGTCAAGATGGAGTTCATGTTTTTTATCCTGAAATGTCTTGATCTATCAGAACTATGCACATACATTGATCTGTGAGTGTTGTGCATAATCTTACTTGAAATAGATGTTGTTGTTGTTTGGGTTTTTTTTAATTTGAAGAGAAAAAGATCAACATCTCCTAAAACTGAGAGGAAGAAAAAAAATAATCAACATCAATGCTTTTCTGCATGTTGGATAGGAGATACATAGACAACTACTGATACTATTGGTTGCATCACTTTGTAAGTAACATGTCACTATGATATTTTATCAAATATGTACATTCTGATTAGATCTGTAGATATAAACAATGACACACAGGAGACTGTTGTCGAGTCAGGTCTCTTCAAGGGCAAAGCCATTTAAGGTTTTATCATACAAATCCAACAAGAAAACTTATCACATAGACATTTGTTTTTTTTCTTTAACATAATTCTTCCTGAAATTAAATACTCATATTATGTGTTCAACGTGTTACAAAATATATTTTTCATAATATTATTATAATATAGTTAACAAAATCTGCTAATCATTCAGTAATTATCTTTGATGTTGGGAAGAATTGCTTCATTGTTATGTTAAATACTTGACTCCTTCACAAATATCGAGCTATTTTCTTACACCAGTAAGTAGTAAGGCAAGTCTAAACTGCAGTGTGCTAATTTTGAAGTAAGCACTATTTTGGCATGAAGGAAATGTTTTATTTAGTGATGAGGTTCAAATTATAGAAATGTGTTCCTTTTTGCTTATATTTGCCCTAGCCATGATATAGGTACAATGAAAAGTTCAGATTTGCAGGCTTTAAACATAATTAGAATAATCAGTAATGCTATTTGAAAATCTCACTACCATCCCGATCACCCAGGAGTATAACATTTTATTTTCTGCAGTCTTTCTGCACCACAGATCATCAGAAATGAAAAAACCTGACACTTTCAATGCATATCTTTCCAAATTCCTCTTCATATTTATACATTCCTTCTCTGTCTCTGCATTTATTACTTGAGCTGCTTCTGCAGAGTTAATTCTTTCCAAGTTTTCTACATTTTAGTCTTACCTGCCCATTCTATTTCACCATAATTTCTTTTCTTATATTACCAATATTCCTTAAAGCAATCATGACATTGCATTAAATATATTTTTCTTCATTTGACTACTTTTAACCTCTCACTTAGTGCTTGTCCAAAGTCTCTGAAAGCAATGGTAAAGGCTTCCATTGAACTTTAGTTTAGCTTTATTATACCAATAAAAAGCTAATTAAAAAAAAATAACATCCTCTCCTACCACCTACTGTGTAAATTTATACTCAAAATACTATATAAGAAATTTATTGTTAAAGTCAGTGTTGTTGTTATCACCAGTGAAATACCACCTGCCAGGATGTACCTTATCTAATGAGTCCAATACACAACATTCATTTATGCTTTCTCACAAGAAATTGGTTTTTTTTAATATATCATATATTCTGATTCATTGCTTATTAATATCTATGTATGCTTGATGTACTTTCTAATAAATGTAAAGCTGATTTTACACATTGCTTTCCTTGGAATAGTAAACTGCCCTTTTATTTTTTTTTTAGTGTTAAACATAAAATAGCTCAAAATGAGTATGCCCAACTATGAAAAAATCCAGGGCAAATGTGATGAAAACAGTAGGATATCCTTAGTTTAACACTTCTTGTTCAAAAAAATCTCATGATTTCCAGAAAATCCCCCCAACTGGGTTTTAGTGATCTGTCTTAGAACCAAGCCAGTCTCAAGGCATAAGCTCTGCTTTTAGTATTGTGCCTGAAAGATACAGTCATCAGGCTCTGATGACAAACCACATATAAGTTAGAAGCAGACAAACCAAAATAATTACAGAAACGCCTGTCTATAAAAGATGCCAATGAAATAAAAAAGTTGCTAACAGCATTTTACCAGGATAGTTACTAAGCCAAACATGTTTCAAAATTTTTGTCAACAGCTTCCATAACCAAAAACTTATCTACAGAAAACCATATTGTTAATTGATAAGAAAACGGTAACTATCCTAATAATACAAAACAAACTGGTCCTTCTATAAGTTAGGTCTGGTAAAGCAAATGTAGCTATTTGTCCAAAAGCAAAGAAGTAATTCTGCATCAATTACTAAAAAACAGTCAGTCTTTGATGACTATTTGTGATTTAATAAAATGGGGTTCATTCGAATAAAATACCTCTTTCTTAAATAGATATGAGTTTGCATAAGAATAATAGCTTTTACAGAGAAACAAAGAGCAGAACTTCATCTACCTCTCTTTTCCCTTGCAATCATAGAAAACAACAAATTTAGGCATATGCATTCAGATCTCAGTGGAGATGGCCTCTGTCTCTAGTGTACACTAAAAGATTCCTTTACCCTGACCTAGAAGTAATTTCTTATTTTCAGTAATTTTCTAGTTTCCCTTTTTGTTTCAAAAATACACTTGCTTTTGTAAAGAAACAAAAAAGATTTATTGTATTTGTTAATACTCATGGAGAACAAAATATGTGATTATTATCAGTAGATAAGTTAATTATTTTGCTTTATGCTCCAGGTATCTAAATGCTCATGGCTGTTTTATCTTTATAACTGTATGTGCCATTGTGCCTTCAGAAATAAACACACACAAACTGTGAATGTGTTTTTGAATAGTGTGGTGCAATGTGAAATCCTATGATCCAGAAATGCTTCCCTGAGATAATTTTCCTGATTTTTGACAGTTCTTATTCAGAAAGGTGAGAACACTTAAATAAAAACTACCTTCTGACCTCTAGTATTAAGTTGAATTTCTTCTTATATGCTTGTGTTTCATTCAGTTAATTGTTTTCTGCTAACATGAGTGATATCAAGTTACTTTAACATTCCCCAAAATAAAATGTCTGCACATAAAAGAAAACTTGCATGGTGGATGAAAGTTCTGTTAAATTTCTGTAGCGCTACAAAGCTCAGCAGAAACTATTCACTGAGTTTGCAGAAAGAGAAAAATCATTCCTACAGTTGCAAGTTTCTGAAGTAAAAACTTCCCAGCAAAAAGTGAGAACCAAGCCTGCAGGAATAAACAAGCAGATTGCTAAACTTGTAACCATGTTATTTAATAAATCTGTTAAAGCAACTTGTTACTTCAGACAGCTGGTTATGTGGAGTAGGATTGCATATATGTGTATGAGATCACACGATTCACACTACCTAAAATCTCCTCAGTTCACACTACCTAAAATCTTCAGAGCATAGCAAAATGATTGAGTTATGTAGCACTTTCACTTCTCCAGGTTGCTATATTTATCAAAGTAGTTCAGCTTTAGTAACTGAGAAAGCAGTGTGGTCTGAGATAGTGTCACTACAATTCTGATACTTGGAACCACCTTACTATCTCATATGCCCACTACCTCATACACTCAGAGATACTCGTTTATTCTTATCTGACATGTCATACTGGGTGAAGGGTAGACTGATAAACTTCAGGAAGGGCTATTTATCTTATAAGACAGTGCTGCCACAGTACTATCCTGAAGCTTAATAAAACCTTATTGTTCCTCATTTATCCCAGAGTGGCTGCCATATCCTCTTTCACACATTATTTATTAGCTTCACAAAATGAGTATTTTAACTCTTTTGCATGATAGAGTATCCATTCTCCTGGGCACCTTATTAATTTTCATAGCTCACGGTATCTAGTCTGAGATTGTCTGTCTCAAACATGTAAAAATATCTAGCCAATGTTACAAGTCCCTGTCTGTTACAACTTCTCATTTGAGCAGATCCAGCTGCTTCAGGTATTTTTTTGGTTTTCAAGAAAAGAACAGACAACAACATGTTTTCCTTCTTTCTTCTGCATATGCTGGGCTGGAAAGAAAATGTAGCAAAATTATAAATTAGAAACTGTACTAGCAATCAAGAAACACAACATATGTTCAACATCAAAACAGTTTTTATTAACTCTATTTTGATAAAGAAAAAAAAGAATAAAAATATGAAGGTCTTATGGAATGATTCAGCACATAATTTGCAGGTCAAGCATCCAACCAGCAAAAACTATGAAAAAGAAGAAAATGTACTGTTATCTGTAGCTGTTAAAATTTTAGATACGCAAATATGAACTACAGGTAAGGTTGCATCTCTGTGGTGTGCTTAAGTGGGTGGATGATACCTTTAGATACATACTTACAGAGTAAAAGTGTTTTCCTATATAATATCATGTGGGAAAGAAGCATCTGACAACACTATTATTATTATGATGATGATGATGATGATGATGATGATGATGATGATGATGATGATGATGTGATTGTCTATAGAATTTAGCTAATTGAATTTTGCTGAAGCATCAGTTTGTCAAGTCTTGGTATTACAAATTATGGCATCAGTACTTAGGTTTCATTTTAGTTGATACCCCATTTACATGATCTATGGCTGCTAACAACTCCTATATTTCTATGTGTATTTCTACAGTACCGCTATATGTATCTCTTTCTGCAAGGTGCTTTGTGATACCCTTTGACAATTCTCCTGGCAGCTATAGCTCCCCATGTGACAGGCACAACATGTTCTGCAGGTCTGACTGGCTTCTAGTCATATTTGGGTCTAAACAATTGAGAAGCCAGTCACTAATTCAGGGAAGAGGGGTCATGTTTTGCATTTCAGAATGTCTAAATAAACATGCTGTGAATGTTTTATGAATGAAGCAGTCATATTTTATTTTTAGAAAAAAACACTGATTTAATATACTAAATAGTGGTTTAAAAAAGCCTACTATTTTAAGGATGCAGAAAATAAAAAAATAATAAAAAAATCTGTTGTGCTTTCATTTTTCTCATGGGCTTGCAACACAAAGGGAACTTTTGGTTCTAACAGAGTCTTTTGATGTGAAATTTTCTTTAGATTAATTCCAACTTGGTTTTTTTCATCCTTTGCGCTGAATATGCTAATAGAATTTACTGAATACAGCTCTTTTTGTAAGTTTCTGCATTTTTCCTTTACTGTAAGCTGTAAATCAATAGTAACTGATTCCTGGGGCCAAATATGTTGACAGCAGCTTAATCAACTTGTGTCCATGTTACTTTCAATGTCACCTTTAGCCATAAGGCAGTAAATTCTTTCAGAGCATTTTTCTTTGAACTGTTCTACTATATTTTCTCTTTGTTTGTTTTAGAATGTAATTCTGGCCCTTTCCCTCACAAATTGTTTTTAGTCAGCAGTTTTAGAGAGTGCCTCTTTCCTCCCAGCGCTACTTGTCTTCTTGCATTTCCTTTATATTTTCCCTCCTAAGAATTTGTACAAGTCCTTTCTGGCAAGACTAGTATGCTTGATATTAATAGACATTTTATGATTTCAAAAACTGTACTAAGATTGAGGTAAAGTACTCACTATTTGTGCTATATGCATCTATCTGTGTCAGATATCTGGTGAAATTCCAGTCAAGATTTCTGAAAAAAATACAACATGGAATAAATTTTGTAAAAACATCAATTGGAAATATTATTTTGGAGAAGTTATGAAATAAGACAAATAAATAAATAGGAATATTCTGTATTCAAAAAAATAAACATCTAGTAAGTCTTTCTTTTGTTAAGTCATATTGTTGTTTTTAATGAATAGTCTGGAATTGTTTTGTGCACCAGGTCATCAACAACAACTTTGGAACATCCTAATTTGAAAGCTTAACTGTAACAGGTTGATGAACACAAATAATAAAAAGAGTATTTCCCTCACAAAAAACTTTAATCATCCACCTAAACTACTGGATGTAACAAGGAAAATGCCCCATCAGTTCCTCAGCAGACAGGAGTGCCACTATCTTAAATCTATAAAATTATTTGTTAATATTACTCCAGAATATGAAAATGATACAATTATAGTAGTTTTGTACAGCGCTACATGTATTCATGCCAGCCAAGAGTTAGTCTTGCAGTCACTTTTAGGTTTAGTCCCTAAAACTCAGTAGAAAAATATGTTTTTTTGTCTGGCAATTCAATGGGTGTGTTTGTCTTAGAAAAGAAATCTGTAAGGAGGAGCTACTCATACATCAAATAGTAAAGTATACCTTTGACATTATTATTAAAGAAGATCCATGATAGGTGGTTAGCCTTTTAGGGTTTTTTTTTTCCCATTTAAACCTTCTTTCTTTTTACAACAAAACTGGATACTTGTCACAGCTGGGACAAAGTAAAAGAAACTCTAGTGGATATGGGTACTAGATTAGTTTCAGAATTTATAAGACAGTACATTCTGAAACTAAGCTATTCTACTAAGCTGATACCTTCCTAGATGGGACATAGAGTTATATTGCTTAGATCTAGACTTCTCTTCCCCAAGTGAAGAGACTGTTTTCAGTCAGGCAAAACGTCATGTTGGCTTCTGTTATGGCACCTGTTTGCAATTACTAGTCCCAGGTGTTACTAGTTAAGCTCTAGGACATATGCAGACAGGTCTCCCTGATTGCACTGATCTTCTGCCACTTCCCAGACCCCTTTCTTCAACAGGGATCTTCACCTCCTTTCCAGGATTTTAAGATCAGTGTTGTCTCTGTCTAAATAGTGTATGTGCAGAACCTATGAACAGACAACTAATTAATAATTCTTACTCTTTTTTTTTTTGTTATTTGAAGGACTCAGGACTTGTTTCCTTAACTCACTTTTTACCCAAAGTGTATAGCTAGCCTAAATCAGTTGTAGCTAGCAAGCAGGTCTCTGCTTGAGAAATCAGAAGTTCAATTTCGAGCATTTACACACAGAGTTACCAATGACAATTACCATCTGGTCTCTGTCATGGTTCACAATTTATTTTTTGCCTACTATAACCCCCAAGCAATTTTTAAATTTTGAATATGAGGTTCAGGTATATGCAGTTACTAAATTCATGTAACATTTGGACAGATACAATTTTCTAATCTGACCTAAAGTGTCAAGCATTAAGAATTTATTTTAAGTAGTAGCCTATTTCCTTTTGATCACTCCAGCTTACAATTCCAGCATGTAACCTAAGTCATTTTAAAATAGAAGCTGAAAGCAAACAAGTAAAATTAGTAACTCAGACCTTTTCCTGAAAAGTGCCCTTTGTCCAGTCCAGTTTATTTAATTTAAACCCGTTTCTTCCACACCTAACAAAAGTACAGGAGCCTTGTGTTCTCTGCCAATGTTTCCTGAAGATTGCTTTAAAGATGTTTTTCTCACTAGATTTCCATTTCAATGCACTGAGAAAGCAAATATTTCTCAAGGTTTATTTTTTGAAATATGTCTCCTGAATATGGGCTGGGAAAAACTGCTGCAATATACAGTAATTCTAGATAATGTCACACATGTGCTGTATTTGGGAAGGCACAGAAAAACTGTGTGTATAGAAAATAATATATAAACAAATTCTCTTGCATAAGAAAAAGTCAATTTCATTTTGCTCAAGGAGAAAGTATTTGAGTTCAGAGCCTTTGCTTATTCCTTCTGAAAGTTTTATCTTTTTAATCTTAAACCACAAGAAATTACTGGTTTAATTTCTTTAATTCAACCTGAAGAAGAGAAAACTCAGGGGTTCATATCAGTGTATACAAATGTCAGAAGGGAGGATGTAGAATGTGGTGGGTACTTAGCTACAAGAACCTCAACCAACTGCTCCCTTGTTACCCCTTTTTAATGGGGCAGAGGAAGAAAATAAGATGGAACAGCTCATGGATTGAGATGAAAACAATTTAAAAGGAAAAGCAAAAACTGCACATAGAAGCAAATATAAAAATGAATTTTATTCACTATTTTCCATCAAGACCAAGACAGCCATCCACTTGTTAGGAAAGAAAGGCTTCTACAGGAGTAGCATTTTCTTGGGAAGACAAATAACATAACCACAAAAGTCTCTGTATCCTCCCCTTTTCCCTCAACTTTTATGATTATGTTGTGGGCTATTATATAGTGTGTGGAATACCACTTTGGTCAGTTTGGGTCAGGTGCCCCAGCTATGTTCCCTCTCAGCCTCTTACCCATACTCAGCCTACTAGCTTTTGTGGGAGGGGGAGGTTGGAGAGAATTTGAAGTGAAACTCTTGATGCTGTTCATTTAAGTATTCAGCAATAGACAAAACACTGGTGTGTTATCAACACCGGTTTAGACACAAATGCACAAAACCAGCACCATAGAGGCTTCCATGGCAACAGCTAACTGCATCCCAGCCAGGCCCACCACAAGAGTAGAGAGACTGTGGTATGCAGTGACAGGACAGGAGGCAATGGTCAAAATGTGAAATACAGGAGGTTCTACGTGGACATAAAGAAATTATTTTTCAATGTTCAGGCAGCTAAGTAAAAATACAAGCTGTCCTTGGAGAAATGCAAAAGCTGTCTAGACGTGTAAGAACCCAAAAACTTGCTTTATGAGTCTCTTAAAAGAGCTTACTTGTTTGTTCATGTACTTTGAATTAGATGCACTATAGAAACACAGACAAGATATTCTCACAAGAGATAAAAACAATAAAAAACTTTACTGGCAACTTCAGAAGATCAGAGAACTTGGGCAAAAAGCTCAGAGCAGCATTCAATCAACATGAAACATTCCACACAGCACTAACTTAGCCCATTTCAACTTAGCCTGTTCCAAGCCCATCTGATTTTAAGATACTAAAAACTCTGAGAAGGAATTAGAAGAAAAAACAGAGAAAATACATAGAAAAGAACAAGTATAGCTACCAGTCCTAATCCTGGCAGTGTTCAGTTGATAGAAATTCCAAGAAGGGGTAAGGTCAAAACATGTACTTGCCATGGGTTAAATATCCTTTGACGTTCCTGGGCCCTTCTCCCAGGTGGGACTTCCATCCGTCTGGCCACTCTGGGGCTAGATGGGGCTCCAGAGGCAGGTGTGGAACATCGATGGCCCCTGCCAGGTTGGGATACAGGCCTGGGGAATGGGGAATGGGGAGTGCCTTACCAGAATGGGGCATGGCCTTCCCAGGGCAAGGCCTAACCTGCCCCTTCCCTCACACACACCCCCTAAATGCCTTGAGCCAGCAATCCCTTTGGTCTCTCACATGTTCCTCAGGAGCCTGCTCTGAGTGGCCCAGCTGGAGCAAAGGAGTTGAGCAAGATGACCTCTGGAGGTCCCTTCCAACCTGAAACATTCTGTGATTCTATCATAATATATAAAGGTAATGTACTTTTAGTAGGCGTTTCATTAATATATGTAGAATCTCCAGCACAGCATACCAAAGGGGAATGTTATTGTCCATAACATATCATTACTTTATGCTACTTTATCTTAATTTCAAATAAAAAGATACATGATACAGACCAGAGAATTACAATGACCAATCAATTCATCAAAAACAATGTGACAAATGGGTATCTGCTTGTATATCATAGAAGTGCTGAATGGAATGAAAGAATTTTTGTGAACTTGTTAGCATGTCAATGTCACATTGGTAGATCTAATATTTATTTATTTATTTTTCATAGAAGTTCTCTACAGTTAATACATGAGTTAAACTCACATGGAAATATATATGAAAACTTTATGGAGAGATTAAATGGATTTTTCCCCCAACACTGGTGGAAACCTGAGACACTTTCAGCTTGATTATACAGAATTTTCCTTAATGAAAGCAGAATGAACTCCTTTCTTACTAAATATACTGACTTGATACATGTAGAAAGCAAAATCATTCTAGTCTATTCTATGAGGTACACCCAATGAAAAATTATGGAAACATTATTGGTCTAATGGAAACATTATTGGTGTAATTCTGTATTTATGTTCGAAAGAAACCATACCAGATGTGAGCTGACATTATTATTAAAATCAAAACAAAAACTAATAAGAAAGCAGAGTAGGAAATACTTTTCAAAAGCACTCAAAGATTCCTTAGCATAATGAAAAAAAAGCCTTCTCAAAAATACTGCTTTAAAAAAGTCCTAAAATATGTCCTATGTTTGTGAATATGAATAAGAGTATTCTTACTCATCTACACATGATCTACAGTTTTAACTAAATCATTATTTATTAGTTTGGGTATTGTCAGTTTTACTATTCTCTCACTGTAGGTATCTTATCATTTTACTCAGTAGCAGAATAGTCTGAGGCCTAGATGACATATCTTTCTATAAATTGTATTTTTCTTCTTTATTCTCTTTAAATAAAAACATACACTACTTTGTTTAGATAAAAGTCACAAAGTAAAATGGTCAAATTAGTGTTTTCATTTAGCACTGGGGAATGTTTGTGAGTAGGATTTCTGTATCATCCCTTTACTTAATTTTGGTGTTCACTATGGATTGACCTCACATTCTGCAGACTTAATCCCCTTTCAAACGAAACCAAACTCAAGGAAGTGCTCTTAGAACTGAATTTAATGTACAGCAACTGCTAAAGAGCTTTCAGTCCATGGCACCACAGTGGAAATACTCAGGGTAATGGTGCCATAACACATATAATGTGGTGTCTACACAGCCTGCTAAAGGTAGATGATACCTTTAATATTTGAAAGCAATTTGTTTTGTAGATCGCGTGTAACACAAGATGCTTCATAAGAGTGAAATTGGATTCTGAGAACAAAATATGTAAACTTCTCTTCTTGATTTCTGCTGAAATAAAGCTACAATTTTCTGTAGTGAATTTAATTGATCATAATCAAGCAGAAAAAAATTAAAATTTTAAAAGGAACCCTGCTTCTTACAGCTCAGTGTAATGAATAAGGGCTTCTCACTGCAGTAAAGGCTTTATTTTGACTATTCTACAGTACATGGAATATCCAGAGTATCTGTGTGGGAGGAATGTAGTATCTACGTAGGAAGAACCATCTGGAGTATATGCTGTTCAGCTACTCTAACATTTTTTATTGATGAAAATATACATGCAACATAATGAAGTTGAAATAAAAAATACTGTTTGGCAGAATTTATCATAACATAATAAGGTCATAGAAAAAATCCAGTTTTGAATAACTTATTGCAAAATGTTGGGAACAGGCAAATTTATTGGACATAGGTCGCTGCAAGTAATTAACTACTTTTTAAACTGTAACTTCAGTTTTATGAGGATTCATTACTGTATTTGTGTTAAATGTTTTTGCAGCTCAAAAGAGTTTCTTCATGTTTGACCAAAGACCTGATGATGTCCAAAAGTACCAGTACCTTGAAGTTAAGGCTACTGTCTCTTTGTATTGTTTCCTCAGAAAACATCAAGCACTTCTGAAAACAATGAGTAACCTCACTTTAATTCTGGAATTCTGCTACTTTCAGACACAGATATTGCAGCGAATGTCGCCACAGGAGCAGAAGACAACTTCTTCTCCCGGGTGATTATTTTATAATGGAGATCGTAATTTCTATCACTTTTTCATAACATCTTAACTGTTCTGTCTTGCTTGGCTGCATCCAAACACTTAATGAAAGTTGCAGCTGTTTTTTGCATAAAAGAACCTCGCTACAAAGAGGGCTGGTTGCATGCCAGACTTCTATGTATTCCAGCCATTCAAAGACTGAATTCTAAGTCTTAAGGCTAATCTAAAAGTGCAGCTATGGAGTACATAATTAGTCAATAGACAGACAACAATGACTTTATTTCTTCACCCCCTCCCCTCGCCTAATTATTATGCACATTAATAAGCAAGCTGCAGAAGACCTGGGAATTAAAAAAAAAAAAAAAAAGACATTCCATTCTAAGTTTCTAGGCTTCTTGTTTTGAAGTATCTCATTGACATTGCATTTGATCTGAATTCACAACCAACTCACACTGACACCTGGATCAGAGTCTCCTTAACAGTTTTTACCTCAAAACATGTTATTCATAGCAAGTAAGACAAAGAAGAGGAAATGCACATAAGCCAAAGGAAAAAGAATGAGAGAAGACAAGCTGAAAAATCTTGAAATTTTGAAGGCGAGCTCTATTTTTCTAATTCTCTGTACTTGCTCAATGTAAAAATGTAAGCCTAAAAGACAGTGTATCACAGCTGAAAGATTCAGGTGCCTGTTTATTAAGGATCATACTTATAATTTCCCTTTTAAGTAGGTTGTTTGCAAACATATTAGCAAACACAAAGAAATTGTGAAAATCTGATTTTTGAATAAGACTTACATTTGCATAAATCCCTAACGCATTGACAAATGTTCATTATGAAGTATTTAAATTAAAAAAAAATTGGAAACACAATGAGTAGAAAAGCATATTTTATTCCCAAAAATCAGTATAACTTGATTTGTGCCTTTAACTGTCATTTAAAAACTCCTATGTATAAGAGAATTTTTGTCTTAGTGTTGTCATTCAGATGCATAAATCTCTCCCTTATCCAGCAAACATTTTAGACTAATTTTCAGTACTCTTGAATTAGCTTCCTAAAATCATAATTTGTTCAATATTTTTTTTTGTTGTGAACTGATTTCAGATGGAAGAGGATCCACATTATGTCCTCAACTGAAACTGAGCTACAATTTCAGATAGCAGTGTATAGATATTTCTACATTACTAATGCTGACAATACTTAGAGCAGTGCAGCTGCATGGGCAAATCAAGACCATCACATTATACTCTAGGGGGTGATTTGTTGACTTTAGGGTGTTATACTCTAGGGTGGCTGATCTGTTGATTTTAGACTGTATATGGACTGAAGAACTCCTTGTTATCTAAAAGTGGATGAGATGAATTCCTGCCATGGTAATTAACAGAAGGGAACATATGGGTATATATTGTGTACATGTACTTTGAATTAAAGCAGTTGGTAGCACTATGAATCAATAGGAATGCAACTCTTCTCTTGTTAATGGCAGGTGTACTAGGAGACTAATGATCCATTCCCCAGGCTTTTGAAACTGAACTGCCAAAACAGGGTGGCTTCATATAAATAGAAAAGATTTTTAGGCGTTCTAGACCTTTAAACCTGCCAGCAATTAATTTGAGAGAGAGCTCTGAGCCAAAGCTATATGATGAATATTGTAATATTTTAAATAAAACATTTCAATTTTGGTGTCTAGGATCATGTCATGTCATAGTTTTTACTGCTAAAGGCTGTAATGGCTGTAGTCATTATGTCGTTTCCTTCAGCCAACATGCACAAGCTCAGCTGAATGATCATAGTCACCTTCAAAACAGGTATGGAGCTTGCCACAGTTATTTTATCCTCCCACAAACCCTACAAGAATGCTGTGGTTTTGTCCATAATGAACTAATTGTTAAATTGTTGAGTAGTCAATGAATCTTCAACTTAAAAAATTGCTGCCTTTCTTAAAATTAAATGAATATATGAAACATATCACCACCAACAAGAAGTTCAAGTTATTTATCCAAATTATTAACTGTCTTTCTGGCAATCAAATAGTAACATCTTTGTCAATCAAGAAATACAATAAATATTATAGTCAACAGTAAAAGCAACAGTAAATATTATGTTATAAAATTTTGTCAAATATTCTGTTTTGGATAAAATTTATAGTAATTATAATGAAGCAATATTTAATGTGAATAAGTGTTTCTACTCCAGTCTGCTTTCCCCTTTCTTATCCAATTTAAATCTATTCATCCTACATGTACTAAAAAACCCCCAAAACATAAAGAACCACTGTGGGAACTCTAACATCAGTGCTATGACTGTTGCAACTTCATGTTATTTTTTTTATTATTCCCAGGTAAGATTACTTTTTATCTGTTATAAGTGCTTTAAGTTTCTCCAACAAACAGATAATTTAATTATTTATCATCTCATTAGCATGCTTGTTGATATTAAATACTAAATGTGCATGTTATTTTTGTTGCTTGATGGTGATTTTCACATCTTTTGATCATTTTTGTTCCCCTTTGCTGATTATCACACATTTGTAAGGCCCCAATTATCTTTAATTCAATGACTCAAAACCAGATCCTTTATTTCAGTATTTTTAGAACATGAAAAAGACAAGATACAAGAAAGCAAAATATATTAGCCTATATTTCCAATCTGTATGAGAACTAAAAAAACGCCAGGAACATCACTTTGAAATCTCTGTTTTCAGTAAACATATGTCATCACCAAATTAATACAAACTTGTAATTTTTACTGTGTTGTAGGGTTGGTTTGGTTTTTTGTTTGTTTGGATTTTGGCAGTGATTGTTGTTTGTTTTTTTTTTTTTTTTTTTTGTTCTCTGAAAGATAACCTTTCCAGAAACTTTAATGTATTATATAAGAGTAATAAATAAATACATAAATACAGAAATTTTAATTGTGATACTTGATTTAAAATAACACACTTATTATTTAACTAAGTTTACTACTTAATTATTTAATTTTGTGATTTTTAATTATATACAGCTATTTCCATTTCTCTCTCTATGGCTTTTCCCAAAATGCTGCATGTTGCCCGAAGCTATTCCAATCTTCAGTGTAAGATTTTGACGTTTTTAGGATGTGCTTATTAGACATTCAGGTGAGAGACTGCATTGCAACACATTCTGTCAGTCTCAGAAGTATTTTATGAACAATGTTGTTTTGCATCTTCTCTTTCCAGAATAAAAATTACTAAACTTGTTAAACCTACTAAAGACTTAAGTTGCATCTGAAAATAAGAACTAAAAAAATAAATATATAATTCACAGGTCAATGAACCAACATATATAAGTACAATATCCTTTATTAATGTAGGTATTCAATTTGTATTACTAATTATAAGGCTGGATTAGTAAGGATTCCCTTCCCACCTGAGTTAGTTTCCTTCCAGGTTTAAAGTGACATTAGATGATCTCTGAGTTAAGTGAAATGGAAGCTGATGGAGCCTTCCCAGCAGTGTCTGTCTTTAGATCATAAAATTCACATCTGACAAAGTGGAAGAATGATGCAATCTTATGCTTACAATGGTACTTAGAGAGAGTTCAAAAATCAACACTGTGAAGTTACAATGCTAATCAAACACCATGTACAGAAGGGACTGGATAAAGCTGTACAAACGTCAACATTTAAGCAGGACAATAACAAATTGCTTCTTTTTCCACCCAACTCCTTGCTTCTGCAATTAAAGGATAAGCCAATATTTACCTTGTGTTCAGTATTTATGATCACTATGCTGGATTCAAACAAAACAAACTTGTAACTTCAACACTCATTTAGTAACAAATTTTGATGGTTCCAAACAGCCATGGACTGCTGCATCTGTGCAGTGGAACAACATTCCAAGAAAGTATGTTATGCCATAACAGCAGAGGGAGAGAGCAGGCATTTCATAAGATTGACTTACAGTGCCTCCCAGTAATTAGCTTGAACCACACAATTCACTAATATGGCTATACTGCTTCTTGTATCTGCTGCTGTATCTTCACATTTTACCAAAAAATACATATAATATCATTCAAGTAAGCAAATTTATTTATTAAGCAGTATTCTGAATAAGATTAGAAAATTGATATTGTAACTTAAGAAGAATTTTAATATGTACATTGCCCTTAAGGTCTAATAAAGATGTTTTGTATTTTCATTATATTTTATAGTCATGAGTCCTTTCTCTGCCTGCATTATATAGATCCCTCTAGTCCCTTTCTCATTCTGCTGCCAATCCATTCTCCTCAGAAAAAAACCCAATATTCAGCAGTTCTGCCTGTTGCATATGAAAACTGTTTGTCTCTTCTATTTCATCTCAGCTGTCAGTTATGGCAAAGCTTAGACAAAACCTCTAAACTTTTCAAAATATCTAAAAATCTGAACAAAGACAAGACTTTGGCATACAATGACGTAGTGCAGCATTAAATGTAAATCTACTGTTGAAAAAATATTATTCAGAAACCACTCATTTGGCTAAGTCGATACACTTTCTTTCACAGCTTTCACTTTCTCTCAAAAATAAAGGTTCACAGATAGAAGGTAATTTGTCACTATATATTTGTGTGATAATTGTACTTCCTGAAATAGTTTCTTCTTATTCTGTTTTTTAAAAAATATCTCTGTGGAAAAGAAAAGGAAAATTATTTTCTGAACATGCTAAGTGTTAAAAGCTTTATCTTACACCATCTGCATGTTGGAATAACTTAGAATTAGTAGTATACAGTAACATATTTTAAAAGTTTAAATGTGTTCTGAACTGCTGTTACAGTTGCAAATAAATGTCTAGTCTTTTATAGAATCAGCAAGGTTGGAAAAAACCTCCAAGGTCTTTGACCAAACACCATCATGTCAACTAAACCATAGCACAAAGTGTCATTTCTTAAACTTATCCAGGAATGGTGACCCTGCTCCTTCCCTGAGCAGCCTGTTTAGTTCTTGACTACCCATCAGTGAAGAAATTCTTTGGATGTCCAACCTGAACCTCCGTTGGCTTTTGGCCATTTCCTCTTGTCCCATCACCAGCTGCCTGAGAGAAGAGGCTGAACCCCACCTGGTCATGGCCTCCTTTCTGGTAGTTGTAGAAAGTGAGAAGGTCTCCCCTGAACCTCCTTTTCTTCAGTCTAAACACCCCCAGCTCCCTCAGCTGCTCCCCATATGATACTCTCTAGACCCTTTCCCAGATCTGTTGCCATTCTCTGGACACACTCCAGCACCTCAATGTCCTTGCAGTAAGGGACCCAGAACTGGACACAGATAGATGTGGCCTCATCAGTGCTGACTAAAGAGGAACTAATCAGTTCCTTATTCCTGATGGCTGCTCTGTTTCTGACACAAGCTGAGCTGCCACTGGCCACTTTGGCCACCTGGGCACACACTGGCCAATGTTCAGCCAGCTGCTGACAGCACCCCTGGGTCCTTTTCTGCTGAAGAGCTCTCAAACTGCTCTGCCCCAGTCCTTTAGTACTGCATGGTGTTGTTGTGACCTGAGAGCAGGACAGGGCACTTCACCTTATTGAACCTCATGAGCCGTGACTCATTGTTCCAGCTTGTTGAGATTCCTTTGCTGAGCCCTGCTACCCAGCACTCTCACCCAAATTAGTGCTGTCTGCAAACTTACTGAGGGTGATCCCCTCATCCAGATCATTGATAAAGGTATTAACACTCATTAATTGGGAAACCCCGGCAGTGATGGCCACCAACTGGACGTAGCACATTCACCACCACTCTCTGGGACAGCCATCCAGCCAGTCTTTTACCCAGAAAGAGCATCTGTGCAAGTCATAGGCTGCCAGCTTTCCCAGGAGAATGCCATGGGAGACAAAAGTTTTACTGAAGTCCAGGTAGAGAACATCCGCAGCCTTTCCATCATGCTCTAGGTTGGCCAGTTGGTGGTGAAAAAAGGCCAGATTTGTCAACAGGACGTGCCTTTCTTTAACCCATGCTGGCTGGGCCTGATCCCTGGTTGTCCTGTACATGTTGTGGAACTGCAGTCAAGATAATCTGTTGCATAGTCTTAGACATTGAGGTCAAACGGACAGGTCTCTAATTACCCAGGTTTTTATGTCCCATACTTCATGTTAATTGAAAGCAGAGTTTCAATGGATATCACTATTACTTACCATTCTACCATAGCAATATGTTGTACAGACTTTATTATGAATATATGATAATAAGGAAAATGCTACAAGTGTCAACAGATTCAAATCTAGAACTGTTTGTGAGAAAAAAATCAGAAATAACCCTGTACAGTTCTGTCACCTCTATTTTCCCCTTCATATCATCATCAACTCAGTTTTTGCACAAATCCATATAATAGCAGGTAGTGCAACACATAGTTGTATGCAAACTAGAACCAAACCTGAAGATTTGGTACCAGACCAACTACATCATAAGATTTATGTGGACTAGAGAAACGTATACAAGCCTGAGCATTTATTGATATTCTAATTAAAGAATTAAAATCAAAGAAGAATTTTTAATTAGTACAGTTACAGTGATAGTAACAATTATAGACCAGTGTATCCAACTACTGGTCATTCCCTTTCATGATACAGTTAAAACTGATCTAACTGAATAGTATCTGCCTGTTTTCTTGGTGTTATTCTTATCTTTCCATTTTTGTTGAACAAAAGAAAAAAAAAAAACAGCAAAGCTCAAACCAAAGCAATCCCAAACAAGCAAATAAACAAAGAACCCAATACACACCTGCACATGAGAAGTCATTTGTATTCCCAAGTTCTTTACTAGAAGGAAACTATGTCATTCTCACTCCATTGTCTGTTGAAGTTCATATATTCTCTAAAGCTCCCCTTTTCTTTTTTAGTCCATAATCTATGATTTCTATGTAATTGTTGTATGTTCTGTGGTATATGTGTGTTGGACACTGTTTCTTTTTTTATCTTTAAAACTGGTCCCCAACTTCCAAACTACCTATAACCTGACCACTGATGATTTCTTTATAGCCCTGGGGACTCTCTTCTTGTCTTTCATGCAGGCATTCAGAGTGTATATCCTTACATCATTACTCTAGAGTCATAGATAATTAATTTTCCCAGAATAAGTGTTTCTTTTTACCATCTCCAGTAATAATATTAATAGAACAGAATAAGTAGAAGACTACAAGAAACAAAAAATGTTTTCACAACAGCAGGTGTTACAATAGAAAAAATTATGGTAAACTAAACCTGAAATAGATTAGATAATATACAGTTAGCTTTTTTTAGTAGCTATAAAGATTGTCAAGACTGTTCCAGGTAGGCCAAGTTCAAACAAAGCAAGCAGGGTCAGTTAAAATTCTGGGCCTTTGTATACTTATTGAAAGGCTGTGGCCTGTTAGTAGTATGGTAACATACTCACTGTGTACTGGAAGACAGCAATTTTACATTTGTGCAACTGAATATGCAGTGATAAAGAGCTCTATTTCTCCTTTAAGAAAAGGCTGAAGGGAGGGCGAAGCGGTTTTTTTTCTGTTTTCAGAGAGAAGATCCCAAGATGCTGAATTGTAAGAATGCATTAAATTGTTGACAACCAAAATCAGCTCCCGACATTGAAAATGTTGGAAGAGTTCCAACAATATAACCCATTTTTCTAATTGCTACAAAGCAGCACAGCTCTGCTGAAATCAGTTAAGTGCAATGTTTGGCAGGAACTGAGAAAAACAGGAAACATGCTTCCATACGTAAAGCCGAATTTTTGTTGGAACCTGAAGACAAATCAATGATTTTTTTGGCCTACATTTAGTTTTTATAGAACAAGAAGAAAATTATAAAAATATAGCATTAAAGGCTTTGCAATTGCTTTTCATAATTTTCGTGAAATTCTATTGTATAGGTAAATATATGCAGTACCTTACATATGTTGGGTAATTATTTTAATTTTTCTTTCTTGATCTCAAAAATTGCTTTTGTCCAGCAATCAAGTCTACATTTTCTTATATGACCACTAGTGAGTTATTTATAGCTATGTGATCTCCTTTCTCATCCTGTGCCTTCTTTTTCATATGGTATCTCATGTCTGCAGCTTTTTACACTCCACTGTGTCCCTTTCAAGACTGTTGTTGTTCTATGATACCTGTATTTATATTGCTACTACTATTAGTGTGATGTGTATTTCCTTCTATATAGCACAATTACTTTCTACTACAATCTATAGAACAAATACACCACATGATTATATAAATCTAATTAAAACTAAGAAATTGAGTAATAATAATAAATTATTTATTAAATGATACAATTATTAATAATAACATGATAATTAATAAACTGAGTAATAATTAGTAAACTGATGATATGGTTAAACAAGCTCATTTTATTCAGCGGGTTAAGATTAAGACAGACAAAACTGGTAAAGTTGTCAAGGCCTGAAAAGTTGAGCAAAGCTTGCTTTTTGTAATTTTTTTGTAATTGCTTTTTTGTAATTTTTTTGTAATTGCTTACACTGGTTCCTGCCCAGTATTTTATTCTTAATATTCAAAGATAGACTACAGAATTGTTGCTAGTTCACAAGTTTGTAGAACAAACACCTTTTCTAAGGTGTAACCCACCACATCAACTTGTGGATAGCTTACCTACTTACTAGTTCTCCAACTAAAAGTTCTGACCTTGTATCTCAGAACTGTTGTCTGTGGTTCTGTGATGGGTTGGCCTCGGTTGAATGCTAGTTTCCTATCACACTGTTCTAGCACTCTGATCCTCATCGGGACAAGGAAGAAGAAAATAAGATAACAATAAACACTTGTGGATCAAGACAAAGGCAGTTTCATAAAGCAAAATCAAGGTTGAGTGCACAAAGCAAAGAAAAAAGTCAAAGTATTTTATTCTCTACTTCCCAACATCAAACAATGTCCTGCCCTTCCAGGGAAGCAGGGCTTAGCATGCATAGCAGTTGCTCTAGAAGACAAATGTCATAATAATGAATTATTTCCTTCCTCCTTTTTTTAATTAACTTTTATGTCTGAGCTGATGTTGTACAGTACAGAATATCCCTTTTTGTCAATTTGGGTCAATGACGTCACCCCAAACTCTACTGGTGGGAGGTGGAATGTTGGAGAGACAGCATTGATGCTGTGGGAGCCCTGTTCAGCAGTACCCAAAATACTGGTGTGTTATCAACACCTTTCTAGATACAAAGAACAGAGATATGAGGATGCCATGGAGAAAATTAACTCCATCTCAGCCAGACTTAAAACAGGCTCACGTGTTCAAGCTCTGCAGTAATAAGAACTTCAACAGTTACAGGTGAGTAATTATCATACTATGTTCACAAAAGAAATTCTAGTACTTTGGGATACTGCAGAAGTTTGTAATTCACTCCCACTTCATGCTGGATTCACATACTGCTGTATTTCAAACTGTATTTCAAAGCTTGTCAGACTTCCAGAAATAACTAGGTCCTGACCCACAATTGTTGAACAGAAGAGTAGTGATTTCATGAAGTGATTTTAAGAGCAATTACTGGAGGAAAGTTCCCTGGGTCATGCTGGTTCTATAAAATCTAAGGGAAATAAAACATAAGAATTCCCTCAAATCCTCTGCGTTTCTGGTACAATCCCATAAGCTCAGTGGCCAAGTTGCAGGCTCTTTTCATGTATCACAATTTCAACTTCTGTTTTATGTTAGCTTCACAATCTTATTTAGCAGTCACCCATTCATGAGTGGTGCTACACAGAAATAAATTAATATCTTCACTGAAAACTAAAATGATAAATTAACCACCCTTACAGAACCTTCAGTCAAGCACACCTAACAAGATAAGGATCTATATTCAGCCCCAAATATGTAAAAACACAATCAATTTGAAACACCTTTTCCAAAAATGTTCAAAGATCCTTGTTTGTATTCAATCTTTAATTGAAACTATCTCAGAACTGGAACAAACCACTATCATTGTTGTGTGAATACTATGCCAACTAAGGGGAAGTAACTTTTCTTACTTTAACACTTCTTACTAAGGTAATATTATTGACATAGTGTTTGAGGATTGGTATTACTATGCTGATCATTTTTTCTTTTATGCTGCTCGTAATAGTAAAGATAGAGGTAGAAAATATATCTTCTTCAAAAGAAGAGAGAAAGAAGAAAATCTAAATCTATCTAGAGCTGTGAATCTGGCCTTAAAGTAGAGCCCAAGCCAGGGTAGGCACTATGACTCTGTAAAGTCAAAATATTTATAAGAATGTTAAGACAACTGAAAACTGAAAACTGGGTTTCCAGGAGATTTATTTCTACACACATGGGTTCCTCACGGAACCAGATGACTACACAGGAGTACTTCTAGAACACTTCTGTATTTACAGCCTTTTGTATAACTGCATTATAAAAACCCACAGATTAAAGCTTTTGTATCTGCTGAAGAGTATTCCAACAAAAAACATGTACTTTTCTGGATAATTGCCAAAAGAAAAAAAATACACTCTTTGAATAGGATAAGAGAAAGTCATTCTCTGTTTTCTTCCTGTAAAGCTTTGCAATGTTATATAAGGAAAAGAATCTAGATTCATAGGGCAAAGGAAAGAATAAATGTGTCTAACTGTACCTTTCTGACTCTGACACTCATTTAAAATAATGTCTTGCATAATGCATGGACAGTATTAGGATAAAATAGGAATAAGATGCTATCAGTTCCATAAATAGAATGCAAATTTTCACCATCGCAAAGGAATTCCTGAACACTAGGTCATATGGTTTCGTTTCACTGGCTTGAAGGAGAGACTTCCTTTTCTTCTGAATCCATTTTTTCCTATTCCAGATACAGTAATATCATCTATATTTAACTTTAAGCTGAATTTCTTTATGAAGACCATTCTCTAAGCAGTTCAGAAAAGTCTATTCTCTAAGCAGTAAGAAACATTCCAACTGTGTTTCTAAAATGATTACTTGGACTAATCAGTTTCATTCAAGAGTGAAAGGAACCACATGGCCCACAACAACATGTGTCTAGCTACTCACACAGTTAAGAGGACCATATACATATGCTAAACCAAACTTCTTTAAGACCTTTGAAAATGCAGGGTATAAAGACAGATGTTTGCTAGGCTTAAATGTAGCAATAGGCATAAATTGCAACCAGGAAGAGGTTTTCCACTATTTCTGTAAATGTTCCATTTCAGCTGTTCATTTTCAAGTTTATACATGGCCTTTTGTTCTTGTTTTTGTTTCATCACAGTAAGACTACTTTGTTATGTATATCAATACTTCAAAAAACAAAATTTAAAAAAATTAATTTACAGAGATTTATCTACAGAGTGTTATAGTTTTCTATGCCAAATCTCACACCACAGTGGTTTTTCTAAAACTATTTACTGGGGGAGAATTCTAGTTTCCATGATTTCCCAGTATCCATTCTTAATACATGACAAATGATTTGATATATTTTTGTAGCTCATAATATATTAAACAAACAAGTGAAAACAACTAGTAGACTTGCATAAAATTTCACAGAAAAAAAATCTCTATTTTCCTATGGAAAACCCCCACCCTTTTAATGAACATTGCATTGTATAACAAAACTGGTACTAGAAGCAACAAAATGATTGAAAGTTATTTACATTTCATCATGACATTCTCCTAAAGGAAAATCTGGGCTAAAACTCACCACAACAGGAAGATTTTTGTGAAAAAAATGCGCACTGCACTTGTGTAAAGAGGCCAGACACAGTAGGTAAGTACCTTTACGGGAATCCCTTTAGAAAAGACATCTTACTGTTAAGTGTAAAATTAAATAAAAAGTTAGGATAATGGAACAACTTATGGAATTATCTTTTCCCTAGAACTGCAATATGAATTAATGAACATACAAGAAATTTTGACTTCCTCATATGAAAGGAAAACTAAGCAGATAAACTGCTCAAAAATATTTCTACTTGTTCAAGACAGTATTTTGATTCCATCCCATACTACCACAATGTTTGGTCTCCAAAGTATCATGGAACAAGCATTTTTTTAATATCAAAAGCCTAAGAAAATAACAAGGCTCTGGCAGTGGCATTCGTTAGAACTTGAAAAGTTTTCCTTATACCATCAAGCCCCTCTGCCTTTGAAACCTTGAAAAAAGCACAGCAACTCCCAAAAATTAAAAAACGTAAGTAAAAAACTTAAGAAATTGAATAATTTTTAGGTGTCAAGTACCTATGTATAGGCCTAAAAATTACAGAATTCACTATTGAACGGTATCATCCTATCACTGTTTATTATAAAGAAACATGACAAAATTAGCCAGAAGTCCATTTCAGACAGATGAGTTATTTTTCATCATTTTAGTTTTGTTCAGAAAACATATTAAATCCTGCTACAAAGTTGTAGAAATGGTAGTTTAAGGAACTGGAGTTCAAAACAAAATGTTAAATTGCTTTAAAGCATATTTGTAGTTCTCATGAATAAAGTATTAGCTCTAAAGAGCAAAGCAAAAAATAGCAGAGCAGAAAGGCAAGGGCTTGATTGTAGAAAAAAATGGTATTTCCATCTGAACAGATGTTTCTTTGAAAGCTTGTTGCTTGTTCTCAACATTTTGAGAATTTCAGTCAATGAAAATATGGATTTTGCTTAATCAGGTGATTTTTGTTACAGAAACATAAAATTAAGAAAATAGCCTGCAGCTGAATTATATGTAGCTAGATTTACAAAAAGGTTTGTTCATTAAAAGAACAAGAATATAAAATAAAGTGAAAAGTTTCAAACATAAGAAATGCTTTTAGGGCCTGTTTTAATTTCAAGCTAGGCCATCAAGTGTTAATAAACTGAGGACATGAAGAGACCCACTCTAAAGAAAAAACAGGCAGAGAAATTTGTTTAAAATAAAGCAGGAAAGGTTCCTGCCCAAAGATCACTGAACAAGGGTGTACATTTAAGATCATAGAACTCATACAATCACATAATTACTAAGTTGGAAGGAACTTCTGGAGATTATCTGGCCCATGTCTTCTGCTCAAGCAATATTTCCTAGAGCCAGGAACATGTCCAGATGCCTTTTGAAAACCTCCAAGGGTGCAGCCTCCAAACCTCCCTGGGAAAACTGCCAGTGCTCAGTCACCCCCACAATGAAAAAGTGTTTTCTGATGTTCAGAGAGCACCTCCCATGTTTCAGCTTGCACCAATGGCCTCTTGTTGCAGTCCCCCACTCAAAAGAGCCTGACCCTGTTTTATTTGTACCCTCCCTTCACATATTGATATATACTGATGAAGCTTCCCCCCAGCTTTCTTCTCTCCAGGCTAAACAGTTCCACTTCTCTCAGGGGAGAAATGTTCCAGACCCTTCAGTATCTTGGTGGTCCAGACCTGGACCCAGTGCTCCAGATGCATCACTCCTGGGCTGCTCTCTCACCACCCTTGATCTGCTGAACACTCCTAATGCAGAACAGGATACTGTTAGCCTCCTTTGCAGCAAGGACACATTGCTGGCATAACATTCTGTTTGACGAAACTAAATGAGATCTAGACATAGTCACAGCAGAAGTTACTCTTGATAAACATTTGCTGAAAATAACCTCTGAAAGCTCTTATAGATTTATCATATAGAAAGAGAGATCTTGACTACAGGAAATATTCTGATATAACCTAGGATAAATAGATTTTTCTTTTTATAACTCCATCATGTCATTAGCCTATAGTCTTGATGCAATTTCCCGAAAATTTTATCTCTTCTATTTCCAGGTGATGATCACCATTGTAAAGCAAACTTTTTTTGAAACTAATTTTTAAGTTTGTGGACAAGGGGGAATGGTTTAAAACTAAAAGAAGCTGTATTTAGATATGGTGCTAGAAGGAAATTCTTTAGTGTGAGTGTGGTGAGACACTGGAACAAGCTTCCCAGAGATGGCTCCTTCCCTGGAAGTGAATGTTCCTTCCCTGGAAGTGTTCAAAGCCAGGTTTGGTGGGGCCCTGGGCAACTTGATCTAATGGGTGGCATCTCTTTTTGTGGCAGGGGGCTGGAAATTAGATCTTTAAGATCCCTTCCAACCCAAACCATTCTATGATTCTATGGTGAGTGCTGTTAAGCTTAATATGGTTCTAGATATCATAGAGAAATCATGTCCTGTAAATTGATTCTTGCCTCTTCATAATGTTGATAATTTTTGATAATTTTAATGAATGAATCCTGCTTGTGGGAAACAATGTACTTTTAAGTGCCAATATTTTCCCTTTGTTGGATATTTGGTACTCTATTGATGACTGCTTGTGGTGTAATTTCATGTATGTACTATTGGTATGCATTAATATCCACAGAAATATTAGGAGATATTAGGAGATTTTCCAAGGATTGTAATGGGAACTTGATCCATCCCTTTGTGTCTAGAATAACAACATACTGGTAGGCATTCAACAGTTAAAAATAGAACAATGAGCTCTGGGAAACAGTTTTCAATCCCCTATCTCATCTTAGTGTTATTAACACAGGGATTCTAGGTCAACATTAAACTGAAGATGGTTCTCTTGCTGCGATCTGAAATTCTCTAGGTAAAGGTTAATGGGGAGTAATAACTCTACCTGAGCCACACTTCTCCACATCTATCTTTCTGTTCACATTTTTACCTGGCTGATCACTGACAGAGAAAAGGGACAATGAAAAGGTTCAGATCTCTGAGTCTCTGTGACTCAGGTGAGGATCAAACCACCTGCTAGCTGAACAAAGTGGCACACACGTATGAAGACAGGTTTGTAGAAAACTCCAGGAATTTCTAGTCTACTTTACAGGAGAGTTTAGGCCAAAGGCTTTGGAGATACAATGTTTCCAAAGACATTTTTGGCAGCAGCACCTTCAAGACATTTTTCAACTGTCTACGTGTGTGTTGGAATGGTCTAGTCTACTGTTTTCCCTGTAGGTTTGTCCTACAACGAAGCTTAATTAATCAAGTTTTCCTCCCCTCCAATGTTTTGCTTCAGTCAAATCATTCCTTATTGCACAGAGGCTGTCCTGCACTTCTTCAGTTCTCAGATGATATATAGGAAAAATTGGTAAACAATTTTAGTATTTTTTTTTTAATCTTTTAGTACATTAGTTATGGTTTTCCATTTTTTTACAAAGGATCACTTATAAGATCTTGCAATTCTGCTTTCCTGATCTTAAAAATTTCCTTTGAAAAACATTCAGTCATTTCTTTCAAAAATAATGTGTACAAATAGAGAACACAATACAGGTTAATTACCTTGAATAATAACTCCACCAACCTCCAAGATGTTTTTTTTTTGGTTTTGGCCTGAGAGAAAACACATATGTCTAAATATGATAATAAATTTACAATATCTCTGGGTGATTGATCATGACTTTTTGCTTCAGAAAATAAATGAACTAGAATAAAAATATATGAACATTCATTTCTCAGAAGTTGTGGTCCATAGCTCTATATGAGGCCTTATGAAGTAACTATTACCATCCACTTGGCACCATAACTGACCCTTTATAAGATGCTGTAGAAGACAGACATGCAGGTAAAAAGCCTGGCACCACCGTGTAAAACTTTTAGGTCATTATGCTTTTCTTTTAGCCTCATCTTTGTCTTGAGGACTTTGGAGGACAGAGAAAAGAAAAGGGTTTTCAACTCTATGTTTCATCACAGTTATATATCATAAAACAATTATTTGAGTAATTGCTTCTTGAATGTCTTTCAAAACCTTTCTGTAAACTATGGGAAATTAGTGAATATGAAATATGAAATAGAATACTTTTAAGATCACTATTTCAAGTAAGAAATCAGGACTAACATGATTGTGAAAAAACATAGAATTGTAAATACTGTTTCTAGGTTCCTATTTGATTTTTTATTTCTTAAAAAAGACAATTAAAAATGAAAAAGAAAGGGGACATCTTTTAAGAGAATTTGCCTAAATTGAATTAAAAAATTATTTTAGAGATTTAAAATTAAAATAATCAAATTTAAATCCCCATATGCGGATTCACTCACTCCTTTTTCTTGCCCTTTCCCCCAGCATTTATTGTCGAGCATGATATCATCTGGTGTGGAATGACAATCTGGGTCAGCTGTCCCAGCTGTGTCTCCTTCCAGCCCCTTGCCCCCAGCCTTATCTTACTCCTTTTGCCTGGGGAGTAGGGCAGAGTAGAGAGGAGAGCACATTTTGCAAGAACTACTCAGCAATAGCCAAATTATCATATTTTTACCAACACTGTACAAGCCAAAATTCCAAAGCTCGTCATCATAGGGGCTGGTATGAAGAAAATTAAGTTAATCTCAGCCACAGTGTACATAAAGATGTGGCAGACATTACTGTGCTGAACTACAAAACAACAGAATCTCCTAGCAAAGATTTGAGCCCTTCTGTTTGTTTATCCATTTGTTATAAATTATTAACTAGCCAATTGGATAAAAGAATAAGTTTTTATTTTTCCATTTTAAAATCTATCTGGGACAGCCACGGAAAACAACATTCAAATGTTGGGTGAAACAGACAACCGACAGCAGGGCTGCTATCTCACACTGTTCCATGATTTTCTGGTGGTTGAGTCCAGGTTCTTATACTGTATTTTGTGCCTCCCTGCAGCAGAGGTATTGTGTCTTCAAATTCAAACCCAGTCTTTTCGCTTGATGATGAATCCTGAATAGGTTTCCTGGTACTGGGCCACGTCCGAAAGGATTTTCCGGGAATCTTCTTTTGGGATGATGATGTCTTCAAATTCAGGGTCCACCCTCGAAATGGGTGTCGATGGGTTGATGGTCCAGGTGCCCAAGATCTGATTAGCTCAAGGACCTACATCCTGGCGAGCCACCCTCCTTTCTGGTGTAAATCAAAGTGTTAACTTGTCCATTTACAGTTCACAACGCATGTCCTGGTATTTGGAAAATGCCTGCTCCATTCTGGGGACCAGGATTAGTCTTACATTTACAGGGTTACAAAAATATACATTCTATCATCTACTACATTTACTATAACTTCTACATTTAATTGCATGAATTTATAATTATATCTATCACACATTCACTGTGTTCCATCATAAAGAAAACTTGGTGAAAATATCTCTCAATAAATGAATTCTAAGACTCATAAATTGAAGGCTTCAAAGATCTGTAACATGTAGTCTGCAAAAGTGTGTGTTTGAATAAAGTTTTAAAACAAAATTATGAATACAGACTTCTACATCCGGGATTTCTTCATTAGCTTTAGAGGAAATGTGTAGGAGTATAAAGATCCAAACTGTGTACATTGATGAATTGAGTAGGCCTTAAGGAACCACAAAATAAAATCAATATGAACACAAGTTCTAAAAAAATGAAATAATAATATATGAGAAGTAGATTCTAAATTTGATTCATGTACATACTATATTGTCATTGCAGAGTTTTAGCAGGTTTCTTGACTTTTTTCTTTTAAATCCAGTGAAGCAGGAAAAAGTCTGCTTTCCATAGGAAGACAGGAAAACAGGATTCACTGTCTTGAATAATAACATATACTTCAATAATGTTTTTTTTTTTTTTACTCTGTCTCATCTAATTCACAGAAGCTGTTGGGGGGGAAACAGCCACTAATAGAATGTATATCATATACCAGCAACACTGCAAGTACTTCCAAAATAAACAGTGCATTTGACATCAAAGTCATAGGGAACAATTTGTGACTAAAAGCTGTGTAATAAACTCAGTTAAAGAAGAATGTAGAGAATACTTTTCAGAACATCTGAAGAATCCAAAAACTCTTTCAGAAAACCTTTGCCTGATATTCAGTTTTCATTGTGGGCTTTTGAAAGCACTGAAATAGGTTCATTGCTTTTTCTTTGAAATGAATCGTGTATGTGAAAGTTTCCAGAACTACAAAATATAGAAAAAAACCCCAAAGTTAAGAAACGGAGAAGCATTCCCTGAACCACTCTCCATCCATTGTATGATTTAACAATAATAAAAAAATAAATCCTGAACTTGTAACATCTTATACATTCATGTACATCTCTTTCACTGTTCTGTGAAAATAAGGAAACAAGAATTGAACAGATACTTGTAGGATTTTGTTTTAGATGTGGACTGGTCTGTTAAATTTGGTATGTGGATTTCTCCACATCCTCTTGAAGAGAAGAGTCATGACAGGTAAACAGTTGGACAAGAAAACCCTTTTACCAAGACATTTTCTATTTAAAGAAGAATTAACTCTTGCAACAGGTAATTGGTTGCAGTGCCTCTGAGAACAGAATCACATCATCATTCTGACATAATCTAGAGTTTATTTATTAAACATTTTTAGTCTAGTGATGGATAGCAATATCTAGGCAGGTGGGTTAATCCTACATAGCACATACTACATCCTACAGCCACATCCCTGCCCTTCTAGCCCAGGTTGGACTGGCAGTACAGATCCAGGGGCTCAGGGCACTCATGCTGACTGCTGGATTCCTATCTGGTGGCCTGGTCTCTGTGTGAAACTGTTCCATGCCGGGCTGAGCCTTTAACGTGGTGTCTGAGGCCACGCCTTGTGTGTTGATCTCAACCCACATCAGGTAACTGTCTCTATTACATTATAAACTAGAACATCTGTACAGGAAGATGCTGCTCTTTCTAATCAAGTAGCCTGAGGCCAATCTCTTACTTGCTCTATATCCAACAACAATTAGCAGCTGTCACAGTTTTCATCAGGCTTTCTCTCACCCACTAGTTTTCAGTCTCAAATATGTTACAAATACGTGAAGTCAGCAAAAATTACATAACATATAAAGTGTATTTTATGTTCTTTGTATTCCAGCTCATCTTGAGTTAATCTATTCAGACCTGAAATCCTTTATCTGAGCAGTAATTTAGGTTAGGCTTTGTACCATGTCAATGTTTAAAATGAAATTTGCTAAAGCTTTTCTAATGAAAATAAGCCAACTAACTAGTCAAGACATTGCACATACAGATAGTTGCATATTTTTAAGCAGCTAGTTTCATAAGAAACCTTTATAGCCTAGTCCTATTACATAACTGGAGATAAAATCCGGCAGAAAGGTTCACCCTTTTTTGTCCCAAAACTGTCAGCTATGAGGAAAAAATAAGAAATTCTTGTATAAACAAAAATCAAGGTAGGCAAAGATAACTTTTGATTGCTTGTGATCAGTTCTTCAGTTTGGGGCTGCAGCCTTCACCACATCACTTCATGTCTCTTTTCCCCTCGCTACATCACTTTATGTCTATTTACCCTTTGTGATGTACTTTCACAGTGTCCCACTACCTGAATGTGACAAGTACGTATTGCTACATTTTGAGGCTGCCTAAGTTTTGAACACTTCCCAACAGCAAATGCTTTCACATTTCAGACTATTGGGAAAAAACCCCAAACAAACTAGCATATCAGTTATGCATTAGTTAGCTTATATATTGTAAAAGAAAAGGGAAATAGTAGGTGTGAGGTGTGATAGGTGCTCCATGTGATACTGAAGGAAGAAATAAGATCAGTTCTGTAAGCCTCAGCCTGAATGAAGGGGAAGAAAGAAAATGCAGCACTATTTCTCAGTATTAAACAATAGATTTTATAACAGAAGTATTCCAAATATGGGCAAGCTTTTGGTCTTGATGGTTTTGAGTAGTTGGTTCACTGCTCTACATATTTATATAGTTTTCCAATTTCATAGGAGCTTCATTTTCTAATAAATTGTTTCATAGTTCTGTAGATTGTAAATTAAGAAAGTGCTGATCTAACTCGAATTCTGCAATAAATTTGCACATAATTCTGAAAGTTTTATATATAAAAAAAACCCAGTTAACTATGACAGCAAATAAGTGTCTTCACCTGAAACTAAAAATTTCATTCATATTTGCTATCTATTTATTTTATGGTTTTACCCATGGAATAGTTGTCAGATCTGTTTTGTTTTCATGAATCTACAGGCTAATTGAGTTTTCTCTTAACTTTTCTTTTATTAAACTCAACATGTAGCTTGACTTCTCAAAGGCTCTTATTATAGCTAATGTTTCCATATGTTTTTGACTATTCACTCAATATAGTTACATCTTATAATCAATATCAGAGCCATTTCAAAAATTATCATTTTTCTGAACTAATTTTCAAAACGTATTTAAGTTCTTTCCCAGCTCTTTGATTCATACTTGTATCCAATTATGTTCAAAAAATATATTTATGTTACTGATTTAACTATAATAGTCATTAAATTCTAAAAAAGTCTGTGACACTAAAATGTAGGCTTTTGAGAATAGAATTAGAAGTCATATTTACTTCTAGAAAATGTATTCTCACCTATATTAAATCTCCTTCTAATACTTCATTATATTTAATATAATAAAAATATTTTTTTAAAAGTTCCAGACATCTTTAATATTAGTGCAAGTCAATTTTAAAGATATAATGAGATTTGCTTGTGTCCTCCTCTTGAAAGACAGAAATTTTTACTCTGCAATACTCAGTAACGTAAAAGAGATGCAGTCACCTCGTCAACATGCTTATGGCCATTGTAGCAAATAACAGGTATTTTCCTCTGTCTTGTAAGTTATTTAAGAATGATTAAAGAATGATTTGAACAGCACTTACTTCCAAGATCATTAAGTGTTTGGACTGTCAGAAATTCAAAAACAAACAAAAAACCCCCAGGTAATCCTACCTTTGGCAGCATGCTGCTCCAGCTCCTCTTCAACACATGCAGGCTCCCTAAGTAAGTCAGCAAAGTAATTTTTACATCTTAAATATGCTAAATCTTCCCAAAAGCTTTCCAGTTCTCAGCTTCTCCTTTTTATAATCCACACTTCTGGCAATGTGCAGATTTTAAATGACTGTGTGATATTGCTTGTATTCCCAGTAATAACTCTTCACATCCGCTTTAAGTATTATGGGATTTCGGCACTTATTTATGCGTAAAATCTCTTGCAAAAGAGGAAAAAAAATTGAGCTCTCAGAAACTTTGTTACCTTGGAGGTCTTTGCCTGTTGGCTGTACGTTTTATCTGCTACCATGAACTTTCTTGAAGTCATCCACTGTAAACTACAGACAAAAGTAAGATCTCTTCGCCAAGTACCTTGAGACTTGTTATAACATTAAAGTAACTTTCCTGGTACAGGATCAATCCATTTACTCCCGTTGATTCTGGGTTAAGCTAAAGGTGTACCACATTGTTTCTATGTCTTCTATGTTTTGTTTACACAAACAATTACATAGCATATCAATTTATGCTTTTATCTAGTCAGTTACTTTGATTATTATTGCTTAAGTACTGTTACGGTGAAGAAAAAATTCTGCAAATGAAAGTCACCACTGAGAAGTTGCACACTGAAAGACATTGAACAGACACTCAGATTTGTTGGGAAAGGTGCTCACCTGCTTTCTCTGCATTAGAAGTGTCACTGAGATAAATATCAGAAACAGAATGGTTTGTACTTTTTAATAAATGCAAACAATTTATAAACATGTATTAGATCCATTGAGGAACAGACCAATCATGATAAATGCCAATGGCTATATTGATTTGTTTGGACTAAAAATGTCAAGTAAAACACTGATGAGACTAGTGAAGTTAAATAAAATATCAAATGCTGGTTTTATTTATTTTTGTGCATATAATGTTCTTAGTCAAAAACATTATGCAATGCACCACTGAATGGAGAAACAAATACTTTCAGCACATAATATTGGGAATGGATAGCTGAACAGAGAAGGCACAGAACTGCCTTATTACTAGAAACAAGTGTTGAATCCCTATCAAGGAGTCTTGAAAGCAGAATAATATGCTTTTAAGTTCAAGGACGAGTAGTAACAAATTATGTCAATCCAAATACTGATCTACTTCAGCCCCTTGGCATCTTCTGTTTTACTTTGGTTTCTAAATGAAGACACAAACACCTGTTCTTGCAGCAGGTGGTATTTGTTTATTATAGCTCTTCCTGCTGAGTTTTAATCAGCCTGCAGCTGCAGAATCCAGACTAAGGAATGGTTATAATACCAGATTTTCATATATAAGCAGTATTGGTCCAGAGAAAATTTTTCATACTTCATTTCCATCATATGTTACCAATCATATAATTTCCTTCTCACACTCCAAGTTTTTAATTAAAGAGTAAATTCATGTATAATGCTAGTAAAAGAAGTTTTAAACATTGTGCCCTGAGGGTGTTATTTGATTATATTCTTTTATTGCAAAATCTCCTGGTTTTGGAAGAAGATTCTCAAACCTCTGCCAATTTGTACCCCTGCCATTCTTTACTGGGAGAATCAAGAAGCTTAAAAAAAAGTCAAGGGAAAAATTAACAACATGTAAATCCCTCTATTCAAATGCAATTGAAATAAGAAAAAGGTACTTATGAGACAGGAGAAGTAGGGTAAAACTTTCTATTCCAAATGGAGACATTATTAAGAAAGTCTTTGTATGTATTGAAATGTGTTTTAATATTTTCATCCTTATTAAACAGTACTTTCTATTCATTATGAGAATGCAATATAACTGAGTTATAATATATTTATTAATAAATATATGAATATATTTATTAATAATTTATTCATTATTATTCATTAATATAATGAAGTCATGGGGTTTGGACTGACAGATGTTTTGCAAAAATGTTTTTATTAATGTTTTCTTAGTAACAAGCAACAACTATTCAATGAGGTTTATAGGATACAAGAATTTGTTTTAAATAAAGGAAGATTAGGGTCAAAAAAGGTGAAATTTTACTGTGTGGAATGACGGAGTTGCTTCAGTGCAACTAGAGTGAAGCCAAATCAGATAGTGAAAACTAGAACATGTTGCCCAGAGAGGCGGTAGATGCCCTGTCTCTGGAAACATTCAGGATCTGGTTGGATGGGGCTCTAAACCACCTGGTCTAGTGCAAGGTGTAATTCAGATGATTTGACTTCAGGTTAGTTTAAGTCATCACAGGGTGACAGTTTTCATTCCAGGAGCCTATTCCTCCATGGGGTCACAACTTCCTTTGGGACAAATCCTCCTCTAGGAGAACAACTTATGTCACTGTCATCTCACTGCAGCCTGCAGGGGAATTCTGCTCCAGCACTGGGAACACCACCTTCCCCTCCTTATCCTCAGATCTTGGTGTCTGCAGAGCTGCTTCTCTCACATCTCACTCTCTCCCAGCTACATGTTGTGCAGGATTTTTTGTCCTTCCTTAAACTGGTTTTTGCTGAGGTGCTACCAACTGATCGACTCAGGTTTATCTAGTGATGGGTCTGTCCTGGAGCCAGCTGGAACTGACTCTGTTTGACATGGGTGAAAAGCTTCTGGCATGTTTTCACAGAAGCCATCCCCACAGACCCCCTACCAGCTACCAAAACTTCTTTACTTAAAATCAATACAAGGCGCAGTGTGTATGGCACAGTGTGTGACATAATTTTACCTGAAACAAACTCTGAAAAGCTAATTTTCCAATGGAAGTGTTTTTTTTATTATTATTTGTGTTAATGCAGCATCATGATCACAGCATCTTGGTACATAGCAATATAAATATCTTCATTAGGTTGAAGTTCTGTTGCTTCCTGAGATATCCTCTCCTATTTTGTCAGCGTGTTTTCTTTGAAGTCAAGAGTTGGTGCTTTTGTTTTGTTGGGACATTTTTAAAAGTAATTTTTCTTTTTTTATTATAATTCTATGTCATGAAGAATTGTAATCCTGAGCCCCTGACCACCAGAATTACTGTGGGAGAGAGCAAGTAAGGAATAGGTAGGTGGCTCTTAATTAGAAAGTAAATTAGGACAAGTGCTCTCAAGGACACAGTCGTTTCAAGCATCTTTTGAGAGAAAAATTTCAATGATCAATACAGTTTTTCCTTTGTTAATGAAAGAGAAGCAGTAGAAAAGAGAATTAAATTATTTTAGTATTTTTCTTTTTTTTCTTTTTTCTTTTTCATTTAGTCAATTTTTCGTACTTCCTGCTGGTGAAAACTGTGACTGTTCCAATTTAAAGTACTAAAAATAGACATTTGTGAAGTGTTTTCAATACATACAACATACTAAGAGTATTTCTTAAAATCAGGAAGTAAGGTCCTTATTTTTATGAAAAATGTCATTCTCTTCCAAGGTATTACCATGCTGAAAGGTTATGTGTATAGAGAATATTGCATAGAGCCACAGAAAGCATGGCAAATTAATTCATTGCTACTTAGCTTTTGCTGCTGCTTTTCATCATAGATGAAACAGACACAGTGGACATTTTTATCCTTTCTACTAGCTTTAAGGCATTACAAGAACTGCACACAATAAAGGGTCACACAAAGGGGCTTTAACAGAAACAATATTTGTCCTGAGAGAGTTTGCTTTCCTAAGCCGAAATTTTCCTATTGAACTCATCATGACAAATATTAACCCCTAATATCAGATGGTATATATTCTTTCTGTGCTAGTTTTGGCTGGGATGTGAGAAATCAGGTTGTGATTCGTGTCAACAGAGACCATGGGATTATTATAAAGAAGAGTTTTAAATCAGCTAAGTAAGGCATGGAAGTGGGGTTTAACAAGGCAACTATGTAACAGTAGGCTTTTAGCAAACAGCTTGTTTTAACAACAAAATTGTAATTGTTTGACTACCTTGTATAAGTTTTAAACTGTCCTTTGTATAAATATAGAACAATTTGTAATCTTTTAAAGGGAAACTGGGACTAACATAAACAGAGAGGCTTTACAGAGATATTTTGAAACATGATGATTTTGAGGTTTTGTAACTGAGAGAGGGGTCTTATGCAGACAGGTGTTGGGGCCCTGCTAGCTTTGGGTTTTGTAATGACTGAAAGGAGGCTTGCAAAATGTATGCTGTCTAACAAAATATATATGCTTGCTTAAGCAAACTATATAACCAAAAATAATGCTAGTGGAAAAAGATATTTTAAAAGAAGAATGGGGAGGCTGGAGAGACATCAGAAGACCATCTTGGACCACCTCCCCAACAGACCTTTGAAAACCACAACTGCTGATCATGAAGAAAAGCAAGCAGAAAATAACTAAAAACCTGGGGAAGTGAAGTGCCAAGAATGGTATAAGAAGACCACTACTCAAGAGTTGAATTTGTGCATTGCTTGGGGCAGTGACCCCCGTGCACACAGTGCTGTGATTGCTCATTCTTTTATTGAACAAATTAATAAATTGGCTATATTGCTTGATGCATTGGCAAGTCTAGCTTTTCATTTATTACAGGGATACAGTCAATTTTCTTCATAGTAGCTGGTATGGAGCTGTGTTTTGGTTTTCTGTTGGAAATGGTGAAATTTTATTATTGTTGAGCTTTGCTTGCACAGAGTCACGGCCCTTTTTGCCTCTCAGCCCACCCCACCAGTGAGGAGTGAGGGATGCAGCAAACTGGGAGGGGACATGAACGGGACAGCTGAACCCCGCTGACCCAAGGGATATTCCACACCACGTGACAGCAAGAGCAGCATCTAAAGCTTGGGGAAGAAAAAAGAAGGGGAGATGTTTAGAGTGATAGTGTTTGTCTTCCCAAGCCACTGTTACATGTGATGAAGCTGTACATTCTGGGGATGGCTGAACACCTGCTTGCCCATACGAAGCTGTGTATGTATCCCTTGTTTTTCTTTGCTTCCTTGCACACTCTGCTTTAGCTTTTAAACCCTTTGTCTCAACCCATGAGTTTTCTGACTTTTCTGATTCTGGAGGTGGAGTCATGGTCTCTGGAAGAGTTAAAAAAATGTGTGGATATGGCATTTGGGGATGTGACTCAATGGTGAACATCGTGCTGGTCAACAAGGCTGGCGGCTGAATTGAATGATCTTACAGGTCTTTTCCAATCTTAACAATTCTATTATTTTATGATTGTTGTCCCCATTTCCCTAGGAGTCTGTGTGTGTGTGAGTGGCCAGCTGTGTGGGGTTTAGTTGCTGGCTGCAGTTAGTTCACCCCTGCAAAAAAAGGCTGGAATTAACAGCCCACCCTAAAAAGTTAGTGCTAGTCCTGGTCCAAAAGTCTGACTCAGAAATTGTTAGAAATTAGGAAAGGATCATGGGAAAAAGCTTCACCTAATTTATAATGTGAAGATCTGTCCTAGAAAATTTCTATTGATTGTCACTGAAAATATGGCATTGGCCCACTGAGACTTCAGAGATTCTTAGGACTTGCCTCAGTTCCTCAATAAAAACCCAATAGCTTTAAGAAGTTTTGGTGTAAGAACCAGTGAAATATCCAGGTAACTGCTTGCCTGTTAAATCCAGTAAATGCAAAGAATGCTGGAAGACTTGGAGTTGTAGCCTTGAAAGCACCTGAGAAAATTGGGTGGCTATGAGGAAAAGCTGGGATCAAAGTTCTCAGCCAACAGAATTCTGGCAATTACACCACTTCCCAAGCACAAGACAGTGTGTGTGGCACACAGATGATTACACAGCAGAGCTGTCAGCAGTCTAACACACAGCAGCAGAGCTGTCTATTAGTAGGCCCTTAACAGATTGCTTTGTGGAAGTGTGGCTTCAGAAAAGTAATTGACATGAAAATTCAAAGTGTATGTATGTAAATGTATACAATTATATACATATACAGTTAAATATGTATTGTTATATATAAAGAAATATATATAATCCGACAAACATACTCTTATTGTAGTAAATGCTTCCCTAGTACTTGTTTTGCTTGAGTCACCTTGACCAGATTCACAACTTTTGAGGCTCTGGTCATATCTACTGAACAGCATGTGCCATCCAAGCATGTCCTCATCAGTAACCTACCTCTTATAACACAGTACTCACAAGCCCACCAAACTTGAACTAAATCCAGGTCATCATGCATTGTCTTCTCTATATTAATTAGTACCAGTTCAAAGTTCTAATTTAACTTCATTAACTTAGGAAATAATGATTTCCTTAAAGGATAGTATGAGCTACAAATGATTAAATAAATCCTTTCAAAGTTCAGATCCTTTTGAAAGTTTTATAGAAGTTCTGAGCCCTAGTTTTGCAAATATGTAAAAAACCTGAGTCTAAATAAGTGATATTCAAGTGATATTCATCAAAATGAAATCACAAGAATTTTTGCTGAAATTATGCCAGATCACTAGGTGTAGAACTATCCTATTTTGTATTCCTACGAGACACAGCAAAATTGAGTCCAAGGAAATGTAGATTTTAAAAATCATACAAAATCTGTGTAATCTGCACTTTAAAAAGCAGTCTGATCTATAGCACATTTATTTTTCTTAAGCTGGATAGTATTCTACATTTCAAATTTGGGAAAAATAAAGCATCTTTGGTATATTATAACAGTCCAGTCTGTTCTGCTTTATAAACCATAGAACCTCATCCTATATTGCTCGATTAAATCAGAATTTGCTTGAACAACAACCCATCTTTTAGAAAGATTTAAGTGATAGATTTATAATTAAGCTATCAAAGTGGCACACAGCTCAGACCTAGATGGCAATTTTATGAACAGTACCATATTCCAAATAACCTACCTATCTCAAGCCCAAACAACTATATATCACGGTCAATTTTAGTTCAGTCTCAAGGGGAATTTTAAATCAGTCATCTAGAGGCATCCTGTAATAATTCAGCTGTTCTACAACTGTGCATCTGAAAGGCTGCAATACCTACCAACTATGCTTTCAAGTATTTTTTGAAAGTTAAATATTTCAGTGTCCTTTAAACTTCTGTCTTTTTACCTTCAGTCTTGCAATCTCACTTGCATTTGCAAGGTAACTCACTAAGTTTTCTGTATACACCCCAAAAATTAGCTTCATAGGTGTCTTCTGCATATAGATGGTAGTTCACTGGATGCTAAGCTGAGCAATGAATAACAAAAGAAGCAATACTGCATAAAAATTGCATGCCCAAGAAAATAATTATGCCATATGTCATCTCCTTAATGAGAAAGTAGCCTACAGTTCTTCGCACTTCTCGGCTTTGTCTTGTGCATCCACATACACATATAAATTCTACTTTTTTTCACACCAAACAGGTTAGAATCTTCCAAAAAGAAGCCCAGGTGATTGATTTGTCTAACACCAGCCAACAGAATTACCTAAAATATAGGATGTGATTGCTGGCAAGATGTGGATTGACACAGTATAATTGATCTTTCCCTAAACTTTAGACCTTTTTAGACTTTTAGATACTTCTGAAGGTTTTGGTCACAAAATCTTTGTGAAGCTTTATGGCATTCTGAGACAAACCTCATGTATATGCTTGAAAATTATGCTATGTTTATACAGCATGAATGATTAAAAGATCAGGACTGAAGTGCAAACCAGACCTTAATCCATTTGCAAGGTAATAGATTTGCATTTTCATGGCTAGGGTGAGCTAGAAGAACTTTGAGATAACATAAATCTTCAGAATCTACTGAGAAAGAAAAGAAAATATTGTCAAAACAATGCAACCAGAAAGTCATAGATGTATTCTGAGCTAAGAGAAAGCATCATGTAGGTTCTGGTCTAGCATTTTTAGAAAACTTCTGTATTAAAATAGTTTTTCAAAGGTGGAGTGACATTGTACTCCATCACACTCATTTCACCTGTAAAATATCACACTGCATTTAATAGAAGTCTAGAGTTCATATTAAGAAAAAACCCCCTCAATTTTACAAGTCATTGTTTCCTCATTCTGAATGAGTACACTGTAATCCATAGTCTACAACTATTTAAAAACATAATATGTTTTAAAGCTTAAAGTGTATTACTTGTAAGATGTATAGAAATATTTAATTCTGAAAACAAATGTCTCCAATCTAGCTTGGTTGGAACGGATTCTTTTGGTCTGGGGTTTGTTTTTCTTTCTTTTTGAGGGAGGACAAATACATTTATATCAACTAAGAGTTTTGACATGAGGTTCTGAAGTGCTTTCTGAAGCCATTTGATCTCTAGAGTGCCAAGAAAATTATAGTGAAAGTCTTAAGCATATTGTCAATTACATTGCACCAGAGAGGAATAACAGCTTAACGAGTTTGTTAAGAAGGCTAATACTGACTTTGCAAGAACCATGGCAGTGTGCAATGAAGAAATACATGTTGATTTGTCCTTGGCCACTTGAGACTTCATCCCAAAGATAGTGGGATGAAATTAATTCACTTGAAAATAATATCAAAGTCCCTCTAAATAAAGACTGCAATAAAGCAACTTTTATACTCTTTATTTATTTTAAGCACAACAAGTCCATGAAGTATCAGTTATGTTTCTATGGGTTTTTTCCATACTCAGCATACAGGAAAGCATCATGCGTACTTAAGTCAAGAATAAATTGTAATGGCTTTCCACATCGCTAAATATCAGGCAATTTCTCTTTTTTTTTTTTTTTTTTTGTTTTAATTAACTGGAATTAACAGCTTCCAGCAGGTTTAAAGACTATTGACCAATTACACTAGCTTTCTTTAACCACAACAGACATTTATATTAAGTGGTGTAAGTATTGTTAATTAGTTTCAGTATTTTCATATGAAAATAAAAATAGCAGTTGACGTTTCTAGAGCACTGCCTCATTGAGGATTTCAGACTGATCCAACAGGAAATTTCTTTAGAATATGAAATTCTGAAATTGCTTAGTACAACAGGTCAAACTTTTCCTATTTGTCACAGTGAAATCTATCATATATTTGTCTCAGCAAAGTCAGTACCGGTTTCATCTTAAGAGCTTTCTAGCTAAGCAATAGAGTAAAAAGCATATTGACTGTTATACATCTAAATCCGCTGAGCTCTGAGCCAGCACCAGTCTATATTGACCTCATTGAAACAATACCAAACTGAACACCAGATGTAGGATGCATCAGCTCACCTAATATATTTCCTTAAAACATTTTCAGTATTTTCCACAGCAGTTGGGTCACATAACCAACTTAGAATATACTAGGGAGTGGAACAGTTATCACAGAATCAGAATCTTTAAGGCTGGAAAAAGACACTGCGGGAAAAAGATGGGGGGTAAAATTACATTTTAATAGATGGAGATTGAGATTAGTATGCCCAACTCACCACACAAAATGTATGCTAAGAGAGAAAATATGATTTGTTACTCCCTGGCTGGAACATGCTCAGCATGCCCAACCTCCCACACACAGTCCAAGGAGGACTGAACGGAGGTGGAGTGCATTGAAGTCAGGAGACATTGCAGTCAGGCTCTGTTGAAATACTTGCAGAGGTGGGAACTTGGTGGTACTTTTTAGCTGGCAAGTCATGTAGAAGCTAAAACACAAGGGAGATAAGGAAGGATGTCTTGCTGTTGAGCCAGAAATTGAGGCAAAATCACTCTTTTGAGCTATATATATCACCATTCCAAGGCTAACTCAGAGGAGTGTTACTTGTCTGAGCCATAAACAACCAGGTTCTCCACAACTGGAGCTGTGGGTGACCGTGTCAAAGGCTTTGCTTAAGAACAAGTAGACAACACCCACAGCATTTTCCTTATCTGCTAAACAGGTCACCTTGTCAAAGAAGGAGGTCAGGTTGATCAAGCAGGAGCTGCCTTTCATAAACCTGTACTGACTGGGCTTGATCCCAGGGCTATCCCAAACATGCTGCATGTTAACACCTCAGGATGATCTGCCCCATGACTGTCCCCAGCACTCACATCAGGCTGAGATGTCCTCCCTGCATCCTCCTTGTGCCCCCCTTGTAGCTGGGCCTCATATTTACTAAGCACTAGCCAACTGGGTCTTCCCTGCATAGCCAGGACTGTTGGTAAATGATGGGTGAGCAGTTATGCCAGATCCCTCAGTACCTTCGGGTGGATCTCATCCAGCCCCATAAACTTATGATTGTTCAAGTGGAGTAACAAGTCACTGATCATTTTCCCTTGGATTATGTGGGCTTAATTGTGCTTCTCTTCCCTGTCCTTCAGCTCAGGGCATCTAGAGAACAACTGGTCTTACTATTAAAGACTCAGGCAAAGGAACCCTTAATTACCTCATTACCTTACCTAATTACCTTACTTTTCTTCATCCTTTTTCACTGTTTGTCCCTGCATCCAATATCCAATAAAGGATGGAGATTTTCCTTAACTTTTCTTTTGTCGTTAATGTATTAAGAGAAACAATTTTTCATGGTCATTTAAGATAATAGCCAGATTACATTTTTTAATTTTTTTAATCTTACATACCCTGCTTTTCTTGACAAAGCTGTTCCACACTTTCTGTGAACCATTAGGACAACCAATAGGACAATCTTGCTTTTTACCATTTCTTTATTTTAATCGCATTCTTCCTGGATAAAAGCTGTTTCTACTGTGACCTATGACTTGGAACCTTCGGGATGGAGTGGTGTTGGAAAAAAATTATGAAAACTCCTTGATTGCTTTCCATGTGTAGAGATTTACTGTGACTTCATTCATTAATGAAAGGAAATCAATTAAATGCTTTGCAAAATCAGATCTAGAAACATATCACTGTGGTGAAGACGATTTTGGCATGCATGCAAGCTGTCATTAAAGACTAGTAAATTATGACTGTGTAACGTATTTTCTGGCTGGATCAGTAAATAAAGAACTCAAAAAGCATTAAACTGTACATACATTGCAGTTAATAGGAAAATGCAAAATGAGGCTAGTAGATGATACCATATTAAGAGGAGCTGTGTATAAATCCTAGGAGAAGACTACCCTGTTTGTATCAGCTATTATATGACAGCAGAATGGCATAGCAAGTGTCAGAAAATCCAAGATGTAGGATTAAGGTATGACATGGGGGTTTTCCAATATCTACTTTTATTTTTCTTTTCAAAAAACTAGAAGAACTGAAGTATTGTGGTACTGCAAAACTTGAAAACTTCTAAAAAATAAAATCCTTGTTTAATGATGCAACGACCATTAAAGTGCATGGATTATTAAATTTTTAAAGGCTGAGGAGATCTGCTATGGTTGCTGAATAATGACCCTCTGAATAATGCAGATTTCTGACACATCTAGGGATTTTTTCACTTTCCCTTTTAATAATAGGTGCCTCAGCTACATATGTCCCAATCTTCAAACAACATATTAAGTCTTCACTTCTTCTCACTTAAGCTGTTTCAATAAGTAGACCATTTGGTCTTATTGAGCTGATGCAGCTGAAATTTATTTATCTTCTACAAGTAGGTTTGTCATGTTCAGCTCTTCTAGATTATGCTGTCAGCAATCTGGTTCTTGTGGATTCTTGTGGACATTGATCAAGTCATGCACATAAAGGAAAAATCTTACTTTCTTGCTATAAAACATGGTTTCCTTAATTTCAAATTATGGACAAAACTCTGATTTCTCAAGGTCATATATCCCATAATGGTCTCATTAATGACAGAAGTAATATAACCTCAAAATTCCTACTTTGCTATTTTCATAAAAAGGGATATAAATATAATTAAAAAATATAAATTGTGTCAACCTCCAGTGTTACAGCAGCAGAAAGAGATCAAATGATCAGCTGTTTATTACACTTTAGCTTTGGTAAGTCAATTTAAAAACACCTCTAAGGAAAAACTATACTTAAAAACTAGTCCACCTGCCATTGTCAGTTTAATTCTAAACAATGTGGTGATGCTGCATTTTTGTGATAATGTGTAATTCAATGTAGTAATCCAAGTAATCTACTAGTGTTGTTCCTTTTCTGATCAAAACCTCCGTATCTCAATAAAATACTTAACAAAAGACAATGTGAAATTGTTTTGATGAAAGCACTCATTTTTCTGAGAGTTATCACTAAGTTGCCCTAGAAATTAGCTACCCAAAGAAAAGGAAAAGTCTCAGTTTTAGTTTTTCCTACTTAGCAATAATGATTATTTTTCTTTTCAGGTTAATCTAAATTACAAATTAGCTCTCATGAGAAGATTTCTGTTTAAATTCAGCTAGTTCAAGGCTCTGGAAAATCACTTCTTCAGTGTGCCACAGATTATCTCTCAAGCGAAGTGCAGAGTACAGAGGGAGTATCACTGTAAATACAAGTTTCTCTGTGGGCCACTTACAAAGACTGTGATTTCTTCTCATGAATGCAGCAATAACTTTGGATGATTTTTTTTTTCACTCAAAAACACTGTGGTAAAAAATAAATTAGCACATTTTGGACCTTAAATCCATTAAAAAAATTGAAAGAGAGCATTTAATTTCTATGTTATACAAACAGTTGTTCAAAATCTGGAAATTCTTTCCATAAATTAAGAATATAGACAAAATTCCATTCAGTTTTAATTTTTACATAAAGCCCTACTCGATATATAGGTGCTACTGCAAGTGAGTAGGAAGTCTTCAGGACTAATCCAGCACAAAAAAATTTTGCTACCAAAAGTGCTCTAGAAGAGATGTTATAAAAGAACAAGTATAGGATTGAAAAAAATAATTTAAAATAAACAAACAACAAAAAAGGAAAAGCTCAGATTTTTGTCCATGTTTTCCTCACTGTTTTTTTAATTTTTATTATTAACCTTATAAAACATTTCTGAGAAATTTTCTTCTGTTTCTATTAGTGTCAATAAAGGGCAGGTCAAAAAAATGTGCTAACGATTTAAGTTTGACCTACCACTAATAAACAAATTTAGAGAGATTCCTTATTCTTATTATCTTTTACACCTAACAACAGCAAATTACTGTTTTGGGGCTACCAGACTGCAAATTACAGAATCACACTGCAAATCACAGAATCACAAAATTAACTGAGCTGAAAGGGACACACAAGGATCACTGAGTCGAACTCCTGGCCCTGTACAGCACCATTTCCAAGAGTCACACCCTGTGCCTGGGAGTACTGTCCAAAAACTTCTTGAACTCTGTCAGGCTGGTGCTGTGATCACTGCCCTGGGGAGCCTGTTCCAGTGCCCAGCCACCCTCTGGATGAAGAACATTTTCCTAAAGATACCCAACCTAAACCTCCTCTGACCCAACTTCATGCCAGTTCCTTGGGTCCTGTCATGGGTCACCACAGCAAAGACATCAGTGACTGCCCCTCCTCTTACCCCCACAAGGAAGTTTTAGAGTACAATGAGGTTTCCCCTCAGTCTCTGTTTATGCATACTTTCAGAGCAGAGTTTGAATCAGTACTTTGTGGGTGCATGGTGCTGCTATCAGGTTAACTCATTCACCGAGCTTGCATTTAAGGGTACAGCTTGGTACCTTTCCAATCCTGTGGGTCTGAGCCTCAGGCAGAGGTGTGGCGTTGGCATTGAAGAAAGGAGGACTTCACGTGGTTCAACAGGGTTTTATTTTACCCAGAGGGTGGCCCACGTAGAAGCAAGTCTTTTCCTCTGCATCTCAGCTTAAGTACAGGAGGTGTGGACAGGGCAGGGGACAATCTAGAACCAATCCCAGTGAGGGGGAGGAGTGACCCAGGACAAAAGGACAATTAGCAATACAATTCTATACATAAAAAAGGGATGGAAAAAAGGAGACCCTGCCGAATCACACAACATTCCCACCAGAATCTTCCAGACTTCAGGGTGGGGTTGCAGAGTGATGGACAGGACTCATAATTCGGGAAAGACCAAAAGGGTTTTGGCATGGGGTACATAGGACAAACCATTTTAAAGCAAGGAACAAAAGCATGCAGAACTTGGCAAAACCCAAAATACACCACAACAGTACTTGACATGGTACTTACGTGTAGGCTTGTGAAGAAGCCGATATTTTTATTCCTTCTTAAAAGTTATATGTAAATTTAATGTTTATACTCCCATGTATTCCAAATTAATCAAAAGGAGAACTTCTTATGAGAAGTTAAAACTTTAGAAACAGAGCCAGAGAAAAGAGGATGAGAAGAACACTGAACAGCTCTCATTTCAGCTGAAAATCTTAAAACGGCAAGGAAAGACAAGCTTCCTCCAATTTGGAAGTTTCCATGTACATTCTTGCTATAAAAAGTCCCTTTTGTCTCTCATACAAACACACACACATTTAGTGTAGACAAGCATTAACATACACTCTATGTTCTCTCCTTGGAAGGAAAGCTCATAAATGGAAAATACTTTAAACTTCAGAAACATTTGACTTAGGTTTTGTGTTTAAACACAAATTCAGATCTTTAATGTTTTTTCTACATTCCTGTTAATCTTGGGGAGGGAGGTTTGTTCAAATATTGTTTACCTATTGCTTATGGCAAAAATTTATAGTCTGTAAATTTTGCCTAAGAGGTGCTCCATTTAAATCTCAATTTGCATAACATTATAAAGCATGAAAATATGAACTTTCATGTTGGAAACCTAAAGTGTTACATCTCTCTAACTCTAGTTTTAGTAGCTTCTTTCCAGTCATGAACATTAGACATACTCTAATAGATACAGCTCTTATGTATTGCCAAGCACCCTCAACCTTACTCTCGGGGTCATTGTCAGTATCTTTGTGTCTCTACTGTTCCTCATATTCTCTGGCATAGCTTGGTGCCATCTTCTTTGTTATTGGCATCTGTGTCTTGGCTTTCAGAACGTGAAGACTTCATCTGCAATTACAGTTTTGAATACAGTCTTAAATCCCTAGTGAATTCCAACTTAGGAAAAATGTGAATCTTCATCATTTCCAGTATTTGCAAAAAAAAATCACTCTATATCATCATTACCAGTAATACCATCACTTTCTTCCAGTATTTTACAAAATCTATTTTGTTTGACTGTCACAAAATTATCAATACTTTGGGAAAAAAAAAAAACCCAAAAAAACAAAACAAAAACAAACAAACAAACAAAAAAAAAACAACAGAAAAGACTTTGCTGAAATTTCCCTGAAGAGTTCATGTTTGGTTGGGTTTATCTTGCCTTTGTTGATTTTTTTTTCTTTTAAGTTATTTATTTTTTTACTGTCAGGAGCTCAAAGAATTAAATATCTTTTCCTATCAGAAACTTTTGAAAAATAACTTTGTTTGCATTTAACCTAATTTAAAATATTTCATGATGGTAGATTCTATCATTGTAAATGTAAGTGTTTGACTTGCTAATTTATTTAATTAATAATGACTTATATAATTTTTAAATAACACTCTAAGGATTTTTTTTTTTTGATGGAGCATAATCCTTGTGTGTGCAAAATAGCATAGCACTTCTAGTCATGTATCTTATTGTTCACTGTACTAGATCTGGGTAGGATGAAATTCTAAAATCTTCACAGTAAGCTGTGAGGAAAGGACTCAAGGAAAGCCCTTGCTGGAGCAAGCTCCTGGCAGGACTTACTGACCAAAATCCCCATTCCCAGTCCCCCTGCACCACCAGAGAGGAGAAGGTGAGCTTAGGAGGGATATGAGGAAGTGTCTTTTGATTTGTTCTTTCTTATTATTATCATACTCTTTTTATTAACTGCTAAAAAACTAAACTAACTTCACCCAAGTACAGTCTAATTTGCCTACGATGATGGGAGAACAGATGAGAGATAGAACAGAAAGTAAAGACATCCTGACCTTGGTGAAATACAAACCGTGGTCTACGTGATCCCAGACATGAAAAAAAACTAGGAAAAGAACGGCATATGTAACTATCAAAGGCTGTGGCCTATTTGAGTTGTAACAAGTACATAACACTGTACTGTGAGAATACTACCTGAATTCAACTCCTTTTTACTCTGACTTCAACTCAGATGTCAGCTTAGAGTTCAATAAACTGATTTCAGTTTGAACTCTGACCTATTTTTCTCAAGCTTTGACTTAAGGTTCCCTGCTTGGATCACTTTTGCACCCCCTCTTTTGAAGTCCTGTCTCTCAGTTGCATGGCACATGACTGTAATTGCTTAGTGATCTCCTTGTCATTATCTCAAGCCATTAGCTTTTTGTTATATTTTCTCTCCCCTGTCTTGTTTGTGGAGAGGATTGCTAGAGCATCTTGCTGTGTACCTGGCAGTCTACCAAGGTCAACCCACCTCAGGTGACTGGTTAAGATCCATCCACCACATTTACAAAAGAAAGTATGTAACTATTACAAGTTTTGTTCTCTGGAATTGTAACAGTGAGAAAATTTAAGGTGAAATGAGACTTCAGTATACAGATCATCATGACTAAGTACTAAAGGTTTTCCTTTGCAAGTTAGAATGTTACACAGAGAGTGTAGGAAGTACATTAACAACTGACCAATCAACAGAAAGATCCAGTGGTTAAAATCACATAGAAAGATAAAGATCTGACCTAAAGACCAATCAAGTCACCTAAAATGGAACCTTTGCAATTTGTAGCTGTAATATATTTTTCTGGATGAATAGTTAATTCCACCTAAAAGGTCTTTCTGAATAAGACACAGCAAACAAAACCACAGGGTAGAAACAATGATCTGTGCAACTGACAGTCGATAGAATCAATAAAGGCATGGGAATGAGACCATCATGAAGACTAATTCTCACTGTGACTGAGTTTGTGCAGTTTTGTAACTGCAGTAAGTATGTCAGTTCACAAAGATGATACGGTGAAAACTCATATAATATAATGCTAAAGGGGAACTTCATGAATAAAATAATAGTAATTTTATATTCAGGGTTAACCTTTGACACTGAGCAGAAATACATATTAGAATTATGCATTGAATGGTGAAGATAATGAGAAACAGTATACAGCTGCCACACATTTTTTTAATATTTATTACATTCTTTATTACATTTGTACAGAAACCATGTTTTTCGCATGTTTTTTATCACTCTTTACAGGGGCCTATACACACAGACAAATAGCAGTATATATATATATGTGTCTACCAATTTTACATATATACACAGATACAGATGTATATGTAAAAGTAAATATATAAGCATCCACAAGTGCTCCTTTTTCCTTTGGCACACATAGCATGGCTGTGAATTTGGTATCTCTTCCATAGATAAAGGTCAATCAGCTTTTCACCCAAATCCAAAATAAAAAAAGACCCAAAATTTCTAATGAATTCTACTATCAAATACATAAATTCAACAAACAAATAAACAAACATGAACCTACCTTACTGGGGGCTTGGACTAGATGATTTCCAGAAGTCCTTTTAAAACTTGAGAATTCTCTGATTTTGTGATGAAACTCTTGAAAATTCATGCAAAACTTAAGAAGCAGAGATTTCTGAACAGACTTTCTTGTTTTTGGCTCAGTGCCTGAACTTGCCAGATCAGTGTGGTTCAAATTTTATTATCACACATCTGCTATCATCCTGAAAATATTGCAAAGAGATGCAAGCATGACTGCAAACAGCAATCCAGGTAAAATGCGCTTTCATCTTTCAACCTGAATGGTTTAAATAAAACTCTATGAATTAAATCTGAACATCTGGGCTATCTGCCTATAATCATCTGGTGGAAGAACTCTCTGAATAGGAAGTGATTCTCTCAATCAATATATTATGGGGCAAGACTGTTTCAGTGTCCTGACTTACTTCAGCTTATTACTTCTCCTAATCCTAAAGCTGTCATGCAGAAGAAAACAACAATAACAAGATGCATATGTGCAAGTCAATATTCATAGAATCATAGCATGGCCTGGGTTGGAAGGGACATTAAAATTCATCTAATTCCAAACACCCCCGCCAATGGGCAGTGACACCTTTTACTAGACCATGTTACTCAGAGCTCCATCCCACCTGGCTTTGAGTACCTCTAGGGACGGGGCATTCACTTCCCTGGGCAACTTCTTCCAATGCTTCCCTATTCTCACAGTAAAGATTTTTTTTTCCTAACAGCTAATCTAAACCTGCTTTCTTTAATTTTGAAATCATTCCCCCTTGGCTTTGAAACAATGTTGTTTGGCTTCTATAAATGGAGCCTAGTTTTGTTTACAGAACTAAAATATCTGAAGATAAATGTGGAAAAAGAAATCCATATGATATATTTTCTCTCAGTATGTATGGAAGGCTAATAGTTTTTCTCCTTCTACATGGGTATAAGTTATAACTAACTACAAGTTTGAATCCCTTTTGGAAATAAGATGCTCTTTCTATCACCCGTCTGTGAAACTTCTGTGAACCATTAGTATCTAACTTCACAAGTAAGAATGATTTTTCTCTGGTTTTCTTTCCCACATAGATTACATTATGGCCTGTTGAAACAAGGACTATTTCTTAATGTTTATTTGGAATTTATGTAGAATAGCAGGGTTGTGATCTGGATCAGAATTTTTAGAAAACAATAATAAGAAGTGTATTTGCCTTTTGCCCCATTTTATGAAGGTATCCAGATATGTATATATTTTATCAAATAATCTAAATTAGCAGTCATTAACATGGACTGGTTCTGATTTGCCTCAAACATATTCTTTACCTTGCATGTCAAACATATTGCTATGGTGAGCTCCTATATTATGACTTTTTTTTTTTTTTCTTAATGAAAAGAAAGGTTTTTCTATGGCAAATAATAGAAAAGAAAAAAGAATCTCTGAAGTGCAACCTGCAATAGCAAATATACAATATCTATATTAATTTATTACTATTGTATATAATCAAGGGTTTTTTACATATTTATATATGATTGTTTGTGTGGTTTCTTCTTTGGGAAGAATAGGTTATGTGAGCTGAGAAATATTTAAGATATGTCCTTATGTCTTATAAGTACATAACAAGCATTCTTGCACCATTATTTTGATAATAAAATGTTGTACCAAATTACATTCTGGAGACAGCTTCTGTTATTGTTTCTATGAGCAACCCAATAAGCTGGAACAATTGGCATTGTTAGGGAAGATTGTGAGACCTCAGGTGCACTGCAAGAAAAGAATGTGACTGAGAGAAACAAAACCTGGTACAGATGAAGTTCTTCTAATGACTTCTTCCATTTCTATATATAAAAAGGAAGATTTTCTACTTCATTTAACTTTGTTAAAGAATAGGAAAATTTTCAACTAGCATCAAAAAAAAGCTGTGGTATAGAATTCTTCATATCTACAAAATTAATCAGTAGTCTTCATGGTATTGTATAACACCTACATTTGACATCAAGACTCAGATTTGGCACATATTCAACCTAATTTATTTTATATATATATTGATCAAAAGAAATGATCTCTGACACTTGTACTATAATCTAGAAAGAATAAAAAAAAAAAAGTATGGATATATAAAGAACATACAACTCTTTTAAGAGGCACAGACCCTTAAGAGACCCAAAGAAAAGTATTGGGATGCTAAAGTGATAAAAACATTGGGGTGTTAAAGTGGCACAAAGAGGCATTTCCTAATAATATAGCTCTTGGGAAAATTTTTGGATATCTAGGAAGAAAAGCAGACAGAACCTATATTTCAAAATGTTATGAAAAATTAACAAAATAAATGAAGGCAATGATCAGCATGAAAAATCAGAGCAGTGTGTCACTGAGGAAGAGAACTCACTAGAAAAATATCCCAAATATGAAAATGCACACTTAGGGTTTATCTTAGATAGACTTGTGCAGCATGGTGCTCATTTGTAAATTATAAATAAACTGGAAGAGGGATAAGTTTCATAGCCAATAGCTACGTTGCTAAATAATTGCATAAATGGATTCCAGAACTCAAAAATAAGATTCAATTAACATAAAAACAATAAATGCTGCAGCCAGAATGTTTAGAGAAAAACATTAACATCATTGATTTGTAGTAACATGCTAAACCTTTCTATATAAATAACAATGACAATTTATCATTCAGGCTTTTCCATCAACAATTTCCAGCTGTGGACAAGACTGCAAACAAATTCTTAGTTGGTAATAATACTGATATTGTAAACAAAATTTTAAACATTATAACACATTGTGCTCTGTTTCAGGAAAAAAAACAAAGCAACACTAACCAGACTAAAGATTGTAGGATGAATTTCTGGAGAAGTAAATACATATTTTCCTATTTTATGGACAAGAACTTTGGATTCAGTAGGGTGTGTTTGCAAACAAAGCTGAAATATGTGGATATGTATGAGTGGATGGGAGTGTTTCAAGAGGAACAAGATACAGACTCATAAATTCATAATAATATTATTACCAAAGGTTCCAGTGCTAGGCCTTGAACGACAGGATTTCTTCTGTTGAGTATGTACATGCCTCTGGATTCCTTTGTCTTCTTCTCTTCTCTCCCAGATTCCTATTTTCACCTTCCTATTTCTCCAAAGTTTTTTCCTTATACCTTCCCCCATGAAAGCATGTTGATGGTCTTCCACCAGCCTAAATATTCTTTTTTTCCTCCTTAGAACTTATCTTCTCATTCTCTTTCAGAGACTTTCTGTATTTTGTTGTTTGTCTTGAGCTCCTTTTCATTTCTTGCAGACAAAATACAGATGCTGGCTTGGTGAGTGAGAACAGAACAGAACAGAACAGAACAGAACAGAACAGAACAGAACAGAACAGAATAGAATAGAATAGAATAGAATAGAATAGAATAGAATAGAATAGAATAGAATAGAATAGAATAGAATAGAATAGAATAGAATAGAATAGAATAGAATAGAATAGAATAGAATATTTCAGTTGGAAGGACCTACAGTGATTATCTAGGCCAACTGCCTGATCATTTCAGGGCTTACCAAAAGTTAAAGTATGTTATTAAGATCCAATGCCTCTTTAACACTGACAAGTTTGGGGCATAAGCTACCTTTCTATTAAGCCTGATCCATGGTTTGACCATCCTCTCAATAAAGAAATGCTTCCTAATATTCAGTCTGAACCTCCCCTGCTGCAGCTTTGAACAATACACACCATCCATGTGTGTATTATGTCCTATCTGTGGGTCACAGGAAGAGCTCAGCACCTCAATCTCCCCTTCCCCTCGTCAGGAAGATGCAGAGAGCAATGATGTTACTCCTCAACTCCTTCAAGTCATTCAAATGCATTCAAGTCCTCCATTAGGAGGAGCAGACCTGTCCCTAGAACTAAACTCTGCAGAACACCACTAGCTGTACAGACAGCTGTAGACCCACCCATTACAAACCTTTGAGCCTTGTCCTTCAGTCCTGGCCAGAACACCATTAACCTGCTCATCCCACAGCTGGACAACTTGTTCAGAAGGATACTTTGAGGGTCAGTATCAAAAGCCTTACTAAAATACAAAAAAATTCTTTTTGAAGTAAATCTTTCTAGCATTTGGTAATTTTGAAGTAATTCTTTGTGCAGCCAGCTTAGTTCCTCACTTTCCTGTGATGTGGGCAGATAGAGGCTATAAATCTTTTGCACAAAAAGGACTTGTGATTCTGATTAGCTGAGAAGCAGCAATACATGCATTTGTGGCACTATCTGTAGCTGCTTCTTCCCTTAAGCAAGGAATATTCTAAATTAACTTGTATAGAGCTGAGCATTTATACTGATGTAACACACCTACACAGCATCTGATCTGGCTTCACTATTCCAGCTCTGTGCTACATTATAAACTGTGGATATTTAATAAGAAGCCTCAGGGCTCAGACAAATTACCAAGTCATCCAAGTCATCTGAGCTAATTAATTGACTGTGTTCTTAGTTTGCCTCTGACAAACTGAAATAAAATGACATATTACTAAAAGAAGTTGTGGGTAAGTCATGCTCTCTGTTTGCTGCAGCCAGATATCAGGTTTTAATTCAGGGTATTTCATCAGCCAAGATAAACCAGATTTGAGCCTGAGTCCTCAGGCTCCCCTTCATGTTGGTAGATCTCCCCTTAGGTGTAGTGGCAGTGGTACAAATGCCACTGTTCTTCTGCATGGGCTTCAGTTGCCTTATAGAATATCTGTGGTTTTGGGTTAAAAGCCCAAATAACTTTTCCAAAATCAGTTTTTAAAGTAAATCCACAACTTTAAATATAGTCCCACAATTCTAATGATACTGATGAAATTTTGTGACTTATGGAAACCTTTTGCACAAAGCTTTTGCTGTTATTTGCCATATATCTCATTTATTTAAAAAAAAAATCATTTTGGTAGAGCCATTGCTCTCCTAGCATGAGAGAGATTAATTGAAGAAGGGAATGATTCATAGGGTAAACAGACACAGATATTTTGCTGGTGGACACAGTCAATATCTGTCATATCTAGGTTTGTAATATTAAGATCTCACTAGAAAAGTCTTGTAGATATTCTTATCTGAGTGAAAAAGTATTGCTTGGGCAAAATTTCTGTGAAACTTTCAGAAGAAATAAATGAACATCAGTAAGGGCTTCAGCTTTTTCAGAGAAATAATTTTTTAAATGAAAAGAACTATGTTGAGACAGGTGATGAGAATAGCTAAGTGAAAATTCTCATCAAACAACAGAGAATCCTTCTCATGGAGTAGGGGCTAATAGATCTGCATATATAAGGAAAACTCCTTTTTCACATGAGGCATTCTGTATCTCAAGACAGTAGCTAAAAAGGGATGAAACACTGCATATGAAAATACTATTTAAGCTTCTCATTATTTTATGTAAGACAGGAAATGCACTTTTTTCATTTCGCAGCCTTTCCATAACAGTTTAATTGAATGACTGACTGCACTATTTGAATGCTTCTGTCTTTAAGGTAAAAAAATGCGCATATTGAATCTGAGATCATAACTAGAGCAGATGATTTCAAATCCAATTCCTTTTTCATTAGTAAAGAAAGTAGACTGAGATGTTTATTCTTAAAAAAAAGAGTTCTTTATCAAACAGCAGGGGGCAATGAAACATAAATCAAAATAAAAAAAGCTCTTTTACAAAGTACAGGAAACATAAAATAGAATATTGCTACCTGAATATTCTGTTTGCTTTAGTGAATGTTTTATGAGGAGATAAAAATACAATGGGGATTCTTTGGAGAGGAAAATAAGGAGAATTTTCCATGTAACCTACAAAAGTATATGAGTGGAAGTATATGCAGTTTGTGATCTGTCAAAAGCTCAATAAATTTTTTTCTATAGAAATTTTTAAACATTTTTAAGTGGCTATCAGTTTCAGGTCTATAAACACCTTTATGTATCTGTAAGTTGAAGGATATAAAATCTAGGCAGAAATAAGATTCCACAGAAAGAGGAGCTTGATTTCCTCTAAAAAAGAATATTATACTATCTTATAAGTCTTTGATTGCAGCATAATTTTAATAAATGTAATTAGATTTTTTATCTTTTTTATTATTTATACAAAGCCACATAAACAATTGTGATCCTTATTATCAAAAATGTTAACTAGTTTCAATTTTAAACACAATATATGTTGCAACTCCTTTTCTTAGTACATACTGCAGAGTTAAATATGTAATCATACATTTTGTCTTATTTTATACTTCTTATTTTACTGGTATGTGAAGTATATAGCATACATTTTATGTCATATAGTATTTTATGTGAATAAAAAGGAGGAATTTTCATATCAAGATGTTAAAGCCCCCTACAAACAACAAAGGATATAACGTGTCTGTCATAGGGCCCATTTTAGAAGTTGCATTCCAAGGGAGTGAAATTCATTAAAATGCCTGAGAGCCAAAGCTGATCTATGCCAATTGCCAAAGCAGTGTAGGAGATGATCTATATGGGAGTCTCCTCAAAAAGAAGCACTTGCAGAGGCTGTAAAGCTTTCCATTAGACCTAGCACTTAGTTTGTACCAGCATTTCTGCCTATGTGTACCAAAAAAGAGGATGCTTCCCTTGGTCCCTATATAGGACAATGAAAGTATCCAGTTCTGTGGACAAATCCCTAAAAATTCAGTTGGCTCGTACCTTTTACTAACCAAACCTATGCAAGCTTGGAACCCGTGTGAAAACTAAAATAATTAATTTATTTCTGTGGAAAGATTGGGACAAATATTTATGTTTGATATTAGGAAATAAAAAAAAAGTATTTTAAAATAATCTTGGAACTTCTAAACTTGTCATGTGATCATACTCTGCTCTAAGGTAAAGTTTTTTTAACTCACTTGCTAAAAAACTGGCCTTTTGGTGGATTCTACTACCTGCACCTATTAGCTTTAGTAAAAAGGACCAGTTGTCACTCTGGACTCTTTTAATGGGCTTATCTGTATTAGTAGAGACCACTTCATACCATTTCCAGCACTTTCTTTTCTCTCACTAGGTTTTCCTCTTTCATCTGCTCTGGTAAATCATTTAGGTTTTCCAGAGAGTTCCAACAAGACCAGCACCAGCAGCAGCACCAGTTGGACACATCAGTGACTCCTGACAGCTCTGCCACGTGCAGGATTGTTTTGCTGCCACTCCTGGAGCAAGAGAGATGGCAAACTGCAGAGTAGATTCTTTTATGTAATATACATAATCTTCCCTCAGCCATCAGGAGGCTATTAGATATATTTCTTTCGGTCATCATCTTTTCAAAAAAACCTGAACCCTGAACATTTAAAAGAAAACATAAAGCAAAATTAGGAGATGTTATAATGTTATGTATCACTACATAAATAAACTTTAAGGCTCTAAAATGGACAGTTTATACTAAAAAGTAATTCTCTTAGAGATAACTATACAGTATTCTGACAATCTTGCATGCTTTTGTTCTTTAATTTCATTGACCATATTTGCCATTCTCTTTTTCTCTTTAAGTGTAAACTACCTCTGACATTGTCAGATGGAAAACACCAAAAGGTTGAAGTAATATTGCATGAAGAAGTACAAATCTGTCATCCTCTAAGTGCTTAAGCTTTGCAAATTTAAATATAAATTTGAAGTATTTTCTAGAGTTTCAATTATAAACTTTTTTACAGAGTTACTTCATATAGATATTTAATGCAGTTATCATATTGATTTTTGATATTTCTGTTGCTTTATTATTATAGACTTATATAAATATTTTTTGTTGTCTGAAAGAAATTTATCTATATACATTAATCTATGAGTCAACAAACAATAATTTAAAATCCCTTGAAGGCTAAGCTAACACTTCTATAACAAGAAGAAATGTGTTAATTTCCAATGAATTTGGATTATTTATTAAAAATACAAGGTTTTAAATACTGCTAGTCTCTATGATACCTATTTTTTAATGTGTATTTATGTTAGTAATGTGTAGGAACACAGCTTACAAAACATAATGTCATAAGCAATGGAAGGAGAGAAAGGGCACACAAGTGTTACACAAAAGCAAGGTTTAAGAAGGAATTAGAACAGTGGTTGTTTCTGAATAGGTACCTAGCAACACTCAAAAGATTTTCCCAATTATAGTCCTTCTGTACAGTAATGTGTAATTAGATGTTTATGAAGATATACCTGTTATAACCAATAGTAAACTATAACTTTTATGATGTTCTAGATATAGGAGATATGTTTCTAAGTAGTGTCTGTGAAATGTCACAAACATTTTATGTTACATTTTGTATTCCACTGCAAAACTCTAGTGTTGTCATATTACATATTTAGCTTCTAAAGTTGATTGATTGCTTCAGAGAAAAGTGTATATGGTATTCCACTTCTTATCTGAGTCAATGTTTTTCTCAATACTGTGAAGTAAATTAAAATAAAGTGTTTAAATCTACTGCTTATGATAAAGAAGACCAAATCTTATTCTAAAAAATGTGAAATACAACTTGTCATGTTCCTTTCACTTTGTAGAAATGCTACCACAAGGCTTAGCCAGTTAAGTCTAATATGTTGACATTTATTTTTGCTGCAATAAATGTTAGGATTATATTTTTGCATTAAATTCTGGCATTTTTAAAGATCACGATGACAAGTGATTTATTCTTCAAATCACTCTGGTTTGTTTTTACTTTTTGAATATGGATTTGGCCATGTGTCTCCAAGGCACAGTACAAAGCATATTTCATATGTTTTGCAACCTATTAGTTTGATTTAAATCCACTTTTTCTGTCAGGATTTATGCAAGGCTTTCTTGATGTTATTTGCTCTGAATTATTGCCCAGAAATAATCACATGGAATCCAATTTCACACAGGCTGTGTGGCCTATGAGGTCTGTCTCCGTAAAGCTCTAAAGCTTTTAAAACTTTTTCAACTGAGGTGATTCTTCAAATTTTTTAATACATAGCACTGTCTTGCTTTACTTTTGTATTTGTCCCTTCCCCTCAACGTATGAGGAATTTGACTGGGTTCAGTAAGTATTGTGCGATGTTTGACCCTGGCTGGATGTAAGTGCATACATGAAAGACAGGGAGAGATCTCACGAAATACCACCACAGGCAAAACAGGCTTAGCTTAGGAAAATTAGTTTAATTTATTACCACCCAAATCAGAGTAGGGTAATGAGTCCAAATCTTAATATGCTTTCCCCCTGGCTTGTCTTCTTCACTCTTGATTTTGTCTGCCTCATCCCTCTCTTCAATGCAGGGAGACAGGGGAATGGGAGTTGCAATCAGTCCATCACATGTTGTCTCTGCCACTCCTTTCTCTTCAGGGAGAGGACTTCTCATGCTTCCTCTGCTCCACACAGTCTTCCATGAACTTCTGTAATATAAATCCTTCCCACAGGCTACAGTGTTTTACAAAAATTCTCCACTGTGGGTCTGTTCCACAGGGTCACAAGTCCTGACAGCAAATCCACTCCAGCATGGGCTCCTATCTCCAAAAGTCCGTGGGTCTTTCCAGGAACCTGGTCCAGTTCAGGCTTCCCACAGGGTCACAATCTCCTTTGGGCATCCCCCTGCTCCAAGGTGGAGTCCTCCAGGGGCTGCAGGTGAATCTCTGCTCCCCCATGGATGTTCATTGGCTGCAAGGATATATTTGCTCCACCATGGTTTTCACCACTCTTCTCTGATGTCTAGAGCATTTCCTCCTCCTCATTTTTCACTGGCCTTGGTGTCTGCAGATCTCTTTTTCTCACATATTTACACTCCTCTCTTCTCTGAATGCAATTGCACTGCAGCTTTCTCCATCCCTTCTAAAATATGTTTTCAGAGAACCATATTATTTAAGAATGAAAAAATAAATGAATACCATTAAAACATTAAATACTGTTAAATATTGTTAAAGCTGGACCCTTTCAAACCACAGAACTGTAACATACCAGTTACAGGTATGTTACAAAGGTAATCTCAAGGATCATCTGGTCCAAACTTTCTTGGCAAAAGTACAGTCTAGACAAGATGGACCAGCACCCTGTCCAGCCAAATCCTAGGTTGTGTTGGCTCTTTCAATACATGTACAATATTTCCACTCACTTTTACATATTTGCATGTAAGATTTCAATGGTTAAAAATTGATATGCATTGTTTGGAAGGAAAGATGAAAACAGAACTGTTCTTGAGTTTTTGAAATGTACTAAACTTGCGTGCTCAAATGCATCATTCAGAATTGACCCTTACAAAATAGTCCACAAGTTTCTGTTTTCCAAAACACTTAGCAAAAGCCCTTGAAATATTCTATTGCTTAATTTGCATATATAAACATGCCTAGAGGCAGACTTAATTTCATCCTGTGTATTTCTGATTATTTCTTTTCACCTCACCTTCATTTAGTATAGGTACATATGCTGGCAGAACTGCACTGCAGGAAAAGCTTATTTACCCTCAACATCAAAACAAACAAAATAACAACTCCCTGAAGCAGTAAAAGCTAGCAAAGTGGGATCTTTAGGGGGTTTTCTTTCTTTTTCTGTGTTTTTTTACATTTTTCTGTTTTCTCTTCAGAAACCATTTATATTTTTAACTGAATATTGAGAAGTATCTTAATTATATTTGCCATAAATCAGTAAAGGCATCAACCAGCAGAGCACTAGAAGTAGGAGCTAGTTCAAATGATATAATGTGTCTCCAGGACAGCTATGTACTTGTTTATTCTCTGCAAAGGTAGCCTGATATCATCTTTTCCAATATCATACATTTTCCAAAGCCCTGATATTAGAATCTGACTGCATGAAATCTAACCACCTTCACCATAAACAAGCAATCAGCTAAAACCACAAACTCAAACATAATTTATTGCTTTCATAGAAGCAGATAGAAAAGCTATGGAAAAAAAAAGGGCAGTCTAGAGACATTGGAAGTAGAAGACAACTATTAAGTTTCCAGAATCAAATAAGTTGTCTAGGACTATGTCTACATTTGCAGTCTGGATGGAAGCAGTAATGAGCTTTTGACGAAAATTTCTTCACTTTTTATGTGCTGAGTTAGTTCTCAAAGCCACTTCAGACCACATACTCACACACATACCCCACCCACACCTCCATCCTCTTCCTTCCAGAGGAAATTAAACCAAATGCCTGCACTCAATGAACATCAAAGTACTTCTCATCTATCATGCAAGTGTACTTGAGTCTTCGAAAACTCTGGACTTCAAGAACTGCTTTTCTTTGATATATAGAGAGCAAGTACCCTCATATATGCTTCCAGCCCTCAAGTCTTTGAGGTGCCACTAATGGTTCCTCATCTACCTATTTTATTCAGAGCTCATTTTCAACCATCTTTCACAGAAACTAATCAGGTTTATGATCTGGAGAAACCGTGTTCTTCAGTAGCTGTGATCTGTGGAAAAAATGACATTAGACAGAAAGTTAATGTGTTGTGTCCTCAAAGATACTTAAGGACTGACAGGCTTATTCTTCTGCTTACCTCTAATGAAGAGGTTTTGTAGCATCTGTGTGCTCCCTGCTGATTTGTTCCCATGTTACCAGAAAACGGAGGCAGCTTGGAGCAGAAAAGCCATCCTGAATCCCTTGTAGTGCTCCCATACCCAGGTGAGCTGGTTTCTGGTCTGCTTACCAGCTAAGTAGTAGATACCAGCATAAAAGGACAGTTTGTGGGTTTTCAATCTCCGTTTGTAGCGTGATCTAGGCTTGGAATAAAGAGCGGGCTCTAGGTCTAGGTTGAAGGGGTTTATTCCAGTGCAGTATCATGTGCCAGAGCAAGTTTAGGGCCTCTGTCCTCTCCTTAAGTACCCAGGGTGCAGCCTGAGCAGGAGGGAACTTCGGGCCAATGTGGGGAAAGGAAGGGGATGGTTCCATCAGGGTGATACCACATGGAATTGGGAATGGGGTGGGGGGGAGCTCAAAGGGACATACCAATACAAACAAATAAACAAAATACATATACAACTTTGAAAAACCTTAAGCATGCACCGCAACACCCAGGTGGTGACTAGGGCAGAGGAGAAGACAGAAACGAGGGAAACACCTGAGCTTGTCATCACAGGTGTTATCCAGGATGTTCTGCAGGATTAAGAGTTTGGAGTCTGCACAGAGATCAGAGAGAAATTCAGGAGCAGGATGTGCTGGATAGGTGACAATGGTGGTGACAGAGCTGCCAAACCATGCTTCCATAATAAGACCACAATAGGAAGAAGTGGAGATCAATCTGATCAGCTAATATGCACTCCCAGAATACAGACCCTTGCAAGACCTTTAGGTGTTCAGATCTCCTGGAGGAGAGGGGACTGCTGGATCTGGAAAATGTGGCCATTGCTAAGATTCTTTCATTCCTACCACCACTGCAAGTGTATTGCTTGTCCCTTTAGTTAGACCATATGGGGAAGATTTTCCAGAATTAGTTTCTAGGGAATCATGTTGATTAACATGATGAGGATGATGATGATTTTGGCCATCACATTTTTCTCCCAGATTTCTGCTTCTGTTCCTGATTTTTACTAATTTACTAATGCCATCTTAACCTTTTTTCTCTACCATGCATACATTTATTCCTGTCAGATGACAGTCTCAGGACCCAGTGGAACAGGGGCAAAGAGCATCTACCACCAATTCACAACAGCACCACCAAAATGTCAGAGATGTTGTTGTTGTAGCACCAGTTTCTCATTTAAGTTACCTTATGCCATCATCTGCTCTGTTCCAGGAAAGAGGGTGTCCTGTGACCTGGGTGTTCAGATAAAATCTCCCACAGCCTGTCTAGGGTGCCTCATGCTAAGTACCACCAAACTTAGTGGGAAGGTGGAGGAGACAGCAGGCACATCTCACCACTTGAAAATTTCACAGGATCTGATTTAGAGATTTGGAACATTAGTATTTGTATAGGCAATGATGGTGGGGACAACAGATATGTCTCTTGATCTGCTGTCATCATCTTCATGAGACAGGAGAAAATAGAATGTGAGGCATCCAGAGAGATTCTCCAAAGAGCCCACACTCGAAGAAAAGGTTTATGATATGATAGCTCTTCTGAAAGCTTTGAATTACATATATAGTTGGGATTTCCCACATAGGAGACCAAATTAAAACTAATGTGAAGTGAAATCTTCCAACAGGATATGATGGATATAAAGTGAGACCCAAGATCAGTATTTACCTACCAACACAAATGTACCAATACATTTTGTTGGGGTGCGTGTCTCTTTGGTCAGCCCGCTGCTCGGCTGGACCACCCGATGGCTCTGAAACGCCACAACAGAATCGATTTGTGAGTCCTTGGCTCAGCAGCACCCCGACTCTCACTGTCACGGCCGTGGTATAAATGAAAGAGGGGACTCTCAGAGGTTCGGGGAACAGAGGTTTATTCAGGGTCACAGGGGAACCCCTCACCTCAGGCCCGGTGCCTCAGGAGAGACCCCGGACCAAGGCTGCAGGGGGGTTTTGTCCAGGACGAGTTCAAGGGATGGGTACAAACTATGAACCAATAAAACAAAGCAAAGCAACAAATGCCAACTGGATTGCCTAACTACTAACAAATCAAAGGTAATTTGGGGAGGGGTCTCTGGGGAATCTGCCCACTGCTGGCCAAATCTCCTCAAAGGTTCTGGACCTTGGAGATAGGGACTCAGTGATGGACAGGGGAAAGAAGGGTACATTGGAGAGGATGGGCAGGGATCATCATGGGGAAAGGACCAATAGGAAACAGTCTCTGGGCAAAGACCAGAGAGGCATAAAACCCTTATCAACTTATGATAAGAGAAAATTCCAAGACAAGGGGCCCATATGGGGTAACTAAAACTATACTAAACTTATAATAAAACTTTTAAAACAAAATCCTGCAACCCCACACTATTTGTTTTGTGCCAATACATTTTTAAAAACAAATATAGTCTATATCAATCATGTTTTTCTTCTACCAATTCATTTTGCATAAAGATTGGACTAATTTTGTTAGTACTTCAAGAGTAAATCTTCAGTTCTGTGCTTCTTTCTACAACCCTCTCTTAATTTTGCCATATCATTCCTGCATATTAGCTACAGATCATCCATCATATTCAATGCTAGCAAGTATACAGAATATATAACCACTATATTGATACCCAGTATTGCCCTGTTCATACAATGTATTAGCACCTTTGGTTACAGTCACGCTGGGAACATTCTCTTAGTTTTTTCCTGTCCACTTCTATGTTCTTTTGAGAAACAATGTGTGGAATTCCATCATAAACTATCACTTACACATTACTAGGTATATACTAGATAATTTTCTTTCCTCATTAATTCATTGGTATAGATCAGTGTACATGAATCAGCAGCCTTCTTCATTTCTTTAGAATAGTGACTTCTATCATGTAACTAAGAGGCCAAAACTCATTCAGATAAGGAACTCAGAAGAAATATTTCCTCTAAAAGTCCTGTGTTTACTATGCTACATTTGAGATGCCATATAGATGTAATTTGACTGTTCTGATTTCACATCATAATTCCTCAGTAAAGGTCTGATCATGCCCCTTGCACATATGAATGCACATATAATTACCTTTTTTTACTGCTACAGATTCACTGATCATGTATATAAACAATGAACTGACACTAATATGGAATGTAATTCACTACAATTCCTTGTATTCTGCTTTTGGTGGTCTTTGAATCAGACCGCTGGCATTAGAGATTTACTGAAGGAATTTGCAATATAGTAGGAATTCTGTGAAATTCCCCCCAAACCCAGCTTAGACCATTGCCTCTTCTAACCAGTGATGGCAATGGATATGAGTCATCAGAAATATCATATATATTTCCAATTCTATGGAACAAGAAAAAACAAACAAACAAACACCACCCACCCCCCCAAAAAAAACCCCCAAAACCAAAACCAAAAACAACCAAAAAAATCCCCAAACAAAACCAAATCACCCAAAAACTTCAGGATGCTATTGACTTATTTTTTCCAGGGCCAGATGTTCTCCTGAATGTCTTTTACAACTTTTTCCAGGAGGTTCACACAAAGATTACACAGTTGGTGGACATAGTCTCTAAATTTCAAGTAACTGGAGAGATGATAAGACAGAATCATACCTACATGCATGATACATTGTTATTTAGCTGCTTGGTAAACAAACCTGTACTGATGTACAGTATCCTTGCTGAAATCTAATAGATTTCTTTTAGCTCAGTTGTCAGCTTTTTAAAGGTCCTTCAGGACATTAGCTCTGACATTTGGTATATCAGTCACTCCCCTTATACAGTAATATTCACATATTTGCTGAGAGTCAATTCTATGTTATCATCCAGATGATTAAGATCTTGAACACAAAAAACCCCAGCATTTCTTATCTTTGACCCTTGAGGTATTCCATTTGTTACAGGTCACTGCTGATGTCAAACTAGTGATCACTTTGATTCTGGTGGCTCAGTCGATTTTTGCATGATCATTTATCTTTAGTTGTTAAAGGAATTTGTCTAATTTTATGAATATATATTTTAGTTTATGTAGATCCTAGGGTTACACCAGATCAATTCTGTGATAACTCCTCACACCCACTGCTTTCTTATCCTCAGTCACTCCTAAGCACCAATATTCTGTTGAAACACCAATGCCAGAGCCTCTGCAGCTGAAAGCTCACAAGGGGTTTCATTGTTGAGAGGTCTGGTGGAGAGATTTTTCTTTAGGGGGTACAAATAAGAGGACAGATACATTAATTTTAAATGGGTAGTGCACTGTAGATATTAAATATGTATGAAAAAGGTGATATCATGATATCCTGAACAAAACCTACAAATTGAACCACACAACTTTGAGTGGAGTGCAAGGACTGTCCCCTCAAGTGCTCTCCCTTGGCAAATTAACAGAGAAAGTGAGTTCGATGAGGATAAAAAAAACCATATTCTCTTGTCAAATGATGAAAACATACACCTTTCCTTCATGTCATTACAATTCTCTAAATCTGCATTCTTTCTCATATCTGTACTGCTTTTCTTTTCTTCTTGTATAAAGGACATTCCCATCGTTATCAGCACACCATCCCGCCTTAGGCAGTTATGATTACCATATACTCAAGAAGAAGAATCTTCACTAATTACCAATACATATGACTTTCTCACTGTTCATCAAGGGCAAATTGTAATACTATCCTTGAATCCTTATAAAACACATAACATGCACTAATGTTGAGGTATTTATTGGAAGATGAGGTTTCCACATCAAATATGTGAAAAAGGGATCAAAAAAGGGAGGAGATATAAACTGAATTGTATACTCAAAGTATAATTGTTGGGATTTTTTTCTTTTATGGAACAGGAAAATCCTTACTGTTCTGGAAATTATTAATAATTTTTCATTTTTAAATGACAAAATATAAGCATAGGACCCCTATTTCTTTCCTTCTCCTTCTACTGCTACTTCCTTCCACATTTTGACCCTAAGAACTAGGCCTGTCCAGCCTAGTCCTCAGTCCTGAAAAGAGACAGTGTGATATAAAAGCCAAATCTCTGTATGACACCAGCTGTGCAACCAGTGATTGATCTGCAGTACCCATTTGCTCTTAATCAAGCCTTTCTCTTTAACCATTGGGACTGAGGAGAAACAGTGTGGGTCATTATGCCCTTCACTCTCACACCCAGAGCTGTGAAACAACTCTGGATGTGGTTGGCATCTCCACTCACAGTACCACTGGTGTCCATGTGCATGAACAGCAGGAGAAAATAATCCAAAGGCTGGACACATCCTGTAAGTCTCTCCATATCATCTAGTGTCTGGGCCTCAGGCAAGCAACAAGTCTCCTTAGAGAGCAAACAGAACTGGCAGATGGGGGCCTCCATTCCCCTTGGGAAAGAGTCTCCAGCTCTTACTGCCTGCTGCTTTGCTCTCATGTTGACTTGAATTTGAGGCTTGGCTGGCTCTGGCAGCACTTTAAAGTCCTTCCTCAGTCTACCAGGACAATGATGCTGTTCTGAAGCTGCAGGTTTGTGTCTTTCTCCTCACACTCTTTCTCTAGAGTAAAATCAGTCAACTCACACGTCTGGGCGTGGCTCTTCCTTCAGTTTATCTATCTGCATCTATACCTGTGCATATTCAAGCTTTACATCCTTGCATCTAGATAAAGATAAACAAATAATGGTTTGATCTAACCAATAGTTTTGTAGATCTTGTAGGCTTTTTTGGTATGTTACTTTTAAACTGAGCAAGCTAAAATATAGAATCCTTCTGAAGGACTGCTGGTTTTACAGACTTAGCAAGTGACTTGCTTTTCCTTTGTGGAATGAAAGAAACTAATGACACAAAATAAGTGAGTACCCAATATTTAGTTGAAAAGAGGAAAAAGGCTAAATCTTTCCATCAGAAATTTTCATAAATCAAAATGACATTGTGCTACCAATCAGGAAAGGAAAATACAAAAAGACTTTGAAGACCTTTTTAAGATGAAAACTCATTATTTTTGAAATATATGGATTTATGAATTTTTTTAAATATAATTTTAAGGCTAACTGCTGTTGCACATGCCCACCATTTTCTCTTTTTAGAAATTTAGGATAGGGTAAACAAGGTTGTTGACCTCTCCAGTAAAGAACCCAAATGAGAGGATATCGTTATAGTCTCTCCACGCCAAAATGTCACAGTTACTGCTTGGATTCCATGCAGTCAATAAATTCTTATTTTTTCCTTCCTGAATGTGTGTACATTTATATTCGAGGACGATCAGGGAATTTCAAAGGTGGTTTACATCTAAGCTTTCTAACATATTTTTCCTTTAGCTCTTTATTAAATTCACATTATATGCAAAGGAAACTGCTAGAACAAATAAACTTATCAGTTAAAAACTATTTAATCATAGCTTCCAAACAAGAGACAACAAAAACCTCCCAAGTATATAATTCATATGTGTTGTACCTCAATTTACAGAAAAAAGTCAAAGCTCTAGGACGTTTGCACTGTAATAAACTAAACTAATCATAGAGCTCAGTTACAATAACCTGCATACAGGAGAGATTTCAGTTAGACTACTGAGATACAAGAAGAGAAAGAACAATAAAAAAAGAGATAATGAGCGTATCTAAATTCAACTGTGAACACGGAAAAGAATGAAAAAACAGCTGAGGAAATATCTGAAAGAAAATGAAAAATATTCTTTTAAGTATAAGTCTTAAAGAAAGTTATGAGAGTAGATATAATACAAATCTAGCATCAGGACAAGACAAAAATCGATGTGTATTGTATAACAAGAATTACACAGCTTCAGAAGTTTTCTGCTAATACTCTAATATGATTGAAGAAACCGTGTTTCAGAATTACTCATATTCTCTACTATTTTTCAAGTTTTGATTTTTTTCAGGTGGTCTTTTTTTTCAATATTGAATATTTTTGAGTATTGAAGTTTTAACTGTTTATTATTCTGTTACTTCAGAGCTTACACTTGAGAATTTTTACATGCCTGTTGGCAGGAAAAAAAGGGAACCGGTTATGGGGGAACATACTAAAGTTGGTGTAATTTTGTAGAGTTTTAGGAAAAAATATCTGACCTGGATCTTTTTTCTCCTGGATTTTTTTTCTTAATCCTTCCCTCTCCAATATAGAAACTTTTGGACTCATTCATAGACAGAAAATCAAATAGTGGTATTCTTGGGAGTTAGCCCAGGTAAATTATAGTGATCAAGATTGCAAGACATTTTTTTCTTTGGAACTAACCTCATTCTTCCAATAACAGTCTCAGGAAGAATTTTGTTGTTTGTATGTTTTTGGCTAGACTTACTTTATCATTACTGCTCTTAAATATTATTTCGCAGGAAGGTGTGGACTACACTATATCATGTCCCATACTGAATTATGGGACAAAAAGACTGGGGGAAAAACAAAGAAATTTGTAGTTTAACTTTTATTTGGTCTTTTCCAAAGTCTGTAGGACATTACAGACTTCTCAAACACTACAGAAGTATTTCATCTTTACACCTAATGCTTCCACTATAAAAGCCACTTTATTATTTCTTTTTGCTTCCAGAATACAAAGTCTGATGCTTTGGATTAAAGATTAATAAAAGAAAACTACAGCTCTTCTACAATTTGACTTTTATTCTAAAAGTAAATATTTTCCTACATGTTAAACCTAGCAGTTCCATTTTCACTGGAACTCATTGTTATTCATTAACACTTACAGCTGGTTCTGAAGTTTGTGTACTAGTGAACCCCAGAATTAACTTTGATCTTCATCCATAATCTAACCACTCTGACATCATGAAAAAGACAGGATATGGAAAGACATTCAAGTTACTCTTCCTGTTCCTGACTTGAACAAATTTAGTTCAAGTTCTTGTTACTGGAATTTTTATCGTGTCATTATTTTTTTAGGAAATCATACATCAGACAGAGAGACTGACTCTACAATAGCTTGGTAATGAGCTATTGATGAAAGAAAATTTATTCAAGATAAAATCAACACAACTTTGAAGATTCCATAGTAAATATTACTAGTGCTAACTTAAAACCAAAGAAATCAATAGTTAACTGCCATCAAAGATAAAAATATAACTCATGTTTTTAAGTACTGTATATAATTAAAAATGGGACACAGAAGGTGAACATAAAAAGAATCTTACATCCTCCCTCTTTCATGTATATTGGTATTTGCTGTTCAAACCGGCAAACTAACTTTTAGACCATGCAAACACCAAATGCATCATAAACACACAGTTTTTTACAAAACCGGAGCTCAAGGAAAGGCAGTGAGTAAGAAGGATCTATCTTTTTGTCTCAGGCAGAACAACCTAATACCCAACTGAAAAGGCTCTTCATAGCATTGAAAATTATAATGACTGGCTTGTGAAATTAATGTCAGAATTTAAAATAGATTTCTTCAAGGTTAATGAATTTAAATTCCCATATCCAAAACCTTCCAGGCTGTAAAATTCTCCGACTTTGAACCATTATTGGTATGATATTTCTAAATGTTCACCTCAGCACAAAATGCTGCATTATACATTCATTTTTTTTTTTTTTGTGGTATGTAATATACAAAGAACAGTCTCTGTAGCAGCCTGCAGGCAAAATTTTGAGGTTTAAAAGCAGTCTCTAGAGAAGTTTAAAAAGATGACAAAGTCAATTAAATTATAAAAAATCCTTTATTTTTATGAAGAGGGAGCATAATAGGAATTTTATTAACAGTCAGTGCTGTAGTGCATGTTTCTCATTTGTAATTTAGAAATTCTGACTTCTGCTGCAAATTAACCACTACAGTTCAAACAGCTGAGATGCTCCTTAGAGGGACATTATATAGGGCTTTCAGTCTCTGTTGAAAAAGGACATGGATCTTAATTTAGAGGCTGAAGCCTTCTCCAAACTGTTTTATTACTTAGACCTTGATAAATATCTTACAAAAAGATTTTATTATTAGCATGAAGCAAGACATTTCAGACAATGCATAAAATTGCCTACTGAACTCAAAGTAGGCTGCATCCCTGAAACAATCAGTTCCAAATGCAGAACGGAATGTACAGTGATAAATGAAGCAGTCAGAGCCTGTCACTAATGCCTCTAACTGAACAGCAAAGCACAAGAAACTTTCCACAGATGTTGAAATTATGAGGGAGCAAAGCAGGTGCTTAAATTCTATTTACTAAAAATAGAAACAATCAAGTTATAAAAGGAGCCTACATTTCACATATCAAGCTCAACCTGTGCTGTGCTGTGGAGCACTCCACTGTTTTATGATGAGCCGAGTACTTCACATTTGGTCCATAATGATGTATGTGCTCTAGATTTTACAAGTACAGTAAAGATTCACACTACATTAAATATATCTTCCTAAAGGCTTTTTGGAAAAATAAGCATTATATTAAAATATTTTTATATGCTGACAAATATTAAATTTTCTACCCTATTAACATTCTCTTATATTTTTCTCTGCTAAACATTAGCAACATGTAGGAATAAAATATTTTGCTAATTCTGACATTTTAAAACAAGATAAAATCAGCGTTTAAATATTAACCAGGGAGACATTGTAGTCACAATGATAACTGTCCTACTGGTCTATTAGCATTAGGAAGACCATTGCCAGCAGACTGAGGGAGGTGATTCTGCCCCTCTACTCAGCCCTGGTGAGATGCATTTTGAGTGCTGTGTCCAGTTCTGGGCTCCTCAGTACAAGAGAGACATGGAGCTCCTGGAGCAGGTCCAGAGGAGGGTGACAAAGATGATGAAGGGACTGGAGCATCTCATTACAAGGACAGGGTGAGGGAGCTGGGCCTGTTCAGCCTCGAGAAGACACAACTGAGAGGGGAGTTCATCAATGTCTGCCACTATCTGAAGGGAGGGTGCCAGGGGGATGGAACCAGGCTCTGCTCAGTGGTGCCAAGTAACAGGACAACAGGCAACACGCAGAAACTGATGCCCAAGAAATTCCACCTGAACATGAGGAAGAACTTCTTTACTGCGCTGCCGTGACCACACATGGAACAGGTTGCCTGTGGAATCCCTCAAACTTTCCAGGGTCCTGCCCTGGAAAGATCTACCATAGAGTTTTCCCTGCCTAGGCTGAAAGAAAGACATCTCCCACAGTGGTCTGCAGCGCTATTGCCAATCTACCTTAGATTGCTGCCTCCATTGGCCATTTGGCCCAGCCCACCCCAATTGTTCATCCCTCATCCTCTCTACAGGTCACTCACCCTTGCCCTGTCCTTTGTACCACCTCTGTGCCCTCAGATCATTCGCCACTGATCCCTACTTAACCTTGTGCACACCACATGGCCAAGTCTTTTGTCCCTGATTCCCCTTCAGCATGTTATAATGAACCTTCACTGGAACTTATAATACAAAAGGCCCTTATTTCCTCTCTTCGCTGAGCTAGCCATGACGTGTGAGATGTGTGGGCCTGACTGCTTTGCCTGAATCCTCCCCAAGCGCATTTTCCACAGGAGATGCTTATTGGAATATAGGTAGGAGCACCACCATCTAATCTCACTGCTACAGTTGCCCAGAGATGTCGTAAAGTCTCCCTCACTGGAGATATTTGACAACCACCTGGACACAGTCCTGTGCCATATACTCCAGGATGGCCTGCTTGAGCAGGGAGGTTGGACCAGATGACCCACTGCAGTCCTTCCCAATCTTACCCAAGAACCCGAGATTCTGCACTTTTGAAGTGATAAACATAGTAACATGAAAATTTTGCTATGCTTTAATAATTGAATAAATATATACTTACATCTGGGTTTTTTCAGCTTAAAGTTGTATTAATTGTTTTATAAGAAGCAAAGTTACTGAGCCAGAAGTTAATTGGATTTGTCTAAGAAATAAAGTCAGTAAATAATTTCAGCTGACCTCCTTTAAAAATTAGGGTAATATTCTGAAAATATCAAAATATTTTACTTTCTCAATAGACTGACTTCATTTAGAAATGCCAGTATGTTTTATTTTTGCATCCTGAGAATGAATCTTTTTATGTTTTTACTTTATTCTCTATAGAAATAGAAAAAACGAACAAACAAAAAACAAACACAGGAAGAAAAATAATGGCCTCAATAACTTTTGAAATATTTTATTCCATAGAAAATAGATTATAGAATACACAATTATTGTTAAAAATAAATTCATTCATGCAGAACGTGATTTGTGTCTGAAGCAACTAAGAGATTATTTAGAAATATATATTGTTTGGTAATGAGTTCTTAGAATTATTCTGACCTGGACTCTGATCAATAATTCCTTATATTTTACACTACAGCTGATCATAGTATTGAAATGGTTTACCATGGTTATCAAAGCAATTATTATGGATGGAAATAGAAGAAAAATAAACTTTTTTAAAGATCTTGCTTATTACTGTTTTGGCAATAAAGGTAAAAAAAAAAATAGAGACAATATATATAATCAAACCCTAAATACAATTTAGCAGATATTCCTATTTGGTTTTATAAACTTCTTTATTATCTCCTCAGCTGCAACATGAAAATACACAATCAAATTCCCACAGGTTAATTGATGTTTCGACAGCACAAGGGCAATAACTACAGATCTGTAGAACCGAAACATTAGCTTATTACCGAACTTCTTCAAGAATTCCCTCCCTAGCAGTGAAATAATTCCTCCTTTCTTATGAATACCAACTCCTACTCTTCTATTAGAAATTTTCCACTATACTCTTTCCTACAAAACAGACTTGTCTGCTATTCTTACACTGGAGGAAGCTTGTTGGTCTTGCCCTTCTTTTCTGAAGATAATGGCTCATCCTAAGCAACACTCCAGAGAGAAGTGTACAGTTTTGTGAGAAGAAAGCTACTGGATATTATTCAAAAAGCTCTACCAGACTACGAGCTCAGAAGAAAGAAATGTTTATATAAAGGTCCTGAAAATGTCTATGTCTCTTTGTCTAGATTTACATGTCAGGAACTTCCAATGAATGAGAACTCTGGGTTCCTGCCCAGTAAACTTAAGGAAGTAGTGACTAAACTAAAAAGATACTGATTTCTCTGTTGGAGTCTTTATAAACTAAGGCAGTATTGTTTTGTTGTTGTTGTGGACATGCACTAGGTTCCATTTATTCCATTAAATAATTCAATGAAGTTTCCTTAAAGAACATCTGTAAAACTTCTGTTTCTTTGGTTACCTACAGCACAGTTGTCATTTCCCTTTCCCCTCTGAAGGATGAGCTTGCCCTCATCGACATAACAAAAGTCCACTTTACATGTCAAATAACCTTGCATCTGGATAGGTCAAACTGGCACAGAGATACCACCTGCTGCTTTTTTATAGACTTGCTCTGTACAGAAGGTCAGGACTACTTTTCAGGTGAATTGAACCCTAAGGACTCAGTAAGAATTTTTACCTTTAGTCTGCCTTGAAAGGAGGTGAGATGCAGATAATGGGGGAGCAATTTTAATTTGTGCAGGACTCTTTCAGGGAAAAAAAGAGACCCTCAGCGATGATTATTTATACAGTATTAATTAACCAATTTGAAGCCTATTTTAAAATTCTATCTCTTTTAATATTAAGCAGGGTTTCAAACTTTTGTTTCAAAAACTACTCTGAATTTAATTTGCTTCAGGCATTCCTTTTCTATGATTTAACTGCCCTTCCTGAACTATGAGTACCTTTTAAACAGATATTTACATATATTTAAAGAGAACTTAATAACTTTCTATTCACCTACCAGTTTTATGAAGTTGTAAACTGTATATTGCTATGAAATTCAGTATTTGAGAAAGCAAAAATTGAAACAAATTATTGATGAACTACAACCTGACAATGGCAAAAAGAAATATATTTTGACTTCTATCACTGGCTATAAATGTCAGAACGCCCACACCTCACTGTAACCTGTTTTTCTCATCTGTTTATAAAGTACTATGTGCTAGATGGCAATTCCTTTGGGAAGAATTGCTATTTATACCAGGTTTCTTAAAATTCTGCAATCTTTTCTCACTAAGATATCTTTAAAAGATATTTAATATACTATTACTGGAAATTATACAACTTTTAATTTTTTTCTTTTTACTTTGGTCCTGGCTTAGTTTGCCTTTGCCCAGGGAGGAGGGCATTGAAGTTTATCTTCCAAAGACTATTTACTGAGGATTTAAGTTTCTCTGGGTGAGTCTTCATGAGCCTCAATTAACAAAAAAAAAATTCCAATTCTCTGACAGTTTAACATCTACAGATTGGAAGTAGCCAGAAGATAGAGAAGAGATAAACAGACACTAACAAACCCCCTGGTGCAGTCAGAGACACTCTGACTCTTTAGTCAATCTCTAAAAAGATCAGTAAGAGAACCAAAGAATGAGGACCAAATTGGCATTGAAGGTGAAGGGATATAACCAATAGGAAATTTAATACTAAGTATTGTGTAATAGAGAATCAATGATTGGGAATTTCTTTGGGTTTTTATGTATTAATATGAGAAAGGTTTGGTAAAGAACCATAGGTAATGGAATTATTTCCACTGCACAACAAGGGCATGTGTGGATGGAATGATTTCCTTTGCACATGCTGGCCAGAATAAAGTAATGCATAATTCTCTAACACTTAAAAGATGCTGGAGAGTTTCTGTTTCTTATGCAGTTTCAATTTTATTGCATGTTTTATGACATGAATGAAACCCCAGATTATTCTGTTTCTCCTCTCCATTCCTTTCCCCCTCAATATGAACTTAGAGGTCAGAATCATGGAATGGTAGAACAATGTCATGGTTACAAAGAACAGGCTGCAGTTTACCCTGGAGGTCCCTGAATCTGCATGGATTAAAAAAGTACAGTCTCTGAAATGTGTTAGGGAGGAGAGAACTTCATGGAGAAGGCATATCAGAGCAGATATTTAATCTTTACAAGATTAAATTTTGGAGAGAAGTCACTGTGTGACTTGCTCAGATTACATTGAAAAGCTTGCACATTTTTGGCATAATGAAGACATATCAAAAAAAGGGACCAAGAAGCCTAAAATCTTGAAACTTTTGGTATGCAAAACCATGTCTCCAAAATGGATGTGACACGGAAATTTAAAACTCTCCCTAAATAAAGGTCCATAAAACTCAGTCATCATAATCACTGGTATATTAGAAAGCCTTAAAAGCATTTGGTACTTCTTTCAAAACCAGGCTTTTATATATGAAGAGTAATTTAACTGTCTGCACAGCAGTTCTCCCTCCCAAAACAGTGACAGAAAGAATACATTAGATATACTTTTACAATATTCTTTCTTTAGCAAAAATCACTGCAACAGTTTAATACCTCCAAAGAAAAGCTGATTAAAGCATACAGTGCCACAATATATTAAAACTAATAAAAGTACTGGAAAGTGCCCAAAGATGAGAAAAAATTAAGATGTTTCCCAGTTAAAAAAAAAAAAAAGAGAGAGAAAAAAAAAACCAAAGAAAAAACAATATGAAATTATGCTAAAAAGTTTGGTGTTTTTGGTTTTTAAAATGGAAGAATAATGTAGAATGCAGTAGAAAAATAAGACATATTTTTAGATTGATCAGTTTGAAGAAGGACCTGTTATAATTTCACATTCAAAGCTCACTGAATGCTCTAAAAGAGAGTGAATTTTCCATGAACTGAGAAAACAATTATTTTCCAATGTTCTTCTCACTACTTGAAACCATCCAGTGAAATTTTAGACAAATGAATTTTTGGTTTTGTTTTTGATATGGAGACATTTGAAAGTTTTCCTAATTTTTCATATTTCCTTGAGATATTTTTTAAAAACATTATTAGAATAGTTGCAACTTCAAAACAGTGACAAGAATTAGAAGATCCACCGTCCCTTCTGTAGCTAATTGCCTGTAAACCTCCATGGCTTATGAATCACCAAATGACCAGCTCTGCTCAGAGAAACATTTAGTTTGTCCCCTTGTCCCACACTCAGACAGACATACATGCACACAGTCCATACACCATTTCAGAAGCTCTGCACTAATTCTTACTTTATTACTAATAATTGACTGCTATTATGATGCAGTAAAAAGCAATAACATGCATTTCAAATGTTATTGCCATTCTATATTATTGTTAAAAAACTAGTCTTGTTAAGATCATTAAGTGCATGTAGATTTAAATTACTGTGCTGCATAAATAGGTGTATTATAAAAGATGACATATCACCCTTTCTTGATTTCTTTTTTTTTTCTTTGTTTGCTTTCTTTTTAATATTTTGACCTCCTAAATTACCCTATTCTCAGCCTTTGAGAAGCCAGATGCCCCAAAAATCCTTTTTCCTACAATATGATAAAGTAACATCTCATTTTCTTTGCAATTAACAACTGTTAAAAAAAATAAAAAGGTTTTCTGTAAGTATTTAGAAGATTCCTATTTCAGTATTATTTATTAAGAGAAAAATGCAGCCTAAAACCAGTTTCATAATTTTACTAGCATATTGAAAGACCTACTGAGTTTTACATGCACAGCAGTCTCATTTTATAATGACTTTCCCAATATCTAAAAATTTTTGGTCATACAGGCTGGAAATCGAAAAATAAACAGAATGAATCCAAAAGATTTCTATTTATTCTATGATGCTTCATTGCAATGTTGTCATGATACAAACTATAAATGTACAAACATAAACCCTGGAATGCATCAGGAAGGGTATTCTAAAACATTAATATTAAGGAACATGCATACATCCTCCAAAATAAAATGTATCATATTTAAATAGTCAGTCATAGTGCTGAAAGATTCCTTTAAATTCAAACTTAGACTTAGAAGAATGGAGAGGAGATTGACTGGCTTGCGTTGTATCACTAAAAAAAGTGGGCTGAAAGAATGACCTTTACATTCAAAGAGGCATAAATAATTAGATAATTTTAATTTTTTTGAGGAGAAGCATAGAAATGCTACATTCAGCTTTTTCTCTTCTCTTTTAAGAAATGATGCACTAAAAAAAACACTTTCTCAGTTCAAATGTTTGCACATATATATATATATTTAATCGGTTCCATTATTTTTAACAAACAACTTCAAATTACATTTCCAGTCACACACATAAATCACACAATACAAAATGTACACAATGGCAGAAACATAACACTGTAACACAGACTTCATACTGGTGATTTTTAATATTAACCAAGCCTGCAACTGTTCTTCAGTCAAGACTTCATTAGATCTTAGATCAACACCAGAATGACACCAATTGAGGAATTAACATTAATTAAATCAGTCTTTTGATAAGCTAGTTAAATTTACCACCACCAAAAGTGTTCTGAAACAAATTATTTTTCTTTTTAGTAATCCTCTGTCAGACACTTACAGACAAATAAATCTTGAGCCACTGTATTTTTAAAGATATAAAATAAATTTTTTCTGATTTTCTTATCTATAAAATAAAATTTTCTATTTTTCTTATCAGTAGTGTATTATAAATACAATAATTACAAAAAACCACAGGGATGTAGAGATCCACTGGCAGCCCATGGGGGAACACTGGGATATAGATTTTTTACTTTTCCTTTTTGCTTTATGACATCTGTATTTCGTAACTGTACCTAAAAGGTTAACCTACACCTATCTTCATTGTAAAATAATTATTTCTTTTGTTTACCTGTAATAATTGCTTCCTTGATTGAAAAGATTATGCTAATTGAAAATGTTAATATGAGTGCATTTAACACACATATAAAATACATTGAAATAAATTACTCTTTCACGGTGTTTAAACATATAGCTTTGAATACCCTTAACAGTTTTTAGCTGGGCTGGTCACTTTTAATTTTTTTTTTGTTTCCTCTCAGTATAGCTAAACAAGTCCTTTCTTCCATTTCTCCCCTATTACTTCAGGGAAGAAACACGTAGTGTTATTGACTGTGTCTTGGAGCAGGGAAAATACATAAAACCCAATTAATTCCTGATAAATAAAACATAAAATGTCTCTTCACAGTTCACACTTTTAAGACCTGACCAAAAAAAAAAATCCAATACATAACAACACAGAAGCAAAGCAATGTGTTGTCACTCCAGCCACTGATAAAATCTGTAGCCCTTCTCCACTCCACTAGCCAAGACTAATGTCAATCTTAGTGTGAACACAGGAGCTACAATTTTCCTCTATTTATTAAACTTCAACTATACAAATTCTAGGCTGTACTTCAACTTTCCATTCCTGTCTTAATTACAAACCCATAACTTCCCAACCATATTTTCTGTTTCTGATTTCTGGATTTTTCGTGCAATAATTTGTATTTAAAAATATAAGACGAGTAAAGAGGTAAAAGAATTCCATTGCACTGAGCAGGTAGAGTTCAGCACAGTCAACTCAACTCCAAATACTGACCTACTGCAAAGACAAAACATCAGAAACCTATTGGTGAGACAGGAGGCCTGACAAGACAGCTCTCCTTGGAAAAAGAAATGGTAGGGAAAGTATATTTTCTTCTTCCAAATTGTAAGTGAATATTTTCCTCCCTTTCTCCTCTTGCTTTAGTCAACTGTGAAGAAGCATGATTTTTATGCCTAGTAAACTAAGGGATTACCAAAGGCTGTGTAATATCAAACTACATTTTTGTCTTTTACATGTGGATGTGTTTACCTTCCCTATTAGAATCACTGCAAACATTGCCACAGACTGAGACAAAAGAAACTCTTCATTGGATTTGCTTATTTGTACTTTCTTGGGTATGTAGAAAAGATGGGGAGTCTGGAAATAGATGGATTGCATAATTGACACATAAACACTTTTTGAAGGTTATAGTCACATTAGGACTGAATTTGTACTGTAGGCCAAAATAGCAAATTCCCAGCCCAAGATGTGATATAAAGCAAAAAACCTTGGGCACCAAGATTAATTATGTTGGAAGTGTGGCAACAGCTTCTTTAAAATAAAGAACTACATATATCTAATCCTAAAATCCATCCCATAAATTCTGACACACCCCATAGATGATGCACAGCTTATTTTCTCAAGTCACAACTCTCATGCATTTGCAATGCATTTATACCAAAAAAATTTGTACAAATCATTCAAGATTAGTATTCTATTATGCTCCTTTTACAATTTTTTTTCCACTTTTTTGAGACAATGTGTTTGGGGGTGGGTGTGTGTCCCCATTTTCTAGTATACTAGAAAACTGAATATACTGAATCTACTATATTCAGTATCTTATCACAGCTATTTCAGTGGTGTGTCTTTTTCACAAATACACCAAAAATATATTTTGTTTGTAGCACAGTCATCACAATCATTGGACAGTTCTACTAAATTCCAGTAAGATTTATGAAAATACATTGTGGTTGTGGTTTAATCCCAGCCAGCAACCACACAACCACCCTGGCACTTCCTTCTGGTGAGAAATGGGGAAAGAATCAGAAGAATAAAAGTGAGGAAACTTTTGGGTTGATATAAAAAAACAGTTTAAAAGGTAAGCAAAAGCTGTACATGGAAACAAAGCAAAACCAGGAATTAGCAAAGCAGAACAAGAATTCATTCACCAGTTCTCACAGTCAGACGTGTTCAGCCATTACCAGGAAAGCAGGGCTCCATCACACGTAATGGTGACCTGGGAAGACAAACACCATTATTTTGAGCATGTCAGCCTTAATTTTTCTGCACCCAGGATTATGTAGAGAGCACATCATGAGGTACGGAATGTCCCTAGGGACATTTAGCATTAGTTGTTCTGTCTGTGTCCTCTCCTAATTTTTTTGCATCCCGTCTCCTCACTGGTGTCGTGGCATGAGATGCAGAAAATGGCTTGACTCTGTGTCAGTGCTGTTCAGAAATAATGAAAACATCCCTGAGTCATCAGCACTGTTTTCAGCACAAATCCAACACACAGCCCCATACCAGCTACTGTGAAGAACATTAATGCTATCCCAGCCAAAGCCAACACAGAGCTTGCACAAAGACAACAATGCTTGCACAACCTCTCAGGAATTGCACAGAGATACATGTTTTAGAATGCCAAAGCAAAAAATACAGGAATGTGAATTTGCTGAGATATTTTTTTTATTTTAAACACACAGAGGAAGAACCAATTTTAAAGCAATATTGAACTTACTAACCTGAAAAAAACCCCGCACAAACACACAAACAAACAAAACAAAAAATCCTCACCCACAACTCAGAACCTGTAAGCCATGATTTGCCCTTGAACTTACATAAAATTTAAAGTATTTTCTGAGGTAAAAGAACAGAAAGTATTTTGTAAAGCATTGTGAGACTTTAAATAAAAAAAATTTTTGAGAAAAATGAAAGCATTTTTCTGGCTCAACCACTACAATTTTTAAGTATTCATATTATATTATATGAAAAATAACTAGTTAATAAGAACTCTTATTCTTGAAACACAGTAGTTCCTTCAAGAAAATATGAAAATAAATGAATATAGATTAATATATTACCAGAAAAGAGTAAAAATTAAACCTGATGTTCTTTCTAATCTGATAGTTGATGAGACTGTTCAATTCTTCTGTTCAAGTTAATGTACATCTGACCTGTTGAAAACTGCTCTCTGTCCTGTTAACACAAAGAGAAGAAATTTTGAAATGGGCTCACTGTATGTGGAAAGGGCAAAGTTATGTTTGCCAATGGGAAAGGAGCAAGGTAAGTTCAAATTTTCTAAGGCAAAACACAATTTCATTATGATGATATAAATTGGTTTCATCCTTATTATTTGCGTTGTCCCTTTTAACACTTCATAACTCCAGAAATTTTATGAAAGAGGATTCAGAAATACATTTTTACATTAAATTCTCACATTGGAGGAATTTTTTTAACAACAATTTTTAAACAACTGATATTTGGGGGCTTTAACTTGGAAATAAAATGCCCACTGCAGATCTGAAGTCTCAGCTTCCCAACTACTATCACAAAGCTGAATGAGTCTATGCCCAAAGAAATCCTATTCAAGCAGATGCTGCCAGAACATCAGAAATGCAAAGCTTCCTGCCAGCTCAGCTTCAGGATTCACATTCCCCGCATATCATAAAAAGAAACCCTCTCTCCATGGAGTATCCTGGCTAAAGATAGACCTAGTAGGCAATGAGGTATCCAGTTTCATGGCAGATAGCTGACATTTTTAGACTGCTACAGAGATAGGCTTGTTGGCAAGAAACCTTAACTTGGGAAATCTGCCTGGTTTCTGACAAAGATTAAAAAAAAATCAACACCTTCCTGCAAAATTTCACAATTTTATTCATAAGTATTCAAATTAAAAAATATCTCAAAAAAGCCCCACAAAGATATGTTCTTTTAGAAAGCTTCCTAAATACGACTTTGTCAAGGCTGCCACTCTGAATTGTATGCTTAACATTGGCTCAATTAAGTAACTTTAATGAGGTTATCTTACTTCACAGGTATATCTCAAATTTTGCATTACTAATTAAAATATTGTTTAACCAGCATTATCCTTTAACCAGGTCTGTGGTAATAACTTGCAATTTTTTGGGTTTTAGGGGAGGTTAAGAGTTCAGGCTTTTTGTGTTTTCATTATTACTTCTTGGGAAAATTACATGGGACTGTTCACTTGTTATAAGTATGTAATCAAGCCATCAACATAATAAAATGCCTTTTCAATTAATTAAATTTTCCCAGTACTTTACACATTAGACTATCTAGATACCATTGACAGCTCTCCTAACATATAACTCAGATTTTGGTGGAGAAGTCCAATTTGAACTGCTCAGAAGTCCAGTTTGAACAACACGTTCTAGGGGAGCAAAGCAAAACAGAATCAAGAACAGCCAGCATAGTCAGACTGGAATTATTAAAAAAAATTGATTAAGACTGTGTTGATATTACACTTCTCTTAAAGTAACAGGCAAAATAATTCTACAACACTGTCTAGATTTTTCAGGCAAGATAAAAGTCAAAACTGAATTCTTCCCAAGAAAATGCTTCCCAGTTTTACGGGAGGTGTATTTATATTAGGTTGAAGTGGGTGAACTTTTGAATTGGAGAGGTCTGAAACCAAGAAAACCTATAGGTAGACTTATAAATGCCTATTTAAAAAAAATAGCTGTGCTGATCTTGGTAATTTCCTCTTCATCTCTGATTTTGTGAGCTTTTAAGACTTGATCCCTTCCTGGTGCTAGATGAATTTAACATTATTTTAAGAAAATGTATTGACATTGGCATGTTTCAAATGCTCCTAGACAAACAGATATAATTAAATCCTCATAATTTTATTAAACCCTCAAACTTCTAAGATCAAAGACTAAATATGGTATATAAACCACATAATTAGCTTAAAAGAGAAAATAAAATGTGTGTCATGTCATGTTAGAGGTAACATGCTTCTAAATTATTTATGTGGCCCTTATATTGAAGAAAGTAATTTGAAGTTACAACTTTAGCCTTTGTGCAGCATATATGATACAGAAAACTTAGCTGAGTCTGGAGTTTCTATAGTGTGGAAAATCTATGATTTTTATCAGGACCTTTAAGTGCACTAATTATATTATTTAATCTAAAACTTTATTTTTGCTTAGCCACTTGTTGAGCAGAGACTGTATTAAAATTATAGAGTAAATTATTGATCTGATTATCTCTTCTCTTTGAAACACTGTATTCAATGCTGTTTCTAAAATTGGCTGCTGAAATATGCTCTGTGATAACTAATAATGCTGCTGCTTGTTTTCCTGACTCTGGCCTTCAACTTCACCTGTCAATCTCAATTCCATCTTGAGTTACAAAAGACATTTCTAATACTTTTTCTGTCAATGGTAATTGACAGAAAAAAACCAATAATTGTAATTTTGGTCCATCCTTCTTTTTTTTTTTTTTTTCTGGACAGGTTTTATTTTTCGACTTCCCCAGCAAAGAATGATTGTGTAAAATATTGATGGAGTGCGTTGACTCTTCTTTGATGCCAGTAACTCACCAAAGCCTTCTCATATGGGAGAGAAAATATAACAGAAGTCCTACCAGGAAAGTCCTACCTGCTTCTGTTGAACTTATCTCCCCATGGGTCCACCAGGACCCTGCTCCAGTGTAGGCCTCCCACCAATTCACAGCCTCCTCTCAGCATCCACCTGCTCCAGCATGGGTGTCCTCCACGGGCTGCACGTGGGTCTCTACTTCAAAGGAAGACTACTACACTAAACACATTGTTAAATTGTTAAACTCCTATCTCTATATGGAAATCTGTTTCTGAAATCCTCTCCTTTATACAAGACAAGAAATTGCAATCCTTCATTACAATTATGCCAACATTGATTTCTCTGAAAATTTATAAAATTTCTATTACTGGAAAAATTATTTTGCCATAGATTTAAAATTCTAATTTTGTCTATTTAGACCACACTTGTTCTATAAAATTAGGAATATAATTTCAGCATATTTCTCTGATAAATATTTTGTAAGTCCTGAGTAACATGCCAACCTTTTAATGTATTATCTAATTTTTAGGAGCTTTAAAGAATGAAAAAATGTATTTTATTGGTGAATCTCAGTATCTATATTGTCACTAGTATTATATACCGGCTATGATGGCAACACAAATTTTGATTAACTTTTTAGCCATTCAAAAGTAGAAGAATAAGGGCATACCTTTGTGTTTCCTTTTCTCCTAGTGTGTTTTGTTGGTGGTAGTCTTTATAATAAGCATTATTCTTTCATTTGAACATATTTTGGAGTAAGAGGAGAATTAAAATACCATGATCTCTTATATTTAGGTTCTTCAAACTTCTATCTTATTATTTCTTTACACTTTTTTAGCCTTTATTAATCTTACTAATTTCTGCCCCTGGAAAGCATTTTTTAATTTATTTGTTTTGGTCTCTGCAAGCTTGCATGCATTCATATAAACTTCCAGCATGGTTTTTGAAAGAGCTCTTGCATCTGTCTCTTTCTGATCCAGCAACAGAAGGACTTGGTATCTGATTTCTATTTTCATTATTATTAGTCGGAATAAAACCAGGTAGGGTATGGTATGTTCTTATACAAACAGACTCTTCATATTTCCTTTATGAATAACTCATAGGTTTTCTGAAATTCCCTCTTAATCGCTTAAAAATTACATTGACTTAGATTAAGTAGGAAAAAATCACACAGGTAATACAGCTTAGACATGACATTTATTAAAAGTACAGTACAAAATGTATTGCTCTGAAAACTGAACAAAAATTTAAGTTCTGTTACACAAAATTTGGTTCATAGATATATGGCAACTGTCTCTGTCACAAAAAGTTTAAAAATTATAATTTTTTACCACCCAAAAAATTATAAACAGATAAATTGATCTCTCAAAAAAATATAATCTAAGACTTGAACTTTCCCAATATAAATCAGTATGAACATTTCTACTTATAGAACTATATTTAAGCCAATAACAAGAATAGATTACACAAGATAAGGAGAATTTTGTTGAGGTCTCCTAATATCAAAGTGAAAAGATTGACATGTTAAAAAAGTCTATTAAATCTTTTAAACTGCCTATGTAGTATCACGTCATCTGCCCACTGCCTTCAATATCTGACTACTTATATAAACCAAATCATACTCAAATAAATTAAAAACAACAAATTTTTTTACAGAATTTCAGAAAGCATAATAAAACTTAATATTGAAGATGCATGAAGAAAAGTGTTGAAGAAGGACTAATAAAAGATAATGTGCTCTGTCACTTGCAAAATATTCCTAGGATCACTGATTGTTTTTAAAATTGAGCTCTTCTTTCTCATTACCCTAGTCTGATCTTAATTGGTAATAAATTAAATTTAGGTCAAGCTGATTCAGCCTGTGATGGTATTTGGTAAGTGATCTCACCCTGTCATTATCTCAACCTATGTGGCTTTAATTGTATTTTCTCTCACCTTTCAAGTTGAGGAGGAGTGATAAAGTAGCTTTGGTGGGCACTCAGTAATACAGCCAGGGTCAACCCACCACAGTTTTGTAAAAGATGTGCTCATCCTGTAAACTTCCTTTTTTCCTGTTTGAAAATACATATAAAGACACTAAATATAGTATATATAAGATTAGACTAAAAAATGACCATGAAAGTCTGGTGAAAAGTTGTGGTTGGTGGGAATTTGAGAAAAACTGAAATGTGTTGATATACACAAGAATCAGAAAAATATATCCAGTCATACAGAGTGTGAAAAGAGCAGGCACTGATCTAAATGTTTAGAAAGAGTGAAATTTTTGCATATCCTTCTTGAAGCATTGTCAAAGGAAACAGCCTTCAGATGGTTTGGCAAATATACCTGAATGTACTAAGTCTGTTAAGAAATCTCAGAGTGAGCTATCACAGTGGCTATTCATCTCCAAACACAGAAGACACAGGTTTTTGACTCTGGGATTGATACACCATGACATGACACATAGTCACGTTCTGCATCAATCAGAATCAATTTATCTTTTCACAGTTAAGAGTAGTTGAACTAAAAATACAGTTTTGGTGTTAGCCATAAGTTAAAATTAAAAAGCTTCAAAAAAAGCAAACAACAACAACAAAAAAAACAACCAGAAACCAAACCCACTATTTGAGGTTAGCATATAGGGTAAAAAGAAACTAATAACACCATTAAACTATCTCTGTATTTCACTAGTCTTTCCAAAGACTCTGCTTCTGATGTTATTATTCAGGTCTCTAAAACCTTATAATGTAGGAGGTTAGACAGAGAGCAATGGATATAAGCATATGACTATCAGGCTTACAGATCTGAAACACAATTTATTGAAAGACTCAGTACTGAATAGTCCTTATTTTAGACAGCTTTTTATTGTCCAGCTTAGTGTATCAGAATGTGCTTTGGACTCTGTTGAACCTTGATGTGAGAAGTGTAAAAAAAACAAACACCTGATCATTTACAATAATCAAAACATATTTTCTCAAGAATGGAATTATTCATATTCTGAGAAAAAGATTGCCTGTCAAAAAAAATGGTCTTTGGGAGCCCAAAGATACTGTTTAATGGAGCAGTATTTTTCCCACTGACTGCTCATTGCCCCTTGGCACGGACTAATCAGATGTAGAGACAGGATGCTTGAATTTTAACATGATTCTGAGCCTTTTAAATTCTCAATTAGTCATTGAACTGACACCAAGTGTATCAATGCAGACAATTTATTTTGATATAAAACTGTCTGGAGAATTTCTTTCTAAAAGAACTATGACTTGTAGCAGAGTTAAATGTTCAAGTGGAAAGTGCATACATCTAAGAAGAGGAAGGCTATGATATTTACTTTCAGTGCTCTGTAAAGAATAAGTTACAGTTTTTATACTCTGCATATGTGCACACTGAACTAAAATCAACATAAAATTCCAGAAAAGAGACTTTGGAACATCTCCCTTTTTTGTTGGGTTTTGAGTTTCTTTTTTTTTTTTTTTTTTTTTTTTTGGTTTTGTTTTGTTTTGTTTTGTTTTGTTTTGTTTTGTTTTTTTTGTTACTATGGTTTTTGATTTTGTTTGCATTTAAAAGAAAGGCCAGAAAATATAACCTGACAGAAACTGTTAAGTAGGATAAAAAATCTGTTATTAATTAGACCAATGATAAAGGTTTGAGGAGTCTCTATTCTGTTCTCGGCTTTATCACTCATTTTGCTGGGGTCTTAAGAGTGATTCATTTCCACTTAATGCATCTCTATGTCTACATCTGTAAATGCTGGAGTAAGTAGAGAAGACTGTATAGGGTTAGGAAGCCTGGACAAAATGTTAATGGAGTCTGTCTGGTTTTAAATAAATTGAAGTAGATCCAGGGGACATAATGAACCTTAATTCTGCTGTACTAGTCCTGTATTTTGATAATGAACTAGTATGAAGTGGAAGATTGAGTTCTATAAATATTCTAAAAACTTTAGTTTTGTTTGGTTTTCATGCTGTTGGTTTTTTCCATTTTTTTCCCCATCATTATATGTGAAAGATGTCCATATAATTTTCAAGTACAAAACTTTATACAAATTCTGATAGATTTTAAAACATTTGCCTCATGCTTTGCAGAAAATGTATTTAATATAAAAAGAAAAGTTGCTTTCCCCAGGAAAATTACATTTGTTAGGATAAAAAATCTGTTGTGCTAAATGAGAATTACATCTGCTTTTGTATTTTGATTATATGAATAGCATAACTTTTGTTTAAATCTATATAATTTAGATTTAAATCAATTTATATACTACTTCTTTAATTAAAGATTTTTTTCTCCTATATTTACGACTTACAGTATAATATCTATACAGTAGCTTATAAATATGTGTTACTGATGTGATTTTATTACTTGGAAAAACTAAAATTACTATCCCGTCAATCTGTTAAGGCCAAATAAACAGAATAAATAAGGTCATTAATGTCTGTTTTACTTGAATAAACAAATTCATTCAAAATTAACCCATGACTTCCTATAATTAAAAAACCCACACACAACACTGTAAATTCCAAATTGCAGATTGCTGATTCACAGACTTAGTCTTGTCTTTGTATTAATTCATTTTCAAAGGTCCTTTTATTTGTTCCAATTTAAAGCACATTCAGTACAAAACAATACTGACTGAAAATATAAGTTCTCATTTTCTGAGTTCTATGGAATAAAATGGAGCATTCATGTTTGTAACTTCTTTTCCTTTTCCATAAATTACCCCAGCTGGCCCAATATTACATATAGCATGTATTTGCATTTAAGTAAATCTATGTGTTAAAAAGAGCATCACTAAAGAATATCAAGTATACAGCTTCACTGTTGCTTAAAATAGCTGGTGAAATTATATTTTCCTGCCTGTGTTTGTGCAACACAACACCTATCATTAAGTCCTAGACATTTAAATGGTTACAAAAATATTCTTCAGTGATTTTGTGTACACTCCTACAATTTTCAAAGGTACTGTTTCTTAGCTTGCCTCAGGACCTCAAGTGTTTTTCTACCTTTCTGTAGAGAAGTGACATCTACTAAGCCTTTTCTTTCAGATCTTGCTCCTTTTCTATGATTTTTCAGTCATTCTCCATGATCATCCCAACAAGTGTGAGCACCTGAATCTTGTTCATAAAATCATGAAAACAAATTACAGTAAATCAAGCCTTTGCAGAACCCACGATTATTTATTTGAAACAAAGAAAAACAACAAAAGTTCCTTTTTAATTTACTATCAATAGATGTATATTTCTGTCTTATGAAATTATAACTCATTTTTCACATGAAAAGTATTCTAAAAAAGTTATCAAATTTTATGTTTTAAAGTTGATAATTGGTTCAAAAGTTACAGTTTTCAGATGACACTTCACTCTGTAAGACAAGAAGGATCATTCTATAAGCCTTAAATATTTTTTTCCTACAGTTACCATGTTAGGTAGAATTGCTGTACTTTTCTTAATACTATAATCCCATTAAAGATGGAAATTTCTTATCTATGTTTTTCTTTTTAGTTGTTGTTTCATTGTATATATGCTATCAAAACGATCTGACATCACTATACTGAACACCAGCTTCAGTTCCTGTAGGAGGCAATCTTTATCTTTCCATTTAACTGAGACTGTAATCTTTGGCAAGGCCATAAGGCTGCAAAAACATTTATTAAATTAATACATTGGTCTCTGAATACTGCATGATGCCGCAGCATCTGTCACAGATTCCTTTATGCACCAATAGGTGAAGAATGGAGGGAGTTTTGGCTGCAGTCTCTAATACGACATCCACCAGAGAGTAGATATAATAGAGGAAGAAGAAAGCTGGCAAAGGGCTTGCAATGATAACTTTCACACAGAGGAAATGCAGCTGAACTTGCTGACTCTGTTACACAGTTCTGCACTATTCCCTGCCCCATTGGGGCTGTTTCTTGATGGGAAATGCTATATTAAATATTGATACTGTAATTCAAAATAACAATGACTTGTTTTTAACTAGCAATAAATCCAAAGCAGACGTGAAATTATTTCTGTTTATGGATTGAAGAAGACTGGTAATCTGTAATTCACTAACAGCTCAGAAGACATTTCACTTTCCTGTTCTGCATTACTCTTCCGCAAAGTAGTCTCAATCCTACCTCATTAATAAGAAAAAAAAGACAAACGTAAAGTGTTGTTTTAGTAAAATATAATAAAACACCTTCATTAAGTTTTATTTGAAACAGAAAAAATTACTAAAAATTATTCAAAAGGTTCTTTATATTCCTCAGATGTTGAACTGTTAAACATCTAAAAGAAGAAAAACATTTACTTTATGCTGTTGGATGATTATGCTAACAGAAAAAAACCCAACTTCTTTTTATACTAATTTTGTTACAGAATGTTTCATATTTGGAGGTGTCTGAACTGGCAGCAAATCTGGAAAGCAAATATCTTTTTCTAGTCTTCTAAAGAAATTATTATTAAGTCAATATTGCAAAGTAGATGCAATCTCTTTGCCTTGTTCATAGTAATACTCTAGAATTCCTCTGCAGCCACAAAGATCAATGGAATCCTGTAAAATTGATCATCTGACTTGTTTAAGATGTCTGTTGCAGAGCTAAATAAAACCTGATTCATACTTATTTATCATCACCAACTGAAAGGAAGCCTAAATCACTTGTTCAGTTTTTTACTTCTAAATTTTAGCTCTATAAAAGCTATAAAGGATGAATCTCACTATATTTAAAGCATCAATCTTCAATCTTTTTAAGGAAAAAGAAAAAACAGTTTATAAGAGCTACAAGATGAACACAGAATTAGAATTATTTTTATTAGAATGTTAAATATATATATATACATTACCAACTTGTGTCAAAGATGGTATTAACAGAAATTATACAGTTTCATTGTTCTCAAGCACAGTTCTCCAGGCTCTCTCATCTTCAAAAACTGCATTTGTATACAAACAAACCCAACAGTTCATGTGAGATTTTGATTTCAACTTCCACCTCACTTACTTTAATTAGCTAATCACACTCTGGAATGCACATTTCTTGCACGCAATAAAAACATTTCCAAGTATCAAAATATAGCTCCTATATTTAGCATGCAGTCAGCACTTAATCAAAAAACAATAAATATCATCATGACAATATAATAATGTTTTAGAATTACATGCATAAGCAGAAGAGACAGTAAGTCCTATGAGTGGGATAATTATTCTACCTTTCCTTTCTCTACAACTGGAATGAGATGACATTATATAGTAAAATCTTCTGCCCTTCAGATTTTTTGCTTCCTGTTATTTTTTCAGCTACTCTGAAGTCTGAAAAATTTAAACCTTTTGAGGTCATATTTCTATTTAAATTCAATGACAAAATGTTATGAGTTTATTAAAAAAAAATGGAATGTCTAAGGTTTGCAGTCAGAAAGTGCTTACATGTGAACCTGTAAATGTCAAGGGACTGAGCATTCCTTCTGCTCATCAGGAAAAACCTGCAAGAGAAGGATTAAAAGACTTGATTATAAGACCTGATAGAAAAAGAAAATACTAGGGTAGGTGTGCTGGTAGGTATGCTGGGATAACTTTCTTCACACAGCTGGTATGGGGATGTGCTTCAGATTTGTGCTGAAAACAGTGCTGATAATACAGGGATGTTTTAACTGGTTTTGAGCAGCTCTGACAAAGAGTCAAGGCCTTTGCTTTTCACCCCACCAGCAGTCAGGCTTGGGGTACACAAGAAGTTTGTCGGGACAGAACAAGGACACCTGGTTCCTGTTGACCTGAGGCATATTCCATACCATATGACCTCATGTTCAGCATATAAATCTGGGGGTAAAAGGAAAGGCATTCAGAGAGATGGCATTTGCCTTCCCAAGTCAGCGTTGTGTGTGATGGGCTCCTGCTTTCCTGGGGATGGCTGAACACCTGCCTGCCCATAGGAAATCATTAATTAATTCCTTATTTTGCTTTGACCGCATGTGGTTTTTGCTCTTTTAAATTCGCTTTATCTCAATCCTCATGTTTTCTGACTTTTCTTCTTCACTCCCACTATGGAGGGAGTGAACAAGTGGCTGTGTGAGGCTCTGTTGCTGGCTGGGGTTAAATCACAGCAGTAACTGATATGCATTAATGGGAAAGACATGACAGCTATGTTAGGTGTGCATTAATGGGAAAGACATGACAGCTGTGTTAGGTGTACATTAATTGTTAAGTGTGCATTAGTTTATTTGTATATTAGGTACACTGAAAATTAAAATTAACACATATGAAATTTTCATGAGCAAAGCAGCCTTGACTTGAGGAACTTCACGAAGTTCAATTCTCTGTGAATTAACATGTAATTTTAATTACTGATTCAGCTATTAACAAGGGAAATTAATTAAACCAACACTTAGAGAAACTACCTTTCTATTTGTTCTCCAGGCTCTGCTTCAGTCCAGCACTTCTCTCCCACTTGCTCAATTTAAGTCCCTTTCTTTTCATCACACATAACACCCAGTTTCTTCCAGGCCCTTTGGTGATGCAGTGGTCAGTGTAGAGTAGTCTATTTCTGTTCCTTGCTTCTTACTGTTCTCCTGCCTCAGCATGTGTCCTTCACAAGCCACGGTCCTTTTTGTGGTGTCTTTGATCTCACATGGGTCCTCCATGTGCTTCAGTTTCTCAGAGCATCCCTCTTTCATTCAAGAGATCTTCCTTCAGGCCATTTTCAGTTATGTCCCCAACAATATCCCCTTGCACATTCTTCCCAACCTGTCTCTTTACTTCCCTCCTCACAGGTCCTTTTCTGAGATTCCTCCCCAGCCTCCTCTCACCTTTCTTCTTTTCTGTTGTCTCCTACCCCTAGCAGATGCAGCTATAACTCTTTAACAACTTCTCTAACATTCATTGTCACATTATAGGCCCATGTAGGAACCATCAAATCAGTATTTGACTGTCTTTAAGAATGTGAAATGGAAGCAAAATTCAAACTTATGAGTCACTCCAAAGTGTGAATCAAACATTCCTCTTCTGAAAGACATTAGTGAGAATTGAGGAAAAAGAACAAGGCCTCCAGCCATCTGAAGCCTTGTTCTGAGCAATCTCTATTACTGCCTGGTAAATGGCAAATTTAGATCTTCTTGATCTATAAATTGCATTCAGGCTTTGATATTTCAGTGAGGGACGTATCTGTTCTCTCTGACTGTCTTGAAAATCTTTGGAATACCTTTATGGTTAAATTTTCCACAATTTATTTAATATTTTGGGAAAAACCTCACATCACTAACAACAAAAAACACCCCCCACCCTCCTTATGTTTACTTTTAGTGTATTATATGAGATTTTATATAGGAACATGCTTGTCCTTGTGAGAGAAAAGCATTAATTAGACAAACATGAACAAGATTGTCCATTTCATTGAAGATATCTTAGTTTCTTGAAACACTCCTCATTCTGTTGCAGGAATATAGCTGTTAGTAATAATTTCTGCTGAGAACAATTCCTGATACCAGTGAAGAACAAATAGGAGGCTGAAAAAAAGATTCCTTTAAATCTAGTCTAGCTGTAGTAGGGAGAATGTTCACAGCTGAGCCTAAAACCTGATTATCTACAGTCCTGGTGGGCAAGCAATAGTAGAAGGCTTGACTTGATAGAAGAGAGAGATAAGGTAAAAATATAGTTTTTGGTAAACAGCTGAAAATATTTTTCAGCTGAAAGTATCATGAGATAATAAAAAGTTGGCATTTTATGATGCTTTCTGTTTTTTGGGTTTTGTGGGTTTTTTTTTTCAATGATAGAGGGCCAGAAGATTGGTTTTTCTCAATTTATTGCAAGAAAATGGAGAATAACCTTCACAAGGATTATCACAACTTAGTAGGATTGAATATGGTGAAAAAAATTTTATCTTACACTTATAGTGTGTTTCCAGAACATTGACCTGCACAGGTCATTATTTAGCTGATTAAAAGATTACAACAGAAAATCAGAAATAGGCAAGTAAATTCATGTACTGCTTTCTGCCTGCTGTTGTCTAAAGGGCAGTGGGAAAAAAAAACCCAAAAGCAACAAACTAGCAAAAACCACTACAGAAATACAGACATTTTAAGATAAACCCAATGCATTGGTTCACATGCATATCCCATTGACTGTGAGGGCTGGTTTAAGCACACATGTCTGTGTGCCCAAGAAAGAGAAAACTGAAAGTGTCTTACTGTAGATTTTCAAACAGCCTACTCAAGTTCTGAAGTGATATGAGATGCAACCGAAGTAAAGTTTCTCACTTCAGTGAGATTTTCTTATAAACCACAGAACTGATGAAATTGAAATGAGAGGGTCCATTGTATTTTGTTCTTTTTCTTTAACAAGGGAACTTTTATGGCTTTAAAAGAATTCATATCCTGTCTGATCTGGTTATACAGATATGCTTTCAGTAGGACTTTTTGCATAGTCTCCACACCAATTTAGCTTTAAAAATTCATTTAATATCAATTTCATTCAGGCTTATATAGTTTTAGAAGTATTAGGTATCAATATCATGTAACAACATATCCTAGAAAAATTAATTGTAGGAAAGAAGCCTGATGGGGAACAGCAGACTTCTCTGAGTATAGTCAGGGTCATGAAAATAGCTGACCTGAAACTGTGTCTGTTGTATCAATCTGTTTCCCATCTGCATCATTATTTTTTTTTTCATGGTGGAAAAAATGTATTTATTATTGAAGTTTACCTGTGTCATAAGCATAAAGAAGAGAGAATTAAATTTAATGGAAAAAAATAGAAAAAAAGATGATTAGGATTCTGAGACATGCAGCAGAAAAAACCTTCACCACAGTCTTGAAACCAAGTTGTTTTGCCATTCAGAGCTTTTTGGAATTCAAAAGCATAAAACTCAGCAGTTACATAGTTTTAGTTGCTGGTTTGCTGCAAAATTCCTCTATGATGTTGGCTAAATCACCTGTCATCTGTTGACACATGGCTTGACATCTATCCCTTTCTTTACTTTTCATATGTTGATAATAATGTTGATTTATTTAACAGGAATGCAGTGATGATTAATTAGTTACCTCAGAAAACAAGTACTTATGAATTATGAAGCATCATCTGCATACAATACAGGGGGTTTTTCCCTTAACACAGGTTGTTAATTAGCTGCAAAACTGCTTGGCAAACATTTGACCTGAAATTTTGTAGAAAAGGTTATGTGAGATCTTTACAATTCTTTTTTTTCTTTTCTCCCTCTTTACAGAAATACTGTAAAGCAAGAAAAATTGTAATGCTAACCTTGCATTTTTTCATAATTTTAGATTAACTTTTAATTAGATTAGATATTGACCTGACAGATATGTTGTACCTTGATAATCATTACATGTAATCTATTAAACATTTGTAAATTTCATGTAGGTGATTCAACAGAGATTGATGCACAGAATTCTGTTGGGTGTGGCAATAAAAGTTCAAATGTTTATATTATGGTTAATTATGAAATTATGCTGGGTGTTTGGACAAGCCTATTGCTGTATGCAAAGGAAAATTGGCATGCAGTGAAGTATTGTTAAGTGTCTGAATATTTTCCTATCTGGCTGGTTTAGTATCTGGAATATATCCTTTAAATATATCTTTTTTTTTCTTTTTTTTTTTTTTTAAATTTTTTAAATACTAGAACTGCACCTAGCAAAGATAATTGAAGCAGGAGACAGCTTCCTAACAGTGCAGCTAAAAGCGAATAATTAAACTGGAGCACATCTGGTGCCTTGCACATATAGAGAGTTATCAAGTTCCCCAGCTTTAGTAACAGGATGCCTAGATGAAGTAACCAAATTTCTAACAAGTGATTATTCATTTGTTGAATATCTCTAATAAGGCTAGAAACTCGTGGTTGTTTTTTTTTTTCGGAAGTTAGAACAGTCAGCCTTTGGCAGTAATATACATGTTATTTAATTAAAGTATTTAGTAATTTATTATACTTTCATTTGTGAGTTACTCAAATATTACTCAGTCATATCTAATGTCTCACTAAATAGCAAGTGATTCTAAATGTTCTAAAACTTTCTGCAAACTTAGGTCCAAGGTGTTCTATTAATAAGAAATTTTATGAAAGAACCCTCTTTCTTCATAAAACCTAGTTTGCCTAATCTATTTTAATAAGTCTATAACTTGATAAAGCTTGTATTATACATCAGAAGAAGGTTTCTCTCTTCTAGGCTGAATATAGGAAATAAATCAGTATATAATTTTCAATAAACTTCATCTATTATTACATCTCTAACAGAGTTTTCTATCTTTTTTACAATACTTTTTCCTACCTTTGGCATTCCCATCCTAAATGGCTTGATTACATTAATTAGCTGCAACCTGAAAAGAAAGACACAGAAAATTCTGTAACATTTTGTTTTTCATCATTCTTCAGTAAAATGAAAAATATAATTTCTTGTGTATTTATGAATGGAGATAAATTTAGACAACTTCAGACTGACAGAGATGACATTTTCAGAAAGTTGTGAGTGACTGAAGAATTAGTCTATGTTGGCTCTAGTTGCTTAAGGTCAGCAATTAATAAACAGTGTTTATACAGTATGTGTCCAGTTAAAGTTTCCCTCATTGTGCTCTGACCTGACTCTGGCATAAGACATATTGACATAACTGGTGTACTTCAGAATAAATGCAGGTTTATTCACTTTGTATTTGGACAATACAAATGTTCACCTGCTTCCTATATACACCAAACAACAGTTTAGTCATTCTTCAATTTCCTAAGTCACTGTCTACTCCTAATTAGGTCAGTGACTAGTAGGTATTCAACAAACTGTACCAGAGACACCATCCAGAGTTACCCCTTATTTCTACCACACCTCACTGTTAGGTAAAAATGGAAGAATCTGGTTCTCCTGAGCAAGTTCTTGGAATACACCGCTAGAAGTGTTATTCTTCATTCTTAGTCAAATCAGATTCAACTCCTTATCTACACTGACAAGAGAGAAAGAAGAATTATTATGATTATAGAATGATTATATGTTAAATTTTAATGAAGGAAGTTATAACCAATAGCTCAAACCCTAACATAGCACTGAGTTCAGACATACAGAGAAACAATCCACATCAGGTTTCAAATGCCATCATGTCTCTAAGTACTTCTTTGCACATCCCAAGACAGAAAAAGAAAAAATTATAATCTTTTTTTAGAAAACTCATTTAAATATGTAAGTAGTGAGTAATAATATCTCTAAAATTAATAATATTATAATTTTTTATTTCTTGAGAGCTTTTTGTATAGGTCAAAGGAAGTGTTTCTGCCTCTCTACTCCACTCCTGTGAGACCTCATATGGAGTGCCGTGTTCAGCTCAGGACAGGAAGGATGTGGACATGTTGGAGTGAGTCTAGAGGAGGGCCACAAAAATGATAAGAATGGAATACCTCTCCTGTGAGGAAAGGCTGAGATAGTCAGGGGTTGTTCAGCCTGGAGAAAAGAAGCCTCTGGGAAGGTATTATTGCAGCCCTTCAGTACTTAAAGGGGAGTACAGGAAAGATGGGGACAGATTTCCTAGCAGTGCCTGTTGTGACAAGATAAAAGATAATGATTTTAAACTGTGGAAGCTTTGATTAAGATTCTGCATAAGGAAGAAGTTTTACACAGTGAGGGAGATGAAACACTAGAACAAGTTGCCCAGAGAGGTGGTAGATGATTCATCCCTGCAAACGTTCAAGGTCAGATTGGATGGAGCTCTAAGCAACCTGATCTACTTGAAGATGTCCTCGCCCGTGGCAGGGAGTTGGACTAGATGACCTTTCAAAGTCCCTTCTAACCCAAACTGTTCTGTTGATTCTTCAATTCTATAGGTTTTCAGTAGACCTGAGTGACAGAGGTCTCACAGCACATTAAAATTCTCCTCAGTTTATCATCACTTGGAATGAACCTAAGAATACTAATCTTATATTTCTTTATGTTCCATTCTGAATCAAAGTCTACAAGGATCCTTCTATTTCTTAGCAGCACTAGTATTCCCAAAATATGTGGTTGCAGCTACACACAAGGATATAAACATACTTATAGAAGCAAGTATTGAAAACGTTGTCCCTCTGTGATGGATGTACTCAAGTCATTAATCAATCTAGTGGTAATTCTGTACCATCTCCAAAAGGGATAGAGGCCTAAGCCAGTATTGGGCATATCTAGATCCAATCTGTTCTCTGAAAACCCATGAAGAAATGGTCACAGAGTGAGTTTGGAGCACCAGCCATGTGGCTGACATGTGAATGGTTTTCCAAGGCTCATTTATCAAGGAACAAAATTAAGAAGTCTCATGCATACCTTCTCATTGCATGAAGCTAAGGACTTTATTCCATAAATATGACAGCCTAGGCAAGCTTTCTTTGAACTCTTCCTGCATCTGAGCTGGGAGATGTCTCTGAGCTGGCTGCTGTCTCCTGAGGTGGGACACCTCTCAAGGTCACTCATTGATGGAAATACCTCTTATAAACTGTGGATCTTTGGTCAGTGACTGACATCACATAGACCCTTATATAGCATGCTAAAATTCTGTATTGATAACTCTAATTTTGTCCTGATGACTTTGATTCTCACTTGGTAGTTCTGAATCATTTTTACGTTATCTGTGAAGTAAGTAATACAGTGAACATTGTAATCAAACTCTGTTAAATAACACTTTTTTAATATCATATTTCAATATAAGTAGTTTTGCTGATACTTTTGTTGATGCTTCTTAGAGTCATCTAAATCATTCATTTGTGAAACCCTCTACATCACTGTAGATTTTTTTGTCTTTCATGAATGAAACATATTGTCTTTCACCATTACAATATACAATGATGGATGTTGATTGTTTAACAACACCTTGCTATCACAAATTAAATTCAACAGTAGGAAAACAGACAACTATTTGCATCTGTTTGTTTTGATTTGATTTAGTTGTTCATCGAATTTACATTGATTTAAAATTTTGGAAGTGGGTAACAAATGTACAAACACTTCTGGCATCTATTCTCAAAGTATGAGCTGAGGCAGTGGTCAGTGGAAAGATCCTAGGCAATTTCATTCTTTGATAGAAATTCTGGGAAAGCCCAAACTTCCTTTGCAAGCTTGATGCTAATGCTGTATTTCTCTCTTACATTTAACTCTGCCAAAACCCAGCATCTGCTCCCATATAGGGTGTTGACAGTTGAAGCATTTTTCCATTGTGTTGTAACTCTGCCGAGACCTGGCATCTGCTCACAAATAGAGGTGTTGACAGTTGGAGCTCTAGCACTTTCCCTTTGTGCATCAACTCTGGAAATCTGGCATCTGCTCACACACACAAGTTTTGACAGCACAAACTACAGTCTAACACTAAGCTACTCCAATGCAGGGGAACATGTGTAGTCATAATTTTGGAGAGAGACTACTTTCACATGACATCAAATCCAAGAGATCAGAAGATAAAGTAGGTATAGCGCTTGGAGCATCTTTTAGTGAGCAGAAGTCTTCACAGGATCAGCATATTATGATCTATATGGAGAAATTTTCCCTCAAAACAGGTACCAGGAGAAGGTGAACCAGCACTCCAAAGACTCAGCTTTACACCTTTTCTCCATGACTTAGGGGTTTCCTCTGTGAGTCCTTGATGCTTGAGTAAGATCATCTCTGTTTCTTGTTATGCTGAACAGCAGAACTACTGTGATCTTGTTACTTTCTGTTGGAGCTTGTCTTGAATCCTCAGTCATTTTTAACGTCTTAGTAACCTTTCCTGTACATTTTAATGGCATCTGCATGAGAAACAGACTGAATTATAGTGCAATTACTTTAACATTTTTTTTTTCTGAACTATGATGTGAAAGCAGAGTCCCTATACTCTATTTCAGGAAAAACAGATGACTGAGTAAGTCAATTCTCCCAGATGTGTTTTGCTCAATTTTTTTATTGTTATTGTTTTTACAACTAGGTTTGCAGAGATTTATTTCTGTAATAAAGTTTATCATTTATTATAGAAAACAGTTCAAAAGGATTCTTAGATGTCTTACTCTTAAGGTACTAAATATAAACCAAAAATTCTACGACAAACAACATTTTTCTTTAGATTACTTCCTTTGAAACAAATTGGCAAATTGAATGAGAAAATTAAGCAGTTCTCAAGAAAGCAAACAAAATTTTTTTGTGTGACATCATTACTTCGACAGTACATAAGTACCATATTGGGAATATGATGCTTTTTAACTATTCTTGTCCTAATCTCAGATTTTAAAAAGGCTTCAATTATATTGTGGACACAAAAATAAAACTAATGGAAGTAAATACATAAAACCAGAAAAACTTAGCAAACAGATTCTCTCTGAAAATAAAGCTTTGACATATAAAAAATTAAATTTAGATATGTTCATATTAATAGTTATTTTTCTTGAACCTAGGACTACTGCATTAATATTTTTCTACTTGAGATTCAGTATTAATTTGTACATGAAAACAGAAAACCCAAGATGAATAAGCAGGGATTAGGGGTATTAAATATGTCATGCTTTGAAAGGTTTATAATAGGTAGTTTTTAAAAGGTATTACAAATTGATTATCTGCTGGACTAGTTTCACAGTCTTTATGATGTAGCATGTGAAAAATATATGCCAGAGTTATACATTGGAATCTTGCTGCTATAAGTTACATTCTACTATTTTGATATATTTACTCACAAAACTTTATCTCTAGCTATGCATAAATGTATACACATACATGTATATTTATCTCCTATACAGATGATATACATACACATGTGCATGTGCAATTCTAAACAGTTTTCATTTTTAAAACTTAATAAATTTTGCATATGAATTTGTAAACACAATGCCACATAAGACTCCTTCCACCATGTTTTTTCATCAGCACATGTTGTCCTGGGTAATGTTAACACAGGTCAAGATGGAACCATTTTGTCTCAATCAGAAAATCTATGCCTCTTTCATTGCTGTAATTTCAATCCATGACTTACATCAGACAGTTGTTTGTTAACTGCTCCACACAGAGAGATGATTCAAGTGGTGTCTAGCCAGCCACCCAAGAGCTGGATGGTTGCCTGGAGACTAAATTTCAGTGTTCAGAATCTGCCTCTTTTAACAGGAAAGAACAAAAAACTGCAGCTCACTCTAAAGAGGATACTAAGCAACCACAGACACTTGTCAGTTTTAAGAGCTATTTTTAAGGTATGCTGCATCCTGAAATTACAGTCAAGCACAAACTAGAACGTAAGAGTTTGTGCATGTTCACCATACCTCTCATCTTGCTAATAAGAGATTCAGAGCTCAAATGAGACATTTTCGTGATTGAGCCACATCTTGCCTATATCTCCACCTTTCCACTGTCACCATAAAACTCTGCCCCAACTTCTTATTGTATGTCATAGGATAACTCTGGTTGGAAGAAATCTGAGGAGACTGTGTATTACAGTTCCCTGCCCAAAACAATGGCAGGTAGTTTTGCTCTTATCCATCACATCCTGCCACAGAGGCCTTCAACCTTGTTACATGGCTGAATGTTTATTTCAAAACAAAAATCAAAATAAAATTGAGTTTATAAAACTTACCAAATGTAGTTTCTAAGGATGCTATACTGAGACAATTCTGATGAGCAACATAACACCGCACAAGATATGTTTTCTGCAGATGTTCTCTGAAACTATAGACAAACCACAAATGAGGCTTTCCAAACTTCTTCACTGAATAAAGTGCAGTGATTCTATGACCAATTTCTATGATTTAAGTCTAGCCAAATGCCCTTTTAAAGCAAAACAAATTTTGACTATTTATGCAAATAGAACAAGTATTTTGAAAATGTGTTAACTTAATTGTTAAATAAAATCAGCCCCATATCAACCCCCAAAATTGTCAGTGTTGAATCACAGAGCATTTTAGGAAAATTAGAGAAAAAACCAGCATGTTCCCAATCTGGGCATTTCCCTATAGTCATATTCCATTAATTTTACTTTTTTAAGGCTTTCATTTTGGTTTGTCTGTGTTTTGAGAGGAACTTGCTGTCCATTTTCAATGAGGATTCTGTTCAGGTATTTCAACACAGTTACTTTTGCTTTACTGTATGACATAAAAATGCTATTGGTCATCTTTTTTGATATGAATGAAAATACCTTTCTCAAAGCAGCTACGACTGAGTGCTCCTTGCTCGCCACTTCAAAGTAAGCTGGTCTTATGGAATACCAGCTGCTAACACTTCCTCTCTTAAGACCCCCAAACTGGCTGTTTCTATTTGCACAGAAGTACCTCTGTAGAATATGAGCGACTGAAACATACCCGACACTTCTGTAGAACTGCCAGGCTGGGTGACCATGTCACCTTGGTTGACCTGAATCAGATGTCTGGAGTCCCTCTGCAGGGACATTGCAAAAAGTGAGGAAAACCATTATACTCCTGGTTAGAGATACATTTGAGGTTGCAGTTAAAGCTGAGAAACTTTACATTGTACCCAGGAAATAGGAGACCCTGTCACAAAGCATTTAAAAAACAGTCTGTATCATTAGTTATCTTCAAAAAACACAGTTTACCTTATTAAAGATGCAATATTTTAACAAAAGAAAGATGCTAGAACTCACATGACTACTTGTTCCATGTCACATTTTTCAGTTTCATTAATATATTTCTTCTAAATGTCCCATCTACTGAAATTCTCCTTACTGATTTAAGGGAATCATTGCAGTAGTAGAAAAAATAATGCTTCCCTATACATTGTTCTAAGAGATACAGAAAAGGTGGATGTTAGAGTAGAAAGCAAAATTCAAGAGACCAGCCGTACAAAACAATTTAACATGAAAATCACTCAAAAAATTATAAATTACAGTCTTATATACTTCAATTTTTACAAGTTTCATTCATACTTTTTGTGGTGGTTTCTCCTGGAGAGCTGCTTACTGGCAAGCAGTAAACCCCAGACCAACCGAGACAGTTTGTGTGAGTTCCTCAGATCAGCTGGCTGAGCATGGATAAGGCTTGGAAATGAAAAGCGGACTTCTGCTGTGGGTTTAGAAGATGTTTATTCGGGTGCAGCTCCACGTGCAAAAAGCACGGCCTGGCCTGTCCTTCTCCTATTTGTACCCCAGGACACAGCCTGAGGCAACAGGAGAATTCAGGCCAATAGACAGAAAGGGAGGAGGTTCCAGAGGGGGACACAACACACAACAGTTGAAGAGGGCAGGTGTCTGAGCACCTGGCCGAATGGGAGATGATCTTCCTCAAGTTACCAGGGTGATTGACAAGGGGCTCCCCTCTGGGAGATATCATGGGGATTTGGGAATGGGTGAAGGGATTTAGGAAGGAACATACCAACACAAAATAAATAAAATACATATAAAACTTTGAAAGGCTTAATCATGCATTGCAACAACTTTTTGCACTTTTGTGACTTCTATATGGAATGCTAAATATGATTTTTGCCATAACTGAAAAAAAATCCCAACTGTAGGCTTCTTATTGAATTGCCACATTTTAAGGACGTTTGTGGCACATTGGCATGATTTCATTTGTTTTATGTGTTTTTAACAACTGACTAGTAGTCAAGTTTCTATGAACTGATCCAACTGACTAGCTGAAGCTCTGTGAGTAGATTACATGCTGAAGACCTGACAAACCTAGGCAATAATTTTGAAACCAACAGCAGCCCTTTATACCAGCTGAAGCTGGGAAAGGCCAATATACAACTTTCGAATTTCAGATGGGAATCAGTAAGAAGGAAGTAAACTGTGATGAAGAAACATAAAATTAAAAAGATCCCAAGGCTCAGGAAGAAAGAGACAACACCAAGAGCTTTAAAATCCCTCTTTGCATAGAATATGTTATACAGTTGAGTAGCTAGGCATCCCACCATTTCCCCCCTCAAAGAAAACTAATGCTGCTGATAACAGGAGTCTGGACAATGAAAATATGAGGCTTAAACCAAAGAAGAGCAGAAAAACTGAAATTATTTGTATAAACATTTAAAACATATTACTGACAAAACTTTTATGTATTGGTCTGGGCCATGAGAATTGTTGTAACTATACTACTTGGTGCATTTTGACGCGATTGCCAAGTTTTTACTAGACAAATAGCAAATTCTTGGGTGTGTATATATATGCAAAAATGTAATTTTCTTGTCTAAGGGATGCAAGATATTTAATATCATTGTTAAAGCTATCAAATATTTAAAAAGTCAGACCTAAATATTTTTCAAAACTCTCTCTCACATTTGGGGATAATGCCTCAACGTTTTCACATAAATTTATTTCACCAACAAAGTTACATCACTTTTAAAAAAAAATATATATATATACGGATTTATTAAACATGTTTCCTTTTACTTCCTTTTTTTCAGGAAGACACCCAGGCATCTCTTTGATATAGGAATTAGCTGTGTGAAAATTTATAAATTACAGAAATATAAGGAATTGTTGTCTATGGATGGATAGTGTACTTTGGAAAGAATATCTCATTTTTTGGATATGTGCCAAGTCATATGTGAAATAAGACTGCCAAATACATAGAGAAAAGACAGAGTCATAGTTAAAGCAGCTGAAATCTGTCTGAGGACTTGGATTTGATTTGCTGCTTTCTTATGATTTCTCGCATTCAGTTTTCTTCTTTACTAACTTTTATAACATGATAGTGGTAAAATTTTTAACTATTGAATTTGAATAACAAAACTTTCTAGTTTTCTGGGCTCTAATTGGAATCAGTAGGAGATTTAAAATGTGTAGTTAGCGGTATTAGGCTAGGAAAGGAACGTACAGACACACAAAATGAGAGTGTGCTTTTCACTGTAATTTTATTGCATGTCATTTAAGCTGTGAAATGGGAGTAATTACATTACCTTATTTTGGGAAAGCTTAGTAAAAAATAAGTCATTGTTCAAGTGATAGATTTGCAGGAAAAAAAGAAAGTGCATTCACAGCAGAGTAGAAATAATTTATGTATGCAAACCAAGAAGCATGCACCACCATGAGCAGAAAGCAGTCTCTTTTTAGGCTGATATTGTTGGCTTTGTTGGCTCAGTGATTCAGGTGTAGGATCATAGCAGAGGAAAACTTGGCCAGGGTTTACGTAATGAAAGACTGTACCAGACTGAATTTGTACTGCACAACTGACTGTCCTGGACATGGCAACTGGAAACTCCCTGGGCCAGGAAACAGCACCAGAAGAGGCCCTTCAGGGCAGCCAGGCTGGGCCTCACTACACAGACTGTCCTGCTGCGGCCATCCAGGCACCTCAGCCCCATCCTCAGGCACCTTCCTGGGCCCAGCCAGGCCGGGGCTGGGCTGCGGAGTCGTGGATAGCCCCGGGTCAGCCGTGGCCATGACCAGCAGAGCCCGGCTGCAGCAGTGCAGGGACAGAGCCTCACGGTGCTGGGGGCGGAGGTACGGCCCTGAGCCCTGGGCAGGCAGACATGAGGAGACCCAGAAGGGTCCCAGGGTCTGATGGGCTCTGGCATGAAAAATGAGATAACATAAATGACATGCAACACCTTTTATTTCTGATGTGAATGCTTGACTTATCAGACCATATTATTAGGTTATTATATCTGTGTCATAAACCTGTGATTTTTATTTCAAAAAAATGTTATGTGGACATCTTTGCTACTCTGCATTGAGGTACTTTTCATGGATAGGAACCATGTCATGTTTCAGCTGCCCACCTTCCTCTGTTCACTGAAATAATGTTAATAATCCTTCTAGCAAACTAATTTTTCTTTGTGAACTTTCCTGAATTCTGTCAACTTCTTTGTTAATTTCTGTCTTTCTTACAAATCGCCTTGTCTTTTCTTTTTTTAAATCCTTGAAATATTCAGAATAGCAGGTTAGGTTGTATGTATTTCCTCGTCTTTACTATCAAAGTGTATTCAGATTTTTACCAGCAGTATGTATTTCATTTTCTGAGCTATTTTTGGCAATGCATCCTTTCTTACACTCTAGTCTGCCAGACCTTTATGTTTGTTCCCTGTTTTTATGAAAACCATTTTGTTTTCTCCTGTGTATCCTGTGTGTTTTCAACCTCGAGTTTCCTGAAATCTTAAATCTGCTTTCATATGCCATATTCTGGCTTTTACATTTTCTTTTTTCAGTTAATTTCTGTGGAGTCTTCTATTGAAAAATCATATCTCAAATAACATATTTCTTGAGTATTTCTCCTTGGTTTTATCTCTTACTTTCTACTTTTATATCTTTTGTATTTCCCAAAGATTTTCATAATGTATTTTGCTTCTTTTGAATCTGTATAATTTGCTACCATACTCCTTAAGTAAATGACTTCAATTTTTTCAAATTCACAATGGCATTTCTTCTATACTCCTACGTGATTTCAATTTTGATTACAGAGAGTATGAACTCCATAAAGGTTTGTTAGAGGGTTTGTTTGGGTTTATTTCTGTGCTTACTACTATCAAAGCTTTATAAAGAGGAATTTATCTTCCAATGTAGGTTATCTGCTTCAGCTTCTGTAAATATCTCAATATCCACATAATTTTATGAGGCTTGGCTTTCTTAGAATATCGTCTCGTTTCCTTTTGGTATGCTAATAAATTGCACATCAGTTTTCCTGTGTTGAGTCTGTATCTCTGCTGGTATCACTACACATTTAGTGTTCAAAAATCTGTCAGCCATGAGTTTTGGCTTGGAGGAAGCTTGCTCAGAGCCTGGATAATAAGTAATGACACATGATTTACATTTTGATTGAAAGATCCAGCTCAATACACTCCATATGCATGCCAATTGGTATGATCTGGCAGGAAAGCTGGTCAGCTTTTCATTTCCTTTTGTCTTCCCTGGCTGAAGACAAATGTTTCATAAACCATATTATTTCCCAGAGAGAAAAGGTCAGTTAGAATACTAAGGGCATTTTCAAGGACATCTTCATCTCCGCCTCTTATTTTTAGTCAATGAATCATGTCTTCTACATCACTGCCCATGCAGTGAAGATGAAATGCAACTTCTAATGTACTTTCGATTTTAGTGCATCCAACATTTATGTGCTTACTCATTTCCAAGACTGTTGAACAACATCTCTGTCCTAGTGACAACATTGTGCTTGAAATAGAGTTATTGCAAATACCAGATTGCTTTATGTCTCTTTTTGTTCTGGTTCTGCCTCAAAGTTTTTCTTCTTTAGTCTTTATTTCACTGTAATGTGTTAAAAATTTGTTCTTGCTCAATTGTTATGATTTTGTTGCTGCAGATATTATGACCTTCTCTCTTTTACTTAGTGTTAAATGACTTGAATCTCTGTATTAATGACCACATCAAAGTGAACAAAAGTTTTATAATACCATGAGATGGTTGCCTTTGGACAAAGTACCTTTGAAGAGGTGTCTGCCAACAACTGTATTCCCACAGCTGGAAGATAAATGGTCTTCTTGCAATCGTAGAATCACTGAAGGGTCTGTGTTGGAAGGGATCTTTTTTTTTCCCTGGCATTTTGGGTTTTTGTTCCAGTGCGTGTGTGTGTGTGTGTGTGTGTATGTGAGGGGAGTAAAGTCTGACAGTTTAACATCTAACATTTACCTTTTTCCTGTGCCTGGTGGGCATTCTGTCTGTCAATAAACTGTTGGAGTTTTTTTCACTTTCATCCACTAGTACTCACTTCCTGTTCATGGAAAGGGATTTTTGGAACCCTTATAGAGAAGGCAACTCATTCTAGAGTGTTTTCTCCTAAATTTGTTCCTAAACTGAGAAAATGTTCTTGTAAGTAGTCTCTCCCCAGTCAGTCAGCTTATTCTCTTGGGTGCTGATGATTAATTTGGAGTGAAACTTCTCTGCATTACATAGACTTCATTTTTTCTTCTTTTTTTTTTTAATTTTCTCTGATTTTTTTTTTGACAGCTAAAGAGATCAAGATCGTTGTAATTTAGATAAAAGATTAAAGGGATATGTACCTTACAATACTCTGTGGTTCATGAATGTCAATGGATAGGCATGAAGCATCTGGGATAAGTGTCCTCAAGTTTATGTACAAGAGGTTTAAATTGGATATTAAGAAAAAAGAATACTGAAAGAGTTATCAAGCATTGGAATAGGCTTTCAAGGAAAGTGGTCAAGTCACCATTGTTGGAGATTTTGAAAAGTCTTAGAGATATGGCACTTAGTGACATGGTTTGGCGGTGGACTTGTCCATGTTAGGTTTATGGTTGGGCTCAATAATTTTAAAGGTCTTTTCCAAGCTAAATGATTCTATGATTGCATGTTTCTTGATTATACTGGTGGTTGGATGAAGAGTTTTCAGGAATGAGATCACAGGTGTGTTGGCTGATTGCCCTGTTGGGAAATAGTTCGGTATGTAGTATATTGTTTTTCATCTTCTGATGTTGTCATTTTTATACAGATTGTAAGAAATAGTGCAGGATAGTTGTTCAAGGGTCCCCACACAAATTTCTTATTAAGGGAAGTGACAAATTAAATGAGTCATTTCTTTCAGAATAAATGTGTGTTAATGGCACCTTACTCAACAGAACTCTCTATTAAGTGCATCATGAAGAAAATCTGCTCATTTTAATGACTATAAAATAACTTCAACTCTTTTATTTCTGTCAGAACTGCAGAGTTAGAGGGTACAAATCCAGTATGGATTTTATTTCCAAACCTTATGGCTAGATTTTATTTTATTATTTTCTTGTGCATTGACAACATAGTTGTTGTGAATACCACAAAATGAAAGATAAGAGAGTTGTCATAGCTGGTAAGTTAACTAAACTCTCACTATTTTAGATGGACATGATATTTTATCTGGCAGTCATTTATCCAGAACAGAATATGTGCTTGTAAATCATGCTATTTGATACAAATACACTATCTTCTTGCTCTTAATTTTTGTCCATCGAATACCTGAAAAGCAGAAGCCCTTTTCCACTTTGACTGCTGTTGTTTCCTCAGGCTTTCTCTCATTTCTTGTGAAGAATATGTTCTGTGGAAATACAGTGTACCTCCAGGTCTGCAGCTGACATGTTTACTGTGCAGTTCCTGATCCCATTCCAGCCCCAGGAGTAGTGGCCAAACGGCCAGAACAGGAAGAGGACCTCACATGTCCTAAACAGTAGATGTCATTTCTGTAATGTACCCCATTTCAAGAATCCCACTCAACTGTAACATTTTTGAATGATAATGTGTACTGCGTAATTGCTAAGTTGGTACAATAAAGTTTTTAAACCCAACATCACAGTCTCCCTTCACTGATGAACAAAAATTGAAATACCTTTCCTCCACAAGGCTAATCTAATAAGGAGGGTAAAATTCTTCCTAAAGCTAAAATATGACTAAAATGAATTCTGAAAATAAAGTGCCTGAAGACTGCTTAGCTTTAGTCACAAAGATACTGTGGGGCTTTGGGAGAAGAAAAATACATGCATACATGATGTTACAAAAGTTATTGAAGGAAAGACTCACATTTCCTGTAGGTTCCCTAAGCAGTGAGATGAGGAATAATTTTTTTCTTGTACTGTAAGTTTTTAATTATTTATGTTAATAAAAGAAACACTGGAAAAATACCCTGGGAGGGGTACTCTACATGGAAAATACAGCACTCAGTCTGCAATAAAATCCTGCACAGCATCAGAGTAAAAATCTTGAAATAAGTTTCTTGATTCCTTAGCAAAGTATTAGACAATTAGCCCACTGGAAATGCAAAATGAACAAAGAGGTGCAGCTGGCCACATACTACTGCGTATCTCTGTGAGCCAGCCATTTGTGCCCTTTGACACTTCAGTACCATCCAATTTGGTTGAGTTTCTGTTTGAGTAGGGAATCTCATTTCAGGCTTGCAAATCTTCTGTGCAATGCATAGGACCAAGGTGTTGATGGTGAATGTTCTAGGACTGGTTAGGAAAAAATAGCTTTCCTTTTTGGGGGAAGGAATGAGTGAACGAAATCCTTAATTCTTTTTGATGAATCCTTCTGGCAAGTGATAGTGCTTTTAAAAACGAGAGAGGAAAAAGGAATAAATCTGCAACTTATCATTTTCCTGTCCTGTATATTTCTTTATAATTTATTTCAATAAGTAAAATTTTTTACACAGAAGTATTGTTCTAGTAGTATTTCCTCTTCTGCTAAATGAATAATGGCTATTATTTACTAAGTTACTTGAGATGATTGTCTTGAAATAAAGCTTTTACTCAGAGTAGTATCATTATATGATTCGTAAATACATACATCAAACTGTGATGTGTCTTGGAGGAGCTTGGAGTGGAAACCAGTAGGCACATATGTTGAAAAGTCAATTGAGAAGCCTGTTTTGATCTCTGCTGGATTAGTAATAACTCCCTCTTTCACAGAAATAAATTTTAGGTGACAGTTACATATGTTCTGTTTTAAAAATTAAGTTTTGTGTGATATGTACTGAAAAAGTTTAAAAAATGTGGTAAGTACTCATAATTGCATAGACAGAAATTAAATTAGTTTCTAATTTATATTTTTACTGTTCAAATTATTAGTAAAATTCTACATCCAATGAATATAACTCCCCATTTCACTTCATAGAGAGATAGGAAAGCTCTAAAGGAAGGAAGCAAACTGATGTTCCTAGGCCCTACTAATCACTGAAGTTTGCTGGAGTGAAATGGGACTACCCCAAGAAAACAGAGGGGAAAAGGAAGAGTGATTTAAGATCCATTTTTAGTTATATTCCTTACTTAGAAAATCTGAGTTTACCCTATTTCAACATTACCTTCTTGAAGTTCGTGCTCCAAAAAATGCTAACATCAGAGCTCACTAACCTTTCCAGAATTGGTAGAAGACTTGCAGATTCAGATGTTTCATTTCATGTGTCTGGCTGACTTAGAAACCTCTTAATTTGTGATATTCTCAGAAAATCCAGTAAGGCTGACATTCACTAAGTGATTAAAGTGCATAAGCATGCCTCAGGCAGTCTGTAGGTATTTTACTCAAACAGAATGTCTGAAGAAAAATCACTTAGCTGCTTAAGCACCTCCTCTTTTGCAAGTCTCATGGCTTTCATCAAAATATATTCTATAGTATTCAAAGTGCTAATATAATGACTTACTACTTTAGAAAAATATATAATAGAGATTGCAGACTGGTGTCACCATCCATAAAAAAGGAATACCAGTAATTCATTAATTTCGTCTGTCTCCTATTGGATTCTATGGCTGTTTGTGACCAATCAACTACAATGAGAGAAAATTCAGAGATGATGGGTAAGGGCAGCATGCTTATGAAGCTTAGGGAAGAAAAAATGGACTGACTACTCCTGCTGCTAAGAAAAACAGACTAACACAAAGGGCACTACAGGCTGTCCTTTACTGTATGTGGATAGCTACATTAGTTGATGGGAACATATGGTTGTGTAAATTTTTTATTCTAAATTGTTTCAATAAAAAACAATCAGCAAAAAGAAATGGAAGAGAGCAATAGGCTTGAGCTTGCTCCAAACCATGTATTTCTTTCTTGAGACAGGGGACATCCAGCATCGTGACAGTGAGCATATTATAGAGATCTCTACTAAGAATCACATTTATATCTGAACTGGTATGCTCTGCCAAGTGTAATTTTTACTTTCAGTGTGATTTCAGTGCACTGTAGAATCACTCTTATAAATGAAAATACTGTGCAATGTCAAAAAATTTGAGAGAAGTAAATTCAGTATAAAAATGAAACCATCTACTGTTGCAATGCATGATTAAGCCTTTTAAAGTTTTATATGTATTTTATTTATATCATGTTGGTATGTCCCTTCCCGAATTCTCTCACCCATCCCCTGACCCCTATGGTATCTCCCAGAGGGGAGCCCCTTGTCAATCACCCTGGAAACTTGAAGAGAAATCATCTCCCATTTGGCCAGGTGCTCAGACACCTGCCCTCTTCAATTGTCCTGCTGAGTGTCCCACTCTAGAACACCCAACCCCTTCCCATCCATTGGCCCAAATTCTCCTGTGGCCTCAGGCTGTGTCCTGGGGTACATAAGGGAGAAGGACAGGCTGAGCTGTGCCTTTTGCACGTGGAGCTGCACAATAAACACCTTTCAAACCCACTGCAGAAGCTCGCTCTTCATTCCAAAGCCTCAACCACGCTTCCAGCTAGCAGATCTGAGGGATCCACACAAACTATTGTGGTTGGTCTGGGGTAAGCAGCCTGCCGGTAGCAGCCCCCCAGGGAGAAACCACCACAATCTACCATGAACAGTGAGCCTGCCACCCTCTTGTTTCCAAATAGCCCTCTCCTCCCACCCCCTTTCAAACTGGCCCTGTTCTGAACAGTCTTCTTTTTGATGTCATTCTGAATTTTCTTCATAAGATGCCTATGGACTCCAAGAGTTGTGAATACCAGTTCTAGGAAGGGATTGCCAAATTCTATTCACTGAAATGTTCAGCACAGCACAATTTATGTTTCTGAAGAACTCTGAGACTTCAGAGCTGGTGTCAGTTCTCAGTAAGTTTAAGCAGTCAGGTTAAGCCACTGAAATCCCATTGATCTGAACTCCAGAGCTGTATTTCCAACCTCACATTTTTCTTCATCTTGAAGCTAATGCATCTCCTCAAGATTTAGATTCTGAGATAATTTCAGTGTGTAGAAAGATCAATTTACACTTTTAAAAGCCTGATCATATGATTATGAGCAAAAGCTTGAGGCCATTAATACTAAAGCCTGATTACCCAGGAGGTAAATGAAAAGACCACAAAATCTGTTATTTTCTAAATATAATAAAAATAATGAAATCATCTTTTTAAAAAGTTGTGAGCTTTTCTATCTGCCCAATTACTCTCAACATGTGAAAAAGGTCAACCCACTATTAGTTCTTCCATTAATTATTTTGCTTTTATTAAAAAAACCCTTCAACTGCATTGACTTTGTACAGTACAAGAACAAATTTGAGATTTAACTAAGAATATTCAACATGGTTTTGTACCATCATTTTAGCACCTAAACACCATGTCAAAATGGTAGAAAAAATACACCCCTGAATTTGTGAAGCTACTGCTTCAATGGCTGTTTTTGTACCTTAAAAAGGCATTGAGAAAAATCACCAGCATGCTAAACCTGCTAAAATGAGAGTTGACATGAAGACATGCATTTTGGATAGATATATTCATCTTAACTTTCACATATTGATTAATGAAGGTAATAAATAAATTTTATACAAGCTAACCAGTAATCATAGGAATGTATTCTGCTTACTACACTATACTGAAATGTGTACCATGATGACTTTTTCTATTTTACCTATTTCTCAGAGTAGCCAGCCTAAGATGTCTATGCCAGTTCACACTGTTCTTGAACTTTCTTTTGTATAGACATGCATAATTTTGATATGTGTGTATCTATCTATCTGTCTGTCTGTCTATCTATCCATCCATCCTCAGGAGAGTTTCATCTTATCTAACTATAGACAAATGCAATGAGCCTCAGTGTGGGAGTGCATTTTTCAATTTTAAGTTTAATTCATAAGTTAATGTTCTTTTGTAAAATGGTTTGTTCCTTGTACCCTTTCTGTTACCCACTTTTGGTTTATCTCTGTTTTCTCCCCAGTGACAGTTCTGTGATTGGTTCTGTGTCTTTCCGAGACATTGTAGAAGCCTTTTGCTTTATTATATCTTTTGAAAATGAGTGAAATAGTTAATAATGCTAAACTGTAACATCTCTTCCTCACTGTCTGCTTCACATGAAATAACATGGACACTTCATGGTTCAGAACTGTGGCATCTGGTCCTTTACGTTCTCAGGCAAATGTCTCTCTAGGTAGCACTTTATCATTTGAATTTCAAGAGCTTCTTTTGCAAGCACATTCTCCTTTGGGTTTGCCCTTATTTTTATAGTAAAAGATTAAGCTGTGAATAACATTGGAGTTGCCTCTTGGAATCTTCTATGCTTCTGTTCATGTCCTGTGAGGAAACAAACATTTAAAAACACATTTTGGTAACAACAATAAATTTGGGTGGGTTTTTTTCTAAGTATATTTAGATAAGTATAATTATGATGGTATTAATAATTAGATTTTCTCAGGAATCAGATGTAAAAAAAAATATTTTAAAGTTTTGGGTAGCACTGAAAGACCCCAGTAAACATGTTTTTTAAGCTTGTTTCTAACATTGCCTTCAAATAGAGTTCCACTATGCCTTTCCTGGCTGTATGAACCAGATATTTAAATGTGATGGCAGGTATGACAATAACTGCAATCAGACCTTTTTTCTAAACATCAAAATCAAGAAAGAGAATACAATCTCTGCTTCTTTGTTTTGAGTCATTTTGGATTTGTTTTCATAATCTGATGACAACTGGAACTAAGCCGAACCAACCACAATGTTTAATTTGATGCTCTTAAGTTTTAGGTTGACATTACAACAGGGTAACTTTTAGGGATTCCTAAGTGTAGTGGTAAAAGATACATTTATCTTCACATGTAAATGTGAATGTTAATGTTCAGTTGCAAGGGTTTGGTCCTTAAAAATCTATAGAAAAAATGTTGGAAATTTTATTTGCTGATGGAAAGAAGATCTAGCTTGTTGACCATCAGTTATGGTAAGCAGTATAATATTGCCTTTGGTTATGCCTTAATGTCTGAGGTACCAAAGAATACAAATGAAGAGGGGGTGGGGAGGAGGGGGAGAAAAAAAGAGAGAGAGAGAGAGAGAGAGAGAGAAAGAGAGATCAGAATGGAATGATCACTTTACTTCTCTAAATACCTATCATGGAACTCTGCTTATCAGTCTATGGAGTTTCAGAGGAAGTTCAGTACTTATGATTTATGTCTTATTGCACATGTAAACATGTACAGTCTTCAATAAACTATACTTTACCCTGAAAACATTTAAACATTTACCTAAAATAATGATTTCAGTGCAGTCTTGATCAGGCTTTCATTTGTCTATTATTGCCATCGAGTAGGTAGGTAAGTAGAGTGGGTGGAAGTCTAACAACCTAAATCTTATTGGATACCAGTGCCTCAGAGAAAACCATAAAGATTTTGATAATTATTCTGATTACTTTTATCTTAATATTTTGTGCTAACAGCCAGTATGCTAAAATGTAGAGATGTGTTTTGACTTTTAGTCTACTAAATGGAATACCATTCATTTTGACATTAATACCTTGTTTCTTTTAGTAGGAAACAGAAATGAATAGAAAAAAATACGATCTCTTCACAGTTTTATTGGACTGAACCCTCATGTGCATCATCTTGTTATTATTGCTACAGTACTTATTGCAAAAAAAAACCACAGGCAGACAAACATATACAAAAAGGAAAAAGACAAAGAAAAATACAGAATAATAATATAAATTCTTCATCACCCTGTAGACGGGTTTTTACATCCTCTATCTAGCTTCTCTTTCTTTTCAGTATCACTCTAGGCAATACTTCTTACAGATATTAACAGACTGGGAAAGTCCATGCAGTGCTTTGAATCTACTGATGTACATTTCTTCAACAGAAATTCTAGGCAATTATGAAAGCTGTTCATAGCATTTTATGAATAGTTCATTAAAAAAAAATTCCAGCAGAATTAATTTAAACATGTCCTGTAGGAGAAATTCACTGCAGGTTTAAGTCAGTGCAGCCTCTTCATACATATCTTCTTTCAGTTCAAGGGAGTCAAACCCTATGTGTGCGGCAATGACTGTAATAAATTATGTTTCCTTACCTATGTCTAGATCCAAAACATCCAAACTCATAGTTTTAAGGAACAATAAAAGAATGTATTTAAAGTCAGGAATTTATTGATGGTATAATTGAAAACTTAGCAGTGTCACCAACTTAGTCTGGATCTAACTATTGCAGGTATTCTGATTCAGGCCAGGACAGGGTTAATTTTTGCAGTAGTCAGGAGGGCCATGGCTAGGACCCAGAGGTTATGCTATACATACTCACACACTTTTTTAAGGATGCAGGAAGAGCTGGCTTCTAGGTTGGTGTAGCATGGCTGAACGAAAGGTCAGGTATTTTCTGTTTTTGGGGGATTTCTGTGGGAACAATTAGCCTCTTTCTTGTACCCTCTGTCATTAGTATTGTTCCTGTTACTGTTTGTTTTCTTGTCTCAGTGCTGTTTTCAGTAAATTGTTTTTATCTCGATCTGTGATCTTTACCCTCCTTGCCTCCACTTCTCCACTCCATCCCGATGCAGTGGGGATGAAGAAGGTGGAGGGGAAGTGAGTAAGTGGCACATGATTTAGAGTCTCAGGGGGAGCACTAAATGGGAGAGTGCTATTCCTAAACTATGACAGGAAAAGAAACAATATTTTATGCAGAAAATCTTTCAATACTAACAGAGGTAGAACTGTTACATGTGCACTTCCTAGCTTCTACACTATTGCCTGGTTGTGGACTTGCTCTTCAGCTTCTGTTTCCTGGCCTTAAGGCTGGTGCTTTCATTCCCAGAGTGGTAGGGAAGTTATGGTTGGGTTTCAACCTTTGTTGTTCTTCACTGGAGATAATACGATGTTAGTATACATAGTGGATAATTTCTTCCTCTTTTATCTACTCCTGCTCATTTTTACAGGTCTGCTGACATACTTTTACACCTTGTGTTGGTCTACAGCTTCACATTGCACCCAGTTTTGCTTTATATTGTGGCTTTTACTTGCGTTAGCCAAGAACCATTTTAGCTCTATGTTTGATATTCTTTTACTGGCACCTGCTGAGTTGTTGATAGCTGTGTCTTTTGTTCCAGGGCCTGTGTTTCATGTCCTGTCCTCACAAGGCTGTGCTCCTCTAGGACCATTCTCTGTCTCCACTTCACTAGGCCTGTGCTATCACACCAGGTCTATTTTTCCCTGTAGATTTTAAAAATCCTGCTAATTACAAACAAAGATAAACAAATTAGCCATAGCCTCCCAGTTAGCTACAAAAATTGGTCTTACATGTAAGCCAAGTCACCAAGGTAGGTCAAGAAAAGCTAAGAGAAAACAAACTTGAGAAGGCCAAGTCCTGAGGCTGCACAAATTCAATTCAATGCCTTCCCCATGTTGCAAGCCATAACAATACCAAGCAAGAGTGTAGCAAAGAGGGCATAAAAGTACCCCAAATTTTAAAAGAACAAAAAGCTAATGAAGAGAATGGAAAGTCACTGAGCAAGCAGAGGAAGATGCCATGAAACTCCTACAAAGTATTCACTATGTCCCTTGAAATTTCTCAGTGGCCTATGACATTTAATGAATATGTTGCATCTTTTATAATAAAAAAAGAAGAAAAAAGGGTAATTTTTGGCAAAAGAACCATTGAGATTGGATTCATCTGTAGGTATTCCATAATTATCCTCCTTTCTCTATCACAGACTTGAGAGTACCTCTGCATTGTCTTATCTGTGTCAAGAGACAGCCTTGCCAAATCAATTTTGGAGATACTTTTTTTCCAGTTTAAGTCAATATTGAAAAAGTGTTTGTTTTAGGGAGAACAAAAAACGTGTTATTTCTGAACAGTCTGGTCATCAAACTAAAAATCTCTTGTATCTTTAAAAATTTTGTCAAGTTTTCTACATTGTTCTATAATGTGAATTTTCAAATCCCTGAGGGAAAAAATGTAATTTGGGATGAGGGTGTTCTTTAAAGTCAACTTCTCCCATGCCATTGAAAAAGATACCTATCAGTGCCTTTTACCACAGTGATTTTCTTTGATATGATAATTTGGTCATTAGAGTCGTATCACAGAATATTTACTATAGGAAAAGAAAAAAGGAAAAAATATGGAAGAAACACATTTCAATGTCAATGGCATATTATTTGCACATTTGGAAAATGTTGTGGTTGAGCTCACAAATGGAATTTATGGAAGTCAGTAAAGGCAATTATATACTGAATACAAAATATTCTGTACTGGTGAAATAAAGAAAATGAGGAGAAACATATCTCTACCCGCTAGTGGGTGCCCCTTCCAGAGGTATAAAATTTAATTTCTTCTTTTTCTTTAGAGGTCAATTAATATTTCGCTATTCCATACAAAATGAAGTGATTTCTAAAAAAAAAGGATTTTGAGGTTTTTCCAAAATACATATAACTTTATGGATAGGTCATTACAATGGAAGAAACAGATCCTGATCCTCTGAGATAAAGGTAATTGAACCTGTCTCTTTAGACAAGCAGTGTAATCACTGACATGCAAAGGAACTGATGAAAAAGGATATGAGAGGATCAGGAAGAAAATTATACCCTCTCCTTTGTGGACTGAATTCATAAGATATGTCCATCAATTTTGAAAGAAGAAAGTTAGTTAACTGAAATCTGGAAAAAGGTCGTGTGTCTTGTAGGGCTAAAAAGCTCAGAGGTACACTAATGCTACCTCTAGCTAAGACTGATATTTTCACTTCTACTCTTGCTTCCTCAAGAGTAGATCTGTCAATTCCTTTCTCAGTATATTGAATCCCACTCCTACCTGAATATGTTTCTCTGTGCCTCTCTATAGAACCTAAATTAACAATTTGACTTTCACGAAAAGCATGAATTACTAGAGGTAGACTTAATAAAATAAATGCTCATAATATGTTCTTATTTGTTCATGGCCTGACAGAAAGAAAGCCATACACTCATAAGATCATAGAATATCCTGAACTGAAAGGGAACCACAAGGATCATCAAGTCCTGTTCCTAGCTCAGCACAGGATAACCCCAAAAACCACAGCGTGTGCCTGAGCTCATTTCACAAATTGTTCTTGAACTCTGTCAAGATTGGTGCTATGGCCACTTCCCTTGGGAACTTGTTCCAGTGCTCAGCCACCCTCTGGGTGAAGAAATTTTTCCTAATATCCAGTCTAAACTTCCCCTGACAGAACTTCATGCAGTTCCCTCAGGTCCTGTCACTGGTCACAATAGAAAAGAGATCAGTGTCCATCCCTCTACTTCCCTCTGTGAGGAAGCTATAGACTGTGATATGCAGAGAAAATATTCATCTAAATCACTTGCCCAACTACTTCTTCAGTTAGAGAATTATTACTACTGCTTACAGTGATTAAAGGTGTGAAAAACATTCTAAAGGCGAAGTGACCAATGGAGCTGAGAAGCTGAAAAGGAAAAATAATTAAATGAACTCTGAAAAAATAGCTTGTGTAACAGTGCTATGGCAGTGCTTTCTTATTCTTGTTTAACAGTAAGAACAAGGTAACCCTTTGGAGTTTCTAGCCGGCATCCTTAATGATGGGACTCGATGCATTCCATGAGGTTTGATGTCTTAGTAGTTCCTTGGGCAATTTACTATTGGTTTAAAAACTGTCAGTCAAAAGATACTCTCTGAGTACAGTACTTGACTGCCAGTGAGGGTTTTGTATTACTAGAGAAAAATTGTAGCCTTGCTCAAAATTGTAATGAAAATCTCTTTCCATATAAAGCTTCACAGAAGAAAATCTAGCTAACTTGTGTTTCTTTACAGTCCTGTAATGAGAGAAATGTACGTTTTCATAGGAATCAAAGCTTGCTTCAGAATAACAGCTGACAGCTCCTCCCTGCATTTAACACTTCTGGAATGAATTTCATCCTTACATCATTACTATGTAGATGAGACTATGACTTAAACATTGTCGCTGTCATTAGATATTCATTTACTTCTAGGAAGTTTTTACACAGTGTCCTCTTTTTTATTGTTGTTAATCATTTACTTTAAAGAACTGTCCAAATTATTTCAACTTCTCTTATATCCTTCATTTCACCTTTTTAAACTATGTGAAGATGTCTGAGAGCCTCATTACCTAAAAACATTTTAAAAAAATATTTTAATTTTTTCAACTTTACTGAATTTGTACTTTGACATTTATATTTCTACATCTAATTATGATAGAGAAAATGGTCTATGTGGAACCCTGATAAGAAGATTGCTAGAAATGTTTCAATTTTAGTACTTTATAAACACTTAAAGGTTTTCACTCTCTTCTTCTCAAACTTTGTTTTTGCTTATGTAGTTCTCCTTTCAAAGTGTAGTTTTAGATATTTGTCCCATAGGCTCATGTTATACAACTAAATTTTTATTGCAAGTGTGATACCACACTTCCATTACAGAATACACTTTTGTATAGACTGGGTTAAAACCATTATTCAGTACCTATTTGGTAAAGCACAAATTATAATGAAATTATGTCTCGAACACAATCTAATCAATTAATTAATTAACTAATTAAATTAGTTTAAATCAGACTAATTTAAACCTGTAAAATCAACCACAATGAGGAGGTGGAGGCATGGGGATTAGGTACATGGATGGCTCATTCCAATCCCAAGTTTCAGAAGTTAGGCAACATTATGTCATTATGTTACATATCTTAAAATTCAAATGGTCACTGACAACTTCTGGGCTGGCCTCTGATATCTCCATGTTCCTTGAGAGTTATCCTTTCTGACGGAGTTCAGTGTTAAAATGTTTCTTTCTCAAGCTTATGTGTGGTAAATATTCATGCAACAGGTTATTTCATTGATTGAATAATCCTATTAAAGTTATTAAGAGTAATGCCTGAATCCATTAAAACACATGTACAAGACTGCACGACCAGGGCATTCATTGTTGCATATTTCTAGTAGACAATAAAATAAACTCTGAAGAATACATGCTACATAACAAAAGTATACGAATTGCTTCTGAACTCAGTTTAATAAATTCTAAACAATTTACTTTTAATAAGCTCTGAAATACTGATGTGATATGCTGCATGGGAATTATAATTTGATAAATGGGCATATTTTAGGTTCCATATTGAGTCCAGATGGTTACAGATTCCTTAATATATCCATCCATGTGGCATTTGCACATTTGTGTATCTCAGTCTTCCTCTCATTTGTGTTTAATGATGGATTGAATCCAAATAATGCAAGATGTTCTTCAGCATGCTAAGCTTCTGTTAAGTGGACTGATAGTCAGATCGCTCTGCACAGGATCCTCTTTCATTCAGCAAACTCCATTCCAAGACAATCAATCTCTATTTTATCGATGACATTTCATGTATATGGAAATGATAGCACAAAGAGCCTCCCCAATTATCCATGAAGGAGTCTAACTTGACAGTTGTGTGCAACATCCTTCCTAGGTTATCAATGCCACTAGACTTTTGAACCAAAGTTATGGTTTTGTATATAGTATCATTTGCAGGTCTGTATTTGATTGTTAAAACAAGCTGCAAATTTCAATTAACTTGGAGCACTCACATTACTCAGGTCTTTGTGGTTTGTTCAGTTTTGGTGGGGGCTTTTTTGTTTGTTTGTGTTTTGGTTTTTTGTATGTTTGTTTGCTTTGGTTTGTGTTTTGCTTTGGTTTGTATATTGTTTTGTTTTAGTGTGGGTTTTTTTGTTTGGTTGGTTTGGCTTTTCAAGGGAAAGATGAAGACTTCCAGATTATTCTACCACTTTTGTGTGTCCCATCCTCTCACCTCCATTGCCCCTGATTTCTCAACTGATAGAAAAACTGTTTTTCTTTTGGTGAGGAAATAGAAGACTAATTAGTTGGATTCCCACCAAATAATTCAATTAACTGAGATAACAACTTCTTCCCTCAGGTCAGGGAGTCCTGTGAGACATCAGCTGAACTTTACTCTTCTAATGGAAGGAACAGCATGTTCACTTGCATTCAGTTCTGAATTTGTTGGTAACCATAAAAAAAGAATTAGCAAACAATAGCACTTTTTTTGGTGTCTGTTTTATTGCCTTCATAAATCAATGCTTTAGTGCTGTGTATTCACAAAATGTTAAAATTTTCACTGCTTATTAGAATTCTGTGCAAACACATGTAGACTCTGTACCCTTGATTGGTGAAGGAATAATTTTGTTCTGCATTCATTTTAACCACTATTTGAGCTCAGAGTTTCTCTCTTCAAATGTGTCTTAGTTGGTTTCTCATTGGAAACATATGTCATTGCCAACTCACACATCTGTCGTTAGTTATTAATCCTGTCTTAATTATATTATGTGGATTAAAAAAAATCAAATACTGCTTTAATAGTAGTTATAGGAAAATGAAGCAGTAATAAAATAGATCTATTTTTAAATATTTTGTCTTCATAATATATTTAATGGTTTTTCATTTGGACAGCAAATATTTCCTTGTTCTGCATAACAATATCTTTTTCAGGTCAAACAGTTTCAGTACAGTTCCAGCTCATTAGTTCCTATATTTGACATTATTAATGAATTTTGTGAATTTTGAATGAAGCTCAATGCAAATTTTTGTGATGTTGAAGGAAGTTCAATGTGTGTGATTTAGCTATTTTTTACCAGATTTATATCTAAATATTCGGGATCCTCCTAATGTCAAATATATGGACTACTTCTAGAAAACAGCTTTACAGGCAGAAATTTTCAGTTCTCCTCTTGAAAATTTCCATTAAACCTAAAATTATGTCAGATACTTTCATTAGATACAATCAAATTAAATCACATAAATAAATAAATATTGGTTAATACAAGGGGAAGTTTTCATTATGGGTAAGTAAGCATCTTACCTATTATAATATGTTTTCTTCTGGTTTACTACTATTCAACTTCACAAACACACTTAACAGACCCTATCAATATCGTTCCTGATACTTGTTATAAATTTGATATGTTTTCTATAAAACATCCCAAATAAAAATTGTAAGGCATAGAATCTGATGCAAAATATTAAAAGCTATATTAGATAGTTCTGTCCTTACTGAAATTTATGTAGGGTTTTTCAAAGTCCTGTATTTTGTATTGTATGACATTTTAATGTACGTTTCCTGATTAGGAAAATATGGAACTCATATTTCCAGAGGATTTTTTCATTCCCCATTAGCTGAAGTTCATGGTGCTGTCTTCACTTAGATGCACAAGACAAGGAAAAAGATTCATACAGTGCTAGTTCAAACAAATGAGGTTAAAAATCCTCTTAATAGGTAGGTTCTATCTTCTTAAAGGACAAGGGGCACATTATCTCGTATTTTTCCAAGAATGGTGCTCTGACTTACTCATGTATATGCACCACAATTTGCAATAATTTTTATACATTTATATTGTATATATATGGCTGTCTCTTGAGCTGATTTCAGTTGTGCATTTTCAACTAGCTGTTATCCTTTCTTTTGACAATTCATCATTTTCTCTATTTTACCTATCTTTTAAGTTGCCTTCTTGTTTCTTTTTGTTTTACATTTATTAGTTGTTTATTACATTTATTAGTTGTTTATTTATGACTCCATGCGCCTTTTCCCGGTGATTATTTATTAACAGAAAAAATTAAATTCTCTTTAGAAAAAATAAATTCTCTTTCATAAAAATTCTTACTTTTGCTTCGTAATGTGATGCAAAGCCAAATTATGAATGATAAGAATTCAATTATTTCCAAACAGAAATATTAAGCATTCAATGCTTCTAGTGAAGGTAAATTTGATGACAATTGCTTGTCCAGTACAATACAAAAGGAATCAGCCTACCCTCTATCCATTTCTGACTGATGAAAAGGCATGTCAGATATGAATTATAGTATTGCAGATATTGTTCTTACCTGCTTGTCTAAGTGTTCTCCTTGAGCTTGAAATTTCATCAGCAATATTTATTTAAATATTGGACATTTTAAAAAATTCTGCAGGAAGAACCAGAAATCGCAGCTCCCAGAGCAACTCATTCTTGTAATAAGTACATTGGCTGACAAAAGAGAAGCAGAAATTGGAAGTAATTGTGTGCATTTGGCAACTCTTCATAAGTCTATTTGAATATGGCAGTAACAAAACAACAGGGATCAGAATTTGGCTTGTTGAAATAAATGACAAAATTTTTATCTCCTATATGGCACCAAAGATATGCTGGAAGTTCTCTGAACAAATTTCTATGAGAATACTATAGGAGATGTACAGGGGCAAAGGTTTTAAGTTGAAAAGTTGCTAATTTTGTGACAATGATCCTGGTATCTGTCAACTATTATTATCAATTAAATTGATAAATTAAAATTAAGTATAAAAATCTATTGTTTACATTATTAAATGCATGCACAATAGGCTTGCATATCTCAATTTACTGGAATCTATTTTCAAATCATGATCAAGACCCTTAGAGTCTAGCTACACCTAAGGATGGATGGGAAATAAAAAACTCATCAATTAGATAATTTTACATACAGAAAATAAGATACATCATCAATAAGATAATTTTACATACAGAAAAAAAAAAAAAACAACCTAGGAAATTTTGTGCAGTGGCAGAATGATCTTAGAACAGAAGAAGAGGGGTTAGGGTTTGACTTTGGCTAGGTGTTTACTCTGGTTTCAATAATGTGCAGTCTGAAATACCAGAAGTGAGAATTTTTCACTGCAAATATTTTTCAAGGACTAGTTGCTCTCACATTTTCTCTCTGGAAAGGATGAACAAGAAAAGTTTCTTGAGGAACCAAGTGATAACTTAAATGTTCTGATGTCATTTGAATTGTAGATATAGATGTCTTACAATGTCAAAAGAAGGAAGTTCATAATATTAGAAAACTACTCGGTGAAAAGGTGGCAAAACAACATTAGAAAACAGAATCAATAATCTAAAGAAGAACAAAATACAAGGAATAAGACTGAGATTTATTCTTTATGCCAAGTGCTTGTTTTTTTATTTAGTTGCATGTTTTTATTATAATTTTATGTCCTTTTAAAATCTTTTCTTTTGATGTAATACAAGCCTGGGGTCAACAGAAATTATTTCAGCTACTCTGAAGTTGCAAACCTTCTCCAAAGGAAGCAAAACCCTTTGACCTCTAAGGAATGCAGAGAGAGATACAGGATATTTTGAGCATTCCCCCACTTGGAGTTGCCATTCTAAAAACACAAATCAAAGGATTTTTTTCCCTGAAGACTTGCTATGTGGAAGGCTGAATCAAAGTGATGTATTCAAAAAAATCTGATAGGAATCAAGAAGGCATGCACTATAAAGGGGAAAAAAACCATATTATTAATTGCATGTCCATTATGATACTTATTAATTCTTAATTAACTAATTCTTTTACACTAGTGAATACTTGCAATATTTAAGAAACATGTCTGTGATATATTTTCTTAGACTATGAGAGTAAATTTAGTTTTACAAGATTATTTCCATTCCATGTAAAGTTGCACTGTATCAACAATTCTTGTGATTATCAGCAAAAAAGAGTACCTGAATGCCCTTTTTTTATACCTACAGAGACAAACAATAATGTAATAACTAGTTAGCATTATATAAATATTTCCACACTACTGGATAACCCAGGAAGATAATGATATTTCCTAAACTGCTGAGTTCATGGTCTCATGCTCAACTCAATATTTCATTTTTATACTCAACAAGTTGTAAATAAAATTCTACAAAAATATTCATTAAATCTGGGAATTAAAACTGTCTCCATATCGATAGAAATACAGGTGCCATCTCTAATTTCATCCTTTCATTTACCAACAGAAATTTATCCAAATGCATTTATGTGCCTTTAATCATACAAGGGGTTTTTTTTCCAACCTAATATGGAATTTTTCTTGTTCTTTTTGTCCAGACCATTAATCCTTTCCTCAGATCATTTCTTTTAATGGAACCATAGAAGTGTTTGTTCAATAGCATGGGTTTTGCAAGTAAAGTCATATAATATGAATCAAAGGATTTTCTATGTTGGTAGGTGACCAAGTCAAACTCCTCTGTTCAGAAGGATCAGTCAAGCCTATCAGAATTCTATTGAGATTGAAAAATCTGAAGAGAAACATTTTGCTCTTAGAGCCTCTGTCTGTGACATTAGAATTTTTTTTCCTAATTCCTTTAGGAAATGTCAGCTATGAAGAATGGTCTGATTGACACACAGTCTATAAGTAACTTTCAGTTTTACATAGAGAACTTTGTTTCTCTGTTATAAAAGGTCTTTTATCCCATCAATCTAAGACATGAGATTTTATTCTTTTCTTTACAAAGACTGACACCCTATCTACACTTCTTCTCCCACTCAGCTGGAAGTTGCTGCATCTTATCACTTAGTATTCATGGGTCTATTTCACAAGGACAATTCTTCGTTCTAGTTAGCTTCATGTCATTGATTGATACAGAAATTGCAATTACTGAATAGGTCATTAATAGGAGGAGAAATTTTGGTGAACAGACTATTTTTCTTGCAGTGTGGTTTTTTTAGGTTTTTTTTTTGAAATAGAGACCCTACCATTTCCTCCTAGTAGAAAAGAAACCAACTGCAATTGTACTTTTTGTGGTGCAATTAAAGGATTCAAAAAGGTTATTTTTAAGTGGCCAAAGCATATTTTGTTTAATGGACAGAGAAAATGAATTATTCTCTCTAATAATATTTTCGTTCTTATATCAGTTCTCATATTACAGAAACAAAATTGTTTACATTTGGGGTAGACATTGTTGAAGAAGGCACCACAGACTATTATACCAGGGAGTTTCTGCTTACTGAAGAGCAGAAGAATGAACCAGTTTAGACCAAGAGTCTGTTTAGACTGATATCTTGCCTGTATCTAGCAAGGAACATCACTGGATTTCCAAACAAACATGTTTGATGAGGTTAAAGAAAGCATTACATTTTCCCAATGTATGACATTATCATCTAAATCTAAGGAAAAGAAAAAAGAAAAAAAATATATTCTTAAGATCTATTTTAGCCTTCTGTTGGGGAGCAGCAAGAGCAGGGCAGGGCAGTGCCCGCCCCAGCTGAGTATGGTCCTACAGCCTTCAGGTGGGAGAAGCATGGCAGGGATGGTAGTCCTATTGACAGTTCATTTCATCACAAACACTGCAAGGTAACAGGGACAGTTTGAGGTTCATTTAGAAAAATCCAGTCTATTCAGGATCTGCAGAAGGCAGAGCTAAGCACAGGGCTGAGCTAGAGAAGAGCCCAAGTAGGGTTGGGATGCTTCTGGGGAAAGAGGCAATGGGGTTGGGGTGTTTCAGAATTATATCATTTATATCGAGAAAACACCTTTTTCTTTCTGATTGTAAAGGTATTCCAACTAATTCAAATGTAGGTGTCTAAATTTGTACTGATAAGTTTTATACAGCTTGGTGCATATCATGCACTTTTTTTCCTAATTTTTTTGCAACTCACGGTCTTCGTATGATGCAACTAATTTCAACAGTTAAACTATGCATCTGTCTTTATATGTTTCAAATGTGACACCTACTAGTTTACTTTTGTTACTTTATTCCTTATTTTGAAGAAACAAAAAAAAATTGTTCTGTATTCATCTTTATTCATGCAACACATGATTTTATACACTTGTACATATCACTTTACAGTTGTGTTTTTTGGTCTAAAACATTCTTGTCTATTTAATTTTTTCCCTCTACTGAAGCCAATCAAAGCTTTCATTTTTCCTGTTAGCCCTCTCATGATCTTCTCTAGTTGTTACTATTTTCCTTCTGAGATTAAGGGACCAGTATTGGTCTGATAGAGATATTGGAAAAATAAAGAAGTCAATCATATCTGCCAGTCATTAACTGCCTGTCTACACCAAACTTAGAGGTTTAACACTTGTCACCTGAGCATTTATGTCTGTTGTAAAGCAAGGTAGTACCACATTGCTACCTCAGATATTTTTTCTCAGAGAAAAGAAAATAAACTATAAGCCATAAAAGAATCCTGTTTCTGGTAGACTAGAATATTTTAGATAAATAAAGATTCTTGAATAAGAAAGTTTCAAAGAAAAAAGTTAAATCTTTTTTTCAGTGGGCTTTTTTTTCCCTTTGGTTTGAGCTTTTAAACTTGTTTTTCTCATGAAATTTACAGAAAACTTAGCAAGAAACTAACTGCCATACTATTCAGCCAGCAAAATACCTTGTATTTCCAAGAGGAATGCAGATTTCTCCTCCAATATTTTGATTATGTGTTGCACATGTCTGGTGTCAGTCACCAGAATGTTATCAAAAGCAATCCTGAGGTAAGTGAACAAGTGTATCCTGGCTATTCTAGCTGCAACTTGGGAGAGAAAACGAGACAAATTATTTATCTGTCATTTCACATTTTGCTGTGGCTACATTATCTTCTCTAAGGCAAGCAACAAAGTCCAAACCATTACAGAAGAAAAGATGTCTTGCCATCAATCACTGTGACATTTGAGATAACAAAAGCAAGTGCAGAAATCATAGGGCTTTAATCATTTCCCAGTAGACAAGAGATGTTTTAAAATGCCCATTCACTTAAAGATCCTCAGCTGGTTACAATTCTGAACACAAAGCACCCTAATAGTCTCAATTTAAAGAAAAGGCACTAAGCTTTAACACTGTAGCAGCCAAGAACCCATGAGACTCTACTTCCATTTCACAACTGACACGCATTCTGGTGCCAAATATTGCAGTGGTTGTTGTGACAAAAATATCTTTTTTGATAGAATTTATTCATAAGGAGGTAAAATGCAAGAGCTAGGATTATGGTCTAGCAATATTTTTCTTCTTTTTTCTTTATATCTACACCTCTAAATGACTGAAAATTTTTAATTAGTTTGCCTTAAATAAAACTAACACATCTGAGGAAAACAATAGTGTATTTTCCCAGTCTTTGAGGATTAAAATGCCTAGCATTTCCATGGGATGGACTGATGTGATACAGGAGACAGGCTTTGCTCCAAAAATTACTGTGAAACTAAATTGACATGAATCTAGAGAAGGCTATTTTTCCAGAGCAAAAGGAGTTTTCACATGAAAACTAATCTGAAACTATAAAATTGCTGAACTGTAAATATTTATTCCTACACCTTATGGAACTGTAGTAAAAGAGTACTCAAACTGAAATGTACAAAAATTTATCAAAATGCATCTTTAACATTTATTTATATAGATTTAGATGAGTATTGAGACTAAAGAAGACTAAAGGATCAACGGTTTTCATGGCTAATGAAAAATATTTTGACTCTTATGATGAGAGGGAAGTTTCATTATTATCTCACTTTCAATAGAGGTGCTTCCAATAATTGATTCCTTACCATTTCAAAATATTAAAGGATAGATAGAAGAAAGATTGCTCATTGTCCTCCACCTCAGAAATTGTTCACATCCTTTCTTAGTCTTATAGAAGCAACTGTGAAACCGCTTGGATATCAAATTCTCTTTCAAAGATGATACATCTACCATTACTTTTCTTAGAAAATATTTTAACTCCTAGAACCTAAATCTCATCACAACTTCTGTCATAAAGTCTTCAGGAAGTACATGAATAATAGTATGGGTGTTGATTTCCAGTATGAGGAAATCAAATATCTGTAGATATTTCCTTAACACTTCATTAATATAATTTGAATAGAATGTATAGATTGTAGAAACATATTACATATGAACATAGTAGAAACATATTATTGAGGTTAGACAGCTAAGAAAATGTTTTTTCCTAAGAAGATTTAAATAACTTGCTACGAGTTTTTTCACAGAAAAATTGGCATTTCATATTCTGTGTAAAGTTAACCCAATTTCCAAGAATTTTAAGGAACTTTGTCTCATGCTTCACTACACACCTTTATCTTGATAGTATCAATCTAGCACATGATATGTAATATTTTCTAGCTTAAGCAATGTGATTTAGGAAAACATATGCAAAATAGTCTTTACAAATCAATTATACAGGAGTATAATACCAATTTTGCAATATTAATAAAGGTCCTAAGAGACAGCTCAGTTAATTTTGCTCCAAATATAGTAAATTTATCCTCATGTATTATACATTGCTTAAATTTGTGTAATATAAATAATACATAGTGGCTAATAAATTATTTACAAGAAATAAACATAATTTCCTTTTCTTTTGTAGTTTTAAGATGCATTGTTATTCATGTACTTTAGTTATGCCAATTAGCTATGCTTGATAAGTGTAATAATATGTGCAAAATGCAAAAATTATTTCAAGCAATCTTTAAGATCTGTCAGACATATTCCAAACCACAATGTTTTATTTAATAAAAACAATTATGTATTTCTATGTTTTTCAAGCTCTGTGTTCTCAGATTCTGTGTTCACCTCTAGTGTCTTTACATTCCAATTAAAGCAAATATATACATACACACATGCATATACATATATACAGAAACAACCAATTAAAAAAAACCTCATCTCAATACAATGAAATGGAGTAGATAGACAGGAAAATATTTTAAATGATCTTTGATAAAGAATTTTGTTTTAAGATCCTGTCAGAGCAGTGAATACAGTACTCATGTATGGATGAATGTCCTGAAAATTTTTTTTTGTTCTGGTTTAAAAATCAGTGAGTAACTTTTAAATGGTGTATTGTTAAGTTGGGCTTCTGCCTGTGGAGAAAAATAAGGTCTAGAAGAGTTTGTACATGTTAAGATTTTTGTCCAAAAAGGCTTGAAATGTTATGCATACATGCATATTTGCTCTACTTTTGCTTTTCTCAAGATTTATTGAAACTCCATGACTACATCTAATATTTGGGCTGATTATCATCAAAAATTCTATATAGAAAAAATAATTGGGAATATTTTATTTATAAATCAAACTTACAGAGGAAAAATTAAGGTCATAAACAGTTCTTTGAGCAAGTAGATGAGATAGGTAAGATGAAAAAAAGCCAATGGTGTGCCTTTAACTTTACCAACAACTTTCAGCACTTTACCCTCATATTTGGTTTGAGTTTTCTGCAGCTCCTGATAGGCAATTTGCAGTTCATAGCCAAATCTTAATTTTTCTGATACTCCCAGGTGTATCTTCATCATTTTTCAATATGGCATTCACATTGAGCATGCAGAAAAGTAACAGAAAAGGGGGTAAAACAAAAATAAGCATAACATTAAGAAAACAATTATCTCCATAAAGGAGTGAGAATATTTGAGGAGGCATAATACCTGCCTTTATAATAAGGTTTCTAATGAAAAAACCCAGAAAACTTGATTAGTTATGCAATAGAAATTTAATGAGAAATATACTCCCCATCTTGTCATATTATTCATTAAAAATGAGGGCTCAACATGTCCTTTAGAAGGATCAAAAATGTTCCCTACTTACACATGCAGATTTTTAACTGTTATACTAAATCATTTCATTTGCCCCATACCAGATGTCGTTTAGCTTGCTATTATTAGACCTAACACTGTCAAGCTTAAATCATTTAAAATCACCAGCATAACATTTTTTTAGTAGCAGGAAAAAAAAAAGACAAGCACAGATGTTCAATACAGGTCCCATTTGCCCTCAGCCTATTTTTGCCTACATCCTCCTTTTGCATGTCTTCTTTAAAAAGAGCAAAAATATGGTCAGAGCATCAGTCTTCATTGACATCAGCTGTTTTTTAGTTTAACCTCATTACAGCAGTAGTTCAAAAGGTGCTTCCTTCTCCAGTCTGCAATGTGACAACTGGACAAGCTGTATTATGCTCTCCAAATCTAGACCTATAAATCTTACACTTTCGAATTCCAACAAGATTTCTTTCAGCACTGTAAGACAGTTACAGTATAACTCACAAGACTGAAATGCTAATGCATGCAATATACATGCAGGAAACAACTGGGGTAGCTGGCTCCACTGTCATGAGTTATGTTTCACAGAACAGCAAGGGAAAAGGACATTGTTGTTAGAGGTAATATGATGTGGCATGGAATAAGAAATGTGTTAGAGGATTACGTCTAATTTTACCTGCTATTTGAAGCCTGATTGTGACAGCCATCAGTCTTAAAAATCTGAGAAAGATTTTTTTAAAATTATTTATAATGATAGTGATTTAGTGGTAGATATATCTGATTGACAACTTTTTATTTAACTTTTTTTGAATGTAGAAAAAGTGTCTTTTTCTGTTTTAATAGCAGTAATTGTAGAAATAGAGCTGTGGCTTTTCTTAGAAAATGTTAGAAATAGAGCACTTGAAAAAGCTGAATGTTTAAAAGAGTGAAATTATTTTCATAGCATTTGGGGTAAATTACAAGGCACACTGTGTCTGGAATTATACATATATGAGAGAAGATGGTGCAAGAAAACTTTTGGGTTGTTAAGGTATGCAGACAGGTTATGCCCATGTTCTGAAGATAGGTGACAGAATGGAACATAAGAAATTTCTGAACATGGGATGAGGTATTTCTGGACAAAACAAATGAGAGCGAGAAGCTCAAAAAACCAGTTTTCAATAAGAATAATACCATGAGGGTGAGGCATGGCTGGATTCTTGAGATTACAGTTGATCAAATATTACAGATAACTAGAGGAGTTCATTTTCAATTCACACAGCACCCAAGTAAACATATCAGAAATACCATCTATATATGAAATGTGTAGGTAATTTTATCAGAAATACCAAATTTGGATACAGAAGGAACAAGACTGTAACCAATAGGTAGAAAGTATTATGTTTTGTGTTTTATTATCTGGGAGAAGATAAGGACAAAGAAATAGAGAGACTGGTAAATGGGAAGGAACATGGAAAAATGGAGATGAGTGGGATTAAAAGGGACTGTTTGAATGTTGGGTTAAGGTTGATGGAAGTCAGTACACTTGCATGACTGAGCTCTACACCTGATCGCTGCAAACTTTCCTACCTCCTGTTGAGGTCTGTTCCTGAAAGGGATGTTTGTATGTGTACATGTGTACAACCATCAGCAGACTACAGACTAGCTAAACAGAAGAAACAAGACGATTCTATCCTGCAGGTCGTGTGAATGCTGATTCTGCACATACGGATGTTGATAAAGGCGTAAGTCTCTGTCTATGTTGGTCTGTGTGGCTGCTGTCAGTCTGTGATGTGTATCTGTGTGTGTTAATTTGTGCTTGGCCTCATTGCTAAGCAGACCTAGAGACTGGTGACTGCAGCAGCTATGTCTCTGATCGAGGCTAGATAAACACTTCCTGGTGTAAGCCCTCTTAAATCTGCTTCAGGAATAAAACTTCCCTGAAACCCAAAGATTCCTGGCTGCGGCTTCCCTTAGAAACTGTGATTTTTTTGGTCTTTGTTTTGTTTTTAATTATGAAAAGGTCCAGAGTAGTGTCTTCTCATTCCTTGAAAACTGAAGCCCCAGTGTCACCTTAAAAAGGAAATGCCTAATGTCAAGTGGATGTAAATAGGATTTTTCCTAATTTTTTCAGTAACTTCTCCACCTAATCTCATAAGGAACATTTCTGAGTTTCAATTACTCAGTCTTCACAAAAAATGAAGGTCTGTATATTTCTTTCTTAAGGCATCTTCTGACATGTAAAATTTGATGGACTGCTCAACCTATCCTACCACACTAATCAAATTATCAGTTTAAAGGAAATTAGGCTTTCATGTGAGAAATTCTCAGTTACTTCACTTTTCCTGTCAAACAAAGTACAAAAATACTGTGTTGGAGTCATATTTACAGGTTTTAAATATTGCTGTTTCATCTCAATAGCTAAACAATGCCTGCCTTGTGTTCTCTATTGGCAATCTTGTGTGTGGGTAGCATAAAAACAAAATGGAAAAAATCAAAATCTTTTAGAAAAGAGGAGTGACTATAGTTATAAGTAATATCATCTTTAAATAAAGTATTTTAAAATTCCTTCCAATATCATGAAACCAGGGAATTACAAGGAAAGGCCCTTCGCTGGAGAAAAGTCCTTATAAAATCTGTTTAATGAGCCAGGCTCATCCAGCACAGCTAGAAAGAAGATACACCACACAGTGTTTCATTGACATGGAGAAAGTTTTTAGGAATATTTTTTTTAAGATTTCATGTACAAGTATTTCTGTTTTCTCCTTTTGCAAATGGGTTTGTACACATTCTGCTTATTTCGAGCACACTCTACAGCACTAAACACAAGAACATATCTTTTGAATGTTATTGGAGGAACTAACTTGAGCTGGCATATGATTACTTGCATGCTCAGTTGTCTTTCAGAATCAGTATTCACAATAACATAAGAATGGGAACTGTGAAAATTTATACTTTGACATGTTATTGTAACATTTTTTCTATTTTTAAGAATGGATTAGAATCACTGCAATTAGATGAGGGCCTGCTTTTCATGGAATTCTGAAACAGCTTTGTATTTTTTGTTTAGTCCATATGGATCTAAAGTACCTGCTAAAATTGGTAGATAAAAGTCAAAATACATATTCTTTCTATATATAGTAAGACAACAGACTTAATGTGAACAGTAGGTAATGATGAAGACAGGTCTGTATTGTATTTCTCTCATGACACAAATAGGCAATGTCTTGCTGGAGAGGGCAAGGTCTTATATTTGGATTTGTTTAGGCAAACACAGTTGCATTTTGGCATTTCACATCCTGGATAAACACTATGACATTAACATGTTTAATTAGCAGTTTTAATGCTGGATTATCTGTCACTAACAGTTTTGAATATAATTGCTACATTTTATGAAGGAAACACCTCACATATTGAGCACAGAGAAATAGTTTGTGTTTGTACATTCCGTCTGGAAATATCATCTATTTGAACCAAGATGGGAAGGCACTTTGGACATAAGGATAAGAGCCTTATGACTCTTAATGGACCTAAGGATCTGTTAAGACTCATCCTATTCCCTTTGTCCATTGATTTATTTATGTATTTCAGAAGGCTGAGTTTGCGATTTCTATATTTTATATACTGAAATTGAGGGTACCCATTAAGGAAAATGTTTTTAAAAGAAGCAAAGTATAAAGGTGTATCTCAAATACTTGGCACTCAAGTGTAGACACAGGCTGTTGATCAACGATGTTTAAACTGAAGTACCTAAAATTCATAAACTATACATAAAATACCTTTTGTGAAAAGTCTAGAAGAATAATAATATGACAGGATGAAAACGGATGGTAAACACATTAGGAAGAAGTCTCAAAAACTACCTCTTGCTAGCTGTCAATCACAACCATCACAAATTGCGCAACAGAACACCCTGTAATCACAAATATTTTTAGAGTTCAGTTTTCTCTTAAAAACTCTAGCCCACTCAGACATCTACATTACAGACCATAGTCTACATAAAAGAATTATGAGGATGAAAGACAAAACTTGAGAGAAGGATGAAATAAATAGTGTATTTCTCAGAGGTTATGCCTGACATAAGTCTTCTTTTACAAGTTTTTGTTGCCACTCAACAGTTCTAACTGTAACTAGCCCTCTTATTCTTCTCAGTGTAGCCTTTGGTATCTCTGTGTCTCCATTTCAGTTACATGTGCAAGTCTCTTTTTCTTCCTCTCTCTTTTTCATCTTTTTCATGCATGTCAGTGCTCACAGAAGCTTCAAAAATAGCCGTCTCCCACATCTCATTCAGGATGGGAGCATGTACAAAGGGGGTGGAGGGAGATTACCGTGACCTCAGTAAGGCTTCTTCATTTAAGAGACCCAGAGGAGAAGGAACAAGTGGGAAACAGGATGTATCTGAGATAGGGAGTCTCTTTTACTTCCCTAGCATATTGAAAAATTACCAAAATTTTTTTTAAAAAAATGGTAGCATTACCAGGGTCCCTTAATGGAGTGAAGATTTAGAAACCTTCAGAGTCTGAAGCTGATATTTTATTCATGTTAATCAGAAACAGAGCACTGTGTTATTGTATTTATAAAATCAGGATAAATTGAAGTGGTATGTCTTTCATGGTGCCTTGAAATGAAATATCCGTGCTTGGGAAACAGAGATGATGATGCCCATAAAAGAAAAAATGTTTTTGGGGGAGATGTAACCTAAGTACAGCACAAAGCAAAAAAAAGAAAATGAATTACAGAAAGCCTTTGGTCATCTGTGTGGGTGTACAGCATGAGTTGTCTGTTTTTACAGCAATCATTGAGAATTTTAGAAGCAGTCAGTCAAGTAAACTACCTAGAGGCAACTCTAGTGTCTCATAAATCCTAAAGAACCTGAAAGACCATTATTATTTCTAAGGTGCTTCAGACTCTTGGGGTTTTTTTTTTTTGTAGAGAAGCTGAAACATTTTGAGTATGTATTCCTGTTGTTGCCTGTATCTTTCATGTTTTCAAATGATAGATATTATTTTATGGTATTTTTTTTTCTGTGTAAGGTAAAAGCCTGATGGTGGTCTGGCTTAATATAACTATTTCTTCTAAAACAGCCTTTCTATGACCACATTATGCACTCACACTAATTGCATTTCAATTTCCTACTTATAAAATGAGCAAAATATTGCATGTGGTTTTTTCTTTCCCTCTCTTTTTGTCTATTAAGAATAAAAATTTTTACGTCATTGTATTTTATACTTACTTTAATGGTAAATTGAAACATTACTTTCAATTTTCATTTTTATAATAAAAACAGTAAGAAAATAGTTTTTTATTACCTAACTCTTATTTCAGAAAATTCAGCTGGTATACAGCTATTTTTTCAAGTAAGAAGAGATTAAACTTCTGTAGGTCTCATTTCAATGCAAAACTTAATGTTTATTTTCCTGATCCCATTGAAAAGTTTCATTTTTTGCAATTACACAACTTTTCAGATAAAATTACCGAGCAAGAAATGTCTTTTTCATCTTGGGAGACGTTTTATGACAAACCTCAGGAGAAAGCTCGTAACTACAAGTATTGCATTCATCTGACGGGTACAAGGAGGACAGACAATTGAAGGTGAAGTCACTGAAATTTTTAGCACAAACATATGAATTAAATATTACAAGGACAAGAAATGTTAGAAGAGTCTTGTGAAGAAAAAGAACCTAATTTTGCTTCTTCATTAAATTACAAGTATAAAAACTTCAAAGATTTCATATTGGGTTTTGTAGCTAGAAACATTATCTTAAATTCTGCATGTGTTGTTTAAAACTTGACTTTTCTTTTCTGTATACATTATATGCTTTTGCACTTTTCAGTGTTATTTTCTAGAGACTTAGACTTACTGCCCAAAATTTACAGTCTACTCTAGCTCATTATAAACAGGGGACCACATTGCTGAATTACCTTATTTGAAGCTGGGCCAAGCTCATATAAAAGATCTGCAAAACCAATTAAAACTTTTATCAAACACTTGATATTTTTTTCTCCTGTTATACTTCAGTATATCCCCACACATGACATACCTTTGTAGGCAAGTAAGACTGTAAGCCATACAGGTAATTTATCTCATTTGCTCCCCCATGTCTAGCACTACCAGAGACAGTTTATGCTGGGTTAAATTACTCCTTATCATCTCTGACTGCTTTAATTTCTTACATTGCTATAATTATGGAATATTTCAGCATTTGTTCACTGAAATAATCAACATTTGGAGACAAATCCCTTTCCTTTCTATTTTCTAGTATGATCGAAGGGTATACAAATCATGCAATGTCTATTGAGGATATCTCCAAACTAATCACTTTTGCTGCCATGCCAGTATCACCTAAGAGAGATTTGGGCATGATGAGAATTAAAACTACTTCCCCAGATTGTACGAAGATATGTTTCAGTTAAAATTAATTTTCTGTCATGTATACCAGTTATATCACTATTTTCTCCATATCAAGTCTCTGCTAAATCAGGGACTTCTGCAACGCAGTCTGTGTTTTAGCATCCCTTTTTACTTTTCTAGAATCCTGTTCTTACATCATCTCTGATCCTTTTCTCACGAAAGGCAGGTGTATTTGCTCAAGGAGGGAATGAGCCCCTTCAGTGGATGACTTGCAATGACCTGAGCCATGCCATGGCCAGTTTCAGCCATGCAATATTGACCAGACCCTGTGTAGGCCAACCACCATCACATCTGCATGGTGGCTGTTGTGTGGCAGCAGTTCAGATGCCCTAGCCAAAGAGGATAAATGTGAGCATGTTTGACCACAGAAGACACCTTAAAGACAATCTAGTTCCAGAATCCCTGCATTGGACAGGACCATCTTCCAGTAGACTAGAAGCCAATTCAATTTGGCCTTAAATGCTTCCAGGGACAGGGCATCCACAGCTTCTCTGTACAACCTGTTCAAAGCCTAAACCTAAACCTCTTTGAGTTTAAAGCCATTCCCCCTTGCCCTACATGCCCTTGTAAATAGTTTCTCTTTAACTTGTAGACTTCTTTCAGGTATTGGAAGGCCACAATTAGGGCACCAAGAACCCTTCTTTTTTGCAGCCTGAACGTACCCAATTCTCTCAGCCTTTCCTCATAGGAGAGGTACTCTGTCCCTCTAATCAGCTTGGTGGCTTCCTCTGGACTTGCTCCAACATGTCAGTGTCCTTCCTTTCCACAGACCTGGATGCAGCACTGCAGACGATCTGCAGTCAGGAGAGTTTATCCACCTTAAATTGGGATGACTCCCAACATGACTTCTTGAGTTTGAGAGCTGTCACCACTTTGGATTAGAGATTACATTTTCTGGGTTACCCTTTCTAAAATGTTCAGGAGACTTGTGTCAGTTTTGTAGGACCAATTCCATATGACATCACAAATCAGTATTCAAATGGATAATTTGTTTATTTGGTTTAACTGGTTTATAAAATAATTCTCACTTGAATATGTAGCTTATCTCAGTTTTATAAGTCTCTGAGAAACCATCCTCTGTGGATTATATTATCTTGTGAACTACATAACCTCAGCCTTATAATTTTTCCACACAAGTTTTTATTATTAGAAGCACTTACTGAGAGCTGCTACAATGATATCCTTTCTCACTTTCCCTCCAGTTTTCATAGAATCATAGAATATTCTGAGTTAGAAGGGATGCACTAGGGTCAGCAAATTTCTCCTGGTCCTGAACAGGGCAGCCCCAAGTCACACCCTGTGCCTGGGACTATTGTCCAAACGCTTCTTGAGCTCTGTCAGGCTTGGTGCTGTGGCCACTTCCCTGGAGAGCCTATTCCAGTGCCCAACCACCCTCTGGGTGAAGAACCTTTTTCTATTATCCAACTTAAATCTCCCCTGATACAGCTTCATACCATTCCATCGGGTCCTGTCACTGGTCACCAGAGAGATCAGGGCCTCTTCTCCGCTTGCCCTCACGAGAAAACTGAAGCCTGCAGCCAGGTCTTGCCTCAGCCTCCTCTTCTCCAGGCTGAACAGACCAAGCGAACTCAGCCACTCCTCATAGGGCTTCCCCTCTAGACTTTTCTCTGTCTTCATAGCCATCTTTTGGATGCTCTCTAATAGTTTTATATCTTCCTTATAATCATCTATTGCCCAAACTGCACACAGTAGTCATGGTGAGGCTGCACCAGTGCAGAGCTGTGTGGAACAATCCCCTTCCTTGACCAGCTGGCGATTCATTCATGAATAATCTTTCTTTAGAAATAGACCTGCAAGGCATCATGTTGAAGTGATATCTCTTCAAGGAAGGACCTGCTCTTGCAGCGGTGACCTCCTGCAATAAAAGAGTGGCTTGATACAATAGACTGCATAGGAGGTAATTTGTTATTATGCATACAATGTCCAGAACTGTAGGATTTGGGAAACTAAAAGTTATACCTGTGGAATATTATTCATAGATTTCAAGTTGAGAATTTAAGTAAACAAAGAAATAGGTTAAGCATATATCCAGAAAGTCTTCAGGCTAAGTGTGCTGGCAAAAAACTATACACATCTCCACTTCTAGCTTACCTGGACCCAAGCCTGGGAGCAAATTAACAGTTGTGGACAATTTTCAGACTGGAACTCTCTGAAGGGAAACAGGGAGTTTAATCCAACTGACAGTGTAGAAAAATATAACCTGATGGTCACAAAAGAAGTCCAAGATGAAGGAAATAGAACATACTTTGCTTGATAGACCATACAGTGATGAAGCCTCAGAAAAGTCATCCAACTAGTCCCTATTTTCTCTAAGGAGAGAGATAGAAAAGATGTAGATCTGCTTACATCTTAACACCAGGATACTTGGGAAGCTCTAAAAACATCCTTGTAACTACTGTCACATGTCCAAATGTGTGTGTATGAACAGACCCTACTTGGGCATTTTTGTCATAGCTTTTCAGAGTCTTAGCAACAATTTTAGTTACTAATTCAGGAAAATATAAAACAACTATTTTCAGTAAAGCAAATGAAGCAAACTTTGAAAGATAATGTACATGACATCCTGGAGATATAAACTGTATACTCTGTATACAGATTTTGTGCTGTAAGTGGATTACTATATGACTGTTTAACCATTTTTTTAAATAATGAGATCATTTTTCTAAATAATATATCATAGTTTAGGGCACATGTTTCACACTGTGGTGTGGTGCATTTATAGTGAAGCATTATTAACCCCATTTTTTGCATAATCCCATTACTTCATGTTATGTGACTGACAAGACTTAGATTTTTCTTACATCCTCCTGATTTCAAAAGGAAGGATGTTCTGCAGTCATTATACTCTTTCAGATTCTTTTTTGTATGCTTCCTACTGTGCCATATGAGTTTCACACACCATTACTCAATTAAAAGCTGGCACAAAAAAATTATTATATTTAACCCTAATCACTTAGATGGAGCTTTGGAACCCATACATAAACGTCTGTGAATTTCATGAACACAATGGAAGTTTTCTTCTTTAGCCAAAGATTATTTCTAGAAAGTTTAGAAACCCAGTAAACTCAGTTAATTATATGAACCAACGGCATGCAGTTGTTGACTCTAGTAAAGTGAGTCTGACATAGAGTTTCCTGAGATAAAAAAAAGAAGTCAGCAAAGGAAACTGTTTTTCTGAAAAAAGGCAGCCACAGAGAAATCCAAAAACTGTAGCAGCAAAATCACTTTATTACAGCAGATTGGTGGTCTAAATACCATATAGGAGTTATCTCCCATTCTCTGCAGTGCTGTCACAGATGTCGAGGACATGAGAAAAATGAGCATGAGAACACTTTATCCTGCAGTTAAAAGCAAACAATTCAGATGAGGAATTTCTCCTCATGTTAGCCACTGTGCATTTTCATATTCATAGATGAGATTTAAACAAAGACAGATTAGGAAAACTATGACTGAAAAAACCCTTGTGAAAGTTGTTGTTTTTTTTTTTTTATGAGAATAAGTTAATTTTTTATTACCCTCATTCAAGCATAATTACTGTATGTCTGAAAGAAACATACTTGAGTTTTTAGTGACATACATGCAAGAAGTTAGCGGTATGAGATAAGTGGGTTTCCCTGTAAAAAGAAAGTGCTATCAAGTAAAGGAAACCTCTTCTAAAAAGAAAAGTATTAAATTGTTCTTTCTAGCTTCTTCAGTTAAAAATAAGCAATTATGCTTTGCATGTTGTAAAACTGCAAATCAAACTACACCAGCAGGGGAGTGAAACTTGGAGGCGTAAACATGGGAAGAAAGATAAGATTTCAGCTGAGATTTCAAATTAAATTAAAAACAGAAGTAGAGGTACGTTGTTTCAGATGCCAAAAAAAGCCAAAGAGCTTTTTGTACCAGATTGGTACAAAAAGATTGTGCAGAAAGCAAGGGAGGCCAAAACTTGATGAGTAGGGGATAAAAGAATGAAGAGAACTTAAGTACTATAGAATATTTGTAAGATAGGAAGTATCGGTAAGATAGCAAGTTTTTGCATGATTTTTTTCTTCAAAAATCCCATTTTAAAGACTTAAAAAATAAAATAATAATAATAATAATAAAAAGCTGAGAAAATACCCAAAACATACACATCAGTTAAAAAAACCCCCAGCAAACAAAATAGTAGCATGACATATCTGTATGTTATTTTTCCACTTTAAATGTGTAATAATTTCTTTAGGGCCATAAAATTTTTAGCTGGCAAAATATGTCAAAATACATAGAAAAATCAACATCTCATCTGAATAGAAATTCATATTGGATAGATACTAATGTCATATCTCTGAACAAAGACACATGGAAAACATATATTGTACATAAGTATTCTTCTCCCTATACCAGCCTTGGTATATTATCTTTCCCTTTAGATAATTTCCCATTGGCCTTTTCCTGACAGAACTCATGTCTCGAACTGAGCATTTATTTCCAAAATATTTTTGATTTATGTGGCTGTTCTCTTAAACATGGCTAACAAAGCAGAAAGTTGATTTTTACACTACCTCAGCAGTGCTGTCTCTTCCCTCTCTAGGATCAGTGCTGATTTAGCTGTCTATAGCTGGATTAGTTACTGCCAGTAAAATTAACTTCCTGAGTGTCATGCTAACTATTGTAAAATATGGTAATTTTTCCTCCAGTGCTTTTTTTCTTCTGAAGCTATGCCATTAGCAGTGTCACTTGTGAGGGTAAAATGGTGTGCTGATGGTTTATATATGAATATTCAAGGAGCCCTGAAGTAACAGTGAGTCATGAGACTAACAGAAGTGTTTAGGATGTCTGTTATGGAAGCAGATACCTACTTGGCTCCCAGCTCTTATCTGGGTTCAGAAAGAAAACATGTACATCAAAAAACTTAAAAAAACCCCACTTCTCTGGATTTCTTCCCTTTCTCCTCCCCTCACCCAGTTTCAGTATTTCCTAGGCTCCTTATCATAGTCAATATACCAATTTTATTTTCCAATTATGTGTCATTTTATTAGGAAAGATAATACTTAATACTTAATTTGCCTTTGCAGTCTGGAACAATACTGCTTCTCAACAAAATTTCATTTTTAAGGACATTTTAGTATGAATACAGAATGGTAGTCGACTTCATTACATTAAAAAGGAGAAGTTCACCCCAAAAGAGAAGAAACAAAGTAGAAAATAGAAGAAGATAGCATATGTATAGAAATAAGAATCTATGTCTTTCCTGTTAATTGAGGTCTAATTGTGAGAAATTAATAAGAGAAACCAAAATACTATTTTAATTTGGATGAGGAAGAAATTTCACATTTGTCCGTGTGGTTTTTTGTCTTCATGAGAAAACCTGAAAGAAGTGATGACAGATTTTAGACTGAAGAACAGCAAGTGCAGCCTGAATTTGTGGGCTGATTATTAGACATATTTTGTTAAGAGGTGAGGAAGAAATAAAACAAGTTCATCGCACTGTTACAAGAATCTTCTTTGATATAACCAGTTGAATTTATTTTCTAGTTCTGATAAAACTGATAACAAGACATCATCTTTACCATTGCATCTTGTAGTTTTTGCCCGAATTTTGTTCTTAACATTATTGATAAGCACGGATTTTTAGGAGCAATACTTTTAGCCAACTCATGATACCGAACAACTGTGCTTAAGGACACTGTGAGGGGATATAAACTAGATGAGAAATTGACAGCAGTGTGAGTCCTGGAGGGGATCAGGGAAGGCTTGAAATCTGCCTGGCAGCAATCTGTGCAATTTGTCAAATGAAAAGTATGTAATCATTAAATGTTGCATAACAAAGTGAAAGCATTATAGTTAAATCTAAAGAATTTGTGGAACACTTGAAGAGAGCAGGTACAAAATCACTGTCAATGAAATGGCCCTGTAAAAATCTGTCATATTAAAGGAGTAGTAGTAGAAGGTTACAGGCAACACATAGTTCTTCTGTAAATATGCTATTGGCCCTGCCAAAATGCCTGAACACCTCAAATCAGTGAGTGGCACTGTCTGTAATAAATCATATTTACCTATGCCCTAGATAACACAAGTATATTTTCTTTCAAATTACTTTTCTTTTTATATGATAACATTGCTGAGCTGCTTGATTTAGTAGTACTTGCCCATAAAATGAAAATGCTCAGAGTGTTAACAATGAAACAATGATAAAAATACTGAACCAACTACTGTACTAGCTACTGGTAGAATTATGTGTCTCTCTGTCTTATAGATGTTTATGGAATTAACATTGAAAAGTCCAATGGTTACACACAGATTTTCTCACATAAATTCACTTCTTCTCTCTGTAAAATACTCTCATAATAATATTGGATTTTCTTCTATAGGCTCTGATATCCATTGTTCAATGATGAACGTGCAGGAGCTTTTATTTTCACCATGGGAAATACAGGTTATTCTGTGATTGCTGAAGCATCAAGAAACAACAATATTTCTTACATATCTTGCAGGTGGCTTAAAAGGAAATCTTACATCTAAAGACTAAATTAAAAAAAACTATTGGTGTAGTATTTGCCACACAATCCAACAGTATATTCACGAGTGCCTCACAGAGTAAGGAAACTTGTAACTTTTTAGGAGAAATAAGGAGCTGAATCAATTTCCAGAAGGTAAAGAGGAACTGATATTCATAATTATCATATTAAATTATAAATTCTTATAAATTCTGTAAAAAAAGTAACACTTTATAGTAAGAACTGAAGGATAGATTCACTGAAATGAAGGAAGTCTCACTTAGGCTTAGTATATGCCAGATTTATAAAGAAAAGGACTTGAAAATACAACTGAAAGTAAAACTGATTAAAACATATACCTGATTTCTAAATAGAACTCTTTTTTGCAGAGAAGGCATTGCAATGTCTTCCTTGTGCTTTCAACAGGTGTCTTGCATACAAGGGGTGGGTTGAGATGGGTGGATTTAAAGTTACTAAAAATCTAGTTCCAGTATGGAGTAATGTTCTTGTGGTTGAAACTGTATGAACAAACACCGGTTTGGATGATAGATTATATAAAAAAGGATACCTCACCTTTTTTTCAAATTGGAGAAGAGAAATATACCAATGTTACATTGGTCTAGAGAAAGCACCAAAATACCCAGATTAACATTCTGAGTAAGGTAATATCACATTTCAAATATTTTAAGTATCTCTGTTGATTAAAATATTCAAGGCTGTTAAGACCTTGTTGGTATGGTTGGAACAGTTTCCTCCAGCATCACCGTATCATATGATATTTTTAAAAATGAATGAACCTCACTGTCTTTAATACTTTAGGCATAAAACTTAAATTTGGAAAGATCCCCAAGTGATCATCTTGTTAAGCTCCCTGAACTAATCAGGATCAAATTTTTATATGAATTCCTTGACTAAAAATTTATATTCTTTTGTATCTCACTTCCTTACAACAACAACAACAGCAACAACAAGGTAATAAGAAGAGTAATATCCACTCAACTGATTGTTAATTAATAAGAACAATTAATAAGAATGGCCTGAATGGGTTACACTGAAGGCACACCTAGCCCCAAATAGTAATTCAATCAGAATCAATAAGCATATGTTTGATTAAAAGGAGATGTTCAAGGCCAGGCTGTATAGACCTCTGAGCAACCTGGTCTAGTGAAAGGTGTCCCTGCCCATGGCAGTGGGGGTGGAACTGGATGATCTTTAAGGTCCTTTCCAACCCAAACCATTCTGTGATTCTACAAAAAAGTAAGAATGTGAAAAATATACATGATCCCCTTTAACTTTTTGCTAGAGCTCTACTAGCTTAAGTTCAGGAATTTCCATGTATATATAATAAATAAATATGTCTGCAACATCCTTCAGGTACAAATTCTTCTTTTATTAAAAAAAAGTGGGTGGTTTTTTAAACCTGACTTTTCTCAGTTTAGTTTTTTATCCTTTAGTTTTTGTACATGAAGAGGCAGTGAACTGTCTTTCCCTATAGATTTTTACCAAGGCGTTCATGATTTGCAAATTTTTAGCTTATTGTCCTTGATTTTTCTCTTTACAGCTCATGGATCCCAGCTTATCTATCATTCCCAGTATGGAAGACATTCCATAACTTTGATCATCATATTTTGTAAATGTTTGTGAAGCACTCAGTACTGCAGGCTTGATCACTATTAAAAAAAAATATGAAGAAATAAATAATTCTGTCTTCAGGGCAGGATTTGAATAATCTTCAGTGAATAAGTCTGGGTACAGACTATTAAACAAGATGAAGACTAAAAGAGGGAAAACTGCTCATTAGCAAGAACTGTCTGCTTCTAGACTGAATGAGGCAGGGATTTAGAGGATAGAAAAAGTACATCCTCATATCATAGACCTAAAAAATATAATGCAGCATTGACAAAAAGGGATACAGACTATCTTGATTCCAGTATTTATATGCTTCTGTGTGTTTGCCATTATGAGGTAAATGATAGTCTGTAAACCCTTTTTCACTATATGTAAAAGAGTAAGCAAGAATAGAATGTTGCAACTTTGACATAAACAGAAAGAAATGCAGATGAACAGTGAATTTCACCTGATGGTATTGCAGAACAATTGCCCTTTATAGCAGACCTCCAGAGAGTGATATATGTTTATTGCAGATTATGTTATTATTTAGAGGATGGCAAGAAGAGATTTTTTTTTTCACACTGACAATTCTCCTTTTGTTCCTGTTTCTCACCCCACAACTTACACATTTCACAGTAAGAGGAGCAGACACAAAGGCAGGAGAAAAGGATGAGGATGATATGCCTGCTTTTGGAGAAGTGCCAGCAGAGTTAAAGAACTGTCAGAGATATGTGTTAAAAGGTGTTTTCACTCCTCAAATGTAGGCACAGAGGGTATGAGAACGTCTTCTGAAAGAAAAGTGTGTTCTTAGGAGCCTTTTAGAGGTGAATAGGAAAATTAAGCAATAGCTGAAGGCAGATGTGTCTGTAGTTCCTAAATTTCATAATACCAGGATTTTCAGGTAGATTTTCAAGATTGGGTGTCATGATTCAACTTTTACTTTCACACAACATTTTTCCAGATTTTACAGGCACGTATTGCCATTTTGATAATAAAATAGTATACAAGTTATACACACATTATATTTTAAAGGCTTCTAGAAGACATTAATCATAGTGATCCACTGTACCTACAAATCACTTCAAAAAAGGCCAAATCATATACTTCGTCTTTATTGAAAACATTAGATTTTTTTCAAAGGCTTTTTTTGTTTGTTTGGTTGGTTGGGTTTGTGTGTGTATATGTGTGTGTGTGTGTTTTGGTCGGTTGGTTGTTTTTTCTGTTTTGGTTTTTGGTTTTTGGTTTTTTGTTTGTTTGTTTTGGGGTTTTTTAATAATAAACAAAAATAATTTGTCTGCAAATGTAGTCTTGTCTCATTTATTCTTGTCGGGACTAAAATGGATTTTTTCTAATGTTTAATTTCTCTGCATTTTTCACTGAAGCAGTTTTGTTCCTTTGTGTCTCTCTCCTTGAAGGAATGATATTTTTCTCCAGAAGCTGCAGGTCTTAATCTCAACTTTGTGGAGTTATTTTGTAATTAAAATATACAAATATCTTTTTGCTTGGTTGATTTATTGGGTTCTTTCACTTCAGAAAAGAGACTGGAGACTTTTAGTCAGTTCTATTTTCTGACTCTTTAGGCAAGCACTATTTTTCTCTGGAAGTCTTATTACTTAAATTATTTTGAAGTAAGCATCTAGTAAAGACAGAGCATGCTGTACTCTACTACTAACCACGTGTTTACCGCATGACATGTAAATATATCATACCAATGTGTCAACAAATAATAGCAGATACTACTAAAGGACAAACACGTATAGATACAATGTTTGCATCATCAACAATATGGTGATTAATACCAGAAAATGACAATTTTTTCTGTCCCAAAAATAACTATTAAAACCTTCACCTTTCTGTGTTTCATGAAGACAGCAAAAGCTACATTCACAGCCATCCACGAAGACTCTAGTGTCATCCGTAGACTGAGTACCTGAAAGTAACTTGTGACTGAGGACAACGTTGGAAGTATCAGAAGCTGCAACACAATTGCAATTTAGCTGTCTTTTCTGAAATACTATGTAGTCTTGCTTCTAGGTCTTCCTGGAAAACTAGATTTTCCTAACTATACTTCTGATGCCTCAGTTCACTGAGTATTTTAAAAGCAAAATAATATTTTTCTTTTTTCTTTCATTTTCTTCCGCTCTGAAAATTAGTCTGTAATAACTGTCAGATGTGAGACCAAAATGGCAAAGTAGAAATAGCAGAAACAGTGCCAGCCAAGCATAGATTATTTTTTAATTATTTCTTTACCTTTTTTAAAATTACTTCTTTACCTTTTTCCAAAAACTAGAGATACAGATGAAAGTATATGTTTTGTGCAGGTTTCATTAAAAGCAGTTTTCAAACTCTTTTTTTATCATACTTTATAAGCTCATTTTTTGGCTACTATTAAGCAATGATTTCTATGAAATCAATATTTTTCATAGTTTTAGCTTTTCCTTACTGAATGTGTGAAAGAAATGCCTGAATGCTACTCTTCCTCAGTGGTTGCTGATTTATAAGGTATTCATGATCAGTGATGATAAGAGATTGCATATTTGAAAGTGAACAGGAACATGTCCATTCACCTGGAACAGAGACAAAAAAAAACCCCTAGGACACAGTATCAAAATTATTGAAATATTGTCAACGTTCACTTCAGTTGAATGTAAAAGACTGAAATTTCTGTTCTGGGGACATGTTGCCAGAAGATCCTCAAACAAAATACATTGCCTTACAGAGATGAGTTAGGTTTTGTTGGAGTGATTTTAACACCCCAAATTTATAACCCATTTATTACACAATGTGTAGACAGCAAGACTGGAAAATATTGCCCTCAGTAGGACTATGAAAATTCTTTATCATTCCTTATGCTGTCTTGCATTCAACATGTAGCTATTGTATGTAGTTACAGAAAACAAGGCATGGTCTACACAAAGCTGCTAATGAAGAAAATCCATTTTTGCACAAAAAGATCACAGTTTTTTAATTACAAAAGGGGATAAAAAAGTAGTTGAATATCCACTGTAAACATACTTTTATTGCTGTTCTGATTTAAAATTCTCAAGCATTAATCAGAATGTTTAAAGCCCCTGCTGTTTCTCTTTATTCAGTTTGACAGCCACCCTTATGCATTTGCTCACAATTGTAAATGCACAAATAACAGATCAACTTCTTTTTTTTCCAATTATTGATGTCATTGTTTGAAAATGTGAAATCATTAATTTTATTTTTAAAGTGAAAGACTGATGCAGTGTTTCAAGGAGATATATAAATCCCATTTCGGTCTTAAGGAATGGATCCAGGAATCTGTGGGAGGGTGAACATTTGGTTTATCAATTCCAGCTACTAACCTGTTCTTTACATCTATGTTTTTGGTGGAAGAAGTGCATGCCAAGAATCTGTAGAAAACATCTCTGTACATTTGCAGTATTCCCTGTGTTTATCAGAAGATCACAGGGCAATCCCACCAGCCACAGCAGTTATGATGATCTTTGACATGTCCCCTGTTTCCTAGCTAATTCACAGTCCAGAGACTATACACATTTGTGGGAACATTATGGCACTTTGAAATATGCTAATACAAATATTTTGAACATATGTATGGTTTACCTACTTTAAAGTAAAAATGAACTAGAAGTGGTTTCTAGTGGATTTTCACTAGAACTGGTTTTTCAAGTATACAAAAATCATTTCAAATATACATTTATTATACAGGTATCAACAAAGAGAGAGTGGAAAAATCTTTCTAAATGTTATTGGGAAATTGAATAGACACTTTCCTTTGTACCACTAGTTTAAAATCTGGATATCTAGAAAGCCTGCAAGGCCATAATCTCTAATTAGCAGCCCCTCCTACTATTACAGGTTGAACTTATATCACTCTAACTATACATTTTAGGGCATTTGTAATGTTGTCTGATTCTAATACCAAAGCAAATACTACAAGAAATGAAATTGTATTATAATCTTATTTGCGTGTAATCTGAATCTTTTAATCCTTTTAAGTGACAGAATAGAAACATGCAATATACAAGGTGTTATTTCCATGAGAGAGTGGAAATACTTGCAGCTGCATAAGAGCTTGGATTTTGATAGCAGCACAATAAAGTGAAATTTTAATTACTTTAAGAGGAATAGACAACAGTTTTTCTGTGATCACAAAGAAAATAAGTTGAACTATAACAAATAGAGCTTGTGACTTAGTGTACAACAAAAAGAAACATATAAAGATGAAGAGGCCAAAGATCTTTTACCATTTTGTATCTTGTACTTTTTGTGTTTTTACCACATGGTACCTGCCTGATATGAAAGCTGAATCAAGTGGCAGATGAACTACTTCGAGATTTTACTCTGAGCATATACAGTGACACTATGATCACATCTATAAATCACATCCTTAAAGTTCAAATAATGATAACAAGTCTGAGAAACTGAGAAAATAAAGCTCTTTTACACTGGATTTGCACTGACAATTGTATTTGTATGTATCATGTTTAAAAGTCAATTTTTAAGAGGAAGCCTTATTGCACATATTTGGCATTTCTTTGTCACCTACCGTTTGTTTGTGCAAGCAACCTGCAGAACTGAAAAAAATTAAGATGTTACAAATACAAAAGACATCTTAAACAACTTCTAAAACTTTTTTTTTTCTGGCAAACACAGTGATCAGAAAGGTTTAAATATCTGAGCTCTGTTTATTGAAATTATTCATGGAATTAATTTTGGAAATGTCTCAGTGAAAGTTTTAAATTTCATGGACAAATGATAAAGCATGTTTTGACATCCAGTGTTCCTGTCAGAAGTGCAGACTCTCCTCTTCTGGACATGAGAGGCAGGTCAACAGGAGTTATCTACTCTGCCAAAGTGATTTGATATAGACCATTGCTTCCAGTAAAATATGGGCCTAACCATTACTGGCACTTTGGTGAAAGACCTTTCTAAAACATGAACATTTTCCTTAATATTATTTGCTTTTAGGCAAAACATTATGACATTTAAAAATATTTTAAAAGATACAACTCATTGTCAAAACAGGCTGTGAATTTCCATTTTTGTTTTTTAAAAGTTCAGGGTTATGTATTTAGTAAGTTGGTCATGGCTTCCTATATGTCTCACACTTTTCTGAAAAGGGAAAACATGTCTCACTATGAACAACCAACCATTCATTGAATTCTGATTTTAAAATTTGAATTGTAGTTCTCATCACTAAGATCCACAACCAAAAATCTAGTTAGTAAGAGGCCATGTAGTATCTTAGTAGTCACTTTTTATAGTAATTGAATTAGTGATGAATAAATGTTGTTTTCACGAGTTTTCAAATTAAGCTAGACTTTGTTACTATCACTCTATATGTCTTTTCCAGATAAGCTAATGTGAAATTTCATTAAAAAAATACATTTATATTTTTTTCTATAAGATACACTGAACAATCTCTGACCATAAAACATATACGTTGTTTGCACATCAGTTTTATTATTTAGGTAAAAGATTTTTGAAAAAAGTCTCTGTGACTGAGCTTTTATTATTACAAGTATGTTCATATTTCAAAGTAAGTCATGACTCCATTATGAGAAAAAGATTTTTTTAATCATTTCCCCCCCCCCCCCTTAAAAATAGTCCATCTAAACTTCTTTAAGTATCGCTGTAGGAGATGAATTATTCTTAAGAAACCTTTACGTCTGACTTTTCAACACAGAAATTCAAACTTCTATTCTGATTAATACCTCCACCTTTGTATTGGGAATGATGTGGAGCTAATGTTTCTAAATGGGGTAATGTTTGATGCACGACTATACTGGCATCTCTTTGGTATAACACATGTATTTTATCACTCTGGAACAGTTTCTTCATTTTTAATTGATGCCTAAAAAAACGAGGTGTCAGAATTCTCCATGCCCTTAGCAGTTTCTAGGTATTTTGGTTTTATATTGAGAAAGTATTTATCAAATCACATGAAAAATACTTTTTTTTTTCTTTCTTGGTCAATAAAGCTCTCAGATTTCATTTCTGCTGATAGAATGACAAGAGTGCTGGTAAAAATATTTGTTATGGCCATTGCCTAAGGCCAGCCCTCTGAAAGCATATGGCGTGTATTTTCAGACTTGTTTTGGTTATGTGACAGTCTGGATTCTAAATGAGAATCCTGTTTTAATAAAGCTGTCTTACATGTGCTGTACAGCCCACCTCCCTATGCTTCCCACTCTGACTTTGCAGGCTTGGCTTTCAATGTCTTTGTTCTTCTGGTTTCTCAAGAACAAAGCCTGCTAATCAAGCCAGATTGTCATAATTATGCAATAAGAACAAATGAGTACCAAAAATTAGGATAAAGCCACAAAATTTTCTTGAATTCATATGCTATTTGAACACTTGTTTGCAAGGGAGGAAAGCAGTTTACTGTGTTCCACAAGTTCTTGCTTTGTTACATTACAATATAAAATGCAGCAATTAAATCTGAGCAATTTTCAGATGTCTTTTTAAGAGGTAAAATGTAATGCAAGATCTTTTTATCAGTCCATCAACCAGCAAATTGACTTGATGGGCATGAAAGAAGCCAGTCTTTTGCTAATATAGGACTTTCTGCATCAAGTCTTTGACCTACTTTAGAATTTTTAAAGCTATTTCAACAGACATTTTAAATATTATTCAGTAGACAGAAGTTTAATTCCCCTATTCTCTACAGCTTGTTTGATCAATAAACTGATGCAAATTACTTCTAACAAATTGCAAATAACTCCCAATAAATGATTCTTCTAAGCTTTACACTGCATTATATCAAACAGCTTCTTATTTTCTTTTTCATTTATGGTTCTTTCAAAATCCAATTTCTTTAATACTCAAAAGTCAAATCGAATTTTACTAATTTACTTTTTTTTGTTACTTGCATTTGGTACACTACATTAAATATTCTACTTTCAATAATCTATAGTCTCCTAACCCTACTACAATATTGATCTTGTGCAGTATTTCATTCCAGAAAATCTCACTTAGCTAAGATTTGTACTTTCTCACACCAGTAGGTCTGTGGTCATAACTTGAAAACTACATAGTTAATTGATTCACACAGAAAGTAGAACAGAAATTTAAAGTAATCCATATAAGGTTTGGTAGAATTTTTTTTTTTCTTGATTCAGCATCTTTGTATTTTAACTCGTTCCCGAACTTACAAATCCATACAGTTTCCTTTATGGTCTCATGGAGTCATAGATACAATTAAAGTGAGAATACACTGATAATGTCATAATAAATAATACAATTATTATGTATTCCAGCTTTCTAGGCAGCAACACTCATTAAAATTCTCCAAGATCAGAAAAATCTGTGATTGTCTAGCCTTGCTATGTTACTGGCAATGTATGAATTCACATGGCCCCACTAAAAGAAAAAAGACTTTAGAGTTATCAAGGAATAAGGAATCTGCATCTTTGATTGAGGACATATTGTAATTTTTTTGGGCTTGACAAATAAGTTTTTTTCTATTTGAAGGTGGGCTTGTTCCTATTTGCCTTGTGAATAGAAATGCAACATTTGCTCAGAATACCAGTACCACTCTGTTAGAACTCGTTTGGAATGTCTCTGGCAATCACTAATATTCCCAGAGTGGACCAGACTGAGAATTGTAGCCTTGTATAATTTTTTGCATGTATATATGATATATTGATTTATTGGAGAAACATATCTTTCATTGAGCAGAAAATTTCAATTTTTTTTTAATTAATTAGTTTAGGAAAGACTCAGATCACATAAGAAGTACACAGAAGTTTGCAAATTGCAGATTTGCAAAGTTCAGGCATACTTTTGTTTCATTATATCAGTAGAATCTGTTTCTCACAACTCACTATACTGGGTTACTAATGCATTTTGTTGAGGAACATTTCAGCATCTGCTATCCTTTAATCCTGAATTGCTCTGTTCCACGGTATGAGGGGAGTCTAATGTTACTCCAATCAATTTTTTTTATTCTGTAACAAATTTAAGAATTGGGTAACTATTAAAGATTAATTTATACTCTACAATTCAAATATTATTATGAGGTTTAGAACCTCAGCAGAATGAAATTAAGCCCTGCTTACTACTATTGAAAGTTAAATTAACTCCCAAAAGGTTTTCTCTTTCATTCAAAAATGCTTCCAGAAAGCTTATACAGATTCTGTAGCTGGAATGTAATTCTTTGGCAAGACTGTTTTCTTGACTTTTACTTCCACAGGCAAGAATGAAAATTCTCCTTTCTGCTAAACATTCAATTTAGTTTGAAAACCTTTTGTCAAGGGCTTTCCAAATATAGAGACATAGTGTTTAAGCAAGTTAGATTCCAACACTTAGTGCATAAAACGATTCAATGCATAGATACATCATTTTAGAGAAAATCTTGCAACAATAGTCTTCATAACATATACATTTTTTATTTTGTGGAAGTACATTTAGAAAACAAATGAAGATTAACCTAAGAAATTACACTAACCAGAATGGCCTCCAGGACAGTTACTAAATCTAATCCAAGAACTGAAAAATCTTGCAATATCTTAACTAACCTCATAATAATTAAATGCCCAAACTTCTGAGGAAATTGTGAAATCAGGAATTCTGCCTCCAATTCTAGAATTTGTGTGTGCTGAAGAAATCAGAACTATAAAAGAACTTCTTGTCTTTACAATTGTAGTGACAGAATTTAGATAGCTGGAAAGCTATATTCATTTATATTTCAATACTAGAGATGTTTAGGATCTTTCTAGAAACCAGAAATAATAGGAATTCAGTGAGTTTTGTTTTGTTTTATGCTAGTGAAATGATGTTTAGAGAAAAAGGGAGCAGAGGAATAATTGCATGTTAAAATTTGTGGGTGAAAATATCAACTCCAGAGAAATGTGCAAAGTATCTTTCTAGGTATTGATGCAGTACCAGGAGTGCTCTGTGTATTTGAAAATCACAACAAATCTACAAAAAAGAGACATTGTTTCAAACTGGACACTAGTCCAAGGCAAGTGTGATGTACAGTAAATGATGGCATATTTTTGTCAGGATGTAGGAGAAACTGTTGTTTAAGTATCTCTGGTCTACAAAGCTTTCCTGTCTTATCAACCATAAAAGAGAGTTGGAAGACAAATGTCTCATGGAAACAATCCTCAGGAAACAGCTTTTGTATGAAGAGACCAGCAGAAAAACTTCACAAAGCCCACTAGCTCCAGGATCTTTATTTACTTTCAAAGTGTGTCTTGTCTAAGTTTAGAGTCACTGAATTACAAGTACTGGCATTCTTTGAAAGCTTTTGCTGAGAAAAAAGCATTATCATAACTGAAGGATGTGGCTTAAGCTCAATGAGTCATCACAATTCTGTAAGGCATATCTATTAAACGTCTCATAAAAGTAATTATTCTGTGTTACACTCCTCAAGGTTCTGTCACTCTTGGTATTGATTGCTAAAAGCATACTTTGAGACGATGAATTATCCTTCAGGAGAAATATCAAACAGAATACACAGAGGTATTTAGGCAACAAAAAGTCATCTACATGAGAAAATAATCCCGTTCTTTAAACAGATTTGGGAGTTAATAGAACATATTGAGACAAAGGAATGAGTTTGCAGTTTCTTCTCTGTTATTTTAATAATTCTGCTGTCTGAATCTGCAATTTAAATAATTTAGTTTTCATAATATAACATTATACTTTGCATTATAAAATGTTTATTCAATGTACAAAGATTGCAATTATAAAAGGCTTAAATGTAATCTGAAACTATCATTATCCTGGCTGTAAAAATATGTGACACTTAGTAAAAGATATTATGAAACTGCAAAGCATCATCAGATACATCTCTTTTCAAAATGTCACTGAAATTTTAGGACCAGAACAATTTTTTGCAAAAGCACCATATTCTTGTTTGTTCTGGAAGAAAAAAAATAAGAATAATCAGGTAATTCTGTGGCAGTTGAGGGCTTCAGCAGTTGCTGAAATGATCCTTCAGAGTCCTATGCCAGTTGAAAAGTAGTTATGAATATGATTGCATCTCTGCATGCCATTACATAGATCTATTGCAAAACTAAAATACCTTGTTCCCAGCTTTTCCTGCAACCAACTTAGCATCAGGAAGCAAAGATAAGGATGAACTGTTGTTAATAGAGCACTGTATTTTGTAGGCATGTACATTCCACAGACTGCATTAACAAGATACTGAGTGAACCTTCACTCTGCTGAAGTCAGTGTCAAAATTCGCTAGGATAAGAATTTCACAAGAGCAGGGATATCAACTGTTATGTTTCCTGAAAAATAAAGAACTAATTTAATGACTTATAGTTGTTTCATGCTTATGTTAATGTTACACAAGCTGAAGATGGGCAAAGTAAATTTATTTATTCATTAATCTGTTGAGGATAAAAAACATAATCGCTCAGCATGATTGTTAGAGGGGATGGGAACTGCTTACACAGGAAAAACAAAGGAATTTTGTGGAAGAATGTGTTCATAAATATTCACAAGATAGTTGACAATGTCATTCTTAAAATAAGTCTGACTAATTGTGAAAAAACCCAAGGTGTCTTTAATATATCTAATAAAACCTGGGTACAGAAATATATGTCCTGCTTGACTATGTGCAGGCATATGTATTACACGGGTGCAAATGAAGAATTAAACTGATCCTTAGAACTAAAAAAGAAGTTATAAGCACTGCATAAAGTGAGACAGAAGAAGGATTTAATGCATGGTTGTTTTTTTTTTCTTTTGTTATATTTTTAAATGCAATTAATTTTTTTTTTTTTTACAATACAGTACCTATAAAACCACTATTACATACATTTGAAAAGAATTTGCTGACTATTTCTATAAGTATGATAGTGCCCAAAAAAAGGTCATTATTTTAAAACTTAATATCTAGGGCGTCTAAGAAGGAATAAATGCTGTGCTCACATGTTATAAAGCTGCTGCAGAACGTCATCACAGTCCAAAACTTCCTTGAGTGATCAGCTTATTAGCAAGGGGCCAGTGCTGATCTCTTCTCTTGGTGACCAGGACATGAGGAAATGGAATGAATTTGTGCCAAAGGAAGTCTAAGTTGGACATTAGGAGAAGGTTTTTCACTGAGGGGTTTGTTGGTTGCTGGAAGAGGCTCTCCAAGGAAGTGGTCACAGCACCAATCCTGACAAAGTTCAAGGAGTATCTGGAGAATGCCCTTAGTCATATGGTTGTAGGCAGAGGAGGGAGTTGGACTTGATGATCCTTATGGATCCTGTCCAACCTGAGATATTCTAAGATTTCATGCCATTTAGGGCATGATACTGATTCATAATTTCTAAGGAACTATTTCCTCTCACATGAAGTTTTTTGGTTTGATTTTCCATATTATACTTGAAAATGTAATATGGAACATGTAATTTGGAAAATGTGAAATTACCATTCCTGAAAGTGTGTAAAAGGCATGTGCTACTCATAGTTTTATGGTGAGCATGGTGGTGTTAGCTAAATGGTTGGATTTCTTAAAATCTTTTCCAGCCTTAATGATTCTATGATTCTATATATGATTCTATATATATTTATAGATTTATATATATATTTGTATATATATTCATATTATATTATTAATATTATATTATTCATATTAATTTATCTATATATGATCTATATATATTTATACAGAAGGGTGTTATCTAATGAAAAGAGTGAATAATTATTTTTCACTTTGAAGTGATTAAGTGATACCAGTGTCTTTTTATCAGGGCTTAGTCACAGATGCAAAGTTTGTGTATATATAGTGTATCTATAGTGTCTCCTATGAATTATTAGTAAGCTTAAGAATTTTAGTTATCTGGAAAAAATAATTCCACTGGACGTTTGTGGCCATAGAGTGAATGAAACTAAGTCAGAAATGATAACTGTCTGGAATTTTTTTTTTTAGGAAATAGTTTTCAGTTTTGTAGCAGTTATTAACAGAATATATGGGATGAATTCATCTGATCTAGCATAAAAGTTGACACACTTTTATCATACAATTTGCTTTTAAAGGTAATAGAATACTACAGGTATGGCTGGTGATGCAGCTTAGTATAATGTACTATATGTATCAAAAATTGGTTAAATGAATCAAAAGCTAAATACCTTGATTAATTATAAAAAGTTCCTGATTAGTTAGCTGTGATGTTACTTTACCAGATGTTTAAAGTTAAGTGAGATTAATCCTGTCCCTTTGGTCTGTTTTGCTTTAATTCTTACTCACATGAATTCTTCCTGTATGTGTTTCTAAAGGAAAAACTTCAAAGATTCTGCCCGTTCTTCAGAATATCAATAGTACTGAAATGTCCTCTGGCCAAGCACTTTCTATCCAAAAAAAAAAAAAGAAAAAAAAAAAAAAGTAACCCAATTAGAAAAGCCTAGATAATGTATGGAAATTCTACTTTAGCACTTGTCAAAAAATGCTTTTCAGAAGGAAAATACGCTAAAGAATAAGAAATGTACATCAGGAGAAAGATTTTATGTAAAGTCCCTTCCTAAGGACATGCATCACTTTCTCATTTATAACTCCAGGGCCTCTTGTGCAAGAGCATTTCTAATTCATTCCCATTTGTGGAGCCCTTGTTTTTTATTTTTCCTCAAAATGCAATGTTATCTAATGTTATTTCATGCTGAGATGAAACACTGACTGTATCAGTAAGGATAACTGCTGAGAAAGAAGAACAAAAGAATTGTATACATCTAATAGTCTAACATCTTCACTGAGGATATGCTGAGCTAGTAAATATGCATCATCTGTCTCTAATGAATTATCTCATGCAGTATTGGTTCCAGCAAAGTGTTGTATATGGAAAGATGCTGTCCGAAAACTTTTATCAATAGAGTAGACATGGAAATATATTCTTACTAGTAAAAACTCACAAAAAACCAAACACACTCAAATTTTTTTTTTAGTTAGTTCTTGGTTAAGTTTGAAATATGTTCTTGATTTCAGCTATTGGGGAATCAGTCTTCTGATCTTATCAGCAGCTGGTTAATATTTTATATGTTTTCCTGGTCTAGGCCAGAATAAAACTAAATTACACTGAAGATGCAGATGAGATTTTTGTGCATCACAGACGCACACAACCCATTGACAGGGGCATTCGACCCAGACTTTAACTTCATGGCCATGGGAGTCATGTGGGAATATCTGCTATTCAAGTGTTAAAACATTTCAGAAGTGTCAATATTTGAATTATGAATGAATGCCCTGGATTATAGTTAAAAATTAGCCTATAAAAACAATATCTCACCTGATTTTACATCTAGCTTGTACAGAGAAAGCTGTATTAAAAGAACCTGTTCCTGCACTAGTGCCTTGTAGAAGATGAGGCAAAGTGAGAACAAATTTCCCTAATCTTCTGATAATTCACACAAGTGTCACAAACATGAATAGAACACCAGGAAAAGGTTCATCATTCTGCCATTCTCTTGACAAGAGAGGAATGGCTGGAAAGGAGCCCAAGAGAAAAGAACCTGGGCTTCTTGGTTGACAGGTGGCTGAACATGAGCCACCGTTGTCAGCCAAGAAGGCCCATGGCATCCATCCTGGCCTGTATCAGAAATAGTGTGGCCAGCAGAACCAGGGCAGTTATTGTCCCCCCGTACTCAGCACAGGTGAGGCTGCACCTCAAGTCCTGTGTCTGTTTCTGGGCCCCTCTCTTCAAAACACACATTGAGGTGCTGGAGCGAGTCCAAAAAAGGGCCATGAAGCTGGGGCTGTTTGTCCTGGTGAAAAGGAGGCTCAAGGTTTTTATTGAACTCTAAAACTACCTGAAAGGAGGTTGTAGCCAGGTGGGGACCAGATTCTTCTCCCAGGTCACTTGTGACAGGACAATATGAAACAGCCTTAGGTTGTCCCAGGGGAGGTTCAGATGGACATCAGAAAACTTTTTTCACTGAAAGGATGGTTGAGATTTGTAATGGACTGCTCAGGAAGGTGTTTGAATAACCTTCTCTGGAAGTGTTCAAGAAACAACTGAATGTGGCACTTAGTGAAGAGCTACACTTTAAAAATAAGGTTATTTACATTTACAAATGTTAAAATTTTTAATTTCAGTTATTAAAGCCTAGTATGAATATCTTTTTATATAATTCCCTGTGATCTTGAAGTTACTATATATTTCTACATTACAATTTTCTCCTCCTATATGGTAAATAGTGCAAAATAAACAAGTAAAAATAAGCCAAAAAAAAAGGAGGTTCAAATTTCCAAACTAATGGCATGTCAAATCCATCCACCGAACTAGAACACAGAACTAAAAAATACATCTTGAATCAAACAATAGGATTTAAAAGAAGCCAGCTTTAGCTGAGCTGTTAAATAAATATGGCTCCTGCAAAACTTCCTTTTCACATGACAGCACACTATTAAGATGAATTGTTGATAAGAGTTTGTACAATACACCATTCTTGTGTATGTTTTATGTTGGATATGGGAAAGTAAAAAATCTACCTTTGGGACAGATTTTTAAAGCAGTAATTCCGTAATGAGTGTTATTTTCTTTATCCACTGCACAAGAAGTGAACACCAAGAGTAGATGGTGTTTAGCTATAGTGGAAAAGTGAAGTTGGAAGAATGTACATTGTCTTAATTATATATCAGTCCTCTTAGAGATTTATTTCCCTCTTTTTCTTATACTAAGAAAAATATCTTAAGTATCAGCAATTCCTATTGTTAACTGTTCTGCTTGTTATTCAAATCATTTGTAAAGGCAATAGATGAAACAAAAAAAATGGTAACTCATTTTAAACCCTGAAGATTATCCAACTTTTTTTTTTTTAGCCTAAAGGTGCTCTTTGAGTCTGGAGATCTATTATCACTCAGCCAGAAAGGTCACAGGTGAATGGCACAAGACACTTTCTCATCCTCCAGGCAATGAACATATTTCCTGTCCCTGATTTTTGACTCTACATGGCAGAAAGCAGATTACTGAGCTGTTTTAAAATGAAATATTTTTCTTGATTTCCTGCATTCTATCAGTATATCCTAGCAGAAACTCACAAAGAACTCTAAAGTCACAGGATATAGGAGTATGATGTATATACTAAATTTAAAATGATGGCTGAAAGTTTTCAGTTTCTAGTTATAGAGATTTTTCCAATCATTCAATCATCTCTCTTTTTCAGATGGGTACATCATTTAAGTGTATCACTTAGGTCTACAGGGTGAGCAAAACTATGAATTTTCCTCTTGTCTCTCCATGAACAAATATAATAAAACCCCTCAGGATCATTCTTTTAGAAACTAGTAGGCATAGTCAAAATTTGTATAGTCCCAGTGCTCTCATAGTCAATCTCTTATGGAAAGAGAAATTTGGAGTCATTGAAGATATATTTAAGCAGTTCAACCGCTTATGTGAAGACCATTAACTTTTGTTTTATTTTTTAGAAGAATTTTAGTGGCAAAAAGTGAATTTAACTAAATTACATTCTTCAGAATTAAATAAAGGAACATGTTTCATTAACAGAAAAAACCCAACAACCAAATGAACAAAAAGTGATAGACTGAGTTTCTGGTTCTGTAAATATGTACTTTTGATTTATTATATTCACCAACATATATTTATCAATGTGTAGCAATGCCTATTCATGGGATGATTTGTGCTCTTTAGAGGTGAATGCAAAGCTAGCACACACTTCATGCCCATATACTGTGCAGCAGGCAGCAATAAGTTCAACTTGACTTCATAGGATTTCAATATTTTTCTTTAAATGCTCAAATTTGTCCAAGAAGTAGAGAGGCTTTCCTCACATTTATCTCAGTTGACAAAATAGGTAAATAAAACATCTTTATTTTAAGGCAGAAGACCTAAAGTAAGGAAATGTGAAATGGTTCCTTTCACATAACTGAAGCTATGTCTTCTATTACCTCCATTTCATGTGAAGTGTGAGAATCTGACAGAAAGGCAGTACTCTGATCATGTTACTAATGTGCACTCTGACCATATTACCAGGACTGTGGTGTTCCCTACAAACCATGGCAAGCTTTGTAGCCCATCCACAGCCAAAGAAAGGTCATGTCCTTGGTCTTTTCAGATTCTTGTGTTCAGCTTAGAAAACCTCTTCCTTTACATGTATCATCTGCATATCACATTCTGAATGAAGATACTCATAATCTTTTTCACCACATTGAGCCTATAACGTACCATACCATTCATCATCATGGCTAAAGTATTTCTGAAACACAAATTAGCTTGTTGAGAGATTGTGTAGCTGACTATATGGCATTGTGCAGACATTGCCAGGAGCTGAGTTCTAGTCCATGAAGGACTGGAAAAAAAATTTCAGTATCCCTGAATTATGCATTCATGTAGAGTTGTCACAGTCATGCATTAATAGTCGTGCATTAATACTTGACAGTAATTATAATAGGGAAAGTAGTTAAAAAAAATCACTGCTATGTATTCATAGGCACCTGAATTCATATTGTCACTGTCTAAAAGCACTGCACACATAAGCTGATCTTATTTTTGTAACTTTAAATATACTTAAATAAATATTGCTATAAACCCCAGAAATCTTTTGGGGATTAAACTTAAATAATCTGTAATTTTATACAAAAGGTTATTTAGTAGGTTTAGTTAGTTTATGATAAATACATATTGTAAGCACATGTATTATTTTTAAATAGTGACATTCTCTCAATAATACTGTATGTAAAATGCTGATAGGAAAGAGATTCCATATATGGTTAGAATCAGATGTGTTTTCATGTAATGGGTGAGGAATTATTTTTATTTTATTTTTATCATGTCTTGCAGACATTTTTAATAACCACCCTTTGGGATAAAATGCAGTATAGCATTTGAATATAGTTGCCAGTGTGCTATGTTGTCAAAAAAAGGAGATGAAAGCTTCCTCTCATATAAATATATATTCATAGGTCACTGCTTGTGGAAGATAAGATTGACATATATGTACCCTCTTTAACCAAGAAGTTTAAGCCTTATTCACCAATGAATACAAATTGGTGTATGAGCACATACTTTATTGTGGGTTGTAAATATGTAAATGTTATTGATTTTTTCAGTGACTTTATTAGGCAAAGATATATTCAGAATCTTCCAAAAACTATTTTTTCTTTACTCAGAATATTTTCTTCTTTAGTTTTGTCCATATAAGTCTTATTTCAGGTCTCAGTGTATATATTGGAGACTTTAGGCCTAAAATTACCTATAAATAATAGTCTATCTGTCTTATAGATCTGCTTTCCATGAGAGATTAGCTGCTCACAAAACTGATTCCTGTCATCCATCATTGACTTCAATCTTCCAATGAAATAGACTCATTCATCACTGTTATTTTGATGACATTCATCTCTATCTTTACCCTCCTGATTCTACTGGGGCCAGTATGCTTCTAGAGGACTCATATTCATAAAATGTCTCAAAAGGAATATCTTCGTGGAGTTTCTGTTGATTGATCTTAGTAGTTCCAGTACTACTCCTCCTCCTACTACTACAGTGCTCCTTGTATGGCCCATAACCAGCTCTTGGGTGTTAAGCACTTAGCTACGAATACTGATCAGTGTGAAACTCATCCAAAGTTCAATGAAATCAAATAACCAGTGTATTTTGGGAAACAAATTTTCCCTAGTTTTATCTGCATCATTTCATACCTCTAAGTGAGGTCTAAGCTTGTTTGAATCCAAATATTAAATATAAATTTCAAATAGATCTATGTTCATTATTTCAAAAAAAGTTTGCTTAAATTTTGAAAGGTGTGTAGTAGAGTCAGCAAAATTTCATAGGAAATCTACTTGCCTATCTCTCTCCAGATCTACACAGAAAATCAGTACGAAATTTCACTGAAAATCAGGAGTTTTGGCAACTTCAATTTTCATTAGTTTCTGTTTGTATATTGTTGTAGATACATTGCTGTAATTGTTGCTGTCTTAATGCTGTAAATATGAAGCTGTGACAGTAACAACTTCTTTGCACACATGTATTTATGGTCTATCTGTGTTGATTCTTTTAATACCTATACTGGATAGGTTAAAAACTGATGGAAAGTTGTCATTTAATTTTAGTTATCCTATGCAACTTTTCTTTTGTGCTCATGTTTTTTCTATTGCAGTTTAACTTTTGTTTTGTCTATCACAATAGAAACAAAAAAAATGTTTTGCAGAGTGGCATGACAATTCATTTCACATTTAGACAAAATATTGCATATCCAAGACAGTATGTGCAAATAGTTCATGTCTCCCTTTTTTTCCAGAAGTATAAAGCCACATTACTGCAACTATAACCTAGCACAAGGCATTTACACTAGTCTTAAGTCTTTCTTTCATTAAGGCCTTTATCACCTGACACACCACTTTTAAGCTTCCTAATACTAGCTCCTCATTGAGCATTTAACTAAATGATACCTCATTTGAAAATCAGCTGCATAACACAAATGAATCTGTAGACTTTTTAATCTTGTTCTAATAACTAATAGGAATTCTTCCCAAAACAGATCATGGAGAAGAAGCACATTGAATTACTCTAGAACAGTTATCTGATTGTAGGATATTATACAATTATATACATATAGTGGCAGTATCTTTGATAATGGAAAGTAAGGTCTTTACACAAAAAAACAAGGATAGAAACAGAGAAAAGAGTTCAGGATATTTGCATATCTGCTACTCAAGATCTTATTCTAAATTTGATAGGAGAAAGCAGGAGAAAGTAGCCAGGTAAAAAAGCAATAAAGTATGCACATGACTCAAGCAATGTGGCACCATTATCTACACTATGGATCTGCTATGGACTATGGGTCATCCAATAATTTCCAGCTTTATTTTATTGCTAATGAAAGAATACAATGAAGGTAAGAAAGACTTTAAACTTATCCTATATTCTCACCATCATACAGCTTCTACACACTTCTGAGGTATGTGTACAAAAAGGGGAACTATACACAGGTTTTTGCCCTTGTACTGCATGATCTCCTATTTTTTCCTTACAACATATCTTTACTTTCACCTCAATCTATTGCAGAATAATTATGTGACTCTTATGCCAGCAAATTCAATCCTGTAACTTGTCTCCTGGTAGAAGAGAAACCAAAATCAGTAGAAATATTTCAACAATAGTGATTTTTTTTCAAGTTGCTGGGACATTTGAGAAAAGTTGATTTAGAAATCCAGTCAAAGGCACAGTATGAAACTCTTACAGAATTACACCTACATAGAAAGGATAAAGAACATTAACTACAAGATTTAAAAACAGTTTTAGTTTAGCAATCTTCATTTGATATGCTACATACCCGGTGTCTGAATGTGTCCACCAAAGAATGTGATTTGTGATGCTTCTTAAAGGTTTTTATGTTAGTGGTCAATTTTTATACCTCCTTTAAATACCCCCTTTTTAAAATAATTTAACAGATTTAATTTTTTGGAAGCTTGGGGGTTTAAAATGGTTTATAGAGTTACTTTGTGCAGTTACCTATTCTTACCATAGTTATCAGCATCAGTAGCTGTACTATTGCAAATATAACTTCATAGATCATTCATCACAAGATTGTTGAGTGTATAATGTTTGTATTAATACAAATAGGTTTGAACTTATTTGGTAAATAAGATCCCAGTTCTAGTGAGCCCATCATTTCCTCATCAACAATGATAATGAACTAAAATTTAAAATTTAATGTTCAAGTCACTTGAAAGTTTATTTTTCCTTTCTATCTTTTACATGCTTACCATGGAATAAATTATAATCCCACCTGTACACAGCATGGGTTTATTGATTCAAATCTCTTCCTTTGATTAAGCTCAGAGGCCTATGGTTGAAGTGCAAAATATGTGAAGCTATACACATGCAAGCAGTTGCAGAACTAGAATTCAAAGATGCAAAATTGTTTAAAGAGTCTTAATCTTTTAATAGCAGAATAGCTTTGGATACATCCTCTAATATGCTATTTAATAAATATTCAAAATATTTATTAAATTAGTTATTTAATTCTTCTGTGTCACACAAAAATACCAGTTCATTCAAGACAGTGATAATTTCATGTATATAAAATACTAATAAAACATAGTTGCCAAGAATTATATTTTACATTCTTAGGTAGTCACTATAAATACACTGTTTTTATTCATCCTGCATGGCAGTTTAATCAGTTTCTTTAATTAGTTATAATTCTACAAGCTTGAAAATCATATTCTTTTAATTTTTCATAATAGTTTTATTGTTGTATAATACATAAGAGTGTTATTTCATATTACATTATAATTTTAAAAATTCATCATTCTTTTAACAAGCGACAACATTCTCAAAAAATGTAGAATAAGGAATACCAATGTAGCAATAGGTACAGATGTAAATGCTGAATTACACAAAAATGCTAATCTTTCACTCTTCTGATAAACTATTTAGAGGAGAAAAAGGGAAAAAGTGAAACAACTAAAATATATTTTAATTAAAGGCACAATTAACATCAATTATTAGATAAAGAAGATTGGCTTCTTTTTAATGGAGACAGAAATGATTCTGAGAAACACTTTATTTTTAATAAGTGGACAAAATAAACTCTGTTGAGAATATAAACTCAGAAAATTAGCCTCCAGTCTTCAAAGTAAACTGATCAGAGAATCATAAAATCATAGAATATGCTGAGTTAGGAGAGAATTACATGCTTCTTATCTTAGTGTAATTTTAATTTTAATTATGAGAATCAGAATATCAACCGAATCATATAAAGTAAATACTAGGGAAATATTTAGATATTTTTATGAAGATTTTATTTCTCTCTTGCTGCAGAGACTTACAGTAATATATAATATCTTCTCTTATTTTTCTCCCTGGTAATTTTTTGCAAATTAATTTTCTGACATAAAAAGCATATCTTAAATATTATATGGTAAAAGCTAGAGAAATTTTTATATGGCTGCCATATTATAGATAGTGTGTTTTTAATTTATTTTATATGTAAACTACAGATTCCTCTTCAAATTTCAGAAAATAAAGTAGAGGTAAAGGTGTAAATTTGAATTCTACATAAGCAATTGATTAATATAACTTTAAAGAATTAGAGTTCTTAAATGGATTAGGTATCTGAGAGGACAGAAGGGAAATTGGCCGTCCCATTGAAATTAATAAAACAAAAATTTAAAACTTTTAAAAACTTGAAGAAAAAACACATCTCTGGTCCCAGAATTAATTTCCTTCATATCTCATAATATGACTTCTTGCATTTTGACATGGTTCCTTTATTCTTCCCGAGATTTCTTGCCTTCTTCATCCTAACACACTGAAAGAGTAAGAAATGAAAGACAAAAAAGTAGAGATTAACTATTCCTCTTATGAGGGATGGAAAACTAGTGTATCAGGAGAGACAAGAAGAATCCTAAAATGTTCATTTATAGTCAGAGAAAGTTTTTAGGGCTAACATTATTAAATATACAGCTTTAGAAACTTTGAGCCATATTTATCTTATGAACTGATAGCTGAAAATATATATTTGGTTCAATTCCATCTGAGGCTGATCAGAGATTTCAGTTTCAGAATCAGTTCTAAATCATAAAAAAAATCCCAAAAACCAACAAAAAAAAAAAAAAAAAAAAAAAAACAACCTTCAGAAAAGCAGTTTTTGAGGTGATTAAAGCTTTAACATTTCAATTAATTTTGCTTCATTGTTCTTGTTACTGTTGGCTACCATTGGGCAACATCACAGCCTGTGCATTGTTTGAAGTTGAGTCAGATGTTGTCTCTTTTGAACCTAATTCTAAAGCAGCTATACCTCTTCATAAATTGGGTATGGAAACCTAGCACAATTCCTTAAGAACTAGATGTAAAAGTGAAGATTCTCAGTGCCCCTTTCCTAAGCCATTTTTGGGATTTATCTTCAAGTTTTCACTGGAAGATACATCTGATCAAATAAAGCAGTCACGGCACAGCAGTTCTGCATAATAAATAGGTGTTCAGACAGGTCCTTTTGCCTCACTCCCACTGAATTATCATCTTTGAAATATTTTGATTGAACCTAAGAGAACAATAATACTCTTTACTCTCCTTGAGTGAAAGAACCACAGTACTCAAAGATTCTGGGAAACACAGAGATATTCTTGAGTTTTGCTGTATTGCTGGCACTTGGTCTTTTTCTTTGTTCCTTTATATGAAGAAATTCTGTGATCTGAGGACAAATGTTCTCTGCTTTCAGATATGACTGGTAAAACTAGATATTAACAAGTTATATCACATAAGGCTCCTATTGCTGGTAGGGAAAGAAAAAGACATTAAGAAGTATGTTAAAATAAAAATGTTAAACAGGTGAATGGGCTGAGAAATTCCTCTTTTATTTTACTAAATTACTGTGAGTTTCTTTCTGTTCAGTATTCAGTATCTCATATTTCTTCACAAGATTTCTTTAGTAATTCTAGTCCTGCTTGATTAAAGTACAGAAACTCAAGCAAATGTTCTAAAAGCAAGGAAGACACTCCAAATTTATTGTTCTTCTCTATCTTAAGATCAATTAAATTGCCCTAAGACTATACACAGTTACTAGAGAAAATTAATTTACAGAGAGATGGAGTTCACTTTTTTTAACTGAGATATTACTAGAGGTTTTGTGTTAACATGAAGGTTATTTCAGATAAATTCAAGAAACAATTTTGTTCTTTTATGACACACAGAAGCTGAAATTCGAATCTTCATTCCCTATATAACTCTATGTACAAGAAAAAGAAACTATAAATCAGAAATTGAACTGTATGAGCAGGCAAGTATGAGAACCTGGAACCTGAGGAGACAAAAAGGACAGATCAAAGACCAGAGGATGCGAGCATAAGCAAGAACAGCACAATAATGATATAAGCACCTGGAAATGGAGGGGAGATCACTTACCCCCATGAGAAATGAAAAGTATTCCCATGCGTTATGAGTGTCTCACAGATATGTGCAAATTACAGATTTTCTCAGAGTGCTTTCATGTTGCAAAGCTGTTTGACCTATTTAGAGGATCAAGAGCACAGGACAAAATGGCCAAGAGAAGAGAGGGTTGTCTGGTAAGATAATATAAGAAGGTAAACTGGGAGCTGAGCATGGTAGCAGGGTAGGAAGGAGCAATGGCTCCACCAAAACCAAGCAGGGATCCTGAGCATCAAGTCTGGGTTAGGACCAGATTCAGAAACAGGGATCAGATCAGACACAGTCCAGTATTCACCCAACAAGACTGCAGTGAAGAGGCAAATCTGAAGGCAAGCCAGGAAGTCAAACCAGAGGGTCACAGTCACAGTCAGGGGGGTGGACCAGGAACAGCTGTAGCACAGACTGGGGCCAGTGCTATCCCAGTTTAAATGAAACTCCCAAGGAAAGGAGAAGTTGGCTCTGGCTTCCAGCTCCCTTCACAGCAGCTCTTGTCAGTGAAGGAGCTGACTTTGTCTTCATCCAGCTGAACTCCATACCTTACCTCCTGGAGGTAGAATATCCCCAAGGTCCTTGAATCTTTTTACAACACCCAGAAAAGTCTTAGTTTAAATAATAGCTTACTTAGTTTAATAATAATCAAGGAGTTGAATGTGGCTTTTCTATAAATTATTTAAACACAGTGAAAAAAACACAAACAAATCCAAACTCCAAAATGAGTACAGAAAAAGTCATCAGAAGGCAGATTACATATGTCTTGTTGAATGATAGTCAGACAATGTTTGGTGTATTCATTTTTGATACACACTTGCTACATTTGTATCATGACTTCAAACATAGGTCTTATTTTGATTAGTAGAAGTTGGTGAACATCTTACACACAAACATCAAAACTGAGTTGATTTTCCATCAGCAAGGATCAAGGAGTTACCATTGACTCCCTGTATTTATGTGTGAAAGTGAATGTCATGAAAGTGAGAAGACAGCAATGTGGAATCTAAATTGTGATTTTACATAAGGAGGGAGGTTATAGGAGTGTTTCAGTTCTCATTTTCATTCATACAAAATAGGGCATAACCTAAGGTACCTGTGCCAGCATGGGTCCTCTCTTAGGAGTCAATTTCAGTTAGTTGAAATAAGATGGGAACTAGTTGTCATTCTTTGTACACCTCTTTTCACTAACATGCATATAGTAACATATGTAATGTCACTTAATAAAAACATCCTGTTGGTCACAAACTCCATTCAATTTACAAGCAGCTTGAAATGTAAATAACCTATATCTAAACAATAAGTAATATCTTAACATAATAACCACATTTGTCTACCTTACTCTGCTGTGCTAAAGCATTTGTGACCTTAAAACATGGTGTTAATACCTTAATTGTAATTGACAAGGCAATTTCCTGTCTAATGTTGTGTAAAAAACACAGAGCACCAGCCAAAAACTTTTAATTGCCATGATAATTCTTCTAATTATAAGTGGCAGCATAATTAGCTACAATATTGCCCCACAAATGTGCCTTGTATTATTCTATTTTTTCCGCCACAGCAAGAGTTGGGGTTTTTTCATTCCGTTTAATAAGTAAAACATTCTTTAAGCTTCTGACATTATGCATGTGGGTTCTTTTAATTCACTGTGTCACATTTAAGCCTTTTTTATGATAAACCAATATGATATGTAATCCAATATCAAAATTTCCCCGTTGCTGTATTTTTGAAAACTGAAGAGCTTTTCAGAACCAAGAATCAGCTAACATAAGCATCCAAATTCAATACCAGCTTTAGTAAAAATACTGTCTGGCTCAGCATTTATGCTAATTACATTATAACTCGTTCCATCAATCAGAAGAAGACACAGGAATTAATAAATTTGGGGTTTTTCGATTTAGTTTTAAGACAGGTGCAAGTAAACTCTAATTAACTTCAATAATTAAAAATCCTTATTACTTTGCCTGAGTAACTTGTCTATGTGATGTACAGACAGGAGATTTATCCCCTAGGATAGTGATTGCTGTGAATTTTTTTGTTCCCAAAGCATTAACTTTAGATTTAGCAGTCTCCATAGTTACAATGTACATGAAGAGTCCTTGTCTCTTTCCCAGCCTCCTTTCCCTTCTGGAGTTTCATCATCCTTTATATCAGGAAGAACTTCACTGTAAGTTCAGCCACCATATCTGCCAATATATGAAATAATTTTAGCACTTCTCCTTCATGATAATCCAGGACAATAATAAAAATATGTCTATATTTATTATATTTTTAAGTTCTTACTCAATTTTCCCTCATCCTTTACTCATTCAATCTCCTGTAGGTTTGTAATCACTCTAGGACTTGGCCAAATGCCACAAATAATGTAAGTTGGTTTGATTCTTTTCTTCAAAAGTTTACCTATCTTGATTAAAAACTGATCTTACAGTGATCCCCTAAGTTTTAGTTTGCAGATTCTGTATTACCTGGGGATGTAGTTCTGAGCCTCATATTAAATGCTAGTAAGCTCTGTTCACAGGGTAGGTAGACAAAACAAATCCCTTTTCTGCTGAGAACCAAGGACAACTTTCAGGCCCAAAAGCATAAACAACAATGGACCGAAGGGAGGAACGAGAAGGATGGGACCTCACAGCCTGAAGCTGTAATTGGACAATTAAACCCCAATATGCAAATGGACCAAAACTGATAAAAATGTAAGGCCTCGTGACCGGGGGGCCTCTTTTCCTTCTGTGTGTGGCGTGTTTTGTAGTGGTCTTGGGGTGCACCTTGGGCCAGGATCCAGTCCTGCCCAAGGTGAATCCTGGAGGCTTTTGAATAAATACCTACTTTATTCTCTAGTCTTGTCTAGTCTCTGTTTCAGGTCAGCCTTCTAGGCATCAACAGTACATAGTATGTCTTAGAATTTAGAAATCCCCTTCTCACTATTAACAATATTTGAACTCCTATATTTTGAAGAATGAAGGATTTTAAGAAAAATTCTTTCTTATTGAAGTTTAACAAGAAATATAATATTCTTGAAATTTTAGTGGACTGACATATAAACTTGATTTCTGACAAGATAAACAATGGTGATTTTAAAATAAAGTCACTTGTTATGATTTTTGGACTTGAACCTCATCCAGCAGTGTACTTGACCCACCATATATGGTAAAAGGAATTTATTGCTGTTTCTCAGTATCAAAAAAGAAAAAGCTCATGCTGCCATTGATTGACCTTTAAAAAGAAAATCGCAGCTGGCTTATGAGTAAAAGCCTTTCTTTCCTTTGCACTTTCTCCATTAGTGTTCCCTGCATAGTTTCACAACACCTTTTAAAGTCTGCTAGCATAAATCAAATGTTCAGTTGTCACAAGAGCAGATTGATCTGATAGAATAAATCACTGATAACAGTAATGCTTCATAACCATTAAGTCCCAATGAAGCAGTCAACTAGTGCAGGTGGTAGCCCACTAACCATCTGCATTTTGTATAAATGATTCTAGGAATGGCTGTAGAAGACAACAACAGCTGAAGTACGCATTCTTTTCTTACTTTTTGTTTTCTTTTATTTTTTTTTTTTGTTAATACACAAATATCACACTTTTGTCAAGTTGTTGGTATATTCCTATCCTTTAATTTGAGAAAGAAGTACATATACCTAGAAAATAGATTGATTATCAGATTGCCTGAAAATAATTAATCTATAATTTCTAGTAGTAGATGATCACTTATTTGTATAGGACACTGCTTCTTATTCTTCCTTCACTGCTTCTCATCTTCCACTTGAAAGCAGTATCTTTTCTATTTAACTTATGCTTTTCTGAATCATCTACAAAGCAGTATTTTTATACTGAATTTCAACAAAATATTGTAATGAATTTCATGTATAGCAGTATTTCTTATAGTATTAGATGATTATAAATCCACTTGTCCTGAAGACAAGAGGTATCTTTTATAGAAACAGAGTGTTAGTAATTGAAATTCAACTTTTTGGGTAGAAAAATGCTGAAGGACAGGTAGAAATGTTAAAATGTCATGACAGTATATCTGCCATTGTATTCAGTGAGAAAAGGAGAAAATATTAAAATTAAATGATTCAGAAACACTTTTCATGTTTTTTGAAAGAAAACAAACCCATTTTTCTTCTTTTTATAAATATGCAAATTGTCTATTTCCATATATTTCTTGACATGTATTGTGACCAAACTGGAAGCATTAATGTGAAATTAATGGATAGATTGCTTTTCTGATGACATCAAAGAAAGAAAAATTATCCAATCTAGTAAATTATTTTAATTAAATAGAAAACAATATTAGAACTGAATTTTGCAGAAACTATTTGTCTTGAACATAAAAATGTATATTTGCAAAATAATACCCAAATTATAATTGTATTTGCAGAGTGATTAGCAAAGAGGCCAGAGCTCAACCAAAGTTAAAACAATTGTAAATAAGTTTTTCAAATAAAAAAATAATTCTCAATTTCTAACAGTGAAAAACAAGTGTGTTACAGAAAAGTTTTCTCTATCTACTAATTATATACTTCATTAAACTTGCTGGGTTGTGGATTGTCTGTAGAGCTGAGCATAGGAGATAAAGTCTGTTCTTATGATTTTATTTATTTATGCATGTATGTGTTTATTATTTATATTTCTTAGGGACGCAAACACTTTTAAAAGGGATTTCCCATGGCTTGCAAGACTCCTTTTTTTTATAACCAAGTGTGAGGTCAGCCAGGTGACCTTTTCTACTTCCAAGATTTTTCTGGTTCTTGATAGAAGTTGTGAACTAGATTTATTAACAAAGGTGATAGCATCTACAGCTCTACATGTCTCATCTACAATTTCCAGATAAACTCTGTTAAAAAATTATCTGATTATAGTGTGAAGCTCTTCATGCAGAATGTCTTCTAAAATGTGATAGTAATAAACTGTTTAGTATTCATTGTTTACTTATGTTTTCTGGCAGTTCAAATTTCACAATATGAACACTTGGAAAGCAAAATAAAGAGGGTCTTTTTTACATTTGGAATTATTTTTGTCCATGTTGTAAGAAAAAAATTTACAGACTTTCAAAGGTATTGTTATCCAGAATATTTTAAAATAGACTACAGTAAACTTCATATGATTAAGCTGAAAAATGTTTGCAAATGGAAAATTTATTTTTGTGAATTTAATTTTCCTACCTGTTTCATTGAATACTTTTAATTTATCTTTTTAGCGGCAAAATAAACCTGGAACTACAAAGGTAATCTAATTTTTTCTGCCTCTGAATAATTATCAGTAGTAATGATTAGTTGGGTTTTATTTCTGAACTTACAAGCACCTGTTCTTTTACAGGTATCCTGCTTGTTATCATTTACTAGTCATTAATAAGAAAACAACTTAAGAATGGACTTTGAAATTTCCAAGATTGTTTGTTTAAGCAGTACTGTCAAGATCCAATAATTAATTTGAACAGTATAAGTAATCTGAGGAAGAATTGCAGTGGAAAAGATAACTGAATATATTTAATCAATTTCCTGGCAGTTAATAATTTATTTTCATTGAAAATTGGGTTCAAATATATCTACAAATATATAATCTTAATTAATCTCAATATAATCAGGTAAATTGATAAGTGACTACATGTCTTAGATAGAGATGATAGCATTTACAAGTAGAAAATAGCAAGACTGCTTAAGATAATTGGAGACTTTTCTAAATCAGAAGGAAATACCGAATTGCAGAATGTTCAAAAAAGCGTGACAGTAAAAATAATGTACAGCTATCGCTATTTCCATGAAAGTTGTCAAATTTTCAAATGTTTATCACACCCTCAAGCCCTTTTCAGGAGTGCTGCTCTCAGTGACTTCTCACAGTCTGTTCTTATATTTGGGGGTTGCCCCAAACCAGGTGCAGCATCCTGCACTTTGACTTGTTAAACTTCATGAGGTTCTCATAGATCCACTTCCCAGGTTTGTCCAGGTTTGGCCCCTCTGGATGACATCCCTTCCTTCTGTAGTGTCAGCTGAACTGCTCAGTTTGTGCCACCTGCAATCTTGCTGAGGGCCTACTCCACCTCACTCTCTCTGTCATTGCTGAAGATATTGAAGAGCAGCAGTCCCAAGGCAGAGCCCTGAGGACACCAGTCACTGGCCCCCACCTGGACGTAGAGCCAATGGCTACAAGTTTCTGGCTGTGTCCATCCAGCTTAATAACAAACCTACCCTTTCTACTGGTTCAGGTCCCCTGAAAATACCAAAGAAATGACAATGTCAATTCATCTTGTCAAACAAATAGCTTTACAGGTCAACTCTGGGGATTAATTGCAGACCTCTAGGTGAAATTAATGTTACTTCCACCAATGGCCAAAATTATTCTATGAACTCCAGTGGGAGGTACTGTGAGTAACTCATGTTTATCTAAATAAGTATATGAGTTTGGTATAAAGATTAAGGTTCTGATGTGGAACAGCAATTTATTCCAAGAGTAATTACACTAAATCAATAGGAATTGGACACCTGTTTTCAACATCAGAAACTTACCTCTGCAATCCATCATCTAGCACATTTTTTGTTAACCCAATACACTGTCTCTTACCAATTAACCACCTGGTTATGTATGTATTCTTGAGAAGGGAATTAGTCCAATTGTTTACAAAAAATAATAAATACATATTTGCTTTATCAAATATTTTTCGGCACTTGTCAACCATGTTTCAAATCTTTTCAACTCTCCCATTCCAGTTCAGGAACTTAGTTTAATTTTTTCTCTGTCTGCACTTTCCCTGCAACTCTGGCTCTTGTTTTATTGTTTCTTCTGGCTCTGTTGATTTTATTTTGAAAAAAATAATATATCAGACTTACTGGGTATGCCTATGAGTTAGGGACGACACGAGTTCTGTATTGCCTAGGGCCTGTCAGCTAAAAAAAAATAAATAAAAAAGCCTCAAATGATAAGTGAGATAAGTGTGAAGGTATTGCAACATTTTAAAGTTTGTGGTAGATATTTTTGATGCTGATAGCGACTGTCATTTGAGTTTGGGAGTGTGACAGAAAAGTTCCTATGTTTTCTTTCTCTGCCATAGCCGGTAGAGAAAGGAAAATGGTCTTTCCTTGAACGCAAATATAAATCTTGATGTTTGACATGCAGATGTGTTCACATACAAATGAGTCAGTAGCCACCTTTGGATCCTTGGGTTAGAGATGTTTGGATCGGTTACTTGACCAGGCTGTGACTTTGTCTGGCAGGGCCCTGGGTGTGACTCCTCCTGACAGTGGCAGTTCACTTGCTGTGCTGCAGTCACCTCAGCCCACAGCAGTCACTGCTCTCCGTGTTATTTGTTCTGCTGGTGGAGATGGCGTTTCTGTTCTGATCTATTCTGATCTATTTTGATCTATGCTGTTTTCAATTTTCTTAAGAAAAACAGTATTGTAATTCATGAGGTTTTTCTCACAAAGTACTGAATGCTTAAAAATATTATTAATTACAGTGTTATTAAATGGATTATAACATTTAAGTAATGGATTATAACATAAAAGTCATTTAAGATCCTTCTAAATTATATGGAAAATGAAGCTATGTGAAAAGAGATACACCATCTGTGTTTTGCATTGTAACACTAATACTTACATCCAGATATAAAATAATATTTTATTAATAACAATAATTATTTTTTAAATTATTGTTGCTATTGTTATTATTATAATAATTTTTACAGGTCTTGAAACTGAGATGACAAAGTAAAACCACTTCTGTGTGGTGAGGCTACAAGATGTAGAATGACACCTGTTTCAAGGGTATCCAATTTCTCTGAATTCAGAACAAGAAAGTATTAGAAAACTATCTCAGGGTATACTCTAGTGTAACCATTCAAAAAAAAGAAAGCAACTTAAAGAATTGATGGATTCATCCCTAAATAGCTTCTTTGTTAATGTATTATTACAGGGTTTTTATGGAGTACTTATGCTGAAATAAACTATTGCACTAGTTGTTTTCTTCTATCCTTGGTTTGCTTATGTTACACTAAAACAAGCTGCACAAGGAAATTGTAATTATTAATATAAATTATCTGCTAAAATTTACATCACAGATCTTGTAGATAAATATATGTGAACAATTTCAATAACGAGTAGTATCTACAGGGAAAAAAAAAAGAAAAAAAAAAGTTGTAGCTGTAAGATAATCCTTACTTTCTACATTCTTATATCCTCCTGGAATACTTCTGTATCCAAAAAGTAGTTTGTTCCAAAAACACATTCTTGAGTTATGTCAAGGATTTTCTTTTGTTCTTGTCTAAACTCATACATGATTGACTCTTGCTCATATTTTTATAGTCTGCAATTTCAAAAGATTTTTGAAACAACTTTTTTTCCTAAATCATTGTCCATCAGGAATAAACAATGAACTTTTTTACCACAGTCTTCTCAGTCCAATTGTTCTGTTTCAAGTTTAAACAGTGACCACATTGGCACAATTTCCCCACTTCTTTTTGCTCTTCCTAAAACGAAAAAAACTCTTTTCACTCAGTGAGCATTGCTGCAGTGACCAGACTGCAGATATTTACCTTATCTGGTAAAGCAAAAAGCTCTGCAGTGCTTGCATTCACTGAACCTTTCTTCATGCCAGACAGAATGGTAGAGGTCAAGCTGATGTGGTAGCAGTGACTTATCCCACTTCTCCCAAGAGTAAAGTGTCCAGCACTGAGACTCAGTCCCCTTTCTCCTGTTTGAATAATTGATTTGACAGAAGGACAGGAGCACCTGCTGGTGGGAAGCTACCATCCCTGTAGGTGCAGACCTTTGCCTACTTGGCATAAATGCTTCTATTTCAGCCTGATTTTGAGAACGTTTTTGGAAGAGCCTTATCTAGGACAACTGGGACGAATGTGACATAAAGAGTAAAATATAAGTTTTTTCCTTTTTTTTCTTTCTGTCTCATATGAATTTAGTAGTTAAATAGGAACAATTTGTGTTCAATAATTTATTTAGAGTTTATTTAGGGTTCAATGCATGTGCTCAGGTTTGCAATAATTGCTGTAATTGAAGAAGCAAAAGACCTTCATATGAGTTCTGCAAAAGGAGTTTTTGATAAAAAAGCCCTTACGACCTCAGGCTGTTATCATGGACAGGAAAGTCAGCTGATCATAGTGGCTGCACATAGAGAGAGTAATGATTTGGATAATTTTATATTTTGTTGTTTTGATTTCATAATTATTTTGTAAATGGCCATGGACCCGGAAATATGGCTTGAACTAGTCTTCCTAAGCACTGAAATTCCTAACTGAATTAACATTGGTAGTCATCTGCTAGCCACCTGAAAACTGAGGAAATTAAATATTTTCAGGATTACATTTAAAGGCCTGTGTAAATAACTGGTGCCTGCAAATGGCCTTCAGAAGCTTCTTTGGGGCTTGGGAGAGGACCATCATTTCTCTGTGGGGTTTGTGAACTCTGAAAGGATGATTGTGGAAAGCATGCACCTTTCAGGTCTGGTTGTTGTTGAGGTGAGCAATACCATCCTCTAAGCACTTTGGTCTTCCATGGTCTATAACTATACTATCCCCTCTAGGCATTAGAAAGTACCATATAATGACATTAATCAGGGATTTTATTACTCTTTGATACTTAATTACTTTCCAACCACTGTTACTTCTCCTGAAAATCAAGAAAAATCCCATCAGCTAAGCAATGCCAAAAGCATAGGACACTCCTCTGAGACACCTTATACATCCCTTTCTTTGTGGGGAATATAGCAAGTAAAGAGTCTGTGAAAGCAGGATCTTTTCATTTTAGCGTCTTCTAATGATGTTCATCACTTGAAGAGCAGAAACTGCTTGGTGCATTAGTCAACGTACACAGGATTAAATCTTTCCCTTTTCCTTTCCCAAATCTCTCCCAACCACATAAACTATTCCTGCACCATGCTGGAGACACACTCTAATATTAAGTTTTTAGGGGGTTTTTTTGGTGGTTTTTTTTCTTGTTTATTTGTTTGTTGTTGTTGTTGTTGTTTTTGTTGTTGGGTTTTTTTGGGTTTTTTTTTAAGAGCTTTCCAGTGTCTGATGGCTTGTGCTTCTTAGTATTTATTTGCCTGAAAAGTCCAAGAATACTTATACCCACTGTCAGAGCTGTGTCGTGACGTGGAGATGGATGGTGGTTACCGCTACCGCTCCCCAAAAAGCGTCCCTTCTCAAGAAGGTGCTCAGGTGGGCACACAGGCTGTCACTCAAGTCCACACACACACACACATCACAGATAACTCAGAAAAGAAAGAGTGGAAGGGTCTCCTGTATAGAGTTCCAGAGAGGTTTATTGCAGCCACACACGCTGAAGAGTTCCAGGGACAAAAAGACCATGATCAAAAGAATGTCTAGGGTTAAATATTATTGTTACAATTTGGGACAGCTCAAATAATGATACATAAAAACTCTGATTTCTTTGGAGGGCATTATAGCAAAAGTTTACTGAGAGGCACCTCCTTTTATACAGTGTTCTGGTACAATGAATATTATTGGTCATTTGGAACAACATCTCTCGACCGTTTCTACAAGTAAACAACAAGTTAGAAAAAACAGCACTCGCTAATGGTCTTTCACCTTCCAAGAATTGCTTTTGATTCTTCCTCACAACCACAGGCCAGTGTGGGAAAGCATTAAGTTCCCACAGGCTCTTCTGCCTGATGCCTAGGATTTTCTCCCTAACCAGGGTGTCAGCACCCACAAAGTGTGGGGGTTAGGAGCCAATGGTGTGTGGGCACAGGGGTGGTGCAAGGGCAGGGCAATGATCTATAGGGAACATGAGGGCAGACCACCAGCGATACCACAACCAGTGGGGAAACAGGGAAAGGGGAAACCTCTCAAGCTAGGGACACATATGAGCAATAGAAGTGGGCAAGGCCAACAGGCCAGTCGGAAAAGCAAAACTGAGGCAGATTAACATAGTGCTGCAGAGCACTATGGGGGAAATATTTTTCCTCACCCTAAGCTATGTGGCATTCCTGAAGCCTACAGTAAATTCTTCCTGGGCATTGGCCTGGAAATTCCCCTTATAGGAACAAGGGCTTCTACAGACCTGATCTTACAGGGAGGAGGTTGTCTCAAAGGTTTGTTGCAGCTTCATCTAGAACACACAGATATGGCAAATGGTAGCTCTGGGTTGGCTCCTGTCTTCCAAGCACTTGCCTGTGACTTTATTTTTTTTCTTGCCATTTTGTTTGAAATGTATGTCACATCCCTTGCTATTACACCTTCTGCTTTCTAAAAATCTACAAAGCCTGTCAATAAAGCACACATTTTACACAGGTATTCACCAGATCCAAGGTTTACTCTACTCATAGATGCTCAGACTACCAGATTTAAATTTGGAGCTTTTGTGACTAAAGAAAACGATATGGGCTTTAGACACAACATTCAAGGTTATGGAAGCTTCAGGTTATGCCTTCTGGAAAACGATTTGAGATGAGGGGGTATCCAGCACAGATTTTTTTCCTCATTTCTTCCACAGGTGAAAACTGACCCTAGTTCCTTGTTTTTACTGAGGAAAATATTCTGTTTGCCTTTGAGCGAAACACAGGAATGAAACAATATGGTGAAAAGCTAGACTTGGGGGCACTGATCCAAAGTGTGAGTAGTTAACCACCTTCCACAATATTTTTTTGTATAATAATAACTGAGTCTGTCCCCTTCTGCTTGACTTTAAACAAAATGAACAGGTCCTTCTTTCTCTCAATCAAAGGATTCTGAAGGGTCATAACAAAGATTGTCAGTGTGCCCTCAAAACAGCTGATTCTGGAGGACCAGAGTAATACAAACATTTTCCAGGGACAACCCGATACAGCTGAACTCAGGCGATTGGCTAATGATACTTATGAGGAAAAAGGCAACGATCCAGACAATTATTTTCACTATTTGTAAAAAAGTGTCTGCAACAATGGCAGCTGATGCTGAAAATTGAATACATCCGTGTAGATATATAGAAGTAAAATGTGTGCATATTTCCAAAGCACATGTCTTTATCATAACTGTGTGAAAGACAAGCTTTACTGTCTTCACCATCTCAAGGTTTGTATTCACTGAAGATGCAAATACATTGACTGTCACTTCATGACAGTTTGTCAAAGACTCCATTTCAGGTAGGCCAGTGAAGAGTATCATTAGATAGCTTTGATCTACAGAAGCTTGGTTTTATTAATGTTCTGGGCACACTTCTCCATCCCATCCCAGCGTCCTCTGCCACTTATTTTCCTGTTTTTTTCAGATTCCTGGTGATGCGGGTAGATTCTGCTATATTTATAGGCAAAAATGAATTTATGTTTTGAACTCTGTATTTTAATTTATGGGGAAAGTAAACAGAGTCTCAGATCAACATCTACAATTCCCAGCTTTGAAGAAATAAGTGTAAATAAATACTAAAACTGGAATAAGACCAAATTCAGTTCTAGACTGCCAAAGAAATATTAGAAGGTAATAATCTTCAGTCGATTAAAACTGTAAATCTACTTTATGGTAAACTACATTTGCATGTAAGATTGAGATGCCTTTTGCATCTTGTATTTGGATACAGTTATTAGAGTATTCAATTTCAGCACCACACATTAATAGATACTGGGTTTTCTCAGTGCAAAAAAATTCTTTTACATAAAACACAATAAATATAAGAAACCAAAAGTCATTACAGCAAGATAAGCAAAAACTATTACACTTAACAGTGAACACAAGTGCTGAAAGGAAATCATGATAATCTTCAGAGCTCTGGTCTTGATGCTTTTGAACCATAAACTCTCTTCTCACTTGAAGGTGAACTGCAGGTCATTCAAAATACTTGTCCAAAACTGGTAGATACTTATTTTATTAAAAGGTTTGTGACAACAGTGTAAAAAACACCAAACCAATGATGAATTTGAAGACTGATGCATTGATAAATCAAGGCATGGTGACATCACTTTTAGAAAGAAAACCTCATTCCATTTGTTAAGCTTTGATTTAAATAGGGAAAACCACTCCAAAGTTTAATGTAAGAAAGGGTAGTAGACTATTGCTTCTGTGGCAGTTTTGGCTGGGATAGAAAAAATTTTCTTCAAAATTGCTGATATGGAGATGTATTTTGGATTTGTACTGAAAATGGTGTAGATAACTCAGGGATGTTTTAGCCATTGCTGAGCTGTGCTTGAACAGATTCAAGGACTATTTGCTTCTCACCCCATCCCACTAGAGAGTAGACTAAGGATGCACAAGAATCTGGGAGGAGCTGACTCCATCTGACCAGAGGAATATGCCATACTGTATGATATTGTACTCCTATATAAAACTGGGAAAAGAAGTAAAAAGATGGGGATGTTCAGTGATAGCATCTGTCTTCCCAAGTCACCATTTTGCATGACAGAACCCTGTTCTCCTGGAGATGGCTGAACACCTGTCCGCCCACTGGAAGTGGTGAATGATTTCCCTGTTTTGCTTTGCTTGTGTGTGTGGCTTTTTCTTTTCCTATTAAACTGTCTCAATCTCAGACCATGAATTCTCTCCCTTCTAGCCCTTCCAATTCTTTCCCCATTCTCACTGTGGGTTGAGTAAGCAAGTGACTGCCTGGGTCTTAGGATTGGTTTGTGAAATCTCTTAGTTACAGGCTGGGGTGAAACCATGGTTGGGGTGAAACCATGACAGCTCCTCATGGTGCAATATAGCTTTTTATGTAAAATGAAACCAATTCTGATACACAGAATCACAGAATGAACTAGGTTGAAAAAGATCTTTGAGATCACCAAGTTCAACCTATGACCTAACCTAACACCTCCTCATCAACTAAACCATGGCACTGAGTGCCACATACAGTCTTTTTTATGCACATCCAGGGACAGTGACTCCACCACCTCCTGAGCAGATTATTCCAGTGCCCAATTACTCTTTCAGTGAAGAATTATATCCTGACATCTAACCTAAACTTCCCTTGGTGCAGCTTAAGACAGTAACTGTTTTACAATAACTGTGAAAACTTTATATGACAGGGCCAAGTTTACTCTGTAGCAAGGACTACAGATTTAAGTCTGTACTCAGTTTCATCAAAATAAATCAGGAAAAATGCAATTCAAACTACATGTATTTCTCTAGTCAGCCAGCACAATACATTTTGGATGAGCTCAAACAGAGCCTTCAGTTTTAGAACTCAGATTACAAAGGGCACAGGAAGTGAATGGCCAATTGAGAAACATTACCTCTTAAATGAAAAATACCCACTAAGTCAAATATTTTTAGAGAGGAAGGCAGGTGCTAAATGTGAATTTTTCTGTGAGGAACAATGGAGGGATTTTAAAGGAGCCTTACTAATCTACTGCTTCCATAAATATTCAGTACATTATAGTCACTAGTAATGTATTGGTGGTGTTAAACTTAGCATTTGCTCAAATTCTTTTTTCTTCAATTCTTTTGCTTTCTAGCTTCTCATTAAATAGTATTTGAATAACTCTCTTAGCATTTTCTTTTGCAAACACCATGACACAATGTAGAGCTTTCTTGGCATTCTAATCAATGAGATGCAATGTATTTTACCAGCACAAAGAAAACCTACTTTAATTGAGAATTATTGTTAGCCTCTTCATCCTTACTGTTGAACTATGCAGGCCCTTATCATATTAGTATTGCACGGCCCAGAAGAAGGGCAATTGCATCATCAGTTTCTCTTGTTCAGTTTCTGTCCCAGCCCTTTTAACATGCTCATCCTTTCCATTTCTTCATGATTTCGTTTAATATTCACCTGGGTTAGAATCATATCAGCAGCAAGAACTTTCTGAATTAACAGCTGCTGTACGCTCTATTCTAGATTTCTTTCTCCTGAATTAAGGGGAAACAGACTTTTTTTTTTTTAATAAAGAGTGCCCTTTTGAAATTTATGGCCAAATAGATGGATACTGAATTTTTATTTTGGAGTTTGAATTTGAAATGTGAACAAGGAGCCTAAGTCTGTCTTTAATAAAATTACAGAGCATGACTTTCTATAGAGTATAATCCTTTAGATACCTACTGCACTTCCATCCCCATCGGAGAGTTAAAGCTGTTTAAATGCCCCAATATTGTGGCAGTTGGATGTATGCATGTTATATTTTTTTCTATTAAATGTTTTTGAGACGACAGATAATACAGTTTGCTGAATATAACAAAAGCTGAATCTTGCTTCCATATTTAAATTGACAATATGAGATCCATGCATTTCATATTTTCAAGAGACTATTTTCAGTAGAGGAAAATGTAGGGAAGCTTATTATTAATGGAAACAAACCTTTTTAATTATAACATATATTTTCAGGTATCTATTTTTGTCATAATAATACAAAATAGATACGTAAAAAATGAAAAAAATAATTATAAAAATTACTTATGAGAACTAATTGAGATAGCAAGACATTTGCCTTTTTCATCTCAAATGCTTTGATTTCCTAATGGTGTGTATGAACCTATAGACAGACACAGATATTACATAAAATACAAACATTCTCTCTGTAAGTACAAAGCCTTACACAGACACAGGCTCCTTGATAATTATAGGCAAGGAAATGAACATCTGGATGTTAAAGATGCAAATAATACTTTCATTCAAGTCTTCTCAAAGGTCAAGATTATATCACTAGTATTCATAAAATGTGTCTGAAAAGTGTTATTTCAATAATTGGACTACTTATAGAGTTGAATACTGTGTGCAAGAGAGGAAGAAAAAGATATAGCTAAAAGACACTTAAAAATGTCTGGTGGGATTCCCTCATTTCAAGCCATTTTTCTGAACTTGGTACTCAGCTGAGATGAAACAGATTCCTAAAAGGTCTGAACAATGCCCTAGGAAACAGTTCAGATCCCTACTTTGCCTGGAATGTTACGTATTTCTTTGACTACTGTGATGCTGTCCTTCCATGTTAGATATAGTAGGCACAGCATTATTTCTTCAGAGAGTGATGGGGGGAGCAGGATGGAATTAGGAACCAGACACGGTCTGCTGCAAGAGTCTTATGGGAATGTGTTACTTCAGGGACGGATCCCAAAAAATGTAAAGCTTCTGTAGCAAGCCTGACTTTTTTTTTTTTTTAGCTTCAGAATTTGTCTTTTGGGAGAAAGAGGGAGTATGTAAAAGGAAGAAGTCAGACAGACCTCTAGGAAGTCATGTCACCAAGGAGAAAGCCAAGGAAAGCATAAATATATTGTGAATTGAGACTGCTGGTAACTGATACCAATTACTTTCAAATCCATTTACTGACAACCTGAATATCTTTAAAGAGGAATGTACATTGCAGCAGGGAAGAAATATATATAGAACAGAACATTATACTCACACTCACATAGTAGTAATTTTTATTTTCAGAGAATGACTGTAAAGTATCCAATTTAATATCCTTGCAGCTACTTCATGTTCACCTGAACATGTCTAAGAATGTAATAGATTCAGAATTTTCATCGTTTTTCTCAGCCATATCTTTCACTTTAGGTTATTTCACTTGTATATATGGCTTCCTGCCTTATTGTTTATTAACGGAGTAATTTTAAATGGCTTAAAGATTACACAGAAAGAGGTGTCCTCAAAACCAAATTTAGATGATATTCTCAACAACATGTCAAATTGTTGATTGAGTTCAAATATTTTAGTTTAGTATGTCAAATCAACTTATACGTCACAAAACTTCCTTGAGCTGTTCTACCAAGAAACGTGGTGAAACTATGAATTCAAAGAGCAACAAAAGTAAATAATGCAAGAAACTGTATTAACTATAAGCACATACAATCATTTCAAAATTTATGATAAATTTAAAAAGTTCAAATAATTAGATATGACCCTGAAATCTGCACTTGTGAGCCAGAAGGCTAGTATCCCAGGCTGCACATAAGTAAGTGTGATTGAGGGAGCTTATTTTCCCTCCTCTTCCTCACTCTTGTGAAATTCCAGCTGGAGGACTGTGTCTGGCTGTGCAGTCCTCAGTACAGGAAATGCATGGACCTCTTACAGCAGATAAGAGAGAACAGCTACAGAATTTATCAGAAGGATGTAGCAGCTATCCTAGGAAGACAGACGGAGACAACTGGTGGTGTTCATCCTGAAGGAGAGAAGGTTTTGGGGAGAGCTTGTTGGTTACAAAAAAGATGGAGAGACACTTTTTACAAGGCCCTGTCATGATATGAAAAGGGGTAATGGATTTAAACTAAAACAGGGGAGATTTAAGTTGTATATAAGAAATTATTTTCTGTGAAGGTGACGAGACACTGTAATAGGTTGCCTCGAGAAGTTGTGTAAGTGTTCAAATCCTTGTAAGTGTGTAAAATCAGATTGGATGGGGCTCTGAGCAACCTGGTTTAGTGGAAAATGTCTCTACCCATGGCAGAGGAGTTGGAACTAGATGATCTTTAAAGGTGCAATCTAACCAAAATGCTTCTGTTTCTATGATTACAGATTTATTATCTTTAGATTCCATGCTAGACAAGATAAACTTAAACCTTTATAGAGATTTAACTGTATATCTTTGCCATCTTGTGAGGATTACAGAAATTAATGGAAGAATGGGAAAAAAAATCAAAAAAGAGAGAAAAAAAGAACTGGTGAACATCTGTTATTCTATAATAGTGCATGTGATGGTAGAATATTCTGTCTTTTGGATAAACTACAAGGCAGAGAAGACCAAACAGTATATGAGCAACAAATATCACTGGGTCAGTCAGAACTGTTTTGAGCTTTATGTTGTTTTATTAATTTTTTGCTTGGCAGTACCCTAACAAATCCATCAACATATAATAGCCTCTTGGAATAAACACTTAGGCTGATAAATTAACAAATTCACGGAACTGTTGGGATTGGGACCTCTAGAGATCATCTTGTACAACTCCCCTGCTAAAGGAACTTCACCTAGAGCAAGTTGCAAAGGATTGCAGCAGGATTGCAGGATTCAGTGTTTTGAATATCTCCAGAGAAGGAAACTCCAAAATGTTTCTGGGCAGCCTGTTCAATGCAACCACCAATATAAGGAAGTTTTTTGTCATGTTCGGATGGACCCTCCTGTATTGCAGTTTTTATTCCTTGCCCGTTGTCTTGTTGCTGGGCACCACTGAAAAGAGTCTGTCCCCATCCTCTTGACACCCACCCTTAGGATATTTGTATGTGTTCCTTATCTCAAGGAACAGGAGAAATATGGAAAATGTATTTGAGGCACTATTAAAAAGAAAGAAATTGCTAATGCTGTCCATTTAAAGTTTTCTATTATTTTTTCCTGTCCATTCTGACAATTACATATTTGAAATATAATGTAAATTACTGTCAATTAATCTCACATGCCAAGAGAGTAATAAGAAACTAATTTTCTTTGTAAAGAAAAATAAATCAAATAAACCACATAAACAGCACAAGTAAGTTCTATTTTCATTATACCTTTCCACAGCAGAATTGCACTGAATAAATCATGGATGCACAGCCGATGCGAAATCCATTCCTTTCTACCTATTATTTTGTACAGTCTCTAATTCCCTTAAGTTATTATAAATAATTTCTCACCAATAACCTGTCTGAAGTTGTAGAAAACTGAAAATATAATGCCATTTATTTTTTTCCCCTTGAATAAGCATCTGCCAACACTATATTAGGAACTGTTGGTTTTGTCACCGAAGGAATATTCCATTAGCAAACTTAAAAATCACTCAGTTTAAAAATAATCAAAAAAATGACAGTTTTTTGACAAGCCTAAAATAATATATTTAACAGCATCGCTGTAATTTTCAGTGACATGTCCAAAAGTTAAAAAATAATCCAAATGTTGTAGGCTGTGAGCTTACTAAGATGTTTGCTGATATTAATTCAAACTAGGTATGTTTCATCATCTGTGTATACCATGTGGATTTGAAACTAAACTTGCAGGGGCAGGGGAACCTCAATCCATTCCACTCCCAACAGTTTAATGCCAATGCCAGTAAGAGGTTCCAGAAACTGGAAAGGGATTGCAGGCCAACAAGGGACCACCTGAAGGGCAGCACAAAGGGGTTCCTGCTGCTCAAGCCAGGAAGTTGGCTTCACTAGGGAAGCAACTTAAATGTCTTTATGCAAACACATGTAGAACAAGAATGTAATTTTCCTTGTGCAAGGATTTGACACTGTCCTGAATTACATCTACCTCTAAACTGGAGAGACATGGGTTTGAAGGATGGACTTGGTAAATAAGGAATTGGCTGGACCGTCATACTCAAACAGTGGTCAACTACGTGATATCCAAACAGAGGCCAGTGTTGAGGCAACACTACTGGGACCAGCACTGTGCAACAGTTTTTTCAGCAACATGGACAGTGGGTTTGAAGGCACATTTAGCTGGTTTGCTGACAACATCAAGCTGTGTAGTGTTGTAGACATGCTAGGAAGCAAGAGACGTCACTCAGAGGTACCTTGACAGGCTTGAGAGCTGGGCCGGTGTGAATCCTGAAGATCAGCAAGGCCAAGTGCAAGGTCCTGCATCTGGTTTGAAGCAATCCCAATCACAAATACAGGCTGGTTGTAGAATGGATTGAACCAGCCCTGAGGAAAAGGACTTGGGTGTGTTGGTGTACTTGAAAGTGAATGAGCAGGAGAAAATAGCCAAACCAAAACCCCCACACACATATTCCTTGCAAGAGACTTCAAGCTGGAGTTACAATTTAATAGAAAGATTATAATAAATGCAATGATACAGAAAAACTAGCTTAAAACCACAAAGTCAGAGTACAGCCTGGCCCCTGTTATGGTGATGGTCACAGTCTGACTAAGCAGTGGTTGGAGTGCTGTCAAAGTGACAGCTGCAGTCGAAAGCAGCAGTCAAAAGCTGTGGAAGATCTGGTCCTCTTCTGGATGTCCAGTGGTGGAGGTGGTGATCCCAAACCCCAAAATATCCAGATTATATACAGGCAGGTATGTTCAGCGCTTTCTTTTGGGCAGGGAGTTTCAAAGTGGGATGATGTAGTCCTACAAGTCATAGGAGATTTTTGGGATCCTTTTGGGATCATTGCAGCTGTTTATGCTGCTAGTACCTATTCAGCTCATTGTGGCCCATTAGCAGAAATGAATCCCTCAGGATGGGTGGGGCTGTGCTGCTGCTTCCTTGGAGGGAGTTATCAGGGCTGAGTCATTGGTGGGAAGAAAAATAAACATTACCCTACCTCACAGGGTTGCTTCTTTTTTGTTATCTCATTTAATGCTCAGCTTGCTTGAAGGTTCTGGTGAGCACTGGGCAGCTGTTGCAAATGACCCACCAGTAATAGATCCTCAGGAATAATGTAGATGGTTGTAGGATACATAGTTTGGTTACACCCACACTGGCACTCTTCCGGCTGTAACGGCAACAGTTGGTTGACAAGAAATTCAACACTTCCTGGTAATGTGCTTTTTCAGCCCAGAAAGCCAGCTGTACCCTGGGCAGCACCCAAAGAGTCATGACCAGAAGTTCAAGGGAGATGATTTTGTCCTACTGCTCTGTTGTTAAGAGATCCCACATGAAGTACTGCGTTCAGTTCTGTGACTCCCAGCATAAGAAGCACATGGACACATTGCAGCAAGCCCTGAGGCAGGGTACAAAGGTGATCACAGGGCTGGGGCGCCTCTCCTGTGAAGACAAACTGAGGGAGTTGGGATTGTTCAGCCTGGAGAAGGGAAGCCTTCAGGGAGATCTTATAGCAGCCTTCTGGTACCTAGCGGGAACCTGTAAGAAAGCTGAAGAGGAACTATCTATAATGATATGTACTGATAGAACAGGGGGTTATGACTTTAAACTCAGAGAGGGTTATATTAGATATTGGAAATAAATTCTTTATTCTGATGGATAAGACACAGAAAAAGATGGCACAAAGATATTGTGGTTCCCCCATTCCTGGAAGTGTTCAAGAAAAGCCTGGATGGGTTTCTGAGCAACCTGGTCTATGATTTTGAAAAGTGGAGCTTCCCAGAGGCTATTAAAATTCCTGCCATATTTGTACAAGGTGCAGGACCTCATTTATCAATTTTTATGCAAGAAAATCTTATTTAGTACAATTTTTTAGTAAATACTGGAAGATATAAGTATAATAAGTTATAAGAATAATATTATTAAAAACCCCATGGAGAATGTAAGCATTTTAACAGAAATCTGTTGGTTTGCCAAGGGCATAGAACTGCCAGCAGAAATCTGCACCTTTAAAACATCTCTTGGATGCAGACATTTAAATATCAGAAAAACAGCTTAAAAATCTGAGAATGAGATCTCTTCAGTCAAGTAATAAATGCATGTCAGTACATGGGGTACAGATAAGCAGGTCTAGATGAAAAACATTTAGCTGAAATTGTCATGTGAGCAGGATTAAAAAAATAAAATCCAGAAGGATTTTTGGTCAGCAGAAAGTACGACTAGGAAAAAAGCCAAATTTCAAAGCATTACATCTGAGCTAAGAATTCTGATAGAATCAGAATCAACCCTAATGATGTGATTGGGAGTAACAATGCATGTATTTTATAATTACATAGTTAAGTGTATACTACTGAGGGAAATCTGTGTCAATCGCAGTGGAATAGCACCAACACAGTCAACACCATGTACTGAAATTTGACATTGTGGCACTGAGTTAAGATGATGACACTGCAACAAAAGTACTTTCCTTGCTGTATTACATATGTCCTTTCAGATTTACATTTACTCTTTTCTTTAAAAACTTTAGGCTCTGCCATTGAAAGGGTCCCTTGCAAACATAGAAAAGAAACAAAAGCAAGTATCAGTCATCTTCTGATGCTCACACAGATGGGAAAAACTGTTCTGATGTACTGTTGAGTATGCTGTTGCATTGGAATTTATATTAGATATTTCTGGTTTTACCATTTCTCATTTAGAACTGCACTTGAATTTCATGCTATGATGCAAGGAGGACATGTATTTTTATCCTTAATAATAACATCTTCACTTTTCATGTATTTTCTCTATTTTCAATAGTCTACCAATAAAAGCTCCAACTAACAAAGGCTGTGTGTCAAATTATTTTAATAGATGTATAGGATCAATTTTTGTATTGTAGAATTTTACAGTTTATACAACCTCATCTGTCATAATTTCATTTGCATGACATAACAGATTAGCTAACTTCACCTTACTTCTGGAAGAACTTAGGTTGGGTTGGTGTCAACTGCACTGTTCAGTTTTGTGTCACCTGCAAATTTGCTGAGAGGGTACTCAATCTTGCTGTCTATATCATTGATAAAGACATCAAAGAGCACCAGCCCCAAGTGAAGCCCTGATAGGTACTAATCATCACCGGCCTCCATCTGGACATAGAGCCATTGACCACAGCTCTCTGGCTGTGTCCCTCGAACCAATTCCTTATCCACTGAATGGCCCACCCTTCAAATCCATGTCTTCCCAATTTGGAGATAAGGATATTATATGGGAATATGTCAAAGACCGTACAGAAGTCCATGTAGATAATACTGGTTGGTCTTCTCTCTTCAAAAATTGCAGTAATTCCATCATAGAAGGTGACCAAATTAGTGAGAATTTATTTGCCCTTGGTGAAGTTGTAGAAATCCTCCCTTCTATCTTCCAGGCATTTAAATGATGTTTTCACAAGGAAACAACCCTGTTAACAGTTTTTACTGTCAAAGCAGAAATTATGCACTTATGAGAACTTCTTGCTGCAGTTTCAGACAAAGACAAGACTATGCTACTGATGTAAAAAAACCAAGGGTGATAATTCTTGCTTTCAGTTTATCATTCTATCTTGCATAAACAGAAATTACTATGGCTGGAGTCTGTATGACATGGTGAGCATGGGCTGGAGTCCTGTTCAGTGCTACAAGAATTTTACATTGTTTCAGCATCTGAAGGGATATAAAAAGATCTATGATTTTCTCTTATAACATTAGCTCTAATAAATAGCATTTTAAGTGATACTCTGGAGTCTAAGGGCATTTCTTACTAGAATCATGATGAACCAGCACCTCCTGGTGCAAAACACCTTTCCATAGGTGTTGGGTGGTCTCCACAAAGCCATCTCTTCTCCAAACTGAACAAATCCAGGTCCCTCAGCCTCTCCTTACAGGACAGATGTTCCAGCTCCTACCCAGTTCAGGGCTGTCTGCTGAAATAACTCAAATTTATCAGAATCTCTCCTGGACTCATTCGTCCCATACTGGATACTGTACACTAAATGTGCTCTCACAGATGCCAGGCACAGGGCCTAAGAGTCTTTGTTGAAGACTGAGAGAAAAAAAGCATTGAGTACCTCAGCCTTCTTCATCCACTGTCACTAAATGACTTATCCCATTTAGAAATTGGCTTAGAACACCCCTTGCTTAGCCTTTTACTACTAACATCACAGCCGAGGCTCATGTTTCCTTGATATTCACTGCATGCTTTAAATTACAGCATGTTATGTAAGGCAAAAAAGAAGCAGTTCAATAATATGAAATATTAGAGCATTTGATTATAAATATTTTAAGACTTGTTTAACAAAAGGCTAAATAAATAAAACTGATTTGCAGAAGAACTGAATCACTACCACTGGAGTCAGTAAGCATTTTAATGGTAATTTAAAAGATTATTTGTTCTGTCATTGTATTGAGAAAAAAATTATAGTAGTTTATCCTCCTATTAGCTTGTTATTAATGAAAGATAATGTCCTAACCAGACAATACAAGAGAAATTTTTCTACTAATAGGATTCATCTCACCAATATTTACCCCATTAATTTAACCACTAAGACTACAATAGGCCTCCTGCATAGTGCAGAGCAAAAAAGGCACCTTTCAAGGAAGTATCAAATACATAAGATGAACTGCTGCTCTTGCTCTTTCTCATGACACAGGGAGTCTGAACAACCAATTTACACTCACCAATAAAATTTTAGATAGGGAAAGTTATGTGAGAGGGATCTACTTTCAATACCTGACCTTGCCTAGCAAAATTCAAACAAAACACTATTCTAGACATAGATAAGCATTTTCTTGTTTTTCATTCTCTTGCCTTTTATGTTTTTTAAAATCCTAATATTACCTCCAGTACTCATATGACGTGAGATGGAAAACTACAGAAAAACAGCATAATTATTTCTGATTTTTCTTCACCATGAAATATTAAAACTGTTTCTAACTCTACCAATTAATAATGCAGCCATATAACTTCTCCTTTTTGTTTGAAAACAAATAAAAGAGACTAATTTCAGAGAAGTTTGAAAGTATTGTAAATAGCAGAGTGACTTAGTGGGAGTATTATCTGTACCAGGAATTGTTCTGGCTTTATGCTTCCAATATAAAAATATTTGCAGGAATGAAAAAAATCTGGTTTTATTTAGTCTTTTGATTTTTTTCACTTCTTTCTAGCTGAATGTTTCATTTTATGATTTCTTTAAAGTGGGCCAGGAGTTACAGGATAGTATCAGCTGATAAAGAATGTAAGTCTATTACTCTATGTATATCTATGTCAGCTGGCAACAAGATGACAAATGGACAGGAATTTAGTCTCTGGAAGTTCAATAAGCTGGTATTGTCCTGACATTGCAAACTATTTACCACAAAAATCCTCTACATCTATCACCCAGACCCAGCTTTGCCTGATTCTAATTCTACTGATGTTGAAATCTGAAGCCCTTTGTGAGTCATTTATCACACTTATTAAAATGTTCCATTGTGGATTAGAATAGCAATTCACTATTACTTGAGAATGCTGCCCAAGGGCTATTCTATGCAGGAAATTCTAATTCTTTATTGAAACAGTGGTTTGGTATTAATAAATGATTCTTTGCAAAGGCACTATGCTTTCAATTGTGAAAAATGATGCTGGCATTTCAAAGCTGCCATCACTGCCCAGTATTATGCAAATCCCCTTACTTATTACAGCATTTAAATCTGGCCTAAATACTTCACAGTTAATATTCTAACAAGTATATGTCAATGGGCCTATATAGAAAACTGTAAGTAAGGAATAGCTTTCTGCTTACTGAACTATAATGAGGAGTTCAGTCCTTTGGAACATAAGTGATACAAACTTAAATAGTATCCAAGGGGATATCCTTTCCCTATTAAAATTTCATAATTAGAAAAAATTTCATTATTTTTTTCCTAAAAGGTTTAATCTTGGTTTTTCCAAATCCAAAAACTCAGTGGGAACAAAATAAGCCTATGAAAAAGATTCTGAATCATGTCTTAAGCGATTAAGTCTACAAATACATTATGGTAACAGTAGATCTAAGGTTGACAAAAGGTTACTATTTAGACATTTGTTTTATCTAAAATATGCAGTACAGCCTGACCTTTATTCATGTACAAAACGTGTGTTCATTCAGCACAATGAATTTAGTCATATACTTAACCGAATAACACCTGTTCCTTTTTGCAGACTGTCCTGGGGTGACTTTATGATGCTGTATTGTATTTGTAACCCCACCCCTCTGTTTAGCCCAGAAATAAGTTCTGCACCTTTAAAACTAGATCTGAGAGGGAAGGTGGAGAGAAGGAGAGGTTAAATCTCTGAGGTGGCTGTATTCAAAACACAGAGATAAGAGCTTCAGCTCCCTCTCTCCGTTCCTGTTTTCAGCACAGACAGGTAGTGGAGACAGCTCTCCTTGCTTAGTTGTTTTTTCAGTTAGCTGAGGCAGAGAAGTTCCCTTGGACTGTGGCTTTTCTTTTTCTTGGAATTAATCAGCCTGCTCTGGACTGAAAACCCAGAAAAACAGGAGCTCAGGCCTGTGGCCCACCAGGGCCCAGGACATGGCATTCCAGTGCAGGAGGGGCTGATGAGAGACTGAGTGAGCCGAGCTACACCCCACGACAAGGACTGTCTAAATTTGCCATCTCTCCAGAACAGCGAGAGGTTCCATTGTTTAATATTATTAATTTTCTCATGTTTATGAATTCTTTGCTTGTTAAATAAACAGTTTTTTCCACTTTTCTCCAAGGAGATTATTTTCCCAAACCAGTTGGGGAGAGGCCGCTGAAATCTGCTTTTACAAAGGAAACTACTTCAGAAGTTTCCTCCCAAAATCTGCCCTAAACGAAGACACAAAGTCCTCTGATACTGCTTGCTGACTTTGCTTGTGAAAGGTGTTCAAAAGAAGTTGTGACTCTTTAAAAGATTACTCCTGTATATTTGATACTTTATTTAGAAAAATACTTTAGCAGTTAGGGTATAAGATCCAGCTTTCAGACTTTGAAACTATTTTTTTTTCTGCTGTCTTGTACTGCATACATGACTGAATCATTTATATAGAGATTTTCAAGACCACTTACATAACTTTCATGTTCCACACAATGTCACCTTTGTGTCTTGGTCTTCTCATTTTTAAAATGAGATCAGCAGCACTTCTCTATCTCACAAGCGTTTCAAGAATAAATATTGTAAGAGTTCCAAAGGTTTCAAACACTATATGTAAGAAGTATAAAAAATACCTGTGATCAATAGAATCATAGTAACTTAAATGAGATTACAATTAACTAAACTCTTTCAAAAAACATGTGAAAAATTATTCATTTTAGCCCTCATTCATCACAAGTACTTTCAAAAATTGAAGATCATGGAATATGCCACTGTATTCTCTGAGATGAGTTACAACATCTGTATTGAGGAATTTTCATACGCAAATGACAGCATTTCAATGACTGAAACACAGAAATCAAATCCTCAATATAGTTATTCTATATTTCTATTTTTTCTATATTTTGTATTTTATTTGTATTCTATATTCTATATTTGTATTTTAATCCAAAAATACAAATATTATGTGTACATCTCATAATCAAGATAACCTATGTATAAATATATGTTTTATGTTATTCACTTTCTTACATCAAGTGACAAATACTATTTTTCTCAATCAGAAATACATATCTGCAATGAAAATATGTCATTACTAAAGTGCAAAGGTAGAATAAAAGAAAATCCTGTTAGTTGCTAGATGACAGTCTTTATAGCATGGTATGCATTTAGAAATATGGATGCGTAAGGAGATGAAAGTTAAAAAGCTGAGTAAACAAGGCTCTTAAATCTATGAATAACATTATATTTTAATACCAGAAATGAGAAGTTAAGAAATCATAACTAAGACTTTAACCTTCAATTCTTGCCCCTCAGTGTGGGTTATGCCTTTTTGAACTTTTAAGAAAATATATATATAACTTTAAAAAATTTACCTTAAAAAATAACTGAAGTTCTCTGCAGATCAAAAATATGATTTGGTTCCAACTGGAGAAAGTGAGAAGACTGCTCTGTCCTCAGCTTACCTCCAGCCAAGACTTATACACTGGCACTGTGCACAAATGAAATGTGTCACAGGATTTCTACTGGAACCCACCTGGCAGCCTAGATCATGGGCTAACTATGGAGAAAAGCACTTGCCTTAACTACCAAGTGCCATGGATACTGGAATCTTCTGCAAATGCCACAAAAGGAGACAATGAGTAGTAAAAATCCAAAAGCTGCACTACAACAAGAATATTTAAGTGAATGTGTTCTTATTTGGTACTTTACGTATCAACTGAGACTGAATGCTGTATTTTGTTTATGCAAACAATATTTTTCCAAAGCAGTGACTGGGCCAGCAGGAGAATCTCTGCTGCCATGCTGTACTCAAATTCTCATGTCATATATGAGGAGCTCTGAAATCAAAGCTTGGGCACAGCAAAAAGCCTTGTACTTAGCAGCTTTTTAAACCCAAACGTTTGCCTTGGTTTTACACAACAATGGTATTACATGGCAATCTTAGTAAAACTGCTGTTGGAAACATTAAATAAATTAATTTTGCATTTAGCTTTTAGTATTTGTGGTCTACATCTTATTTTCAATACTGCTTGAATTATTATTGGGGAAATAGATTTCATTTTTATTCTGAACTTTTGGGCTTTAATTGTGCTTTGAATTTAGATGCCAATTACTGGGAAGCCTCTATGATGTCCTGTTGTGAATAAGAGATTATACTTTCTTATATGTTTTCCAGTTTTACCAATGCTTAAGAATTTTGAAAGTTCATGTGATAGCATAGGGTTAAAATGCTTCTAAAAATAATGGGAATTGTGTACAACAGATTCAGGGGAGGTGGAAAGAAAGGTTGGACCTGGATAGGCCTGGGGAAGGGAATCAAAACCATGTAGGCCCTAGGAACAAAAGGCTAGGCTTTGTCTTTACTAGATCATGTGAAACTGCACCTGCATAATCATCATATGATAAATTATATGATTGTTAAATGTAATGATTGTTTGGTAAGTGAATATGATTATTGTTAAAGAATCATGAGAAACGATATTTGGGAGGCCTGATGAAAGCTACAAGAATTCATGCTTGGATAGACAATAGAACAATATGGGTTTAATAATTAATATATATAGTTATATAACAAAAGGGTATAAAAACATGTCCATCTCAAATCCATGTCAGAGTCAGAATTGGGTCTGTATCCTGTACCCCTGATTCCCAGAGCTCTTCAATAAAAGCACCTGCATATAATCATTCTGTGATTATGTGTTTCAATGCTAACAAATGCAGATCAATGGTCTACATCAGTCTCATTCTCTCCTGCATTCAGAAGGATGTTATATGTATTTCAGGCAATGGCAGGAGGTGGCATTTAGGAAGAGCAATTAAATCCAGCCTTCTTCTGCAGATCATTCTTCATGGAATCCTGCAGATGTTGGATGAAAGTTCTTTTCAAGTTAGTTCCTATACCTAACCTTTTTATTATCAGCCAATGAATTTGTCCACCAATTGGTTTCATTTTTCTGAACCTTGGTATCCATGAACTGGGATGGAAAGAGGAGCTGAGGAATACAGGCAGTGCTGGCAGCTCAGTATGCCCCTGCAGTGGGAGCTGCACTTGGGGCTCTGGGTGGCTGCACCCTGAGTCAAGAGGCCTCAAGCTGTCAACCTTTTGCATAGCAAAGCGCACGGGGAGCTGTGGCCCAGCCAGGGCAGCACCAGCTTGAGCCATCTCTGTGTTACTGTGTTGTGAATAAATTGCCTTATGGAATGAGATATATAAGATTGTGCCAAAGGAAAACTGGGGTCGAACAGGTAGGAAATCTGGTCTGAGTGCATGTAAGTGAAGTGTGTAGGGAGACGAGTGAGGCACTGGCCCATTAAAGCTGCCTGCTGTGAAGGTGCTTTTGTCCCAGCAGTTGGAGTCTTTGGCACGGGGAATGTGACTGCCCGAGTGCTGTGAATGGTCAAATTGGGAAGTTTCCTCAACAGCAGGTTCCAAAATTCACAGCTAAGCACAGAAAAATATTTTACTTCTTCCAAAAGTCAAAATGAGGGACCAAAAAATACTTCAGGAGTTTGGCTAGAAGATAGGCAGAAAATTCCAGGCTGGGCAAGTTATGACTCCTACATGCAGAATTACTAGCTTTGCTAAAAGAATATATTTTGGCTAGCTGTCTTCATCTAGTTTTTATCTAACCTCACTTTTATTTGTTCGACTCATTCAGATACTCGATTTCAAGGTCAGAAACTGATATGTCTCTGATTAGAATACTTCACACTTACCCTATAACTGTATATCACTGCTACTAGCTATGCAGAAAGACAGCATTTTTGCTTTTAATACAAGCCTAGGGAATTGTTTTGCTCTTAAATTTAACTCTGGGTTATTTCTGACCTTGTTATGGGTGTTGCATTTTATATTCGGAGATCCTTTATACCTTTTTTACTGCTGACTGTTCATAATTTGGTACTCTTCTGTGAGGAAGCTTAAGTGATCTCAATTTTTTCTTTTATTCATCTATCAGAAGATGAGCTTTTATTAAGCAGGCTAGTTATGGTTCCACTGGTAAGGTGAACTGCCAAACTGTTTCTTTGAATCTTTCAAAATAATGCTTCTAGAAAACACATGTTCACAGAAATGCATAGAAAAATCCTGTCAGACACATTTTACTCTAGCAAATGAAATTCTGGTAAAATCTAAATGCTTCACAGAACTGTATTGATTTTGCAATTACTTAAGTTTTGGAAAAAAACCCAATCTAATGACAGAAAAATAAATCTAATGTTTATGGCTTTGAAAGAGCTAAATTATCTCACTTTGAAATAATCATCTATATATTCACAGTAACACAGTTTTTATAATATTAAAATGAAACATTTAAAAAGTACCCAAGACATTTTAGCTGGAGAAGGAAACTGATGGTTATCAAGAATCCTGCTGTAAGTAAGTCACATATAATAAGTTTTAAAATATTGAATTCCTTTAATTGAATGAAATTTATGTTGCATGTACAATTGCATTCCAGTCAAAATTACTTTTATCTTGCCTACCATTACTTCCTTATATTTTCCCTTTTGTCTGCTACCTGTCATCATACAATACATTTCCCAGCTCCGTTAAGGCCAAATGTTTAATTATATCTTCTGGGTTTTTTTGTAAAATAAATGAATAATAATGGGTGTAAAGGACAACTGTATGAACTTTACTATTATTTATCATCCACAGCAGTGCCATGGATCTGTAACGAACATTTGAATTTTTGGAAAATAAAACAGTAAAGATGTTAGCAAGATGAAACATTTTTTACTGTGCTTTATGCTTTCACCTCTTGCAGAGATCATTTTAGGCAACGAATCTATCTTTTCTTTGCTGCCTCTCATTGGTTTAACAGCTCATTTCAAGAATATATCTGTATGCTTTCTTCTCCTTATATAGTATAAGGGCTCATTAAAACTGGATTTGTCTGTTTTTTCTTGTATCAAAATACAGTACCTCATTTAAATTGGAATGTATACTCCTCTCTTCCTAGACTCCCTTCCAAGACTTCATACCATATAATGAATGATTTTTAAAGGATAATCTTACCATTTTTAGTATCTAATAGGCCTACATTCTGAAACATAAGCTAAAATAACTTGCTTCATAGCACACAAGGATGGCATACTGCAATACAAATCACTGTCGCTTCTCTTCCATTCTCCCTCCTGTAGTATCATTGCTCTTTATATTAAAAATGTCTGCAGAAAGATCTCTCTTTCAGTGACAGTGTAAGGTAAATGAGATTAAAGAACACACCACATACTCCCCTTTGATGGGCGTAGTAGACTATTATTCAATTTTAGCTTTGTATTTTCCTGTGTTTCCCTTTTTATTCAAATATCCTTTCAAGTGTCCAACAATGTCGCAAGCATTCTATATATTGCAAGGTACAGCTGATAAACTGTTATGCCCCAAATCAAGGCCTAGTAGAATAATCATGAGTATATGATGTCGCCTGAATCCAGATTCCTAGGTCCTTGGACCATCTGAAGCTAACTTCTGTGACTTTTGTTTTTTTCTTCTCCCCCTTTCCCCCAGTTAGAGAACTAACATTCTTATTTTCTTCTTATCCCTTGAAAAGCATTATAAAGATCAGACCTTTAGGAAGAAAAGTGTCGTTAGAAAAATTTCACTTCATAAAATCTGAAACTGATGGCCTGAGCCATCCTTGGAATCATTGGTTTACTTTCAAAGAACACAGATTAAGGCCACTACCTACTCCTTCCCTGACACATATATCCTATCTAAAAAACTGTGAGCAGCTTTTACATAAGCAAGAGGAATTTTGCTTTGTTTTTATGGATAGGATTGGATGGTTTTGCAACACTACAGAAGATTTTTCTACTATATTCCAAACCCAACTAACCAAGTAACTTAAATTTCAAGTAATACAAAAACTGCTTCAATTATTATTCCCCATTCTTGCTATCCACAACTGTGGAAATAAACTGGTTTGCTTTCCTTCTTTGTTGCTCCCTGGGAGACATTTAGGAGATTATCTGTCTGAGACAGGGAATTTCTACCTCAGCACAGGAGAAAAAATCATACATATTGCTGAAGCAAATGGATTTCTGGGAGGGAAGGAAAATCTGTTAGCTTGTAAGTTTAGGAAATAGGGACTACAAGTTAATAAGCTTAGGGGGTAAGAATATATCCTGGGAGCACACAGATTTATGAACACCTGCCATGGAAGGATTTGTGAAAGCGGATGAAACACATTAAAAATGGTGATGGATGAGGGGTGTGGTAGAGGCAGAACAATGGGGAAGAGCTTGAGTTCCTAACATCATATTTAAAGGTACACTAATAGCAGATTCCTAAAGAAAAATGAGATGGATAATTACTACTATGATGTATACACATACATATCAATAAAATGCATATACATACGCAGAATATTACTGTGGATAAAAGAGAATATATAAATTGAAATTGCAATTTTCAGCTTAATTAGAACTTTAGGAGACTCAATAGAACATTTCACATTTATTTCTAGTCCAGCTAAGGTAATATTTCCACTCAGCAACTGGTATAAAAGAGGAGCTGCATCAATAACACATTTAGGGCTGTCAAGCAAGAAAATTTTTTACCATTTATGCCTTTCTCTTGGTGTTATTCTCTCTTACCAGTGTGGTTTTGGGTCCTAAAATCAGTGGTGTTAGTCTTCCCATGGGGATTGGGGAAGAAGCTGACTACAAGTGGCATTGGCCAGGTCTGCAGAGACGTGTGGTGTTCATGGTGAAGCTTTCTACCTCTCCAGGACTTGAATCTATTTCTTATTGGTTTTAGATCTTCTCAGATCAGAGTCTGTCTCCTTTGCATTTTTCCCAGCTACAGGTTGGAATTGGATAATAGCCTCCTGAGACATAATATAAAAAAACGTTGCAGGTTGTTTAATGATAACTTTGATGAGTCATAGGTGGCACTGACAATGTTTCAGCAGAAAGAGTTGAAATAGTGCTTAGCTGGCCACCAGTCAGCTGCTAAAACAAATTAAAAGTATTTTAAGTGGGCCAAGGCAATCCCTTTTACCAGCAATGGCAAAAGTCCTATTTATTGGGATACATTATACATAATCACATATGATGTGTATATTTGCATAAAAAGGACATAAACTTAGAGTTCAAAAGGACTGATGGCTCCATAATATATTTTATTTAGATTGTGTGAAATGACTGGTGGGATACTGAAATGAGGCTGAGACAGCAAGAAAATCAAGTAGGTAAACAGAAACTGTTTTATACATGGTTTGAGCTTAAAGCTTTCACATGCTGTGTTGTCCCATATTTACTATTTTTTTTAACTCAAATTTTGAAATTTCAATTTTGATTTTATAGTTACATTGGTATGCAAAAGAATATTATATTTCCTCATGGCAGTACAGCTTTATACAGAAGTATACTTCTGTATATCTTTACTTCTAGGTACAGTAAATAGTGTTTTATTAATTGTAAGAATCCTTTTTCAGTAATAACCTAATCATTCACACCTATAGGCAATATATTCCTTCAAGATGTTTTAAATTGCTAATTGTGTTCACATTTTGAATAGATTTTCTTAATCACCCCATTTTGCTTTTATCTATTTAAAAAAGCCAGAATATTATTATAGCTCAATGATCTAAGAAAAACATTGGGCACCAAGGATTATTTGGAGTTTTAATTAGCCCTGTCTGCTTCTGTAGGTCTGCAATGTCATTTAAGAGGGCAAGTGGGAAACAGGAAACTACTTGCATGATTTAGGAAACAGGCAGTGTTTGGGAATACAGGTGAATTGCAGGTAAATAATGCAACAGAAAAGCCTTGCACAAAACCTCATAAACAAAATATGAACACCTGTGATTGTGCAACTTTCAAGGCCAAATCTGATGCTTAAGTTCAGTTCTGTCTCCTCATGCCCATGTAGGCACGATTCTAGGTGTCACTTAAAGTCAGTCAGATGAAGGGCTAGCAGCTTTGGGTAGAAATACCAGTACAATGAGTACTTCAGAAGGGAGTCTTATGTAACCTGTACAGACATAATTTAAAGTGATGTCTAGTAGTTTTCAGCAATCCAGAAGGATGGTTAGAGACAGTTTTGGTTTTGAGAGAGAATCAGTTCTAAAATTTCTCAACATCTCTAGAAGTAGTGGGAAATTGTTCCAAAATTACCCACAGGCTAATAATTATACCTCTTATAGAGACAGAGATTGTTTTGTTTTCTCTTTTAGAATTTCTGTGTAAAGGTAATGTTTCAGTGGCTAGTAGATGATTGTCTAGTGATTAGAAATTTGTTCGCAAACAGTAAGGCAGACAGACAAATGTAAAGGTATTTTCAGCTTGTGGCATTTAGAGCAGACTTTTTTTACCAGTCTAGTTATTTCTTTTTCTTAATTATCCCATTTTTCTCGTCTAACCCATATTTTTTTTTTTCGCCACTAACTATCAAAGCTACATGATTGCATAGAAGACTACCAAGACTTACTAACCAAAAAGAGGAAAGGAGAGCAAGATAAAGACAGAACAAGAATGCAGTTGAGCTGGTTGAGATGTTGAACCTGGAGGAAGTTTTCCGTTGAAAATTCTCCATTTGGAGAATTACAGTTCTTCAAATAATTTTCCTGCATTTGTATTAAATATTTTTTGATAAAAAGGTAGGTCTGGGGCTATGACCTAGATACAGTGTCACAAAAACAACACAAAAACATCCTTGTCTGGGCATTGCCCATCTGCTCTTTATCAACTGTAGATTTTCACCACACCACTCCACAAATATTTACTCATGCATGGTGCTATAAAATATTGCATTTGAAGCATAATGGTGGCAATGTATGTAAATCTATGACAGAAAATTGTCAGCTTAATGAACCCAGGAATGTCAACACGTGCAGTAGTTGCCTGTTTCAAAACCTCTTGAAAACAGAAAATTTAATAAATATATTTTTAATGACCCTTAACATTTTGGGTTGCTGCTGAATACTTCTTTCTATGCATTTAAAATAGTACAAGATCATCAATTTCCATTAAAATTTTCTATTAAATTTTGTAGCTTTTATCCTTTCTCAGTTCTCTACCGAAACATCAGAAACAGAAAAGGCAAAATAGTATTTCTCTTCACCAAGTAAATTTGGACTATCATTAGTTAGATTGATACACTTTTCAAGATATTGTAGCTTATTTGGCAGCAAAAACCATTCAAATGAGGATGGTTTTTAAAATATATATAATTTGGTCTTAACTTTTTAAATATGCCTGAAGGAGGAAAAAAAAAAAAGAATGGTAGATTTTAGTTCAATTTTGAATTGGAAGATAATGCCAAATCATGTCTTGCCTTCCTCAGGATAACGTATTTTGGAAGTGTAGTAGTTCTTATATTTGGTTGTCATGGATTTGCACAGTTAGGTGTGCAAAATCTTTGGTAACAAGAAAATGGGATATGGGGTAGTATATTTAGATGCCTGTTTGCAATAGCCTCCTATCTGCTGTGTTTAAAAGACTTTTTATTTTTTAAATTATTGATATATCATATGTTGAAGAAATATGTTGATTATGAATGTAAAAATTAGCATGAAGTGTCACTAGCTGTCTTGCAAAGTTTATGCTTACTGCAATCTATGCATATTGAAGCACACTATTACCATGTATTATTAAACACAATGCAAAAAATTCTAAACATAATTCTCAACTTTACAATTCTTTTCTATCAGTTTATAGAACCGAAGAGAAAATGTTACCACTCCAGTGTTCTGATCTGCAAAGCACTGACATGCACATAGTAAAAAGGATAACAGAAATAATTTTCTCACATACATTCAAATTGTATTTTTTCAAAACCTAAGAGTCACTGAACCATTCTCTTCATCTAAGTGCAAAACAAAGCCTGAAGGAATTATTTTAAGTGAAACTGCATCTTTTACCAACAATTCTTCTGAGAAACAGAAATGAAAGTAGATATTCATTCTGACCTGGTCTGAGAAAGAGGAAAGAGCCTTTTAGTCAAGAAATATACCATTTTTCATTGTAAAAACAAAACCAAACCAAAAATTCATTGCATTCATAATCCTCTTAAGTATTTATACTTAATATTACTTATTTCATAAGCAAATATGAAAAGATACGAAAGAATCTTGTAAGCTTATGTGGATCCAATGGCCTGGCACGTCAGACCCAAAGTCACAATGTGCACTGATGTCATCAAGATATCTAGGGGCAAAATCTATGGGGGTGAGAATGGGATCCTGACACTGACTGTACTGGAAGCTGAAGTGAGCCTGACTGGGAACGAACAGCAAAAACACCCCTGACTGGTGACCACAGGTCCTGTGCACCCTTGGCATAGATTATACCTCAGGAAATACCTCAGGACAAGGCATTTCAAGGACCCAAAAGGGTGTTGTTGTGTTTTGGGATAGCTGCTGTGAAGACAGAGAAAGAGCTGAATACCTTGCCTGACATCTTAGAGGATCCTTCTGCAGAAGGAATCCAGAGGGTGGAAGAAGCAGACACCAATCCCTACAACAGCTTTGCATTGTTGGCAGTACTGCACAAACTGAGAACTCATTATTCCCATGCGGAATATGATTTGTGAACTGGAGAGCCAGGGACTGGTCAGCAAGACTGACTCACCCTCAATAGGCCTACATGGCAACTTTTGGCCACTGACAAAAGATCAATTTATTAAAACTCTAAAGGCTGTAAGTTACAGACAATTTGCTAGCCTTTAATCACACCATAAAACTGACTTTTTCAAACAATTTTAGAAAGATCACGCAGGGTCAGAGACTTAGTGTTAAGAAAATAAATTTATCAAGTGTCAATCTTTGTCAAGTATCCAAGAACTTAAGTGCCTGAAAGATAGTTAAGCAAAAAATGAGCTTAATTTAGAAGTACTATTTAAAAAATTCCAGAAAATATGAACTAATTTATTAGTTATTGTCATTACAAAATATTGTTAAATTAATATTTATAAATATTAATAATGTATTAATAATTTATTTATTAACAAGTTGTGTAAATTACTTGTAAGTGACATAGTTGCTCCTTGAAAAAAAAATGCATACATTTTTAGAAAGAAATAAAATAAGGAAGAAAGAAAATAGATTTAACATAACCAAGAAAAAATCAAACCAACGTACCTCATTTATGTAAATTATTCTTTAAATATTCAAAAGCTATCGATAGAGTCCAGCTGGACTTATAACAAGTCATTTATTATTTTCATTTTTATTAACATATTAATTACTGGGCGCAAGTAAAATTATACCAAGGTACTACATCTCACACATAAAAAAAACCAGTATTTGAAAACTTATTTTGAAAATCCAGTTGGAAAATTTCAACTACAGAAGTTGTGGTCACAACCTCCAAGAAAAAGAGGATTTTGTTCTCTCATTATAGCTATTAATTGTGCTCTACACAAAGTAAAAAGAAAAAGAAATCTATTTATCTGGCATATAGAGGCTACCAAACCTGAGAATCTTGCTTCATGAAAAAATTTGGCAAAAGAAACAGCTTTCTATTCTACTGGTATTTTTCACATATGGCAAGTATGATAATAGAGTGTGCAGAGAGAGCAAAATTGATGATAAAATCCAAGATATGTTTGCACACTTTTTTCCCCTTTATAATTTACATACCTTCAATTATAAGTAAGAGAATTACCAGCTACTGTTCTAAATTTGGACATCTCCCAGGTACTATTTGTCCTCACAGAATGATTTCAATTACCGTTGAGAATGTTCTTAATGCTGAACATAGATGTCTTCCATTTGTAGTCAAAAATTCAGAAAAGTTAGAACTACAAGCAAATAGCTATAATTGCTTAAAAACTCTGCACATGAATGCAACATGTATACTTTATTTATCCAATAAAAATCTTGCATTCATTCACCTCTCACCAATAATTTGCAAATTTCTGGGTAAGATAAAGCTAAAGGTAACAAACACATCTTATCCAGCTTTCTTCCAGTGAAAATAATGAGAGCTATGCCATATTTATAAATATTCCACTTCAGATCTTCCAGCAGTATGTATGAGCTTTTGTTATAGATCAAAACACTATGCTAGGTGCTGTCCTGAGTCAGAAGATGTATTGGGTTTACATGGCAAAATTTTGATGGCAGGGGGCTGCAGGGATGACTTGTGATAGGAGAAATCAGGAGTTGCCCCAAGTCAGACAGAGCCAGTCCCAGTCGGCTTCAAGAGAGACCTTCTGCTGGCCAGTGCTGAGCCCGTTAGAGACACTGGTGGCACCTCTGCAGTAATAAATTTAAGAAGGGACCACACAGTGGAGCAGGAGAAGAGCATGGGGAAGAAGGAGTTGTATGGACAGGTTTTTATGACCTGACTGCAACCTCCATTCCCCATCCCCACACTGCTTGGGGAGGGAATGTAGAAGAGTTTGGAGTGAAATTGAGCCTAGAAAAGAAGAGATATAAGGGGGAAGGTATAAAAGATATAAGAAGATACAAGAAGGGTATAAAGAGATATAAGGGGGAAGGTGTTCTTAGTTTTTAGTTTCTCCATATCCTACACTGCTGTTAATTGACAATAAAGAAAACTAATTTCTTTAAGTCAAGTCTGTTTTGCCCATCATGGCATTAGATAAGTGATCTCCCTCTCTTTATCTTAATCCATGAGCCTTTTGTCATATTTTCTCCCTATGTTCTCTTGAGGAGGGGGAGTGACAAATAGGCTTGATGGGCACCTGGCAGTCAATTAAGCCTATCTATATGCTGTATTTGTAATAGCACAGCTTGTACTATTGCTTAGTTAATAATAAACTTGTTAATTCTGATGTTCCTGCTCAGTATTGAGGCTGTGAGGAGACCTTTGCTATTATGATCCAATGTCTGGGGAAAAAAAAAATCTTTAATAAACTACACAAATAATACTTTTATTAGTGTCTTTCACACTTCCACAGTAGTTTTAAATTAATTGAAAATTCTCATCATTAAGATACATTATCTATATATTATGTGTATCTATTACATTCTATGCAAGTGATATGAGATTTTTTTTTGAATGGAGTACTAATTATTATTTTTATTTTCTTTATTCCAATCCAATATGAAATACATATTTTTAATTTTTGGTTGCTTTGAATTTGATTCCTTGGACTCTCTTGGAGCCAAGATCATGTCTTGGGTTCCACCAAAACTATAAAAATCCTTATGAATACTGAAGACATAGTCCCAGTGCCTAATGGAATTTAAATTTGTTGAAAATCTTCTGATAAGATCTTTTGTGACAAATTCATAAGTATCAAAACTGTTCATGTGAACATTTTTCCCAAGATGTTCAGTCTGTCCAAAAACTCCTTGGCAAATAATGCCTTGAATGGCCCAATACTTTAGATAGCTCAGTCCCTGTTGCTGCCACCTGCAGAACAAATGTCTGGTTTTAAACTTTTGAGGAAAACTGTTGCCTGACCTACAAAAATATTCTGATTCTTGTGATCTCCATTTTCTAAGGAGTACGAAAGCCATGACCTATGGGTCATGGGAGAAAAAATTTCTCAGAGAGCAGAATCCCACTTCATTAATACACAAAATGAATATGAAAACAGAGACCTTGAAACAGATGACATGTCTATACTCTTGCCCCAAGAAATTGCAAAACTTTGTGCTAAAACCTACTATAAACTCTGCTGCTAAGAAACATAATGTCTGCTTTCTGACATTAGCCTTCATCCTGCATCTAGACTCCTCCCTTACCTTGAAATGATGGCTTAGTTTTTAGTACAATTTGTTGTAATCATCACATGTAGATATAATTAATGTAGAAGAAATAACAGGAGAATCTGTATTTGTAGTGAAGACCTAAGCATATGAGTTCCGATCAAAAATGCTGTGCTTGGACATCTTTGTGGCCCTTTGTTGAAATCTCTCCTGTATTGTGGTGGTTTCTCCCTGGGGGGCTGCTACCGGCAGGCTGCTTACCCCAGACCAACCACAATAGTTCATGTAGGTCGGTCCCTCAGATCTGCTAGCTGGAAGCATGGATGAGGCTTTGGAATGAAGAGTGAGCTTCTGCTGTGGGTCTGAAAGGTGTTTATTGTGCAGCTCCATGTGCAAAAGGCAAGGCTCAGCCTGTCCTTCTCCCTTATGTACCCCAGGACACAGCCTGAGGCCACAGGAGAATTCGGGCCAATGGATGGGAAGGGGTTGGGTGTTCTAGAGTGGGACACTTAGCAGGACAATTGAAGAGGGCAGGTGCTTGAGCACCTGGCCAAATTGGGAGATGATTTCTCTTCAAGATACCAGGGTGATTGACAAGGGGCTCCCCTCTGGGAGATACCAAGGGGATCAGGGGATGGGTGGAGGGATTCAGGAAGGGACATACCAAGTACAGACAAATACAAACACAAATACAAACTCAAGACCTAAAATGTATCTCTCTTGTAGTGGAAAGTCAAGAACTAGACCCAGTCAAGAATGCTAGTCAAGAACTAGCATTCCAGATGTGTCTCGCTGAACAGAAAGGGAAGAATCACTTTCCTTGACCTACTGACACACTCCTAATGCAGCCCAGGAGAGCCCAAGCCTTTCTCTTGCAAGGGAGCAGTGTTGGCTGATGCCTGGTGTCTTCTGGGATCCCCTCTTTTATGTGAGGTACATGTTTAATTTCTTCTGCTCAGATTATTGCATATTATAAATAGTCCATTTTTCACAGCAAAAACAGCCAAAGATCACATAGCTAAGATAACAGAGAAAAAAAAGATCCAAATTAGAAGTTGGAGTTAAGAGCTATTCAATTTCATTATCTCCAACATCTAGAATTTTAGGAAACAAACCTTTTGCATGACACGAAATAACAAGGTTTGATAACAAGATGTGGAGTAGAGTGATATCAGATTCTGGGATAATTCTGAGAGCAAAAGAGAGTATCTGTTGAAAGCTCAGCTAAAATGATGAAGAAGTTAATGAGTTCAGGAGAATATATGAGAAGTAAGAAACAGAAGGATAAAGTAATGAAAAATATGAGTGTGGCATAGCAGCAGAGAATACAGCAATAGACATGGAATCTGAGTGAGAGGTGGGAAAAAAAGATGTATGAGGAAAAAACAAGGAATACAAGCAAGTGAATATTGTTTTAATAATGGATACCTTTGTGCTTGTATTATCTCTTTTCGTCCAGCTACGTGTCTCTGTACAGGACATTTTATGAAACTTCATACCTACTTTTCTTTTTCCCATTGGCTACCCTCCAGCTGTTGCTGCTCCCTCTTCTATTCTGACTGTATCCTCTGAATTTTTTAAGTTACAAATTTCTGTGATCTGTCCTCACCTAGAGAAGAAGTTTTCTGGAAGAGACATTTGCAAAAGTTCACAGTTTTTCTGTCTCTAAAGTGAACAACACATTTTGTTTTTCCACTATAAAGAAATGAAGTAAAATCCTGCAAGCAGTTTATGAACAGCTCTAAAAATAAAACAGCTGCAGTTAGGAAATTAAATTTGGTTTTGAAGTAGAAAGCATTTGTGGATTCTGCTGAAAACTGACCTTGATTCAACACAGTACATTGTGCTTGTCCATTTCATTTGGCATTATATTTTTCTATTAAATTGCGACATGTGTTTAAAAAAAAAAGAAGCTAATTTTTAGCCTCATATGAAATTTAGGATACTCAAAAAATATATATACTATGCAAAGTTTAACCATCCTTGCAAATACTGTAGTTCATAATTACCATCATAACCTACCCCAGTCTTAGCTCCTGACAGGTATGAAGGTATCTGCTGCTTACACTGTAATTAGTAATTAATGCAACACATATTCTGAAATGTACTTGCACTGAAAACAGGTTATAAAGCAGAATATTCATCTTCATGAAAATAACTACAAAATATTCTATCCTGCATTGACTTTATTTATAGAGACTAAGAAAACATTATTGCAAGAAGATAAAAAAATGTTCGCAATGTGAAGAGCACAGAAATGCCTGTGGTAATACTTACTGTTTGATTAGATATTTTAAGCATTGTAACTATATCTGAAATCAACAAATGAAAACATTTAATACAGCATAGTATGCAACCCACTCAAGATTGGAAGCACTTTTAAATTGTCCAGGACTTACTTAAAATATCTAAAATCAAGGTACGAGGAAGAACAAGCTAAACTGTATCAGTCCATTAAATCTCTGTGGGCTTTCATTCCAGTGGATATACCTTAAAAACAAAAATTACAACAACTTCTAAAGCCATTGATATGTTTAAGGCATGATAGCTTCATACCACTGAAAAAGACAGGCTAAGAGCATAGGTCACACATTGCTGTTTGAATATTAAGCTGTATATATATATAGAGAGAGTTAATTCACATTGTAGAATGCCAGCACAAGTATCTGGCCCTGAGAGGACATACAGTTATCATGAATTCACTGCAGCAAATCTCCTTTTATCCATTATTTCTTTACAAGTAGCCTAGAATGCAGAGTCTTCTCATCTTAAAGAGGTGGCCATTGATATGCTAATTCTTCAACTTTGATTTTCACCTTTTTCCCAGGCATGTCTTTAAATATCTTAGTTTTCATGCATCAAGCTTTTGTGGGCAGCTAGGGTAGTCCTTTCAGTGACCTCTTCTATTCAAAGCTTAAGCAAAGGCACTAATTCTATATTTGAATAAATAACATGATTATTTATCCCCTAGAAAACATGCATTATTATTCCTTGCCAAAATAAAGCAAGCTGATATCTCTCATTGAAATATTGGAGGTTGGGTTTGTTTGTTTGCTTGGTTGAGAGTTTTTTTAGAGCTCAATATCTCTTTCAAAACATACGGAAATATGTTCTCGGCATCACAAAGTTACCTACAAATATTACAAAAGACTGAAAAATTTTTCCTCTTTTATCTTCCTTCAGACAAATTGTCCTAAAATGACTTTTAAGTCTATAATCATGTATCACCTGACTAGCATTAGTACTACTCTTTCTAAATAGGAATAAAAATTTAGTCTTCATTAAATGCAGGTTTTCTTGGTGTTAAATTACGAGTAGTTATTACTAGATAGACCAAGATGACTTAGCAGGTGGGAGGAAAAACAAATGTTTTCTGGAGCTGGAAAAATAATTGAACGTTTTCAAAAGAAAAAGAAAATCAGCCTTTTAAAAATCAGCTACTCCTAAAGCATGACTGAATTTCTTAGTGATATGCAAATCTACTGCACTGACTTTTTGAATTCTTGTTATATGATTCTTTGTAGAAATATTAATTTTTAAATGCATATATTCTGATAGGAACAGTATTGTCCTCTCCTAGCAGTTCTCCTATGCTACATAAAAAATATTTGAAGTCTCTCATTAAACCAGAATCTGGGAATAAGCACTGGAAATTGCTTCACAGTTGATTAGATAAATATGACTTCAAGTTCTGGACAGTTCAATAATAGTTCTAAAAATAGATTAGATCCAGACATTACTCTTTGGTTTTCTATGGTCCATCATCTCACACTGAAATACTTAGATTGAATTATTGGTCAATGACTAACAACATTACTGTCACAAATGCTAAAATCACTAGGGTTTGAGAGGATTGTAAATGGGTTTATTATGTTGTAGTAGTGAGTAAAGAGCATGACATTTAAAATTTGTTACCTATGCATTTGGGAGAGAATCCGAGAAATATAAGGATAATTAGATTTTGTTCATTATTTGCTAAGTAATGAGAACAAGAGAATAGAAAAAATACTAACAATAGCAATAGTAACAATAAAAAAAAATAAAATAAATTAGTAAAAATAGTAACAATACCAAATTCTTATGTGGTATTATATTTTAAGTACTTTATTTCATTAATTCAACAGACAATCACAATAACTAGAAAGGCAAAAAAAAAAATGGAAAATTGAAAAAAATAGACTCGAGCCTAAAAGGTTACATCTCAGTCTCCCGATTCAAAGTAAAAATAATTACATGCAAGGAAACAGTTTGATTAAATTAATTCAATATAATTGCAAAAACACAGGTAGAATATGACATGACTTTTATGTGATTTAATTTTTTTTGATTACATGCTTCTGGCAGTTAGTATCAATTGTGTTCAAATATGCAAGTCTCCTTCATATCACACAGAGGTACTTCTGTATGTCATGAACATAAATCTTAAATCAATTGATAAATGTCCCAACAAGAATTTGAACCCATTATTTCCTCTTCGCCCATCCTCAGGTGTACCTGTTTACAAAATTATTTCCTTCTTTCTAATGGCTCATTTTCCTTAAAAACCAATGAAATTCAAATAAATACACCAGTGACTTTATATTAATCATTGGTATTTGAAAAGCTGCCAACTTTTCCTCTCAGTCTACTCACATTTACAAATATGCTTCTCTGTAGGTTTATATGAAATATTCATTTTTTCTTATGTTTGTACATGGCATGAATAATTGCCATTACTTCTTCCTTTTATATCACCGATATTTGGCTTGTACCATGTTTACACCTATTATAATTCAAAATTTTACAGTAATACTCCAGATAATCTCTATACACATTGTATCCTTCTAAAATTAATGTCTTATTTTTCCCATGCAAACATACCTAGTTGGGTCAGTTACAGGTTTTCAGGCTTTACTGCTGTTTTGTGATCAGGGTAATGTTATGTTTTTGCAATGGCATGTTGGTTTTATAAAAATCACTCTGCATTTTGTCTAGAGTGCAAACTTTATAGAACAACAAACTTGAAGAACATAGAAAAATGGAGTATGAGTGATCAATGAATACAGGCAAATAAGGAACAGTCAATCATGTAATCATGAAGACAAGTGGTTAATTAGCATGTAAAGTGGTAATCCTAACTGATTCATGTTACTGACAGAAGACAGAGAAATGCAAATCCATACTGAGAAGACAGCTAAAATGTGAATACTAACAAAATAATACTGAAAAATAAAGTCAGCAGAAGAAATGAAGCGCCATAGTGATTTGTGAAGAAGCATCATGGAATAAGTTTAAATATTTAACAATAAGAGTCAATAATCCTCTCAGAAAAAAATTCTTTCTAAACAGTTTTGGGATTGTCAAATACTATGGTGACCAGCTTAAACCTTTCAAGAGGAAAAAAGTGACTATTTAAAATTAAGAGGTAGACAAACTAGAAAGTTGCTGAAAGACTTGAGAGATGAAGAAGTGATTTCTTTGGTATTAATTTCCTCTCGCTTCCTAAATTATGTTGATTTAAATTAAATAAGATGGGCAAACAGGCAAATTTTAATTTCTGAAATGAAAATGAATGGTCTATGGTGCTTCAGATTCTTCATCAAAATTATAAACTTTTAAAAAGTGTAAATCTTGTCATATAGAAGTTTTCTTTTTAAAGCTACAGTAAGTATTGAAACTGTATATAGACCACTAATAAAGGTGCATAGAAGAAAACACAGTCACCAACAGAAAACACATGAAATTGTTGTTAACTTACAGTTTACCCAACTGCATATGTACACAAACTCTCTCAAGAATTGTGAGGAGACCTTACTATATCATCCTAGTTCATTCTTTGTGTCTGTGCTATTAAATTTAAAAGGTCAAGTTTATTTTCTCAATTCTTGCTGGTACTCTCCTTTAAAAGGCAGTTCATGTTTACATTTACATGGAACACAGTCATGGGACACCTATAATTCTATATAGAGATCCTCAAACACTAGTATTATTTCTTGAATATTTTACTAATCCCAAAAAGAATGAATTTTACCTAGTAGTTCAAATTCCCACTTTCATTTTTTAATTACTTAGGAAAGCAATATAGAATTGGGTCTCTAATATCTCACAGAGGAGTCCTAATTGAAGGTCTTCAGGCTACAAGGCAGCTGCTCCTAGTGATTTTTTTTGTTATGGTTTGAGCTGCTGTGCAAATTCCATTATTGACCTTTGTTTTTATTAGAAAGTTTTCTTCAAATAAATAATCTGGGGTTTATTTAACCATTTAAATAAGCCCAGTTGTCATCATGTTTTCTTTTTAATTCAGTAATATGTCTTTTCTTTTTATTCTTTCCAAGGAATATGCTTCAGCAGTTTATTTGAGAAGAGATGAAAAAATTGTATCCAGACCAACTTTCACTTTGACTGGACCTGACTTTTATGTCTATTCATGATTGCCTTTAAGATGAAAAAGGTTAGGAAAAATAGTAATTTCTTCATTTTACTACAGCTGTAACTCTTGCCATCCACTTTGCAGATTGTGTAAACTTGTGTGTCTCGCTTTCTTGAGTATGAGAAAGCTGGAAAACTCCTGGGCTAAGATATAGATAGTTTAATAGGAAAACCAAACACCACACACACAAGCAAAGCAAAGCAAGGAACTAATTCAGCACTTCCATGGACAGGCAGATGTTCAGCCATCCCCAGGACAGCAGGGCCCCTTCACATGTAACAGTTCCTTGGGAAGACCAATGCCACCCCTTCAAATGTCCCCCTCTTCCTCTTTCTTCCCCCTACTTCATACACTGAGCAAGATGTCACATGATCTTCAATATCCCTTTGGTCAGTTTGGGTCACCTGTCCTGTGTCTGCTCCCAACCTCCCATGCACACCCAAGTTCCTTGCCAGTGTGGCAGTATAAAAGGTTTTGGCTCTGTGTAAACTCTGCTCAGCAATAACAAAACCATCTTTACATTATCAGCCCTATGTTCAGCTCAAATCCAAAATTCACAGCCACCGTGAATAAAATTTGCTGCCCCAGACAAAACCAGCGCACAAAGCTTAACCTTCTAGTAGTGAGTTTGGAATAATTTCAGTTCTGCTAAAAAAAGGGTAAATAAGACTACTGAAAAACATTTAACTAGACAAAATATAGTTTTAATACCCAAAGTTCTGAATTTCAAATTTAATTTTTAAATCATGAACAGTTGAATTGTATTTTAAATTTATCCTGTGCTAATGCAGATTTTATCTGCTGCCATTTTAATTTGGCAGTATTCCATAAACATTTTACCTCCATTTGCCCAATATTTCACCACTCTAGACTAGATATCATTTATTTAGGAAACCATATCCTAAGGCAATACAGTACAAGAACCTTTCATGTTTAAATGACAGCTATTGAAAGAACAAGACGTTACAAAAATAATGTTAGTGAGTAAGAGCTTCCATTACAAGAACACATTAAACTGATGCATTGCCAAATCTCTTTGATGTTCTGTATCATTTATCAACAACATTAAGAATATGAAGGTATTATTCAGAATGACTGGTTATATAAATCTGTTTAACATGCTTCACATAAAGTATTAAAATTAAAAATAATAATTATATATTTTTAAAGAAGTTTGGTATTTTATTATATCAGAGTAAATACACTTTTAGCCTGTTGGTCAGTGTTAGTAGAATAAAGACTGGATTCCTAACAGAAGACTATGTTTTCCCACAGCAGAATTAATAAAACCCAAATATATTTCAAGTACATGAAAAAGGGGATGAGTTTCCAGGTTTGTATTAAATAATATATAATTAAGGAGTGAAGTATTCCAAGACAAGCAAACAGCAAATATTTAAAAGCATTGGTGATCTAAAGTCTTAATGGCCTCTATCTCAGAGCTTGCTTTAATAACTCTTTCACGTTAAAATCTTTCCCTCTTTCAACTCATTCTTGTACTCCTACAACAGCAATAACTTACACATTGTCTCAACAGCTGCTTTTGCTAGATAAATTAATACAGCTATTTACTAGGAAAACAAAAGAAAGGAGGTGTTATGCTACCTTTACATTTCAATGCTTAACTGTGCTTGGATGCTAATTGTAGGCTGTTGTTCTTGACCAGGGATCTTAAAAGATGAGTCAGGGTTAATGCTAAAGATGAGCTAGTAATGGTGCACACACAGTGACAGGGGAAGGCAAAACATCAGCTCCAGCTTGCCTAAAAGGATATGATGAGGTGTTACTCTCCAGAAGTCAATAGTAAAGCAGGCATTTGGGCCTTTTTACCTCCCAGACAGTTAGAGTGCTGCTTTTTAGCAACAACCCTGCCATTCCCTCCATCCTACCCTAGCTGCATTGCTAGGACATCCAACAAGGCCCCAGTTGTGAAGCTTTTGTGAACAGTGGTAAGCTATTGGGCTGATGGTCAAGTGTACAAAAACTGCTACCATGAATAACAAATCTTAGTAACATTCAAAATTTGTGACTGTATTTTTCAAATCCAATTTTTCTTATTTCAAAGTACTTTTTACTTGACTGAGATAAAAAGAAATTTATCATGGCAAAACTATCTTCTCTTTTTGGATCATTATGCTTTTGTCTGATAAAGAGAAGTCAACAGCAATATTTTCTAAACTACAGTCTGATGAAAGAACAAATAAGGCTAGCAACTTTGGAAATCCTAGGACGAATTTGTGAGAGAGATTCTGCGTATCTGTATGCAAAACAGCTCATGAATGAGTAGCTGGAAATGCTGGGATGACAGTTGGCTTTTTCAGCTGCTTATGTTATTAGAGCGATTGAAATGGATGTCCACAAGAAACACTATAATATGATTTTTCATTTACAATTTAAATGTATAACTATTCTGCTTCTGCTTTAGTAAAAGACTTTTTTTTCCCATCAAAGAAAACTTTTCTAAGTCCTTCAGGGGCTTCAGATTTTTGTTTATTTGCTTTTAATTAATAGAATTCAAATGTGAGATGATTCTACACAGTCAGAAATCAAAAGATACTTGCTTGTAAATGCAGTCCTAGCTTAGTAGTAGAAAAAGAATATTCTTTTGTTTAAGTCCTAATGTCATCCATAAAGAATTTAATAAACAAACAAAAAATTCCTCCAGGAATAATAGATACTAAATTTATATTCACTGTAAACAATAGGATTCTCTCTGGTATACCAAGCACAAATGGGATGGGATGAAATGGAATATTGAAATAATAAACTTAGCTAGATAGTAGCACAATACGCACAGGTATGATTTCCTTACAGTTGCCTGTCAAAATACCCTGATATTTGAAACTAAAATATCAGTGTCCTCTCTTATGGAACTGCATTGAAAAGAACCTTGGAGGTTTTCCTATGACTTTAATATGACCAAACTAAAACTAACTTGTAGAAGCACAAAGGAAACTGTGCTTGTTGTTAATTTTATGTGAGGTAATCAATACAGATGCTGAGAGGTTTTAAAAATGAGAGGAACTTATCTATCTCCTAAATTGGAATCAGCATAGTGGAATTCACTATGGCAACAATCCAAAATTGATACCACCCGAGCTTCAGAGCAAACTGTGTTTTCTTTCCCTTCTGCATCACACAAAAGCCATAACGTTTTAACATTTTACTTCCAATATTCATTGACCTTGCCACAGACATGACATCATATTTAAAATTTTAAATGTGTTTTAAAATGTACAGCTCAGAAAGATGAAATGTACAGGAAGAAACCAATCACTGAGTTTTTTTCTGAAAAAAACTGAGAAAACCCTTTCTGAAGACTGAGGCTGCATACCTGGCACAAGAATCAAGAGAAAGGAGAAAATTGAATGAGGAGAAGCTACTCTCT